>CM022488.1:9838881-10009668 GCA_011952105.1 Coreoperca whiteheadi | reverse complement strand
CCTCCCCTCCCTCCCCTGTCATCCACGGCTTCTGGTTGGCCCGAATGACATAAAGACTGACATAAATGTGATAAATGTGGAAGATTAAGAGGTCTTATCAAGACACACTGAGAAATAAATCAGACACACAGGTGACCGATATACATACCCATCTTTTGCAGAAATGGATCGGCAGCTTACTCTGGGTTTGTATAATTAATATTCCACAGGGACTCTTAGTCTAGCAATTAGGAGCTGAAACTCCACAGGACTCCATTAATGAAAACTCAGTCCCAACGCTGATGAAAGATTGATCATGTCTTACTTTGTCAAGCAAGTTATCCAGCTATTTCCCTTGGCTTGCCCTTTAAAATGTCCCCGGCTCAAGAAAGTGTGGGAGCAAATGTATGTCCTTGATAGATTCCTTCACAGGCCAGAAAAGAGTGTCTGGACCTTGAACAGTGGGACAGAGGGGAAGTAGAGGGAGCAGTGAAAAATGCTCCTTGTCATGAGACACTCAATCCTACCTCGTTTGTGTTGACATATTAAAGCAGGGACCATAGGGAGGCCATAAATACAGTGGCCTTGTCCTGACCCAACACTGCTAACCCCTAGGCCTCTCCTGAGTCCATGGAGGGAGGGCAAATAATAGCAAAAGCTGAAAGAAACCACTGTAAGCCAACTAAACAGGAAGTTGAACAGGTATGTTCACGCTTTGAGGAAAATAAAATCCTCATCAAATTCAGAGCCATTCCTAAAGGTTGTTCATCAACAGCAGGAAGGGTAAAAATATTTTATGATTGCTTATGATGATTAAAAACTGTTAGTTCTTGATAGGTGTTAATTGTTTTTATACACTTATTTTTACCCACTGTTTTTGTCCTCTGGAGTGCTGCCTTTTTCCTGACTTGGTAAATTATTACTCTTTGTATTGTGATTTTTTTATTTTTTTATTTTTTTACAGTTGAAGGTTTGATATTAATGTAAGTAAAACTTTCCCAGAGTCTTGAAAAGCAATTTTATGTGCATGACATTTTCACAAAGTGAAGGCCAGCAAATCAATTAAAGCAGATTTAATTTAGAATGTGGTTTAGATGTTTAGCCTCAGAATAAAATAGGATCTATTTACAAAGCATCAAGAATGTTAGTGTGTCAGAGAGCAATAAATTCACTGGTATTGCCTCATAATGGTTTATCCATGAACATTTTCAGCATTTTAAAATAGCGCAACTTGCTTGAGAGCGAGAAAATTACTTAATTTGGATGGTACACTTGTTCTTACTTTTCTACAACTTTATTTATGGCATGCCACATGACACACTGAATTCTAATGAGAAATGGCAGCTAGTAACAATATGAACACTAATCAACAATTTTCCAGCAAAATATACCAGATACTATACATAGCCATATTTGCAAAAACTACAACAAAACCTTATGAGAAGCCTGCTGTTATAGTTTTACACATACATTAATTGTACCCGTACAAGATTTAAAAACTAAAAATATCTATTAGCCAGACAAGGTCAAAAGAAATTCAACGCACACCTGTGAAATACTTCATATTGTACCATCATGATGAGTTTTTTCTTTTGAAAAAAACATTTTAATAAAAAGTGATTGGTTTGCCACCTGTACCAAGAATGAATTAAAACTATGCAGCAGCTGTCAAAAGGTGCACAATTAAATCTACACACACACCTATCCAGCAGCAAAACTCGGACAAACTGATGCACTTCTCATTAAAACCAGCCAAAAACATGAAGGAACAGACTTACTAAGTATTTTTACTACACCACTTTCTGGGCAAAATATATTTATAGTATATATATATATATATATATATATATATATAAATTATCCACAGCTGTGAAAAGGTGTGATTTAACAGCCATAGGACAAGAAGCTGAGAAAACCTCTGAATCACTGGTGTTTGTAGATCCTTTTCCACAATTTGGAACATAAGCACTCTCCCTCACACTGTGGTGACAGTGTTTACTTTAAAAGTAACTGGATTAGACAAATAAGAGCGCACTTGTAAAACACAAGTTGCACAGGTTAGTTGATTCCGTCTTTGAGAATGGGGGTACATGGCCAATCAGCTGAGGTTACATTTTCATCTTTGTGAATGGGTATGAGATAGATAGTGGCCAAGGATCCTAAGTAATACACATATCTGACAAAGAAGCCTTGTGGGTATACTAAAAAGAGCCTGCATCTGTCTGAAAACAATAAAACGAATTCCATTGGATAAATTCACTGTATACTAAAAGTCTCTATGCTCTATGTTTCACATTTGGATATTGAACATTTTACACCCATCCCTTTTACAATTTGCTCAAGTTACCGTTGCACATCTCCTCTTCAACTTCTCTCACCATTAACTCTCTACAATACATTGTTTATTTTCTACCCCCTCTTTCTGTGCACACCTTTTTCTTTCTCATTGGTCACACAATCTCTGCCCTGTGCTTTCAATCAAGTGTGTACTTGAGACCAAATAACGACAGATGTTTGTCTGTTCAAAATGTGAGGTATCTGTCAGGAACACCGGGGGGGAGGGAATTCACCACAGTCACTGATAATCTTATAATATTTAGCAGAGCTTTGTAGAGCTGGTCAGCTCTGAAGAGGGGTGAAGGCAATGGACAGCTGGAGGAGAAGACAAAAGGGGCTGAAAAGAGAGAATCCAATGTAAGAAAAAACCTCTGCAGTTTATGCCTACAAATTAATTTGCAGTGACAGGTCTGTCTCTGTCTTGTGGACAGGTTTATTATAAGACAGTTGTTTTGAACTGCCAAACCAGCCAACAATTGGATCCCTTTTTTCATTTTATCACCTGGAGGGCTTGTTTGAACAAAAAGCAGGGTTTGTCAGTAGCAGAAAATTACTCTCTAGTCATTATTGATATACCAGCTAAGCTACGCAAACCACTAGCCAGAGATGCTACAATACATTATGTTATCAGTGATGAAACCACAAAAAAATATCACACAACTGTGCAGCTCTATATAGCCTCTTTAAGCTTATTTTCTTTGTTGTACAGCCCACTTACTGTATTGGGCATGTCTCACCACTCTCATTAACCCCATTTTGCAGCAGCAGACAGCTATTTTTAGCACAGAAGCTCTGATGAACCAACTGTGGGCCTATACAGTACCAGTCAAGCACCAAGTTGGTGACTTTCTGGTGAAGAAACTTGAATGTTGAGCAGCTAAAGACCAATTTTTCTTAGGAGTTGGTGGAGACTAAAACATAATAATAAAAGAAGAAAAAAGGAGAATAAACATTGGAATGTCATTTGACTAGTGGTCAGAAATACGACTCCAAATGAATGCTAATGTTTTTCTGTTTTGCTGAAGGTTTAAATATAGTGTTTGCTAACATGTTAACCCATAGCAATATAATAAAGTAATTATATGTGATAATATCTCTTTAGATTATGTGATTATGTTTGAACATACAGTATTTATTTCAATAACTGTGGAGTAAATATGACCCTAATAACCCTAACAAGACAATATTTCTGATACCAACTGTCAGAATCTCATTTCAAACTCTGACCCATAATAATGGATTTACAAAAACAAATTGCAGTGCCCCAAATTATGCCATCCACATCACAAATATGTTTTCTGTGTCTGTATGGAACATTTAGGGAAAGAGGGCAGGAAAAGTCTGCTGAGGAATGTTTTGAAGCACCACTCTAGTTGAGTGTTTTTAACTTAGCATCAAGAGAGTATCTTGTCTTATCAGTGTTTTTCAGTTTTTATTACCAAACTTACTCTCTGTCTCAAATGTTGCATGTGCTCTTAATATCGCCAACAAACCATTCCATAAACTAAATGGCAGACAGAAGTCAATTTCAGACTCACACTGAGCTTGGGCCAACAGTGTTTTCTTATAAAACACTACCTTAACCAGCTGCAAAATTAAAGTGATGTACACATAAATTCATCACTAATTATAATCCAGTAATATAATAGATATATTATTCTGAAATGGGAAATTCTACATAATGATTACTTGTTTTGTGGTACTTTGTGTATATTTTGATGCTAATATTTATTTACTTTTACTTAAGAAAAATTTGAATGTATGACTTTCATGTGCTGCTTGGCACAAACCCATGTTCATTTTTAGAGAACAAGCCACACTTCAGATGCATGTTGATGCGTGGTGTCAAAAGAATCGTGTATTTTTATTTTTTCGTCCAACAAGTCCTTTCACACATGCCTGTACAAAAATGTATAGTGCAATGTAAAATTGTAGTAGTGCACAACACTAATAGGTACAATTGTATATTCTTATTTTCAGCATGAACGTTTAGATTGCGCTGAAGAGAGATTGTGTCACAACTCTGCTGGCTACAAACAGCTCCCACAGCATTTGTGATAAAGACCTATTTGACATGATAAATGCCCATTTACACCTACACATGGTGTCTGTTGCTAAGACACTTTACTTGTGAGCTACTGAGCTACCTGGTAATCTTCACAATCACTAAGCAACCACTCAGCATGATCCACGGTTGTGAGGTTTTCAAGGCCTCAACAAATGTGTTGACAGCGAGGTTATTTCTTTTCTAAATGGGTTTACACTTTAATGAAGCTATAATATGCTGATTACAGTTGTATCATACTGTACATGACTGTTCTGCCATGATAGCTGTTTTGACAAACTAGTATGGGGTTTAGATTTTTTTTAAAAGCTTGCAGATACAGTTGAAAAAACTTGAATGACTGTAACGATGAGTTAGCGTCGATGACTTATGTCATGATATTTTTACAGCCACTAACAGAGCCAGAATATAAAGATCAGTACATCCTTTTCTACATTAAGCAATAAAGCCTGTAATCTGGGTGTCACACAAAGTAGAATCCCCACCTGAAAATGTTTGTGTCATTCTTATTTTGACATTCTGACTTTACCTTGTTATCTGCTGAGTATTGCCAAAGCCCGACGTTTGCCCCAGACATTTCAACTCTCGATCCCGCTGAGTCAGTTCAACTGTGCAACAAATGCAAGGTAAGATAGATGCCACTGATTGAGCATTTCACCTTGCAGAATGAATGAAGAGGACGGACGTGCAGATACTGTACAGTACATCATTTTACCCATTCCTCCTATCCGCCCAAATCCATGCTTCATCATTTCAACCAGGTGAGCTTGGTGATATGTGACAGACGCTGTTAGCATTTGCACTAACGGCTTTGGTTCAGCTGTCGAAGCCTGATTGAAGTTTGTACCGGAGAGGGCCGACATAACGCTGGGCGGGCACACAGGTGTCCCACTCCAGACCAGCTGTTCACCGTTGTTAGGACAATGTTTGCCCTTTTCTGGTGCGTCATCATCTCTCCAAACACCTGCTGGCCTGTCATAACCACAAATATCGCTTTGATCTAATTATGATACAGCAGAGATAATTCTAACTGAAATTTTGACTTACAAATGTACAAAGATAAAAAACAAACAGGTACATTTTTAGAGAGAGGAGCTGAATTATTGTTTCCACCACTCATAAAACTGACTTGGTGAATGTAGAACAGATTTGGGATTTGTCAGCATCCACTGTCCTCTTGTAAATAGGTTTATAAATTAATTTACCATTTTTTTGTTTGTGTTTCTGGTAACACTTTACTTAAAACCTCCCTATTTAGGATTTATAAGCATTATATGAACATTTAATAAATGGTTTATGGTATAAAGATTTTTAAGTGTTTATTAATATATAGTATTTTTCAACTATTTTAACCTACTATTAAGAGATAATTTATAATGTTACAACTGTGTTTTACTATATTGTCATTCATTATCAGTTTATACATCCTCCACTTCTTAGTTATAGCTAATAATTATTGAAATAATTATCACTTATATCTGCTTAAAACTGCATTAAAGTATGTTATAAACCATTTAAATTTCTATAAACTGCATATAAATTAAAGTGTTGAACGTGTTTCTTTTACTTTTTCAAATATATTCACAGATTTTTGCTTTTGTGGATTCTGTGTGTGAAAGGGTGTGTGAGAGAGTGAGTGAGTGAGTGAGTGAGTAAGTGAGTGAGAGAGAGAAAGAGAGAGAGTTACATGTCTAGATGGAAATAGTTACAGGTCTGTTTACAGGTCCTGTGATAGCTGAAGTGTATCCAAGCTGTGACAAACAGCATTAAACAATGACAGGTACATGTATAGGCTTCCATTGTTTATAATTGTCATGGGCCTGCACACACTTGTAGCTACACTCTTCACAAAATCTAGACCTTAACCTTAGACATATACAACAAAAGAAATTACCTGTGGCTCAAACAGCAGTGGCTGTAGAGGAAAAACTAATGTGCATGTGCAGTGGAACGTAGAAGCAAACACAGAAGCTAGAAAACGTGTTTTGCTTATGCACTCGCCAAGCAATTTTCAGCCCATTGAATGGCTGCCATTCTGGAGTCCAGTATCCAGTTCTGATAATAAATCCATGGTCATAGTAGCTAGCAGACTGTCATCATGGGTCAGAAGAGTGTGTTTGTATCTCAGTCGGCGAAAAATTTGTTAACATTGCCAAAAAATGTTGGTGTATTTTATTCATTTCTGTCTGTCCTCTGCCTCCTGATCGAACTCCATAAGGTAAAGGTGGTACAGTATTCTACGGCTCCATATCTCACCAAACCATCACCAATGTTTCTACCAAAAGGAAATCCTTTCTATGATATGCTTTGCAGAAGGTATAGAAACACCAGTAGTACGCCATCTTAGATTCAATTAGCTTGGCAATGCATGGCAATCATTCATACCACATGACAAATGAATGTAATCTTAAAAGTGAAAATGTTTTGTTTTCCTGCTTGATGAATACATATGAAACTGATTAGGATCTAATCTACAAAAATCCTTTGTAAGCTTTTGAATACGATGTGTTCTAGCACAGATGGTACATGCACCTTTATGTGAGAATATAAAATCCTGGTATTCCTTCACAACAGAACTATGCTGCAGCACCTAATCAGAACTGCCACACTGCCTACAGAGCCTCTCCTCCTACTTTGATACCATACCAAACATGTGAAGGCGGAGAAAAAAGGAACTATGTGTCAGACATAAATGTGGTGCAAAACCCTTACATGAGCTACAATGAAAATGCAGCCCTGGGTGTTGGCCAGCAAAACACAAGGGTATGTGGTTAACCTTACCGTGCGCTCACACCAGAAACTTCATGAGCTACAAATGCAGCAGGCGGTCATTAATTTTTAATGAGAGCTGGCGACGCGAGGCGTCCGCCACCGTGGCAACAGCAAGTGGCGCGATGCCAGCGACCAGAGCAACGAGTTGAAGTTGAGCAGAGCTGAACTTTATGCAAACTAATTGTTGCGGTCGCCCGTTTTCCCCTGAGTTGTATGACCCGTTCTTGTTTCGCGACATAAACAAGTAACATGATTCATGGAAGAAGGTGTCAGAGATAGTAGGAACTTCTGGTAAGCGTGATTGGGTCTACTATACAGTGTAGAAGTAGTAAAATACACATTCTACATTTACGAAAATGTGGAATTTTGTTTATTTGATCATGCTTGTCACGGTTCACAGCAGGCCTGCCAAATAGCTCTACTCCAAACTTGATATGTTGGTTACAGCCAAACTTGACATCTGCAGTGGTACTTCAATGCCCCGCCCCCTGGCGCGGGCTGGCAGCAAGCAGCCAGCAACCAGAGCGCCCCTTTGATCACTTTAGGCTTTCAGTAATTAATTACGAAAGAAATAACCTCTTTGCAATGTGACATTCAAAATTACTTTACAATGGGAGAGAAATCGCGAGATGTATCTTATTATGAAACACATTTTAACTTGTAGATTGTATATGAGAGCACCAATAATATAGTTGACATGGTGAAGGGCCCAAGTTATATCTAGTTTGAACCCTTATCCCAGATTTACACTGGCAATGCAGGGTTCTCAGATAAGCCTCGGCCATAACAGTCAGTCAGTCAGTCACTTTCTACTGCTTACTGTCTCTAAACTGTCCCAGATATGGTTTTCTAAGGATAACATGAAATGATACAATCAGTAAGTTAATGCTTTTTTTTTTAAAGCATACTGTTTATGTTTTTCATGCACTCCTGCTGAATAATAACACAATCATAACCAATTTCACATTTAGGCTATTTCCTATTTTGTCTGCACATGAAAATGGAATTGTTTAAATAAGCTATTGTGGAAACACAATGTCAAATTGACAGGAACAGTGTGTAGACTCCAGTGTGTGTCTCCTCAGATGTCTGTAAGGAGGCTGATGGATCTCTGTGGTGAACCATCAGCTCTTAAATACAGATCTCAAATAAAGCACTGTTAAAATGCTTCATGATATCAATAGCTGACATGGCTTGTACAGCGACAACACAAGCAACTAATTATTTTTGATTATCCCCATATTTTAAGTCTTGTTGGCGCCAGCTTTGCACATACCACACCGCCAAGAAAAACTAGAGGCCAGAGAGGTAGTGAATACAAGAGAGATCATGTGTTGACATCAGAGGTTCACGAAAAAAACTTGCCATGGAAGCCGTTCTATGTCAGCGAAGACATGCAAAGCTGCAGCTGAGTGCTTTGAGGTGGGAGGGAGAAGACAGGGTCACACCACTACACAGATGCAGGCAGATAAAGTGAGAACGCACAAGAACCCCAGGGGAGCTGAGAACATACAGGCTTAAATATAAAGTCCAGACAGAGTCCCTCAGAGCTTTGACAGCGATGATAAAGCCAGCCCCACATTGGCTGGAGCACAAAGCAGCCATCCAATAAAACCTCAGGCATGCGTCAGAAGACCTCAGCACCAGATAAGGGTGGCAGCATTACCCTTACTTTGACATGAATCTGTAATCTCATTCACCGGCTGTTACACATCACTCTCAGCACATTTTGTCAATTTAACTGAAAGCCGGGGTCAAATTCCTCGTATGTGTACACATACCTAGCTAATAAACCTGATTTTGATTCTATACCTAATACAGTATAATCTTTTACAGTATATTATCCTAATAGTTATATAACAGTGAGTCAAACTGTGCAAATGACTCTTACCGTTGGATTGTTACAGCTAAATAAAGGTGAGTAAAATGATTTTCTGCCTTAAACTTGACTAAAGGTCTCAGTTTGCAAATCATCCTGGAAATAAAGGATGTTCTTTAGTAATCTGTCTTTCTGTGTACCCTTTGGAACGCATCAGTCATAGAAAGCTCTCATGGCATTTTGAAATGACTTGACAAACGTATCCATTTGTTGATGTGCCAAGTATGCCATGATAGACCTATCTACTCATTTCTATTTCCAAGATTTTCAGGAGGCTTTTGGTATTTCTAAACTCTTGCCTTGGTGCATTTGCTGCACCTTCAGATGTGCCCGAACTGAAAAACTCAAAAAATAAACTTTTATGTGGATCAATGGTAAACTTGTAGCTTGATTTTAATGGTTAATTTCTTTCATTTTTGCTGGGTAAAATCAAAAGGTTATCACAGGCAAACTTTGGCCCACAAAAAAAACAGAATGGGACAGCCACAAACACATAACTCAGATACATTTATTTAAGCTAATAAAGATCAACATTTGGCAAACTGCTTTCCTCAGAATAAATTTCTTTGGCCCACAAACCATACTTCGAGCGCTCCTGCCCTAAAGCGGCATTAAGCTACTTTTGACAAGGGACTGACTCCCCAGCAAATTCACAGCAATGAGCGTAAAGTTGTTATAGCCAACATGTTAGCAAATGATTGCCTACTTAAACATCCAGCTGAAATGGAGCTAAATCCAAGTTCAACAATCCTTGGCCTTTTAGCTATGGTTCGGTTTTCAAACTCTTGAGAAAAACATCTTGTGAGCTCCTGTGCTGACAACGACTGCCCATGATTTTATGCATGGTTTGGTCAGTCCAGCAAACAAAATCAATGAGCGCAGTTGCCTGAAAGCTGTGTAGAGCTGCACACTGTGGTGTTGATTCTCAGTGGGATCGTCAGAGTTAGGAGCTCTTTCACATAACCACGAGTCTTTTAATTCAGTTGAACTATGGATGGATTTTATTCATGGGAATATTAATTCTCTTCAGATACATTTTTTTAAAATTGAAGAAAACTGTTTAGCAGCAACTGACCAAAACTAAGTATATTGATCTTTTTGTATTGGACATTTCGACTGTGATAGTTTTTATTAGTAACGTTGTTTTATTAGTAACATAATGGTTTCATGGTGTATGACTGAAAACAAAATGCCAGTGCGACTGAGTAATAGAGTCCTCTCATGTTTCTGAAGATGATTTACGCAATTAATTGTGGGGGAATGCATGTGGCGTAGTTACTTTCAAGCATCCAAAAGTGTTTAAAGTCACTTCATCTCCTCTGAGACTGACTGTTGTTCATTAAAATAACAGCTCAAAACTCAAACAGCCTGTTTATCAGAGACTGCGGTGGATGGCAGCATGGACAAATTGAGGTGTAATTATAGTGTTGGGTTGCAAGAGACTTTTCATCACCACAGAAAGAGCTCCTCGCAAATTACTCAGGGTGGAGAGTTGGAGAGAGAGAGTTTCACTTGCTGATGCCAGGAAAACAAGCACCAAGCTTTTCAGCATCAAAAGTCTGAAGAGTGGGAGCCATTTGTAAACAGGATCCCTAGAGAGGTTCATATTTGGAAAGAGAGAGAGAATCACAGGACAGAGTGATAAACATGTAACCATCAGATAAGCTCCTTGCATTACCACACTGGAGACATCTTCCTTAGAGAAACTCTGTTAGCTTCCAAAGACTAATCCCACATCAAACATCTTCATGACAAATCAGACTTCAGTTCACTTAACAAGAGGGTTGAAAATTAAAAGACATAGTCAGAGTTTTTTCCTGTTTCACAATACGGCAAAGGTAGTGCCCATTGCCTAGTCTGCCTATAGGGTGCACTGGCTAGGACATGACAACTAAAATTAAAACATGTAAAATTTTGAATAACCAATCAAATTTGATAATAAAGGCTCTTTGTTTACAAGGTCGAACAATAAATATAAACTTTTCAGGCTGCCTTATCTCTTACAAAAATGCCACCCAAAGTAGTTTATTTTTTACACTATACTGTTTAAAGCTGCACTAAATTGATATCTTTATATTGACAAGGGATCAAATTACTATTTGTAATGTGAAAGGCGGTCACTCATAGTTATGAACCCACAGAGAATCATTGCTCAGTTCCTCTCAGCTCTTCAGAATGTTTTAGCATCTTTCAGCTCTGTGTTTTGGTTTCACGACCTGCAACTTTACTGTTTTGGTTCACTCTCATCGCTCTCGTCAACCTCATTTCAAGCTACGACATGCAGCTGACTTTCCACTCTAATAAACCCACTATACGCTACGTGCCCAGCACCAAATAGCAGCCAAACAAAGTTAGCGACTAGCTGGTGAACAAAGGCATGTAGCAGCTAAAGAGCCAGATATTTCTGTCAGGAAAAATAGTGCGAAAGGTGAGGGAATATTGGACTTACATTCATCAGGTGGACACAAACATGACTCCAAATGAATGATAACGTTGCTCTTTGTGTACTCGATGTGTAAACACATTTAAGCTAACACATTCACTACAATATCTTCAAGCTAGATGATAATAAGTCATTGTTGTGTTTACTGATTGTTCTGCTGCCCACAAGATGCCAAAAAAAATCCATTAATGCTGCTTTAACTTGTACACTGAAATACCAGAGAAGACTTGTATCATGTAATGATATCTAATGCAACATTCCTGAAGTAATTCATACCTTTATGAAGTTCATCATATTTGTTTTTTGTTTTGTAAAGAGAAGTAGTTATTTATTTAAATCTACAGTAATTTTTGGAGGCTTTGTTTTTCTTGGCATTGATGATTTCAATGATTTATTGATATGTAGTTTACATGCAGGCAGATACACAGGTAGGCTGGTAGGCTGACAGGCAGACAGGTAGCTAGGTAACAGGTAAGCAGATAAACAGACAGGTATAGGTCCAGGTAAGAAATGGCACAAAGCAAAATCCCAAATTGCAACTGGGAAGAATTGACAAAGAACAAGAAAAAAAATTACACAGACTATATACACTCAGGTGAGGGGGACATAACAAGACACAGGTGAAACTAATCAGGCAGACAATCAGAACTGGAGGGAAAAGACACAAAGATAGGAATTAAAGTACAAAACACAGAGGAGAGGTGAGTATTACAAAATAAAACAGGAAAGGACTATACTTATGCAAAACCACGATACTAAAATCTTAAGCGTTGCTGGAAGAACCATAAATCAGAGGAGAACAGCACTGAAGCCATCCATGGTGGATGCTATCCTATTCCTCCACGACCATTCCAAATAAACTACAATGGTTGGATAATGTACATATTTCTGTCATCAACGGTTACAGTTGAGTTCAAGAGTTCATGAAGACGAAGACTTGACAATCGTCAATGGAAAGATTTCAATTTTATTAAATTTATAACTGCTGATGACATGCGTAACATGTGTGTGTGTGTTAAAAAAAAATTATCTATAGTCTATAAAAAAGTATACCTTTTCACTGTCATTTATAAGGTGCACTACCCACAGATGTGTAATCAGGGTAATCAGGCAAGATGTAACCATGGTAACAACAACTGCTTGACTCAGTGCTTCAGCTTACATTAATTCTATTGTGCACGGGCATAAAAACAGACTGGCTGTCAGGTTTGGGTTGGGCTCTGTTACTCTCTCAGACTCCGGTCGGGTTCGAACAGAAATATGCAGCCCGAGCCGCACTGTAATTCTTACACGAGAAGAGGTTTGGTAATTATTACCTTGACCAGTAGTGTTGATTAATTTGCATAATGGTGTGGTCTTGAATCCTGTATTCTCTATGCAGGAAAAAAAAAACTTGGTTGTGTAACAGGAAATCAACTCTTTTTTACACTTAATGTTTCCTGATTGCAATTTGGCTTTTCTGAAGTATAAAAAAATGTAGGATACAGTAGAAACAGGGGCTGACATTTCTTCTGAGATGTCCATATTCAGGCCGCAGCTATTCTCTAAAGGGACGGGAGATTGTAGCTGAGGGAGAACATGGTAAGCAAAGGATGACAAATCAGGAGTTGGTTAAGTGTGAGTGTTTATGCACATCTGTTTATGTTGTACTCACATATTGGGTGGGATTGGCTTTATGTTTGCATGCCTGTGTTTGATTTGGTGAGGGAATCTCGAGAACAAGGGCTTGTGAGTATAGAGATGGCACCAAATAGATTCTGAGGATTGCAGAAGATACAGACCTGAATATTAACTCACAGAAACCCTATGGAGCTTTAATTATTGACTACCAATGAGCATTCATTGCCAAAGCCAACATACGCTCATACATGAAAATATATTACAATGCAAGGGATTTGAAGTATACAGTACCTGGAAATCCAAGAGCAAAACCATTCCTGAAATGTTTTTTATGGCAGTCTAAAGAGACTCAGAACACTGAAATCAAAAGCAAAACCCCAAGTAATCCACAGAGGGAGGCTGTTTGAAAGAGGCTAGTACATAGTACAGTATCGCCACTCAGGTCGGGTTTTTTTGTGATGAGCATTTTCCTCAGGGATGGATTACAGCTTAATGCTACAGTACAATGGAGGATGAGCTGATGAAGTGGTTGGATCCAAAGTACTACTAGTTCTGGAGCAAAATACAGTAATACTGGGAGTTTCTGATGATGGTTTCTGTGCTGTTGAGACATCGGTGACTGTTTCCATCTATCAGTTCTGCCTCTCATTAGCCTACTGGTTCTCTCACACTGCATGTTGGTGGACGATTACTAATACATAATTTAATTTGTCTCATTAAAAGCTAATTCTCACACGCTGCAGATGGAGGCTAAAAGGCATTGCAGTGGCCCCCAAGGTAACTCAGTGGTAACCTCTCCTTTTTATTCCGTGCTCAAGTTCAACTTCGCCCCTGTGACTTCATTTTACACTTCAGCTCCCTTCCAGTCACATCCACTCATGCACACAAACACACAAGTACAAACACATCACCCAGATGCACACAGGTTTGTGGCACTACTCAAACACACACACACACACACTCACATCGACGTGGACTCAAGCACACAGACGAGTCCAGTTGCAATTGAAGACATTTCCAGAGAATGTTTGAATCACAAACAATCAACCTACACATTAGTGTATTTTTCTTGCGGATATTTTCCTATTTGACAAGGTTCCAGGTTCCAGTTGAAACAAAATATTTACAGTGGGCCAAGTGATATTTCATCTGCTTCAGTTATTGGTGTACAAGGGAAACACATGACACAGTGTCAAACTTTGATTGACTTGGCATGGTATTCTGTTTAAAAGGAGTGAAATCTGGAAAGTGGGAAACCCATAATGTTCTGCAGCCCCATCCCATCTGTTAGAGAGCTCAGAGTAGCAGGCACTTAGACTCTGTCTCTGTGGCCTCATGATGCTGAGTGGCCTCACAACACAGTGCTCATGTTCAGCCTGACCTCAGGGGGCCAAATCAGACTAGATGGCACTTTATAGCATGGAGTCACTCAGAACCCTGACAGCCCAAAACATAAAAAACACTGGGTGGGAGTAGTGGGATTGAGTGCGTGGCTATAAGCAGGAAACACATTATTATACATATCAATATGTGATCATTTCTACACATTGACATGACCTTTATCATTCAACAGTCTCATCCATGCGATACTATATGAGAATCAGAAACAGCGACAATGATCAGTGACCAGTGGCAAATTATTTTAACAAGACAACTCAGTGCTGAGTGATTAAATATGTTGATGAATCATTTTAAAGATATTTTCTCTCAGTCTCATTATATTTGTGTATTGTATTACATAAAACACTTAACAGGTTCAGGAAAGTTGTATATCTGAAATGTACCTAAAGTCCAAAATTAAAAACATATATGAGTTAAATACTTCCTCACCTCACCAATGGAAATTAAGCTCTTAGAGGTGATGACTAATCACTGAAAGCTCACTCAAGATTAACCAGGTGAAATGATTTTGCATATAGGTGCAGAGTTTAGTACAAAGGCTCATACTGTTGGCCTCTAAGTCTGTTTGTGGTTTAAGGGTGGTGGGGTGAGCTTTAGAGGGAGTCATATGGTGCCTGCAGTGTGTGTCCTTCAGGCAGTTTGCGAATGCATTTGTGTGTGTGTATGTGTGTGACACCATCTGTGGCCTGTTCACTCGCCCAAAGTTTTTCTGCAAATGACTCCCTCAGAGGAAGATTGTTACTGGGCATGTTGAGACCTGCTCAACACACACAAGCAGGCACACAGATCGTATAAAGATATTAAATGCATTTATTCTTGTTCACATTATTGGCATGCATGCTTTTGAAACCAATGTGCATGATGAGAGTCACCAAATCGCTTCTTTGACACAAAATTTCGAGAATCTTGTATTTACTTCCCATTGTTCTATTTTCCTTTAACCTTTCCTTTTTCTTCCTCTCTTATCCCATCTTCTACCCTCTCTGTGAAATGCCGCCAAATCCGAGAGCAACACTGAAGTGTCAGAGTTTCACCCAACTGTTCCTATCAGATCAAAGAGATGAATATGAGCTTTTTAAAGGGCTCAGTCCCTTCAATCCCATTTCAGTGATACAGTTTTCCTGACAGCTTTGGGGCTGCAGAAGTGTTTTGCTGAGGAACAGGCCTCGGAATCCCTCTAATGCTGTGTCGGCTCATAAATAGCAAAGACCTATAAACTTATCTTTTTACTGTTGAAGGGAGAACATTTACAGTCTTTCATTATGGATGTTAGGGAGAGCACAGATATCATAGTGTTATGATGTGGCTGAGGTTTTGCTTCTGAAAATGAGAGAGGTCCCTGCCTTGTGTTGAGTTTGATACAGTATGGTAATGGCCATCTGTTGGTAGTGCAGTAGTGCAGTAAACTACCTCTGATAGTCCGACAAGATGAGGCACACACACTAACACAAACCCAAAGCTTCACACACACGCACACAGGCTACAAGGATGGCTGCTCTCTAGCCACAGCACCACGTGTGTGTGTGTGTGTGTGTGTGTGTCTGCGTGGCTTGTCTTTAATGCTCAGGGGTGAGTCAGACAGGGGACAGAGGGGGATTGAGCTTCAGCATGAGGATGAGGGGGCTTGTGAATTTAGATTGTTGACGCCGTAAAATGTTTAGAGGACACACACCCTGTATGTCTGGCCTGCACAGGACAACCCTGTCTCTTTCAAAGTATGTTTATATTTTACCAATTTGCAACAACATAATGCCACCCCGATTATGTTTATTGACCGACTGTGAGACCGAGAGTCGGTCTCTCCGTCCACCACTTTGGTCCAGACTGAAATATCTCAACAACTACAGGATGGTTTGCCAAGAAATGTTGTTTTGTTTGACATTTGTGGTTCCCAGAGGATAAATCCTAATGACTTGGATGAACCCCTTGACTGTTCCTCGAGCACCACCATGACGTTGACTTTTGTGGTAGAGATTGAAATGTCTCAACAGCTATTGGATGGATTGCCATGAAATTTGGAACAGGCCTTCATGTCACCCACAGGATGAATTGTAGTAATTTTGATCCCCTGATTTTCCATCTAGCTTCACCATCAGGTAAACATTTTAATTAAATGTTTTGTTGTTTTTCGAACTAATGAGATTCCCATCAGCCTCAGCTGTGATTTCTGTGTTGTGCTAATTAGCTCATGTTAGCATGCTGACACGCTAAACTAAGATTGTGAACATGGATAAAATTATAGCTGCTAAACATCAGCATGTTGACATTGTCACTGTGAGCATGTTATGCTGATGTTATCATTTAGTTTAAAGCACCTACTGTCCCTAAGTACAGCCTCACAGAGCGCTGTGGGCTCTAAGTTAACAATGAGAAAATGTTGTTGAAATTCTTCTTCTCCTTTCGGCTGCTCCCTTTCAGGGGTCGCCACAGCGAATCATGTGCCTCCATCTAACCCTGTCCTCTGCATCCTCCTCACTCACACCAATTAACTTCATGTCCTCTCTCACTACATCCATAAATCTCCTCTTTGGTCTTCCTCTAGACCTCCTGCCTGGCAGCTCCAACCTCAGCATCCTTCTACCAATATATTCACAGTCTCTCCTCTGAACGTGTCCAAACCACCTCAATCTGGCCTCTCTGGCTTTATCTCCGAAACATCTAACATGAGCTGTCCCTCTGATGTACTCGTTCCTGATCCTGTCCATCCTCGTCACTCCCAAAGAGAACCTCAACATCTTAAGCTCTGCCACCTCCAGCTCTGCCTCTTGTCTTTTCTTCAGTGCCACTGTCTCTAAGCTGTACAACATCGCTGGTCTCACCACCGTCTTAAACACCTTTCCTTTCATTCTTGCTGATACTCTTTTATCACAAAAAAAGAGTTAATTGCATAAGAGTGAATTGCATATTGCATATTTGCAAGTCACAATGGGTTGATACCTATATGTATCAGTAAAATGTTCCCTGACAACATATTTCATTTGTTTTCCTACTCTTGCAAACAGCGACTTGATGCACAAGACAGGATGAGTGCACTTTATCAACATTTAACGATACCACTTCCCAAAGTGCTTTTGTTTCCTCAGCCTAACCACGTGTGGGATCAGGATGCCAACCCAGTGCTCCAGTCTTATGCCAACCTCCTCCATACAATTTACATATGGTACAAAAATGTAGCACCTCCTTTTCTGGAAAATAACATAGGAAGAAATGTAGTTTCTTAACAAAACATATTTGGCAAAAACAAATTAGCATTCAACTTAATTTCTAGCTGACAGACAACACCCGGCAATTCAGCTATCTCAAAGGACAGCTGTAATGTTGATTAAGTCTTAACTCATATAATCGTACAATAAAACTAATAGAAAGTGCCTGTAAACAATTTTTAAAAAAGGCATGTAGCTCCTTTCACTTTATAAAAATACATTTCAAATCTACATAGAGATTTATTTTAGTAAATTTAGGATTCACACTGATTTATTATGAGTGAGTCAAAGTCAAATGGACTGTAAAGTAACTCATCCAGTTTCAGTAAGCCATCATCCTACTCTTCAACACTACACAGACCCTGGGGGGAGCGATGAATCTAAAGTTAATTTTTGCAACTAACAACAAGTCGTGCTGCATACTTCAGTATGCTTGAACACTTTATCTTCTTTGATAGCCTCGAAGAGCTCAGGGTTATGAGCATTATTATTCGAGACTGCAGGGGTTATAAATACAAGCGCCTAAAAACAAGTAAACAACAAGTAAACAAGCACAATTAACACAAAAGTAAAAAGCCATACTTTAACAATGGCTCAGTCCTAATCAACTGTCCCAGTAAGCCATGTGCACAATACCAGGACCCTGAAACTGAAGCAGCTAAATGGAATTCAGCTATCATTGATTTGATTATTTATTGTGCTTTTCTTACAGTCAATGTAAAATGTCAAAATGTCTTCAGTGAAAAAGGTCTATCATTCATCGTAAATATTATAATTAAAGGTTATGTCAAAATAACACAAATACAAATGACCTCATGTCCAAATGGTTGGAACATAGAGTGAATTATATGTTTTATTCTCTTTTCTTTTTTATTTATACTAAATAAAACAGCAGAACAACATTTCGCTCTGTATTTACAGATGCAATAATGTCATCTCCCAAACACTGAAAATCAAACGCTTTCCTGTACCTCGTTGTTTCGATAATAAAATCCTCTCAGCAGTTTGCCTCAATTTATCAGTAAAAAGCCCTGTACTACTGACAAAACAGTATCTGTAGCTACAATGTGGTATTTTCACACAGGTAGATGATGTTTATCAGTGCGAGCACAGCGGAAGCAGTGGGTCTAAAAGTGAATTAGGGAGATGTGTGGAGATGGCAGCAGATTATGTGAATAAACTAAGTGCTATATTACTGTTTGCACAAATAAGATACATGGAATAAAGGGTGTCAGCTGCATATTCACATTCATTCTTCTCTGCTGTGTTAACACAGCAGCTATTTATCATGTTCAGAACAATGTTCACTGTGTCAGTAAATGTTAAGGATTGTTCTATTTTTTTGTTCTATTTTTTTTAACATCAGCGATGTGTAGGGAACACTGCATTACAAACAGTTTAATCAGATGCTGCCTGTGATATTCATGTATGTAGTGTACAGTACTCTTACAGTATCTAAGAGTTTGTAATCGTATATATTGTAAGTGAGCAAGAACACTCTCACATCTCTATGTGTAGCCCTCAGATGGGAGGGATGGCGCTCGCGTTGTTATGATTCAAGTACTTAATTTGATTGATTGATACATTGTTATTATAAAGATATTGATTATAGCTCCTTTAATATGTTGTCGTGTGTTTTGCCATGTGCAGTAGTGAGAGAGCTGTATACACTGAGATCTATACTTTTATTTGTATTGATCTTCTTCTTTTCCTTTGGGCTGTTCCCTTTCAGGGGTCGCCACAGCGAATCATGTGCCTCCATCTAACCCTGTCCTCTGCATCCTCTTCACTTACACCAATTAACCCTGTCCGCTGCATCCTCTTCACTCACACCAATATTATTTGTATTGATCTGTATGGTTTTTGTGATATACCAGTCATTACTTTCAGGACCTTCACATATGCACGTACACACACAGGCCGAGGATTGAAAGTTATATTTTAGGGGTTGATGTTATTCAGCATATTTCACTTTATGCATTTTTCTGACGATAACTGGCACTTTTCATATTAAATGCCAGCAGACGACTGCTTCCACGGGCTAAAAACCTCTCAGTGAACTTAAGTTGTTGCACTCTGTTCCCCATACACTACTGTTTACCTCATTCACAAAGTGTCTACAACAACAACACGCTCCATCAACTCTTCATGGCTCAACTGTTTCTAAACACATGCAAACTGAACAAGAGTGAGAGAAACAGGAAATGTTCGGGAGGGCGGGTTAAAATGAGGAAAAGTCCACCAGGGCAGCAGAAGACGCAGAGGCAAGTGTGAGTCTAACTTCCCAATGTGGATTACTTCCCTGTGCTGTGCTGGTTGTTGATTGATGAAGCCTGACTCCGGCTTATAGCTGTGATGGCCTTCTCCCCAAGGTCCGAGCATTTCCTCCCTCAACTCTTCCTACAACTCACACACACACACTACATCCTACAATAGTTTCCATTGTCCCTCGATCCAAACTCCAGCTCCCAATTTCTCCCTCTGCCTGTTCAAGAGAATATAGCCCTGTTTCCCACCTCTCCATCCCATCATCATTACTGAGCTCATCTTCTCCACTCAGCCTCCTCATCTTGAGTACCACCTCCCCCTTTAAACGTGGCAATTAGTCACACATTTGCCCTACCATCCTCAACATTCAACATTTGTAGGAGTGTACCATGATTGTCTCATTGGTAAATTTACCCATGAAGCGAAGAGAACATACACATCAAAATTATCCATGTGCATTTGGACTAATCATTTAGTAATGTGAAAATGTTTTTGTCATTTTTTCTTTTGCATTTTGCCTTTATTTGATAGAAAAAAATATAAAGGCCTTATCTAGTGCCAGTGTTTGGTTTGTCCGTTATAACGAGATAACTTTATTGTTATAACAAGATGTTTTTCATGTTATCTTCTTCTTCTCCTTTCGGCTGTTCCCTTTCAGGGGTCGCCACAGCGACTCATGCGCCTCCATCTAACCCTGTCCTCTGCATCCTCTTCATTCACACCAATTAACTTCATGTCCTCTCTCACTACATCCATAAATCTCCTCTTTGGTCTTCCTCTAGACCTCCTGCCTGGCAGCTCCAACCTCAGCATCCTTCTACCAATATATTCACAGTCTCTCCTCTGAACATGTCCAAACCACCTCAATCTGGCCTCTCTGGCTTTATCTCCGAGACATCTAACATGAGCTGTCCCTGTGATGTACTCGTTCCTGATCCTGTCAGTCCTCGTCACTCCCAAAGAGAACCTCAACATCTTAAGCTCTGCCACCTCCAGCTCTGCCTCTTGTCTTTTCTTCAGTGCCACTGTCTCTAAGCTGTACAGCATCGCTGGTCTCACCACCGTCTTGAACACCTTTCCTTTCATTCTTGCTGATACTCTTTTATCACACAACACACCTGACACTTTTCTCCACCCGTTCCAACCTGCTTGCACTAAGATGTTTTTCATGTTATAACATAATAATTTATATTGTTATAACATGAAACTTTTCACATTATAACGTGATTACTTGACCTATATTGTTATAATGTGAAACTCATGTTTGAATGAGGAAATGTGTGCAGAGAACGGATAAATTGAGGAATATGGATCATTTACAGGATTTGATCAAGTTCTACTTTATGCTTTGGTTAAGACATGGCGAGATTCTACTGTTATTGAGCACAGTGGATGATCTTGTGATAAGTATGCGTACACTAAGAAGGCTTTTAAAATGCTTGGGTCTGTACAGAAGGAAAAATGAGTCCGACCCTTGTCCAAAAAGTCTCCAGAGAAACAATCATTGTTTTTCAATTCCTGGAGACGATTTATCCAGTATTGGGCATGATGCGTTCTCAAAAAGGCGCACCAGCTTTCAATCCGCTGATTGTGATTGCTGTTGTTATAACATGAAAAACATCTTGTTATAACAATATAAGTTATGACGTTATTACGTGATAAATGATATATTGTTATAACGTGAAAATATCTTGTTATAGCATGAAAAAACATCTTGTTATAACAATAAACTTTTCACGTTATAACGTGATAACTTATATTGTTATAACGTGAAAGGTTTCTTGTTATAACATGATAAATTTGTATGTTGTAATAACGTGAAAATATCATGTTATTACATGAAAAACATCTTGTTATAACAAGAAACTTTTCACGTTATAACGTAATACTGATCAGTTTTTCTTTTTCCAGCGTGACAGCAATAAGCTTCCGTAAATCTGTAAAAAAACTGAAGTGTAAAAATGACAATTTGTGATTTTATGGGGGAGTATTGCTTGGCCGCACAGTGACTTGGCATCGAGACATAACTCTCACTCTTATTTCCAAAGTCTTGACAACAAGACTTTGGGAACAACAACTGCATTTACTCAGGATGGTTATTTGGCTTATATCCTCCCCTTATTACTACAGAGCAGTGTGACGTGTGTGTGTGTGTGTGTGTGTGAACTGTTTAATGAGTAAACAGAACCTCTGCCACTAACCGTGCTCTGGAGAACATCTGTAAACATGGTAACTTTAAAGATTGAAGATGGATACAGCTGTAGCCTCAGCATATATAGAAGACAGTAAAATTAAAATTTAATAATGACAAAAATGAGACTAAAATGTAACCGTAGAAAAGTAGACTAAAATGCCTTTGGTTTCTCTTGTTCTTTCTAGACTAAAACTAACCATAATCAATCAGGAAAATATGACTAAAAATGATAAGCCTTTTCGGCAAAAAAATGAAAAAATGAACACTGGCAGGCTCCAGCTTCATTTTGAACGGACAGATATGAAAATGATATCTAACTCTTGGCAAGAAAACAAAGCAAGCTGTAGAACAACTACTCTCCATTCTACCTTGCAGGTAATGTACATGTAGCATACACACAGTGTTATGCAGGTAGACGCCAAATGTCTAAATCCATTTGTGTGCATGCTTGTCTCTCTGTTTGACCACTAATGAGATGTCCAACTGCGGGCAGCCATCTCAAAAAGGTGCTTCTTTTATCATGGAGATGTGATGAATACAATTTTAGCAACTAAAACGACACGGGTCAGCAAGACAGTTGCGGAAACTGCCCACCCAGACAAACACACGTGGCATCAACTAGATTGTTATTGTGTGATGTTGGGAAGCAGGAGCTGCCCCTCTCCATTTGCAGTATGTAATTAGCAGTGGCATCTGTATGTATGAGACTCTGAGGTGAGGACGGCACAGGAGGAGCACGGCTGTCCATCCTCATTTACACTCAAATCATTACTTCGGCCTATTCATGGCCTTTTTTCATTACTCCTCTGCTCTTTTCCCTGGAAAATGCTCTCCCAGATTAAGCCATCAACTCCAAACTGCTCTATTTCCTCTGCAGAAACATGCCACCTCTCTGTCCTCTTTGTGTGGTATTCAACCTCTCAAATGTCAATTTGCAGCTGCCGTTGCTTCAATGCGCCACATTCTTCCCTTCACAGCTTCTCAGCCCCATCCATCTCATTCTCTGCCTGTGTCCTGTTGTCTGTCATTCTGTCTCTCTCCTTTCTCTATGTGTCTTTAGGTGAATCTGTTATTGTCTCTTTCATTCTCTTTCCTTCTCCCTCTCTCCCGTTGGGCTTCAGGCAGAAGTGCTGGACTCTCAGAGGAGAAGTACAGGTTTAAATGACGGGCTTGTTAACAGGGTCACTGATAATTCTGCTAATTAGCTGCCATATCACCTTGAGCTGCGGTCCCAGCAGCTAGATAAGAGAGACAGTGAGTGAGTGAGAGTGAGAGACAGAAGATAGAAAAGAAACAAGCCCTCAGATTCTGGAAGCACCTAAAAAGAAGCAGAAGAAAAACATCTAATAATACTAAAGAAACCTTAAGAAATTAAAGTTTCGCAAAAAGAAAAGTTAATAGTGTCTGTAATGAGAAAGGTACATGCAGTGTTTCCTTTTAAAGTTGTCCCGAAGAATATAATGAATCAATTTAATCACCTGCTAAAAATAGTAAAAAAAAAAAACTAATTGCAATTTTCTATAAAAAGTCAAATTAGTGTTACTTTCAAAAACGCTCCACCCATATTTCAGGTTGTGTAATAGATTTAATGCTGCACTGAATACTAAAAAACCAAAACCACAACGTGGCCATTAATAATATTGATACAGTAATTTGTGTGAGCGCTGGCAATTAGCATGGGTCGCTAAAAGAATTGACAGAGCTTGTCGTTTTGACCGGAGGGCAAAATCTTCACGTAATTAACCTGTTAAAAATCAATACACAGCTGACTGTATGCAAAATTAGAGGCCATGTCCTTTATTAGCAGCAGATTTCAAAGTGGATCCTTCTGTTGTGCTATTGGCCACTCGTGGAGTCACCAGACCTCCTATTGGTCCTGGCAACTTGTTAATGAGCATCAGATGTCCATTTCACTCAGTGGGATTATCGCGGTGTTTAATATTGATATCAGCCGTACTAATTACAGTCTATTAATTATGGAATAAATAATTGAAAGAAAAAACTATACTCCAGTTAGTGTAATTAAAGAAGACTAATTAATGCATTAATTGATTTTATGTTAATTTAATTTTCTGTGAAATTAGAAGAATCTTGGGAGATTGATGCAGAGTGAAGAACAGGCCCTTGGACAAGGTCGACGTGATTCGGCATGATTACAAATACTGTCAGCACAGTGCAACCTTGCCCTAACAAAGCAGGAAAAAGTTGCAGAGTGCAGTTTGATTAAAGAGTGATGAGAAAGTTTGTGTCAACCAAGGCTGTTCTAAAGACACACTCATACGGATACTCAACAAGCACACTATTTTTTTGGTTTTGCCTTGTACTTTTTCCTAATTGGGGAGCATGCTAAAACCGGATGCACAAACGAGTGGAATGGAGGCACATATCTGAGGGCTAGATGAGTCTTTGTTCTAAAAAGAGTGAGAGAAGATGAAAAACCTTCTCCGTCTGGGATCTGGGTCAGAGCTCTGTGTTGCAGCGCCGAGTGTTTCAACGTGGCTCTGTGCTGCACACTGTACTGACTGTATCTGTCTCTGGACAGGCTATGAGATGAATCTACCTGGCAAAGAATCACTGAGTAGATCAAGGACCCACATACTCACAGTCTACTGTAATACACAAATGGCAATCAGAATTAAAATACTTTTACACACGAGCATGCACAAATCCTCAGCCCAGGTCATGATATGCTGCGATGAGGCGAGAAGCCATATTAGGTTATGAGACATTGAGTAGGCCAGCTGAGGCAGATTGTTCCTGCCGTGAAAATCTGCCCCCACTCTCTGCATTCCTGATCGGTTTCCCCTAAAATACCACAACAGGGATTTTCAGTCAGCAGCAACACTGATTTCTGCTAGACCTCAAGTTTCACCTCCCAACCAGACTCAGCCTCGCTGGCGTCAGCATGAATGAGCTATATTAAATTAGCAGCACGGTGAGCTACATGGGCGTAGCTACGCCTGGGCATTCACGCCTGTAGCCTCGAAGAATAATTCTCCACTTTGAGTGGCTTGTCACTGAAGAAGACGGCAGCGTTGTAATTTTTTATATTCATTGAACGTAATGGAGAGGAGGCAAAACCAATCAGAGAGGGTTTACAGGAAATACTTCCTCATTGCCTGACAGATATAATCCAAGTTACATGAGCATGACCTGAGCAGAGAATAAGCTACTTGTATAGACTGTATACATGGTATAGACTCTATACAGCTAACCTACATTGCACTGTTGCCAGCTAAACCGTTACCAATGATAGATGTTGTGCTCGTGACACCATACTAGCCTATTCGCATTTTGGGCCAATTTTTGTCTGCCTCTAAAGAACGAGCGAGAGCCGCTGCCCAGCGAAAGACTCTCATTCAGCGAGCGCAAAGAGGCAGCGGGAGAAACATCTGTAGAGCCAGAATGTTTTCACATCTGACTGTGATTAACTGTAAGGATTTATTTCCACCAAACCAGAGTTGGAGATTTTTGGCACAGTGGAAAGACTAACCAAGATGCGTTTAGTGAGTTTTATTTTGTTTATGTCAAGTTTGAATGAAGTGTGTTTAAGGATGAATTAATGACGGAATTTAGCTGCTCTTAGGTCAGTGAAAGAGAGAAACTTGAATTCAGAAGGTGTAACGTTGTTGTTGCAGTTTTCTGTTTAAAACAAAGGAGGAGTAACACACTTCACACTTCATCCACAGGCATAGACAGTTTTGATTTGTAACTGAGCCATCTTTGGTAACACTTCCCCTGTGCTGTAATTACCTTATCTGTAGTGTGTAGTATACAGTACAGCCTAGATGTTGTGTTAGGTTTAGAAAGTAGTCTTTATATAAGTGTAGGAATGCAAGATATGTTTGTTCATTCTGTCATCGACCACCACAAAATATATTGCACACTGAATAGTACACTAGTAAGTAGTAGAACTGAAGAAAGTGAGAAAAGTAGCTAGTATTACATTTCATTATCAATGTTAGTATCTGTTCTAACTTCTCAGGTCAGCCAGCACCACAAGAGAACAGGCATCCAACGTAGCAAACAGCAGTAGTCATACAATGCAGAACACTGGCTCCTCAGCCCCAGATGGCCTGGGCCCCAGACCTTGTCAACTCCTAAAAACGCCCCTGGTGAGCTAGCCAAACCCCCTTCTCCAAACTGCATTATAGTTTTGCATTATGGAGAAGCATGTCTTTGTACGACTTTGCAGGTCACTGCACCCATTTTTGCGGGCACAGGACTAAAACGCATATACACTTAAGTCACTAACATATGCTGGCACATAAACACATGCAAACACTCGAGACACATACACAAAAGCAGCAGCTGCGGTATAATAGAAGCAACAGAGGCATTTGATTGACATTAGCACGACGACTGTAGATCTAATTTCCACGGCTTGCTGGAGAGGAACAGCAATGGAGAACACAGCAAATCAGCCTGTCAGTCAAAGTGGCTACCTGTCCCTGCTCGGGCGCTGTTAGTGAGCATTCGCCGCAGGAGAGCTACAGCAGGAAAAACACCACAAAAGGCTGTGTTGTTGAAGCAGAAAGGATTAATCCCAAAGTTGTTATCGTTAATATATTGTTTTAATTGAGCCAATCATTTGCGGCAATTATAATGACTTCAATAAGACAGCAATATTTGGTGAATAGGAACAAACAAGAAGGAATTTATTCTTTCCATTTCAATTCAGGTGCATTCATTGTGATCTGGTTCCAAAAATAATTAAAAAAGGCCCCTTCAGACATGTTTGAAGACATAAAATCATTCTGCTTTTTGTGTCCATTATGTTTTTTTTAAACAAAAACCATAATTAAATTAATTTTAAATTACATTTAAAAATCCAGAATCTATGAAGTTTCATTTCAAAACCTTAACTACTGGACACATGATGTCTCCTACTTCACTGTAGTACATTCTCAGTGTATCTGCATTGGAGGTTTCCAGTTTCCACATCGCATCAAGTTGCATGTTGGAACAGTTGGCTTCCAAACTAGTTGTGATGTCACAAAATCCTCTCGCATGTTCACATCTTAAACCTAGATTTAAGGTGAACAAAGAGAGACTTCCCCTCGTTCAGCTGATGAATGTGAAAACAAGTCACATTGTTTGTTTGAATAGGGGTGTCTTTAAGATCTCCTGATGAAAAAAAAAATCTCTTTCTTCAAAGAAAATGCATTTACCTACATGTTGTTAACCTGATTGTTGTTGTAAAGTAAAATTTATTTTACTTTACGATGACATGAGTTTATCGTCGGGCTTTAAGTTTGAATCGACTGTATGTTGAGATAGCCGGTTGATTCTTAATGTAAGAGAACCTTCAGGGGGTTAAACAAGGTGTATCAGATCGATTTAGCTGCTTACAGAGGAGGAAGAAGTGGTGCTGTGGGGCCTGAGGCAGACAGAGTAAGATCTCAGTGAAGGAGGTAGGTGTCATAGATGCTGTTATCAGTAGGACTGCTCTCCGTATCTCTGATTTCTCTGTTTTATCACCAGTATAAATAAAATGGCCTGAGGGTGAAAATGACCATCTAAATGGCTTCTTCGTTTCCTCTCGGTTGTCACAGTGAAGAGACCAAAAAGGAAATGTACCCACTCCACACTGACAGCCCACACAGATTCTAATCTTACCATTTTTCCATTCCTGTTTAAAGAGCCTTTGTCACGGGTGACCACATGTGTGGGACATTAGCTTCTCTGCTTTATCTTGTCTCGTTCTGTCTCATTTACCCATGAAAGGTGAGGCTGGACTTTGCAGTGGTCTAGTTTCTAGAAGACCCCGCAATGGTTTTACAAATCGAATTTCAGATCAAATTTTTTGTTGCCAGCTTATTAACAACAAAACCGATACAGCTTTGTATGCTGTGTGCTGAATTGAGGCCCACAGAACAGGCAGCTCACAGGTGCAGGTGAACTGGACTGATTGTGGGTGAATAAATATGATAGGATTTGGATCAAAGCAAATACTTCAGCTAAACAAGCCTCTCTCTCTCTCTCTCTCTCTCTCTCTCTCTCTCTCTCTCCTTTGTTCCTCTGCATCTCTCTCTTTTACAGTAGTTTGTACCTGAAAGTAGCACTCCCCTTTGCGTGTATAGACATCTCCTTGACTTCTGCTTTCATTAACCTCTCAGTGTGCTCCATCAGAGAGAGGGGAATGTGCTACAATAATATCCCAGTGACGACACGTGGGTCAGGACCCCTCTGATCCTGAGAGGGGAGAATATCTCATTAAGTGAGAAAGCCTCTGGGACACTAAAGCAATTTGGCTTGCCCTCTGTTCTCAGGAACCAATTAAAACATTAGCCTAAACTATCGCAGTGCTCACAGATGTTGATACACAGCCATGACGGTTGTGTGCCTAACACTGAAAAGTCAAAGCTGAAGCAGTGACTCCCAAGGCTAAAATAGTAATCAGAGAAGGTGACAAATACGCTGCATAATGTAAATTAAAACTCCCAACGTGAGAAAATGAGAAAAAAACGAGCTGTAGTTATAATACATATGTGACGTGTTAATGGCTTCTGTGTCCATGCAGTGGGTCCTGGTCCCAAAATCCCAAAAGAAAAATATGCATAAATAGGAGGATAAATCCAGTGAATAACGCTCAATTCAGATTCTAAAAGTTGCTTCCTGATTGCTTTCTCCCACAGAGTCTTCACTCCATTTTCCATCCCACGATTTGATTCCAGTCAATTAAACTGTGCTTCCAGGCCAGCTGCAAAAGTCTCAACAGCTTCATTCTGTGCTAATGAAGCGCATCCTGCCCATAACCAAATGTCAGCCTATGAAATTTCTGGATAACGCTGGCCTGTGTGCAGACTACTCCTCAATCTTCCCTCCAATCTCTAACTCAATTCAACAATTACATGCAAATAAGCCACAGATTCCAATCATTCTGACACATTACTTGGGAGAAAAAAGAAAGTTCATATCAGGATCATCCACAGATTAACATCTTCCCCATGATCAAAAAAATAATCAAAAGGAGAACAACGGAATTGATAAAAGCATATTTTGTCCATCAGCCTTTTTTTTCTCACCCTTTCATTCTAGCTTGGATTTGTCTCTCTGAATATTTACTTTGTCCTCTTTCATCCGCTGTCCGCTTCATGGCCAGATCATTTTTTTAAAAGTCCTTGACATCATCTCTCCAGTCACAGCAAAGAAAAATCAGATGCCCGTCATTCCAAAATCTCTCAAAGAATCTGATTACTCATGAACGTTTCTCCAGGGTTGAATGTGCTTCGCTGCTGTGTCTTTCACAAGCTATAATCAGTCTTTCCCTGGAAAATTACTCGACTACCAAAGTATGAAGATGTTCTTTTCTTATATCAAAACAATATTTACAACCATTCAGAAACATTGCTGACAGAGTGCAGTAAAGAGAAAACTTTTAAGCATCACCTCTGACCGCAGGTTCCTTCCTAGTTGATATGATTGACAGGAGATGAGTGCAGATATGCTGAGTCCACAGGGCATCTGCCTGTGCAATGTCACTGTGAGGTCATGTGATGACAGTCTAGAGTAGTGGGTCATCACCCCCTGACCCCTGAGCTGAATAAACAGAGGAGATTCTGCAACTCGCTGGAGTGAATGACAGGCAGAGACTGGAGTTACTGGGTTTTCCCTACACCCATGAATGGCTATGAAAGCTACAAAATAAGTGCACTCCACTGTTACTGAACATTAAACACTTCATCAAACACATAAATCCAGCCAAAAGGCTACAGAGTTGAGCAACTTTTGAGTTTATATCAGCACAGTACATTATTTGCAAATAGTTGATGCCCCATTTTCCATTCAGTTAAAGGCTGATCATCAATCCAGAGGTCAGTGGTCCAATCACCCTCGACCGCATGGGAGAGTGTTTGTTGGATGCAGGCCAGCGCTTAGAGACAGGCTGGCATTTCACCCATAGCGCCAAACATCACTGCCAAAAGCATGCCTTTGTGCAAGGCCCCTAACAGCTACAGATCAGTGCTCCAGACACAGTGGTTTTTGGCTGACCCTGTGTACTGTGAACCTGCAGTGAAAGATACTGACACAATATGTGCCAGTGTGTGTATTTGCCTGACTTAGATGGGCTAGTGGTGGTGAAAAAGAAATTTCAACCAAAATTCATTTTATATAAAAAAATCTGCTGTGAAAAGTAACAAAGGGGAAAACAATCAACATTTTATTACAAAAAAAAAATACACTGGATGAGATACTGTAAATTTGCTCATTTCCAGTCAAGTATTAAACAAAACTAGGAGTCTACAGCATGCTAGCTGCTCTGTGTGGCTATACTCAGGCATAGTGGTGCTTTGAGCTAAATACTAACATCAGCATGTTAACATCCTCACAGTGACAATGCTAACATGTTGATGTTTAGAACGTATAATGTTTGCCACATTCTCCATCCTAGTTTAGCATGTTAGCATGATAACATTTGCGAATTAGCTCTAAAGTATATCGGAGCCTGATGGGAATGCGAAACGTGTTGCAGGTATTTGCATGTATTCATAAATGAAAAGTATTGGACAAATTTAAATTTAGAGTGGATGGTCAATCTTCTTTAAAACTATCTTGAGGAGGACATGAATATGTGCACCAAATTTCATGGCAATTCATCCAATAGTTACGGAGATATTTCAGTTAAAATCATAAATGTCAACCCCATGGGGGTGCCAGAGGAAAGGTCAGCGGATCATCAAAGCATACATTGTCTTGGCACCATGACCAAATTTTGCACCAGTCCACCCAGTAGATGTTGAAATATTTCACAGAATAAGTGAAAACTTGACCTGCTGGTGGCAATAGTAAAGTAAAGAGATCATCCTAGTCTTTATGGATTCATCATCTGAGAACCATATACCACATTTCATAGCAATCAAGCCAATAGTTTGTCATCAGTTTTCAGTGGTGGACCAACCAACCTTGGCAGCCCTAGAGCTACTGCGCTAGCATGGCTAAAAACTAATTCATGTTTGTATACATTTAAAATTATATTAATTTGCTATAGTAACTTGAGTGATCCGGTAACCCTGTTAAAAGATTTTCATTTCCTGCAGAGAGAATGGTTCTCCATTTGAGAGACAATATTTAAAACATAATTGGTTTTAATCAGGAAATCTGTTGTGTAACTGATACAGACACACGTGACAACACACACAGAAACAGAAAAGAAACCCACGCAAACATACACATTCATAGACCCTGACACACACATATGCGCACACACACGCACACAATATGATCCCTCTCGGCAATCTATGACCCAAATCCTCTATGAACCCCTCCCTCTTGGCTCCTCCAATTCGGTTTTCTCTCAGTCTGTCTTTCTGGCAAGGGATTGGGACCTCATACATACACATCCAATTTTTTTTCCCCCAATCAGTTTCAATTTGACATGAACAGAGACACAAGCACACGTTTCTCAACAAACAAAGAACATTTTCTGCATCTCTCCAAGGAGAAATCTCTGTTCTTGTAACTGAAATAGTATCTAAATTTCCACTTGTCAAGAAGATCTGTGTTTGACTCTGGATAGAGGGGTGTGTGAGTGGAAGAAAACATAGCAGCATCCTTCCTTGAGGCCCTGATTGATCTTAATAGTATTAGATAAAGACCTTTCTTATCCAGGCATCCTGCTCTCCAGTCAGAGACGTGGTTCCTCTCTTCTCTTTCAGAAACATCTCTGCCTTTGTACCATATCTCTGGTCTCACCTCTGGGTCAATGGCTGCCTCCCCATGTGAAAGAAGAACAGGTGTCCAGGAGGGAGAGAGGAGGCTGGGGCTACAGAGGGTTAAATGCTGGCTCTGACCCCCACTGATCACCCTGCTGAGTCTATAATGCCACCCATAGGGCGAGGGCATGGGGAGACACACTTGGCTCTGCACTGAGAATATAAACTAGGCAAGACTTCTGTGGGTTGCAGGGAACACGGAGGGAAGGGATTTCAAAGAAAGTCTTCTGAGAGTTGCCATATGCTCAGTAAGCCCTTTAACGCCTGCACTCTTTACCATAAGCTGTCACCAGGATGATTTTCACAGAATGAAACCCCTCTATCCTTCATAACTTTCCTGTTTGTGTGCTTTGAGTGCCTGCACAGGGTATATTTTTAATGCATCCTTAAGCATTTGATAGCAAGATCTAATGCTTTTTTCCCCTATAAAATGAAATTGCTTGTTTGCTCGGGTGAGTATTTACCACTGGTGGAACAAGTACTCAGATCACTTACTTAAGTAAAAGTATCAATAATAAATCTCCATTACAAGTAAAAGTCCTACATTCAAAATCTTAAGTAAAGAAGTACTATTATGACACACTGCTTTTTTTATAAGGGCTTCTAAGCCAAAAAGTTTGGGAGCTGGTTTAAGCTTTAACAATGTATTTTATAAACTTCACACATATTTGTTGTAAAACCTTAATCCGTGAAGTAACCAGTAGCTATAGCTGTCAAATAAATGTGGTGGAGTGAAACTTTCGCATAAAAGTCACATAAAATAGAGATACATCACAATTCTACAGTACTTAAGTACAGTAAATGTAAATGAGTTTACACACACACACACACACACACACACACACACACAAACACCACATCACGGCCAGAGCAACAACAAAGCTCTAATTAGCTGCTCAGTCTTTCTGGAAATTACTCCATTACATGGGCAACTCTCTGATGAAGTAAGGAGACAAGCAGCGGGGAGATAATACACTCTTGTGGGGTTACTAATATCCAGTCTGGACTGGCAGTGATGAATGAGATTCCTGGGCAAGGTGGAGGTGTAATGAGCATGAGGTAAGAGAGAAAAGGATGTGGACAATGGAAGAAGGCAGTTGTGTGATTAACCACAGGCTGCATAAATGGCCTCTCTGATAGTTATTTCAAACATGTGTGGTTACACTGGTGCTCCACAGTGTTTGAATCTGGGGTCTTATTATTCTCATGGCAGATATGCAGACACTTCAGGAGATGGAGAGTATTCTTTATGCAGACATTGTTTCACCAGGCAGTCTTTTCATGCTATAAAGTTCTTTGTGGTTTCAACAAAGCTGTTGTTTTATATGTCCACTCAGCAGCAATCAATATTTTAATCACTCATCTGATTTAAACTCACCAATGAAAATCTGCACAGGACCTAGAGGCTATTGAGAGTTGAAACACCTACATTTTGTGGTATGATCATTTACATGACAAGCCATGGTGAAAAGTAACAAAGTACATTTACTTGAATACTGTATTTAAGTACAATTTTGAGGTAATATACTTGAGTATTTCCATTTTATGCTACTTCATACTTCTACTCCATTACATTTCAGCGGGACGTTTGACCACTAAACAACAGCGCAGTACTGACTCGGGTTCCGTTGTCACATTTCAGATTTCTAAAAGTGCGTTTCCATCCACTTGTTTTTAAGCCCATTTTAAATTTCCACATTAAAAAAAAAAAAAACCTGAGAGGAAACTGACAATTTGGAAAAAACGTTTCTGCATCAATGAAAGTGAAGCGACAAAGTTTAGCAAAAACAGACTTAGTGAATTAATCATGACGTATATGAAGCATGTGACTTAAAATCTACAGAAACAGGGGCGCACCGGTTGCGCCCGTGCCCTATGTACACGGCTGAGTCCTTACCACAGTTCAAATCCGACCTGCAGCCTTTTGCTGCATGTCATCCTCTCTCTCACACACACATTCCCTGTCTCTCTTCAGCTGTTCCTGGGGCGGCTGTGGCTTGGTGGCAGAACGGTCGCCTGCCAATCGGAAGGTCGGCGGTTCGATCCCCCAGCCATGCGCCGAAGTATCCTTGAGCAAGATACTGAACCCCATAATGCTCCCGAAGCTGCGCCTTCGGTTTCTGAATGTTCCATGTAAGTCGCTTTGGATAAAAGCGTCTGCTAAATGACTAAATGTAAATGTAAATGTTCCTATCAAATAAAGGCAAAAAGCCCTCCCCCAAAAAAATTCTAGTGAAGTCACATTTCCATCATGACACGGGACATTTTTCAGCAGAATGAGAACTGTTACTTTTGATTCTTTAATTAAATTTTGCTGATATACTACAGTTTTACTTAAGTACGTGAATGTAGGAATTTTACTTGTAATGGAATATGTTTACATTGTTGTTTTAGTACTTTTGCTTAAGTGAGCTAAGTGCTTCCAGCCAAGTTTAACTGAGGAGCTCATCAATGATGAAGGCAGACAAGGCAGAGCGGAGGGGAAGTGGAGCAGGAAGAAGTGAGCAGGCACCTAATCTGTTTCGAGTCCTTATTTAACATTACACCTTCAGATTATATGTATCACTTGCCATCCTCTACACGAGCCACTCATGATCACAAATATAGGGTTGCAACTACCGATTCTTTTCATGATTGTTTATTTTCTATTAGTCATTTAGTCAATGAAATGTCTGACAGTAAAAAATGCCAATCAGAAGCTCCCAAAACCCAAGGTGCAGATTGCTTGTTCTGTCCAAGAGCCAGATATATTCCATTTACAATAACATAAAACTGGAGAAAGCAGCACTCTCACATTTTAGAGGCTTCAAACAGGGAACATTTTGTCTTGATAAAGGACATAAATCACGAATCGACTACCAAAGTTGTTGCTGATTAATTTCCTGTATAACAACTATTGACTAATCTTTTCAGCTGTACAATAATACACCTCCTTGTTTATTTAACACAGTACACAGCTGGGTTCTCATTGCAGCTCTGGGAGAAATAAATCAAGGTACCGTCCAAATACCGTCAGCAAGTGAGTAATGCACAGTACAGTAGGAGATATTTGTCATTCAAAGCACAAATGTCATTGCATTACAAAGAAGACAGAACATACTGTGTGAAGTGCTACATATTCCAGATTTGTGCCTGGCACACTTCTGACTGTTTAAAGTAAAGCTCTTCTCAATTTGACCTCATGGCTATTCTAGGGATATGAGAGCACCTTCTCAGATCTATAAATGGGTGTCTCATAATGAGTATGATGACACCAAGCAGAAATACTCCTCTGTTTCATCAGGGAACTCATACAATCTGATTTATCCTATTCTTCTGCGGCAGACACGCTATAGGAATGTCCTTTGTTCATAAGGACTGATAAATCACCTTTGGAAAAACTCTGTAATTGACGTGGGAAAGTCAGCCTTGGAGAAGTCCATGGCAAAGAAATGTATTTCTAAAGCCATGTTACATCTTTCAAATATATTGGAGGGAATGTTACATCATTTTTGCCCTTGTGATTGAAGAGACAGGTCTTGTGTGTTTACCTGAATGCCATCCAGCTACATAAGTAAAGTTCTCTAGCTGAGTCTGACCTCTGACCTGGCTGAAGGGAGAAGGGCCAAGGGCAACCACCATGGGGGAAAAAAATAATAGCTTGCTGTTATTATGAACACAGTTGCTGTGGGGATGAGTTAACGTTTCTGCTGCAGGTATGACTGTACTTTTGTTGCATGATGACAGTAGTGTGAGATATTCAGATTCATTGCTGAAGTAAAAGTAGCAATACAGCAATGTAAAAATGATTCCATTTCATGCAAAAAACATTCTGCATTCAAAATCCTACTAAAGTAAAAGTAAAGTAAAATGTACTTAAAGTATCAAAAATAAAAGTACTCATTATGCAGTATATGGTCCCTGTCAGAGTTTTTTTAAATTTTATTTATCTATAATAGGATAATTACTAATAATGCATTAACATATAGGCAGCATTTTAATGTTGTAGCTGGTCGAAGTGGTGCTAATTTTAACTTTATATACTGTTGGGTGGTTTCAACCATAACAATGCATATTTTTTCATAAGCCTATAATGTTTTGTATGTTATATCTTAATATGTAAAGTATAGGGCTGAAACTAACAATTGTTTCTATTAGTTATTTTCTATTGTTGATTATTCTTCCAATTATTTTCTTGATTAATCAATTATTTGTTGTATATTGTTCGAAAATGTAAACCCAAAGATATACATTTTTATAACACAAGATAAAGAAAAGCACATCCTTACTAGGGAATGTTTAACTTAAATGTACTGTAAGCCTCCTCAGTAATCTAAATTTAGGAAACATTAAAAAAAAAATATTTTTACCAAAAGAAAAAATTCTGTTTTCATTGCAAAGCTCCCGAGGATCCTCTGCTGATTATGAAATAAATGAGCAACAGTTATTGATAGATTTTGCTTTGGTGAATAAGCATCACAGTGTGTTTTATTTTCATTACTGCAGTTTGTGCATGGAAGGAGGTTATGATGATTAATATTGCCTCTGCAAGGGCCTGAGTGATGGAGCTTGGGAAACAGAGAGACAAGGACAGGACATGAATGCTCCACTGCACGTCGGCCCTGGTTAACCCTACAGCCACACAGGTTGTGACAGAGTGAATATAAATGGGCTAATAGGCCCCCCCAGTGCATTGTTGTCCAGGTTTTCTTGCACCAGGACTAACTGTTATGGGCTCATGTTGTAGGGTTTTGTTGGTTAGTTTATACAGTACAATGCACAGTTTTAAAGCACATAAAAAACTAAGTGGAATTTACCTAAGTGGAAAAGTTGGATTATTGATAAAGAGAAGATCAGATAACAGCTGATGGAAAGAGTTTTTAGGATAAACAATGATACTGCAGGATCTGATTTTGCTTTCACTTCTTCAGATACAGTATCATCTTATTGCTAACACCCACTGTTAAGCTACTACAATAAATCATTATACTAATAATTATACTAATAACAAAAATACAGCCAAATACAGCGGTGGAAAGTGACTAAGTAAACTATACATTAAGCACTGCATTTAAGTGCAGTTTTGAGGTACTTTTACTTTACCTGAGCATTTCCATATTCTGCTGCTTTTTATTTCTACTCCACTACATTTCAATAACAAATACTGTACATTAATTGAAAACATTTATATAATTTAATTTGAATGTATTTTAATGATAGCCCCTTGAGATGCAGCATCTCATTTTTGAGGGGGTCCCATGGACACAAAACAATAATTATAAATCACATACAAATAAAATATCAATACATGACAAGCAGAAACAAGTACAGAGACAGACAACTCACTCACCCTCTTCCAACCCCCCAGCCCTCATTTACACTAGCCTCCATTTGAAAGTTATATAGTTAGTTATTTAGCAGATTCACACTAATACAACTAAATATAAATCAACAAATAAGTTATGATGCATTATTATATATTAAGCCACCCAGCAGTATGTAAAGTATTTCAAATCAGCCCAGCCTTTACTGCAACATTAAATTAGTATTTATACACTGATTCATCAATAAGTATAATACAATGCATGTTATCCTGAAATGGGTTTCTGCTCATCTGATGAATGTAAGTTCAATATTCACTCTTTAAGATCTGTTTTTGGTCTCTACCAACCCCTGAAGAAAATATCTGGCTCTTCAGCTGCCAAATAGCCCACTATGTTAACCAGCTGTCAGACAGGTGCTAGAAGGATAGCAGGAACACAGGGGATTGGAGCTAATATGCAGAAATCTAAGGCAGAGCTGGTGCCGTTTACATGATTTATGGAAACAGAACAACAGGCTTACGGAGAAGTCAGGCAGGCAGAGGTCGCAACAAGGAAATCAGTCCAATCACAGGTAAACGAATCCAATCAGGGAGCAGGCAGAAATCCAAAGTCCAGATAACAGGCAGATCGCAAACGAACCAATAAAATAAGTCCACAACGAGAAACACTGGGGAAAAAAACACTGGAAACAAGGGCTGGTATGCAAGGCACAGGAACCATGACGAACTAACACAGAACAAAGGAATCACAGAGACTATATACACACATGTGGGCAGGATAACTAGACACAGGGGAAGCGGATAGCCACAGGTGGAAAGTATCAAAGCAATCACAGACGGAAGGCAAAACTACATAAGACACAAGAAGCAGAACATTTACCAAAAAAAAGGAAATAACAGAACACAACCCAAAAACCATGACACCAGCTAGCAACTATCTATTTCTGTCTGCTGTTTAAAGCTGAGCAGGTAGTGTCTTGCGGGATTTTAGAGCCATTTCACTAAAAAACTACGCTATGAAAGCGGTGAGAGTGAACCAAAACAGCAAAGTCTAAAGAATGAGTTGAAATTCGCTATTAAGCTCAATAAAGCCGAAGGGGAGGTGCAGATTCAGGTGATAATTCTCTGTATCTTCATCACTATGAGCGAGCCTTTTCACTTTGTTTTCACATTGTCAGTAGATACATTTTTATTATAAAAATATCAAATTAGGCACTTTAAGTTCCTGACAAAGACAGAGAGTATCCAGAACTATTTAAGTGTAAATATCCTTCAGCAGACAACAATGTGTATACAGTAAAGGTCTGCCTATATGGCACGTTATCTATCCCTGAACATGTATGCCTCCATCATCCAGCTCTTACATGTCTTTTTTTTCTCTAAGTCTAAATCCTTTCTTCTGAACACATCCTCGTCTTCATTCGACATTCCTCCCTCAGTGTCTCTCCATCTCTCGCGATGCAGTCGTTTGTTTCTGACTGTCTTTGATCATGAGCTGAGTAGGACAGTAATCTACTGGAAGCCAAGTGTTTATATCTAGGACAGCTGAGAATTAGGTCACACGTGATTTCTACTGCCCCAGGCCCACATGGGCGCTACCTCAAAGTTTCCTCATGATTGTCTCTCTCTACTGTGCCCAAATTTGTCAACAATGACTCGGCAGAAGGGATGCAAATGTCCAGCCAAGTCTCAAGGTGGGACAAAAGACATAATACTCTGTACTTGCATGCTATTGAAATCAATAGTGTGGCAGCAGGCCACAAAGGAGATTACAGTGATTTACAGAGTAACTGCACCCTCAAATTCGGCTAGAACCCTCTTTTCCAGCCTATTCCAGAAATGTATAGAGGAGTGATGGAGCAACCACTGTAGGAGGCGTGGCCTCATGGGTACGTAGTGTGTGACGCTGGGGGTCAGGGAACACAGGGGAGACTGACTGACCACCACTCAGCATGTGGCATATAGACCTCAGGTTCTCACCTATTGTGAGGCTAGGGAGGGGGGAGAGCTTTCGGCTGAACCGAACTTTCAAATCCAAGAAGACACATACTGTGTAACCTAGTTTTGAGCAGCAGGTTTTACAAACAATATGAATTTTGTTTATGTCTTAACTACTATTGGACAACACTAGATAGCCATGTAATTTTGTGCAGACATTCAGGGTTCCTAGATGACTTTGGTTATCCCCTGACGTTTCTTCTAGCCCCTCCATGAGATTGACATTAAGTGCTTTTGAGTGAAATGTCTCAACAACTATTAGACGGATTGCCATGAAATTCAGTACAGACATTCGTGTTTTTCTCAGGATGAATTCAAATAACTTTTGTGATTCCTCAACTTTTCATCTAGCCACCATCATCAGGTCACAATTATAATTTTTTCCCCATTCTTCAGTTATTGGCTAAATACCTGCAAAACTAATTCAATTCACGTCAGCCTCAGCTGTACTTTGTATTTAGTGCGAACTGGCAAATGTCAACATGTTTATATGCTAAACTAAGATGGTGAACATGGTAAACATTATACCTGCTAAACATCAGCATGTTAGCAGTGTCATTGTGGGCATGTTAGCATGCTTATGTTAGCTTGTAGCTCAAAGCACCGCTGTGCCTAAGTACAGCCTCACAGGCCTGCTAGCATGGCGGTAGACTCTTAGACTCTTTTGTTACAATTATAAACTTCACATTATAAAACTTTGCGTGAAACAAACACCTGACAAAGACACAAAATAAAAGTCTTGAATGTGATAGTAACATGTGTAAGGTATGATTTCATGGGAATGACTTGATTGAAAGTAAGCAGAGCATAAAGCAATCGCTGACACCCTCAGTGATTGCATTAAGTGGTCTCCAACTTACGTTTACAGTTTCTTGTTTATCCAATCAAAGAGAGTGAAATAGTCTTTGGTCAAATAATACTGTTGGTGTGTATACAAACACTGTTAGGAAAACACTCAACTTTGGCACCATAAAAAGAAATCATATCTGCCATGATGGATTATCCAGCGCAGGCTTTTTTTCAAGACTGAAAGCAGTTTTTTTAAACTGTACATAAAACGTATGGGTTGTTGTGAACGCAGGAAAATCAGCCCTTTCCCCGGGGATTATGTAAAGGAAAGGGGCAAGCTATGCAACTGGCAGAAACGTTTCTTCAGTTTATATTATTTTACTATATATACATACAGCATAGATACAAATAAATATAAGTGCAGACCTCTGGGTGTGATCGTACACATTGCACATACCCTTCAAGCTGGCCATTTGGATGTTATATACTGTAGTTTCCTCGCTCTAGTGACTGACAATTTCTCATTTTCAAAGTAACCAGAAAACACTCCAAAATATAAAAAAAAAACCCTATTGCTGAGTCTCATCAAAGACCACACTGAAGCAGAGAAGTGTTGCCATTACCCTCTCTACATGTTTTGTCACATTTATATAATAAAATAGTGCTTTGAAATTTGCCTGCGGACACAAAGCAGCAGGACGTCTAGCTTTTTTGAAAAGTTATTACAGCTGCTGATCAGTAATGTGCATGAGACGTAGGGAGGTTAGGAAGGAGTGAAATTCCGGACTTTTGTAAAGCAAAGTCATAATGTCATAATAAAACGTTTTTGTCTGTACAGTTACACATAACCTTGACTCAACCAGTCACCCAACCAACAGATAGCGGCACACTGGCCAGGCAGGCTGCCCAGTGATGTCAGAGAGGACGGAGGCACATGTGCTCCCACAGATGTGCCGGTAATTATGGGGGAATGAATAGTGATGTTTTAAGAGGAGATCAGGGGCAATTACAGTGATTTAAAGCAATGGAGCCAGGCCCTGAACACACAACCTCTAATTACCAGGCAAGATCTCAGATCTCACAGCGAGCGCGACAGATTTGGCAATGTTTGCGCAATCAAACAAGGCCTTCTGTATGATGTTTATCAATATTTAAAGGTCTTGATTCTGCTCCTGCTTGATTTGTGCTTTTGCTCTGTGATGTGTTTGCTTCTGCTGCCGTTGTTGTCACTGTTAATGACTTTGAAGGAGCTTGGTGATATATTTAGCTGCTAATCAGACAAAATTAATCTAAAGTCGTTTGGAAATTTTGTTGCATTCCAATAGCTTGCGGGATTGTATTAGATAGGAGTGTATGTGAGGGGGTATCCACAAGAGACCAAAACAGGGATATAATTTCATTTGATTGCCACACTCATCAAGTCCAAATGAAGATTAATGAACACATGATGGAGGACTGAAAATAATAATATTCCTGTTGTCTTTAGGCCTCTAATTTGTTTGAGAACATGCTTTCACGCTACAGAGGCCTTATTGGCATTTGCTAATGGACTGCTCGTTGCAATGGAGACGATGAGGGGGACATTTTTATACACTAGTAAAGCCACAAGCTATTAAGAGTAAGAATAGAAAGTGGGGTGGAAATGTATGCGTTTTATAAGAGCTATGTGAGGCGACTGTGATGAAGAGAAAGTTAAACATAAGAATGTGTGAGCAGGAACGAGTTAGTCTATGAGGAGGGGGTATCCAATTCCCTAAATAACTTGTTCATTGATCGCAGAGTAGATGCAGTATTGATAGTGTTGTTCACCCAAAGGAGCCAGATTCACTAATAATTAATTGTGATAGAATAAGGAGGCAGGGCGTCTATACTGCATTGCAGCTCTACACAGTACATTGGAGATACAGTCCATGTTCGATCCTGTCTCCTTTATCATATGTAACAGAAAATATACTTTGAGAAACTAATGCTGCCCCAATTGCGTTTTTTTATTAAACATTTTTAGGAAGCATTTTTTATTTGTCTGTTTATTTGCGAAATGGTCCTACTGAACATATATGCAAAATGCTGTTTGACAACGGAATTGCAGCATGTAAAGCATGATAAAACGTTTCTGTTGACTATTGGCACGCACACAGATTGTGGTCTTGGTTTAATATTGAAAGTCTAAAGTGACTTTAAGCGCGAGACATCTTTAACATACAGTACCACAATTTTATCCTAGCCTTGATTTTGTTGCTAATCAGACACAGGACTCAGATTACGAACCCCAGGTGTTCCAGTGTCACAGCCCCGTACTTTGTATGCCCGCATTTCCACCCCTACATTCTCCGTATAAATTCTGTGTCATACAAGAACATAAAACTTCATTCCCTGGGGGGAAAAATTCCCACTGTTATAAAGACTATTATCGGTGGCGAAAGTGTGCAGCTGCGCTTTCTGTAAACAGGCAAAGCATGGAGAAAGCAAGAGGCACACTGGCAGAACAGAGTACAAACTGGACTTTGCTGCATCAAAGTTGCGTGAGTAGAAGCAATTATTAAGGACACAATGGGACAGCTTTAGTAAGCCTTTCACAGCATGTTGGTTCATGCTAATGCTAGTTTAGCTGATCCCAACTCCTAAACCGTTAAAAAAAATGGGATGCAAGTCTGTGTTTATTGTAAATTAAAGGAGAACCTAGTATAACTTCTTTATGGGCATCTTGAAAATGGTTTAAAATAACTTTACTGTTTATTCGTGATTAGGCTCATAAAGAATATGCGCACATCATTTGTAATTGGGGAAATAAGCCATACATTGTATATGTTTGGTTGCTTTCTTATTTATTTTAATATTATATTATATATTTTTTTATATTACTAAAATATAATAATAATATATGATAATATTTTTTCTAATTTCTTATTCTTGTTTAATTTTGGCACTGTATTTGTTCTTGTTATATTAATAATAATGATGCTAATAATGATATGAAATGAAGCTTATCTCTTTTACTTTTGCAGTGATTACAAAGGGCTTTCCAAAATGCAGGCATAAGACAATCAAATAATTCCAATTTAAAAACAGTGACAAATTTAGATCTAATAGTAATACATTATAGACCACATATTCTTCAACACTATGCCTGAAAGCCTATACTGTGCTGTTGTGTTCATAAAAAAGTCAGTAAAAAAGAATTAACTGTATATGACCCTGCTGTGTGTTCTGACAGACACGCCAAGGTGAACATCTCTTCAATCCAACCAACACCTACAGTCTTTAGTCAATACCTATTCCGTACCCACATTTCCATCATAATGTAGGAAAATAGCTTTTTTTTTAGTTCTATACAAGCATAATTATTAGGAGAAAGGCTTGCGCGTTGACTCACATCCAATCATCCCTGGTATAAAAAAACACACAACTTTAATGGCTGAAAAAGGCCTACTGTGTTAAAAACTCATCAAAAAGCTTTGTGTTGGGCTTCATTTTAGATTCCTGGAAATATTTATAATCTGAAGATTCAGTTTCTCTAGACTTAAGCCTCCATACATGTGCCGCAGCAGACTGTACAGTTGCTTGTCCTCCACCCACACAGAGTGACAGGCGATCTATACTGTAGATAGAGAGCATCACTGGAATAGAACATTCACTTCAGCATGACGCTCTGATATTCACAAACTTCCCTTTGTGTGTGTGTGTGTGTGACGTGTGGAGACACAACACACAAAGGTTGAATAGTAGAAATGCTGGTCAATGCTGCTAGAGCAAGTACCTCACAATACTCAATCAACAATGCATGTGTATTCATTAGGTTTTAAATCTCCAGCATTTACTAACAAAATCCCTCATTAAACAAAGTAATGACCTATTTGAGAGGACTAACCTGAGATCCTGAAGTCTTACTCAGGGCCATTCACAGATATAAGGGTCTATATAATGGGCTACAATCATTGTCTCCCTCCTCTCATCTGTTAAGAGCGAGTGACATTGAGTGTTTGCAAGTGGCACATGCTCAATAACACCATGCTTGTGCATATGAGTTATTAATAAGAGTATGCTCTTGATGCTCTCAAATCTCTCTCCCTCTCTCTCTCTCTGACACTGCAGCTGCACAATGTCTTATTTCAAGCACGTTGTCCAAATTGAAAGCACGGAGACGCCTGAGGTTTATGAGCTGTGTTGCAGTCAGAGCCGGGAAATCACGTCCAACACGCATCTCCGATGAAATGTGTGATTCGAAAGGAAGGAGACGACAACCCTATTACTTCCTGAGTCATCAAGTATCCACTCCAGTACCTTCCGTCTGTCTTTTATCTCATCTCTCCTTTCACTTTCACTGTGTGTTTAAAAATGTAAGCCAAACTCAGTTGCTATTTTATTAACTTTTCAGCATAAAATAAGTTGGTAAAAGGAGAGACAGAGCATAGTGCGCAGAGCTTATCAGTTCTGAGTGGAGTGCCGTACAGTGCAGTGTCAAACTCTGTTATTTTCATCCCATCCCAGCCAAAGGTTCGCACAGGTGGGTTCACACATAAGCACATTCACATTTATGCACAAACAGCAAGAATTATGGTGCTACCTTACTCATCGCTGGGGCATAATGTGTGGGTGGACCCTCTGGGCAATTTCTGATCCCTCACACCACGCAAAACAGAAAGAGAAGGTGAGAGGAAGAGAAACGAGAGCAAGACAGTGAAAAAGATGGTGTGTGTTCGAGAGAAGAAGGTTATGTAAGGGATGTGGGAAAAAAATGTCAGCTGCTGACATCTTGCATGACCTTTGGAAATACAGCTCTGTTATAAGGTAGACTCATTGCCCATAGAACAGAATAACATTCATTAAACCAAGTCTATTTTTGAGTCCCGGATTCTGGAGGAGATGGAGAGAAGAATCTTTAAGGAGTCAGAGAGCATGTCAGTACACCCGGCATTGTGTTTGGCTGTGAATGTACAACGGGATTACAGCAAATTAGATTTGTGTCAAACAATATCAGGACACAGAGGAGCGAAAACAGTGAGACAGAGACATACTATTTTTAAAAATGTCAGGAAGGTTTGGCATGGTGTTCTTAACACTTTTGTATCACGATAATGGTTGAAAGTTTAAGAATAAACATTGTTTTTCATTTTTATTTGACGTTTGGATTGATCTGATCGCCAATCTAATTTGTCAGGACGCCGATTCCTCTCACACAGACACTGCTTAGCACAGCAAAAGACAAGCTCCTTATTTCAGTTGTTGTAGTTAAATCAGCCAATTCCACAAACATGTCCATCCCTGAGTCGGAGTGTGACGCAGTGACGCATGGTCCAAAGCGGCCGTACGGCCATATGTTATTTTCTTTCACATGCACTATTATGAAAATTACATATATAATAAATATTATTAATTTAAATGAATAGTACCTTTTCTAAAAATCAGATAGAAGCATATAATGCATACAGTACTCCTTACTTAGAAGCATATTATGCAACTCGCGAGGGGGGCCAGCGAGTGGGACACCCCTGGATACATGTCAACTTAAGCTTATTAAATGCACAAAATAGACTAGCACTGATGAGCTGAGATGACTATCAGGATATGGAACCAATCTTACATGTGCAGCTAGATGAAATTGATGAAAATGATCATGAAATTGTATAGAAAAGTGAAGCTGCTGTCACAAAGACTCATTGCTTTGTGTTGAAATTGAATGCCGAGCTTAGTTTGATGTGTAGGGAGAAAATATGATGGGTACCTAACCTCTGTGTGACTAATGCCGTGCTGAACTCCTCATGAGGCCAATTTTACACAGAAATAGCTATCTATACAGCTATAGCTGTCTTTGTGCAAGACAACAATCATGTTCACATCAAGGAGGCCATAAATTACTCTGCTAGTGATCTTGGTTTCAGTGAGTGTCACTTGAAGATTTTTACAAATTACCCATTATTTATTACTCATTAACAAAGTAATTACATTATTTTACAAATTACCCATTATTTATTACTCATTAACAACGTAATTACATTATTTTACAACAGCAGAAGTAATTAGTTACATTACTTGTTACATTATTTTCCATAACTCAGCCAGCTCTGTCAAAGGAGCCTCCCAAGTACTGCAAAGCTTTCACATCCACATGTCTGTATTTAACATCTGAAGAAGCAGAAAACAAGCAGTTGTGGTTTAACAAGCAGCCCACCTGCAGTTCAGAAATATTTACTGACCACCTACAGCTGGCTCTGGTGACAGCAAACAGCACCTCAGAAGCCCTGTCCTTATAAGCTGTGGGGTTCACACACCCTCCAGCTCTGAACAAAACCCAGATGATTCCTGAAAGTAGGTTTACCAGTGACTAGATAGGAACCTCTTGAATACGAGGTGTCAGCCCCTTTAAAGGGGGCTGACACAGTCCTGTACAGTATAAATGAACAGTCCACAGGCTAGGGAGCACCAATCCTAACATGCGTCCGTCACACCAACACAAAGGGCAGAAACTCCGTTAAAAGCTTGTACCAAGCATCGACAGCCAGAACTAAACACAATGACACCCTAGGCGATTGTATTCATTATGATCAAAAACGCGAAAATATGCATTTCACAATTCCATGATTCCGTTATTTTCACCACTTCCAGCAACCCACATAAACTATATACCGTCTAAAGGGCAGACGCTGCATAAAACAGCAATGGCGGCCGCGTTGCCATGCGACGGAATCTCAGCGAGCTACAGTCAAAACGGTAACAAACAAAAACATCACTGAATCATAAAGTGTCTCTTACCTTTGCTGTTTTCAGGTCAAAAGTTAAATTCCGATTCGAAAAGACGGTGCAGCTGTCCCTCGCGTCTTACTGTCCCTTTGAAATCAATCGCGGGAGTCCTGGCTGTTTACATAAGCACAAACTTTCCGTTCAGAAGGGGGTGGGAGGTGTCAGCAGAATACACTGGCTTTGACCTGACTGCCTTCTGGATGGTCACTGGTGTTTCCAAGCCGAACGTGGGTGGTGTCAATCGATTCTATTGGCTCTGACGGTCACAAAGAGGTGCCATTTATTCATATCAGCCAATGGACTGCCGAGTTATACCTTCTTCTTTCCAGCCCATACAGCTGCATACAATTTTACACAGAGCTTTCCTAGGTGAATCTGACCCAGATTACATTTCAAAATGGCTCAAAAACAGTTGTTTTTGATGGAATGAATTACCATAATGATATATTAGTGAAATATAATTAGTTTTCCTGCCTGGTACCTAAAACAGGTCAATGGCACAACTGGATCAGAATGGGCCCAAATGGCACATTTGCTGGTTCCGCCTGTAAATATCTGTGATAAAAATGTGTCTTAAACTGCTTAGGTTCACTTTTTTCAGCATCTACTTTTGCGCAGTTACTTATCAGATATTATTTTAATAATTCCTACAAAGTTTAGGCTTATTTATTAATGATTCAAATGTGTTTTCACTATAAATGAGGTGTGTTTTTTAGGTAGAAATTAAAATTTTCTACTGTGTTCCAGGTGCATTTTATGAGTATAGATACCTGAATCCCTGACACTTCTATTGTAATCTCCCAGCTCTTAGCTTTCTTTTGAGACCAAGATTATGCATATAGCCTTTGTTGTTGTTATACTCCATTTATTTGGGTATGCAATTTTGGACAAGAGTTGGGCTTAGTACTGGAGAGGTTGAGAACAAAAAACACTTAAACAAGACAACTTTTGAGTTACCGAAAGTAAGTGTGATGGACTTGTGTGCTACTATCAATTGATGCTGTACTGCCCTGACCGACGTCCACAAGAACAAACTCTCTTCAGCAACGAGTGGGTGCATAATAACCATGTTCTACTGTTGCTGTATGACTAGTGAATGTAGAACCATGGACACTTGGCCAATGTTAAGTGCTGTACAATAAAGTAACGGGGTGCAAATCAGGTGACTTCTGTAGACTCTCCACGCTAGACAGCTTTTCCAGGGCTTCTGCTCTCTACACGCTGCCAGCTCCCACCACCTTCACCAGCCACGCTACCATTGGGGCCCGAACAGTGGAGCACTGCGACTTAAGTTGTCTGCCGGAACTAGCTCTCAGGCTTCACTGAGAAAATACACAACATCATCTCTGTGAGCCGGAAATTATTTTAATTATGTAACCTCAGCTTTTATAGCTTTTCTGGCCACTTCCACAGTTCATTACTATATGCCCCTCTACCCTTGGTACTTATGACACTTATCTGATTATACTCATCAACTGAGTTTTACATTCCTTTAGTGCAGCCCTTGTAGTCTCTCTATGGTTTCCACATATTGCTCCATGGTCATGTGTACCATACATGCATATTTTCACATCTTTAACACAGGCTGCCCTGTTTTGACCCAAAGAGGAAATTACTGCTTGCCTTGATTTATAGTTAAAAGGCCTTTCATCTATCAGGAACAAAACATGAGCCAGACATGTGATGAGCCACCGTCAGCTAACCAATACACCTTCCTAACCATGAGCTACTGCTTGACACCATCACAACTAATGTTTCTATGGACGCTCACACCTCGGGACTGTGTGATCAACCTGAGGACAGAACAACAGCATACATCAAACTAGCTTTGTCAGTAACAAGATATTGATTTGGATCCTTGCCCAATAGAATGATGATATGTGTCTGCTTGATTTGGCCAACTGACAACGTTTTTTTTGTTTTTTTTACTCCTCTCTTGCACTCTCTCTTTAGTCCCATCCATGCCAGACATCCCATCTGTCATCTCTCATCCATTTCAGAGTGTCTCTTTCGGTGTGAAGGGAGACCCGAGAGAGTGGCAGGGTCATCTGAGACATGGCATGAAAATAAGGGTTATAGTGCTCAACAGACAGTGTCTGTCTCCAAACCCCTCGGCCAGATGGTCACTGTCTGCAAGGGAGATGGCCAGTCCCCCAGGTTCACACGTGCAAATTCACACATGCGTGAACACGCATTATATAAATATACTACTATCCTATAATCCTACTTTATGAAATCTGTTAATCGCAGAACGTGTACGGTGATAAAGTAGTAAAGTACACAAAATGCATACTGTATTGTTTAAATATCTGTGGACTGGAGCTGCCATGTCAGTTGAAGCCAAAGGTAATGAAAGCTCTACAACAGTAAAAGGCATAAAGATGTTTAAGCCATATGTGTTTTCTGTGGCACATATGACGTTTTGTTGTCCATCCCATCGTTGGCCAACACTGGCTGTAACATGGCTGTTGAGTGCAAGGCCAGGAAACTGAGAAACTCAGTCTGTGTTTGACGATGTCTGCCCAAGACTCCCCTCTTTTCCAGGGGGGAGATGTAACCTTGTGTAAGCCCCCCAGATGCACACACAGATGGAGACACTCATCTTTCCACCGCCTCTCCTGCTTCTTCTCGCTCTCTGTTCTCCCAGGCGGAGCCGATCATCCTGCCCCTGGGATTATATATGCTGCTTCTGGGAGGAAGTGCAAAATCACATATAAGGGCCAACTTTGAGATCTGGCATATTTCCTGAGGGGTTTTTTTTTGTTGTTCTTTTGGACCTTCTGTTTTGATGGACAGGTTTGGATTCAATGCCCATGTAACGCAGGGCACACTGCGACCTCTTTTGTGGTGCCAAACTTCAAGTTAGAGTATCATGTAGGCATAGTCTTGCACCCAAAAATGGAGAATTAGTACAACACAGAGAAGAGGCTATGAACAGTTAAGGTACTATCTGTCAGCAGATGAGGAAACATCGTTCAGCCCTGGTGAACATCATGCAAGTTGTTGGCCCTTTCAGATTGCTGTTAAATCCAATTACCTCATCCGATATTCCTTTCACTTTCATAATTTCTGAGGATGATTAAATGCTATTTTCATCCTGGTAGAGGGCTATTAAATGGCCCCACCTCTGCCACTCTACAATCAGATCTTCATTTAATTTTTCTAAAGAAGAATAAAGAACAACTGAAAGTGTAAGATTGCTGTCAGGTACTTGCAAAGGTATTAATGAAGTTAACCTAGGATTGGCTTTTGGGTATTACAGTTTAGTTGTCATTGTGCCGTATTCTTTCTTTCTTTTCTTTCCTAATGCAGCAAAAATAGATGGTCTATGATGGACTCTGTTTTATCTTCACTCTAGCAGCAGCAGTAATAATATATTTATCTAAAGTTTGCAAACCAATTGAGTAAGAGCTGATGGTATTACCATGACAATTCTATGGAGTTTAAAAATGTTGCTGCGCTGTCCTGCTCTCTGCCTCCCATGCACCAATTATGATGTTCAGTTAGCAAAATATACTGGCAGAGGACCAAGAAAATTAGTGGATAACAGGATGCCAGTGTTCAGTCAGTTTAGTGTCCATCAGTCCAGAGGACAAAATCAGAGACACTTCAGCATCACTGTTAAATGCCCCACATTTGTACATTTGTTAGATTAAAATTGAGAAAGGTAAGTGTTAGTGTTCAGACCAGACTCATTACTTATGATGTAGGTGCCCTATAATGTTAATTCTGTATAGGTCACTCTGGCACCTGTGTCTGGGGCTCAAATTTGTTTCACTGAAAGTAAAAATGTGAACATTGTGTCTCACATGAACATTTGACATTGCCTTTATAGATTTAGTGTTTTTGACATATATTAACCTTTACTATCCTACACCAGGGTTGACAGAGTACATGTAGCCTGGATTATAATCATATAGGCAGAACAGAAATACACACAGACAGTCCGTCGGTCATCACTGATGAACCTGGTTCTTATCTATTAGTAGTGTTCCAACAATTTTACTTCAAATTTATCGTAATTTTCAGTTTCAAAAATGCTTCACAAACTCTTCCTTTGAATCTGCATGCTCCACCAAGGTAAGTGCACGCTGCAGATCAGACTGCACATACGCAAAGTGGAGAAAGTACTAAACAAAATAACAGAAAAACAATGAACGGATGATACAGACACGACTTCATGAGTCACACACCTTTATAGTGTCCTCGGAAAACACTATTTGTAGCACATTTGTGTATTTGCAGTGTGTTTTTGTCAATTGTCAAATTAATGAAGATGTTTTCTTAATTTGCCTGTGTTTGGTCTTTTTGCATGTGTTTTCTTAAGTTGCAGTGCGTTTGTCCTTGTCGCCGTAAGTATGAAATTGAAAAGCATTTTCAAACTCTGAAAGCAACTATAAGCCACCGAAACATCAACTGTTAACATTATTATTTAAATGTGTAGGTACGACATTTCCGTGATGTTAATGCATGGTAATGAACTTGGAGTATGAACAGATTCTGACAGGTTTTCTTTATCAAGATTATTTTCTTTTCTTTCTTTATCAAGATAAGATTATGCACATTCAGGCATCCGAATTTACATAATCCTTTGTGTCCAGCTTGCTGATAAATATGGTGATATTTTTCACAGCTGTATTTAACAAATACTGTAAATAAATCTACAGAAGTGATACCCAAAGAGATTGATACATGAGGCTCATTCAGCAATAACAATACAAAATGCAGTTTGTTGGAGCTCAATATAATGTAATTGCTAATGCAAAGCTCAGAGTTTTAGAATTGTCTGTAACGGACAAGGCAACATGCATCATATATTTAAGACAAATGTGGACTCTATCTCTATATGTCTATAAAAATATAGAGGTAGAGTCCACATTTGTATATGTATATATTATGTATTTTGTCTAACATATGACTATGCTACACAAAATTGACTGCATATTTAACACAATGAGATACATGCAGTGAGTCATATAAGTGTGAATGTGTATCTCTTAAGTGCGTGAATCAACAGTGATTTAAAATCAGATGGACTAAAGCTGTTCAGAGTAAAGAGAAGCACTTGTTACTGGAAGTAAACAGAAACTTGATGGTATTTGTTCTTTAGGCAAATGGTGGTTTGAAATATGTGGCTACTGTGTTAGCAAATTAATACAATTATATGCTATAAACACCTTAATGTGGTAAATGCTTGAAGGAAAAACGTTATTGTGTTTAATTAGTATGTAGAGTACTGGTCGATTGATAACAGAAACATTAAGCCTGAACCAGGGGCGGCCTGGGGTGAGCACTGATCATACAAGTCATCATGGTTCATGACATGTGATACTAAGAAGGAGCATGGAAAACTACCATACAGCAAATTAACTCGGCAGAGTGTGATTAAAATTAATTTCTGTGAAACTAATTTGCACTTACTGTAGCATAAAATTAAGGTTGCGTTCGAACAGTTGGTTCAGTTTTCAGAGGACCATCAGGACTTTTGAAAATTTAATGAGGATCCAAATTACCTCTTTCTCTCCCTTTCACATCATGTATTTGTGACAATCCAATACTGTCTCTGTCTGTTAAGAGCAAAAGGCCATACAGCAGAAACACATTAATACCAAATACAAGCACATCATTTACAAAATACCTTGGTTTTATCGTTGCAGGCTTCAGTTACCCTTATTCTGCCCATAACATCAGGTTTTTATTCCTAATTTTGACTTCAGTGGACCAAAATATGTGGAGAACCAGCGGAGTGCATCTGATGGAAATAACTGAGAAAAAATGATTCAAAATGCTACCATGACACTCTGCACATCGGTCTCGTGATGCCAAGAGAATAGCTCTATGTTAGAGGGCAGAGTTTACAGGTCAGGGAAGGGTTAAACGGATCGCCATTCAATCCTTGACTCCAGTTACAACCACAGTAATAGTAATAGCAGTTTGTTTAGAAATCAAATCACTGCATCATCAATCCTACTCACTTAATCTGTCCAAATGCTCAGAGGGCATTTAAGGGGAAAGAGTAAAAATCCATATCAAATATAATATAATCTTAATATGCATACAAGTTCAATTTTGGTGATCAGTGAGCCTGGCATGTCAGTGCATGTGTGCGGTACCTTTCCCTCATGTGGCTGACACAGAGATTGGCCTACTTGAAGGGACGAGAGTGGATCTTTATGAGCTTCTCGTGATAAGGCAGGGAGACATTAGGGTGACGGGTGTTCTAACCCATCCTCTTCATGGCCATTGTGTGGAAGAGAAATGTTATAAGATGACAGCAGAGAGAGCAAGCAGAATATAATCATCCTTCGCTTGTGCATGGCCTCTATCCAGCGGAGCGGCTCTTTTCTTGTCCTCTGCAGACATCCGTGGTTTGTCTGAAATGACAGAATAAAAGGCCTTGACTGACTTTGATTTCTTAGAGGTGACATGGGTGCCTGCCTGCTAGCCTTCGTAATGTCTCAGTCCATAAATACAGAAGTTCAAAGAATTCACCTGTGATTATGCCCCTTGGTGGTATCGACATAGCCTTGTTCAGACCCCTGAATCTCCACCCATATCTCAGATTGGATTGGTTGGATAAGCAACTGATCAATCATAGTTTAGTAGGTAAGAAGGGGGACAACTTCCTACACTGCATGGAAAATCCTAAATTCATTGAAAAAAATAAAATGACAACAAACATGGATGAGATTGATGTCCTTGTACAAGCTGTCATAAATGCTGTGTTAAGTCAAACCTGGAAAAACTGATTTTTTTTGGCCACTTACAGACTGTGAAAACAAAGCTGTGAACACGATACTAACATATTATCACCTTTAAAGTTTATATGACAAACTTGTTAATAAAAAAGATGGCTCTATTTACACATCCAGCAGACACAAAGCAACATTTCCATTCATCCAAAGTTGTGTTTCTGGCTACCTGGTAAATCCAATAGCTGCTTTAACCACTCCTAAAAATGCTACTACAGCTTCACTACACTACACTTGTCAATTGCAAATGATGTCGGTGGGACGGATGCATCACTTGTTACTGATTGGTTTGGGATTATGAGTCTGACTCTGATTATCAGGCTACCGTCGATAAAGAAGCGCTTAGATAAACCACAAATGACAATGCATTAGGATACAATGCCATGCCACAATGTAATTTTTAGTACTGAGTTCTAGTCCTCTCTTACTTATAGCTGAAAATGTTTCAGCAGGATCAGAAAGAGCTGATCCCAGATCTTTGGTTGTGGGTAACCTTGTACCTACAGTGAGTGAGCCACAGGAGGGCATGTTTCTGCCTCAGGCTGGACACCTGTAGTTTAAAGGGTCTGTCTTAAAGCAATGGATATGAAAGACCTGAGCTTCGATGAGAAAGTGTAAAAGCAATTGTGTCAGAGGGAGCAGACTGTTAGCAGGGAAAATGGCTTCTAAAAATTATTTGTGCAGTTTGTGTAGTTCAACTGATACCAGATATGACTTCTTAACGCTATACCATAATTTGAGAATGTTCAAGCTCAAATTGTACTTGGCCTTCTTTCTTTAGTTTGTTAGATTTTCTTTCTCCCTATCTATGTTTATCAATTTACATTTCTGCATATTATGTCATTGATATGTGAATTGTGCACAAATGTGAGTTGTTTTTGAGATTACAAAAGACCTAGATCTAGAGAATAATTTGCATCTTCGAAGTAAGCTTTTTTGTCTGCTTCTCTTGTTCTGCTTTGCTTTGGTTTAACTCGTATCTCCATAACAGGAAAGATTGTGATGTGTTAAATAGTAATAAGTCTGTTTTAGTTAGTACAAAGAAACAGAAGAAGGCCACTGGTCACAATTAAAAATAAGGCTAAATAAGCCCTGAGCAAAATCCGCTCACATATACTTTTCTCTAAGGCAGTGAATGCGTAAAAACTGCAGCCTCCACATTCATTTCAATGAATCCACAGGGTGTTTCAGCAAAAATAGAACCTAGTCAACTTTTGCCGCAACACAATGTACAAAGTACATCATCCAGGAACAGACTGTGTCGACCAATGAAATACATGCAAGTCATATTCCAGGTAGATTACTTCTAAACTCATGAATGTATCACTTAAAATGGACTTCCTTTAGATTGAATTTCATCTTCACATTGTACCTGTAGCAACATGCCCTTACCAGTGCAGATGCTTGTTCTTTTTTAAAGAAAACGTGTTAGCTATTCATTAATTAAAAGTTGAATCCTAAATTTTTCTTTTAGTTGTTCTTCTCAGGAGTTTGTGTACCCAATATGTTTTTGAAATGGTGTTCTCCAAGGTTCAATCCTTGGACCATTTTTATTTTCTATATCCATCACTAATAAACAATGAACCGTTGTATATGATTGTATTACTAATTTGTTTGCCGATGACAATTATATAGACATCAAAATCAAATATTATTCAAATTCAGTACTCAATTTGCTTGAGTACCAGGTGAGGAATTAGAGACACATGTTAAGATGGAAACAGTAAACAAATAGCTTTGTTTTAGGCTTGTTGCCAATCTTTATGCCAACCTAGCGTTATAACAATGATTGATGATGTTTTTGTAATTGTAATTGCGTGTGTGCATGTGCATGTGTGTTTTCCTGTTTACTTGTTTTTATGTTCTTGCTCATGCACTGTATGTATGGTGCATCTTTGCTTGCTCTTTTTAGTGCTGATACCATTACTGATTATTGAGAATTAAAATGTCCAGGTACTCATTTCTGTGAAAATTCATATTCATATTATCGAAATATGCCAAGTTCTGACCAAATATGACCAATATGCCCTAACGTCTTTTGTAGCTTTTATGAATATTTGAAAAGAACATAAACTATTTATTGTAGAAAGGACTTCACTTCTCATTGGAAAGTATTTTAATGGAAAAGTAGCACAAAAAATAATTTTTCATTTATATAGTGCTTTTATCCAAGGCGATTTACAGTTTGCCGTTCATTTACCTATTCACACACCAATGGCACCAAGCTACCATGCAAGGCACTGGCCTAACCATCGGGAGCATTTTGGGGTTCAGTGTGTTGCTCAAGGAAACAAATCAATTTAATTTTGAAAAGTACAAACCTTTTGTTCACTCAATCAAGGGTCACTGTGACCACGTAAAGTCCAGAGAGAGAGCATGCTTTTGGTGTACCATGAACCCAGAGCTTTTCTCATTCCACACTGTGGTCACTCCCCAGGCCTCAGAGTTACAGAGCTACAGGCCTGGCTGATCACAGCTTGCGCTCCTACTCTCCTCTGTGACTAAGTCTCTTCCACCCAAAGTTAATTTTTAATGACACACTTTGTTATGTGGGTCCATAGGGGGCCCTTAGTGGCTGTGCTTTAATAAAGAGAGTCTCACTGCTTGCTCCCTTCTGAGAAGGCTTCATTAAAACCGGTTCCCAAAAAAAAAAGGTCTTTGAAGTCCCAGATCTAAACTTTATATTTTTCTGTCCATCTGTCTGTCTGGTATTTTATGACTTTATTTTCATTTTTACGTCAATGGTCACAATAAACAAATAAGATATATTGAAGGACAGATGATGTGACCCCCTAAGGGCCACTTCATAACTGCAGGGAGTAAGTGTGTGTTATGGGGAACCGGGGGGGGGGGGTTATGTAGTGAGAGAAAGTACACAGATCGTTCATCATCATCTTATGATATCCCACCTCATCAGCATCACCGTCTATATCTCTTAGTGACAAAACCAGTAGACGCATAAGAACACGTTTAAAGCTGAAATGGTTTGATTACAAAGATGCAAACTCTACAAAGGTTGTGTGTTCTAAAATGTTAACAATATCAGACCTCTGATGGATGGCAAAATATTTGTCAAAATACTTTAAATAATATATTAACCAATATTGTTATATATAAATCAAATTACTCCCTATTATGGGAAAGGGTTTGCATTGCTACCAACATTACTGCAAATCAACAGGCAACTCTGCTGCTCTTTGCAGCTTTCAGCCACATTCAGCTCATTGTTTTTGTTTGCTGGTTCATTTCGATGAGTCCAGGTTTGGATGAAATTTGAGGTTGATTTCACAAACATCTGTAGACTAGTCTGAGAGTTAGGCCAGTTTTCCTCTAGCTAAATTTTGAGTTGGATAAAAATACACTAATTAATTTGATCTCTAAGTGCCACCGAAGACTATTTCAGAATGTGTTTCCATAGTAACAATTAAGAAAACCTGAAAAGGAAGAAAACATGGCTCGGATTTTGCTTGCTAACAGTGTTGAGGTGCGGTCACTGACAAGGGAAAGGGTTACCATGCACTCCAGTAAACCCATGGAAATGACTGAGTTTTCCTACTTTTAACTGAAGTCTAGTAATGTTGGCAAGTTATGTGTGAAGTTCTTCAGTCTCAAAACACTAGTGTGGAATTGGTTATTATGACATAGACTTTGGTTAAAAAAAAACAAAAAACATTAACATATCACTGTTAGTGTAGTTTTGGATGATTTGCAGCTGAAAAGACGTCTAGCCGTCTATTCAGACTGGACTGAACTTTGTTGAAATGTTTTACATTTTTAAAATGATTTCAATGGCATTTAGTTGACTATATTTTCAACATGTAACAGATTCTACAGAATTTTAGGGACATATTTTTTGGCAGAGGTGGAAAAATAGTAAAATCCTTGTGCAATAACACTGACGTATGTAAATGTCAGTGTTGGCTTGTTTATATCTGCCTACAACCCAGATAAAGCTGGCAGTATACTCCATCCGAAATGCTTGTCAAATGGTTTAATATCTTCAGAAACCCCTATCCCCACACCTTACAGACGACGGATCAGGGGCTGTGTCCAACCATTTCTTTCGGAAAACCGACGATCCGACACCCACACCCGCTTCACACTGTGATTGGTTGGGGGAGTAAGGAGCCAGGGTTTGAACTTCTCTCTCCAGCTCTCTATATTCATTCTTCACACAACTATTTCTGCCATTTGTGAACATTATGAATGCCTTTGAGGAGAGATTGTCTGAAAATGTGTGCTGTTATCCCCATTTTTAAACGATACCGCATCTTCCCTCTCTCTATGATGACTCGCTCGGTGCTCCGCCTTCAAAGTGTGGCCTTTTGCCTCAGGTATAAACACTTTGGATTTGCGACGAGGTCAGACAACACTTCATTCAACCCTAAATCTATAAAGAAAGGCCAGAGTAAATCTTGTTAATGCTATACAGATTCAAATTATGTGCAATTCACAAATCACTGGTACATAGTGAGTCAACTCCGAGTTTATTGCTTTTTACATTTGTATGTGAGATAATTTGATTCCACCATAGAGGGTATAATAATTGTCTCCGGAGAATCAGCTTCAGTCTCGATGAGGATTGGTCAGTGGGGGTGAGGCCTCCTAGCTGTTTTAAATGAATTGAAGTGAATGGGCAAAGTGCCAGTTGAAAGACAAACTATCTTCAGCATCACAGCCATAGCCAACCAGTCTGACTGTTTATCTGCTGGCAAAAAACCTTATCTGACATCCTTTTCCTTCAAGTCAGTGTAATCTACTAAACCACCAGTACTAAATGGAGTTGGGTCATGTAAACTGTAGATAAAATAAGGTTTATCTTCAGCTCGGTAGCTCAATATTAGATACAGGTTGCCGTACCTGTTTTAATGATGTAGAGAGAACTTTGAAGTTGAGTGGAGCTGCTAGTAATTGTTCTCTATTGCTGTGAAGACGTATACTTCTGTTCCCTGCCAGAATGAACACCTGGCTCTTGGCTTGTTGCTATAATAACTGAGGGGGAAAAAAAGACTGCAGCTGTGCTATAGTTGTATTTAGCCCGTAAAATAATAAATATATTCTACAGGCTACAACTGCCTTTAATTTCTGAAATTGATTAGACAGTTTACCGGATGTGTCTCCTTCCTCTTCTCCCATCTGTGAAAAGATGTAATTTTTTTCCCCCCACACTTCTTCATCGAGAAAATAATTACAGAACAGAGTGATGAGAAAACTAAATGAATGCTGTCAGTAAGCTGGAGTCATCATAACATCATCATTTAAGGATTGGACAACTGAGTTGTCTAAATGAACTACAGTACATGGGACTAGTTAACGGTGGTAAGCACGTTGGAGCAAAGTTAGCACATGATTCTTCATTATAACCTGCCCTTTGGTAGACTCTTCAGATCTCATGTAAATCTCCTGCATGACCAACAAGAGAATTAAACAATAATTAAGGAAACAACAGAGGTTATTTTAGGGGGCAATAACAGCATGCCATATTTGCCACTATGGTTTGGAGACATAGTGAATAACATTGAATAACAAGGAAAATAATAAATCAAAAACTGGGGATGCAAAAATAGCATCCCATCCCCCAATAGAGATACAATAAATTCAACATCCAATATTTTTTAAAATTATATTTGTGTGTTTTGTATATACACGTCTGTGCCTGTAGGAAATGAAAAAATCCAAATCACACTTTTGGTTTCTGCTGGTATAGAGACATAGAGACTGACACAGACAGAATTTTACTGGTGGAAACACTGAAGCTGCTGTACTTCAGAGGTAAAATATCAAATATGGAAAAAGCCAACACAAGGAATGGCAGATCTTTCTTTACATATTTACATCTTCTACACCATATAGTGGGAATTCTACAGAAGGATGTTTTTTGATGCACATCTTTGTGCCTGCTGGACACACACATCCAATAATAATTTCTGGTCTGCTTTTAAACTTCACAGAAAATAAAGAATAGACTGGAAGAAAAAATTAATGGAGTAATTTCACCATGATTTTCCAGGTAGTAGCTCTTCAAAGTCTGAAATCCAATCACACATCCTCTAAGAAGCTGTTAAAAATGGCTAAAAAATTGACGCATTTATGTCAATTATGCTAACGATTTTCAATTATGTTGCATAAAATATTTTTAATTCTTGATCTTTTATATGGTTGCCCTCCTGGTACTGCTCATTGATTAATGTAAGTGAGTATTTTACAGCAGCTAAGATCAGTAAGTAAAGATTAAACGGGGAGGAAGCGTTCTGTGTACTCTTATTTCATGTGATTTTGCACTCGCTCCTCACAGGAGGGGAAGAGCCGATTGCAGTGTTCTCCCTGTCTTTTTCAATAAGCCTGGCACTGTCGACTCCTCTTTGAATCAAACTCATGTGTGGAGTGACTGTTAGCTCGCCAAGGCGCAGTCACTACAGCACACACCACATCCAAAATCCCTGTGCTCTGTCTGCATCACAGCTCCTCCCCAGCTCACTCTCAGCTGATAGTCACGTTCTGCAGCTTTGAACTTGAATTTAGCTCACCTCCAGTCTCTACCCCACAGCCCTATTCCACTTCCCCACTCTCCTCCCAATCTTATAACTCCCCCTCCTTCCCTCCAGCTCCACTCGGGGCTACATGATAACACACTTTGGAGGGAACCGCTTTCCCCCAGAGCAGCCCAAACTGTGAGCATATTCACTCCATCATAACAGCACTGTAGCAAAACTGCTGTCACGCCGAGTTTGCCATGCTAATGTGGCTCTAGGCGCCACTACACTGCCATTAAAGTACTGTGATGGAGGTGAGTGGAGTGTTTTGTGGGTGCTGGGGGGAAGGGGGGTTGTTTGGAGACGTTAAATAGCACAATGCAGGGCTTCTGGGGCGAGGCAGGGAATGTATGGAACACAGGATGGTGAAAGGCTATGAAGATACTTCACATCAAGGGAGCAGTTCCTCTTATAGCTGAGAGCACTTTCATTCCCAGCAAGGTAAACACTGCTCCGCACTGCAAAGTGCGAAACCATTCGAGCTAGCTCCTCCTATTCTACCCTATCTACCCTTTGAGAGAGGTGAGAGAAGAGCCTTCAAAGGGCTTGACTGACACCTGGTAATGCTTTGAACTATGTCCTTGGACTGTCATATGGAGAGACAGACACTCCCTTTAATCACCCACTTACAAACATCATGTATCAAGAAAGATGTACTCAGATAGTGCCAACATCTTAAAATTGCCTCACTCTTATCCCAGCACACACGGACAAACACACACACATACATACACACACACACACACACACACACACACACACACTCTCTCTCTCTCTGCACCAGCTACAGAGAGGGACTCATGGGAGTAACAAGGATCTTACCTTCCTCCAAATGAGCAAGAACTTTCCTACTGGCAACATGTTGCTGTTGTCGGCAAAATCACTGCGACACTAAGGAGGGCAATCAGCCAATCACCATTACCACATTTTCCCAGGTTACAGGCTCCCATTTATGTGGGAGGCTCGTAACTGATTTCTCCTGTGTCTCTTAGCTTCACCTTTCATGAGTTTCATCAGAGATGGCTCTGTATGTGTCAAATGGATGGTAGCCACTTTGTTTCTCATTAATGGAGTTAATGAGATGAGTCACCCTGTAACCTACACTGTGGCCACTGTAGTCTTTTTCTTTTTCATTCAAACTAGAGTTTTTTTTTTAAAGGAATAGTTTGGGGAAACTTGCATATTTCGTTTTCACTGCTGCCTGCCTGAAATCCATGTAAGCCTTTTGTCAATAAAATCATTTAACTGCACCTGCTCTGCCTCCATTGTCAGCATTTGGGTCCAAACCCTTGTGTTTCCTGCTTGACACGCAACATTGATGTCCTTCAGTGGGCCACAATGCTCAATGTCCTGCATGCTGTTGGCGAGGAGGAGCCAACAGTGTGTGTTTATAAAATATGTTTTGTAGAAAAGTACTGTCAGAACTGGCCCTGGCAGTAAATATGAAGAAAGCTAATGTTATGATTTTTCAAAAACGCCCAAGATGCCAGGAGAACAAATACCAGTTTACCATAAATCATATGATTGAACACAGAATGAGTTATACCTAACTTGGTATAACTATAACAGCATCAGGGAGTTTCAACATGGCAGTGAATGCACTAAAAGGAAAAGCTCTAAATGCAATAAAGAGAATTTTATAATTTACGAATTCCAATTAAAATTTGCCTTAGATATTTGATAGTGTCATCCAGCCCATTTTACTGTATGGAATGAAGTATGGGGTCCACTCAGTCATCATAGCTATACCCATTGGGACAAATACACAGAAAAACACCAACAAATGCATGTAGAGCAGAATTGGGCAGGTACCCACTGAAAATTAACATTCAAAAGAGAGCAAATCACCTTAAATCTAGCTCCCAATTCCAAAGCCCTCCAAACCCAAGAGCTGAGCCCAGAAAAGAGTCCGCTATGTCAGTTGTGGGGACTAACTGCCCTCTCTCAGACACACTCTGACTCGTCTCAAAAACAATACTGCTTTTCAAACACCTACCAGAGTAAAGCAAATTACAATACAATGTAAAGAAAACTATTTGGAACATTGAAAATAAAAACTAAAAGCCAAAGTAGATCAGAATGTTATCCGGCCCTAAAAGAGATTTTGAATTGGCAGAATATCTCTCTACTTTCAGAGACAGAAAGCAGAGACAGATCCTAACCAAGTACAGGCTCAGTGAACACAAACTGGCAGTCGAAAAAGGAAGACACTAAGAATTCATGACAGCCAAAAGAAAACTGAATATGTAGTCGCTGTTAGTCAAGTGAGGTTAAGAGATGCACTTCCTCCAACAATGTAAAACATTCAATGAAATAAGGAACCTTTACTTTAACAAGTTCAACTCTGTATCAACATGCCACAACCTGAGGGACAATGACTGACCTACACTCACACAATCAAAATGTTGCAGTGTTTATATATTCTTCACTTATTTGTATTTGTATCTTTTAACTGCAAGTCTCCAATATTTATTATTAGCCTATTAGCTTATCTAACTTTTTTGTATTTATTTTAATAGCACATTTCTTTGGTTTATGTGTGTTTTTATTTCACACTTGCTTTGGCAATGTTAACATATGTTTCCCATGCCAATAAAGCCCATTGAATTGAAATAAAAATTGAGTGGCTCAGCATCAGAGGCCTCTACCTAGCCAGTGTTTATGCCATTAGTCTTTTTCAGCAAATAATTTAATTTTAATCTTAGGTTGTTCTCCACTAGTTGAATCGCAGATCTTGGTATAGTGCACCATTATTAAGACAGTGTTCTTGTTGCAATCTGGGCCGCCCAGTTCATTATGTAGCCTGTTGATAACTCCTTTCTCAGTCTGTATGTTGACATGTTGATGTTCCCACTTACCATGCGCCATCTTTGTGTTGCATGATGTACAAGTAAAACCAGAAGAAGGTCAGGAGTGAAATCAACCATCAGGTTGTTGGTGTGATGGAAAATAGACGATTGTTAATTCATGTCACTGATGAATAAGTGATTGGCTCCAGCGTTGGGGGCCAGGCTTAAAGGCATGGGGCATATGGGGGAATGTGGAGGGGCACAGATGCTCCTCGGGGCCAGAGGGCTGATAGGAAAACTTAAGAGGGAAGCAGAGAGGGGAGAGGAGACAATGGTTCAAGCATTAGAGAGGAAGACAGAATATGAGGCAAAGGCAGAGAGAAAAGAGAGACATGCTTACCCTACCTCAAAAGTCAACTCTAGTCCCACTGTGCAGAACTAACCCCCTAACTCAGTCCCCGAACCCAGCATCTGAACTGCCAGTTCACTGCAGGGGCCTGAAGGGGGCTTTACGAGGTCTGCCTCTAAGCATTAGGTCCTGTCCTACTCTGACCTCCAACTAAAGTAAACAGTTCAAAGCGGAAAACTTCTGCACCCGTGCAACTGAGAAGACCTCATCGTGGGAGTGAAACAGAGAAACTCTACAAAAACATACAGACAACGCAGATGCTGATTAACATTTCCAACTACCGCTTTAAAAATATAAATGTTCATGATCACACACATGCAGCAGACGTGCACACATACGCACACAAATGTACACATTTTGCAGAGCTCCCCCTGGAGCATTGAGAGGATCTCAGCTCCATCTACTGGGGACATTGTGAATAAGCTGCTCCACTGTGGCTAAGGGGAAATAAACACCAACTCAGTTCCCTAAAATCATTTTCTCCAGCGTCTTTGCCAAGCCTCCCTCTTTCCATTTCCACCTCCTTCAAGCCAAGAAACTAATCTGACATGATTAGTTACAGTTTGCCAGAGCAGCAGTATGGTATCTTTTATCATCCATGAAGGCCTTCTTTTATACCAAAGGAGGAGGAAGGTAGTTTCAAATTAGATTTGATCCAATATTTGATATCATGCATTGCACACTGTGATCCCTGTTTATGAAAGAATCATATTTTTGTCGAAAAGAGTAGTAAACATAAAACCTGCAATAACTGTTTGATTTTTGGCCACTTGGGGGCAGCGGAAACAAGTTCTGTTACATTGACTTGAAATCACCTTTTAAGTTTGGTGAGAGTGAATCAAAACAGTGAATTAAGTAGCGGGTGGACACTCGCTATAAAGCTCCTTAAAGCCGAGGGAAGGGCTGCAGATTCCGGTGAAAATTCTCTGTAGGTTCGTCACTACGAGTGACCCCTTTCACATTGTATAGTTGTTTTCATGTTGCCATTTGACTTTAATATTATAAAACTATTATAGCTGCTTAAAGTCCTGGGTTGACAAAGTTTTGATGTTCTATATTTTAAAAGGTATTGAATATCAATGTATATTTTTTAATTCTTCCAGAGACTTTGTTGGTATATGCTTAAAGGAGCATTCCAGTGATTTGGGATTGCACTTCCATATCCTGATTTTTAGTATCAAGTACGTTAAGCATCAGAAATATTGGATTCTATATTTCCTGTCGTGCAACTCAATAATGTCTTTTGTTAGAGCCTTCCTGCCTGGTAAATTGAGACAAGAAGTAAAACGAGAAATTCCGGGTTCTGGTCCAGAATTCGGACGGTAGTTGTTTTTTTATACTATCATTGTTTATTCAATATTTCAGTTTTTAGCTTCTTTTAATGAACACCATTTCCCATAAGCCCACCGTGGATTAAACGTCAAGGCTCGACAGATGAGGTCAGCACATGGGTGATTTGAGGGGATACGGCTCATTTCTATAATAGCAGCAGGACAGAGAAGAGTGAACGATGCAGAAGACAGCGGAGATTACAGCTAAAGAAGTTGGGAAAATGACATTGGTGAATTGACTCAATATAGACGAAACCAAGCAACAATGACGTACTCACACTGTTAAAAATCACAAAGATTTCAACTTCTAATAGTAAGTGCTGCGTCGGATGACGATTTCTCTTAGATTATGGAATGCAAACCGCAGGAACATACCTAATGTTTTCAGACAGACCAATGGGAGACTGCATTGAGTCAGAGAAGCTAGTGGAACAGAGGCTAGCCCAGATGTGACATCACGACTTTGGCACTCTCCCAATTTGCACTCTAGGCTTTCTGCTAAAAAAACGGGGTAGTCTTCAGAATGGTCCCACAACGCATTTTTTCTTGATGGTAGGTCTTTGAGGACAGGCTATTAAAAGAGATCTTCTGAGGTCATGTAAAGTCATTATTGACAGGACATTTGTAGGACATTCGTGTTGTAAATGCACATCAGACAAAACAATGACTGGGGGGAATCTTGAACCTGGTATCTCAATTATTTTGACAACATTATGTAGATGCAGCACTATTTCTATTTAGGTTCTGCTGGCAGTTGCATTTTTCCTATTCTTATCACCGCCGACAGCAGAACAGCAGAATAATAAAATCTATTGTGTAGCTACTTGTAAAATTCCCGCTACCAACAGCAAGAGCTTGTGGGCCATTTCTTGAGATTAAGTTTTTAGTTGACGTGGAAAAATATTGCATGACACTCAACATTTCAATGCAGGGGTTTCAGATAACATTCACAGAATATTTACACAGGTAAAGTGGGGACTAGATAACTCTCTGAATCAGCATATAGCAGTTATGAGTCTATATGTGTCTGCATGTGTTAAGGTTCTCCCATCGTCCTACAATTACAGACAAATACATCACTTTGTTATCAATGGAAACAGCTGCTCAAGAACTGATTGTGAAATGGTAATAAGCTGCGAGGACCTGCAGAGACTAGTGACAAGACAAATCCTCTTCTTAGGAACATCTTTTTAGAAACCACAACGTGGTCCCTCACAGCCACAATCTCCACCTAGATCAGAAAAGGAATTGCTGCTGGGCAAAGTGGAAAGCAACTCACTGATCTTCTTTATTCTACATGATACAGAGCAACAACACAACAAGCTCTAATTACGTTGTTCATGCCAGTATTGTGTTTTTGTCAAGGAAGTGAGTTCATTTGTGTGCATATGAGATTCAGTCTTTTCCTTTTTCTGATGAAGAGAACATGATGTACTGGTGCATCAGAGATTTCCTTGCTAACCTCACACACACACACACACACACACAGTTACAGGGGGCGTAGATAGAGCAGTGAGGGGCTAATAGCTTCTCTAAGGATGAGATCCAACATAATTTGCACCATGCAAATTCCCCATGGTGACTGCACCTACAAGACAACCATATTAATGTTCAGTGTGCATCTGTGGTCTAATGGAAAGATTTCCAGTGCATGTTGTTCTCAAGGACGGAAAGAGACTAACGTATGTGTGAAAAGAAAGAGAAATAAAAACAAACAAGAGAAGAGAAGGGAGACTGATGTGATTCAATGTTACTAATCTCTTTGATATCCACACTGTGACATTCTGTACCAAGCTGAGAAATGCCCAAATTATTCTGTTCTTCTTTTATTCATGACCTGCGGGACATCCTGACTTACCCTCTTACTGGTTTGCTCCTAGTCAAACTCGATCTCCCTCCTCTCTCTCTGCTCCACTTTGCATTCTCCTCATTCGATCATTTCCCGTCTTATCATCCCCATGTGTGACATCTCACTAAGCTCATGCATTCATGAGTGATTACTTGTTTACATAAAGTATATAGTGCAGTATTGGGGGTGGGGTAAAGAGGCAGCCCTGAGAGCATTAGCATGTATGTTTTTCCATTGAGTATGATTAACGGTAATTATGCAGTAATTAATTATGTAGATATTTTTACTTTATGACTGGTAAATGGGTTGCTGCCATTACATTATATGAGGACAATTAGTTTAAAATGTATTGTGCTTACTAAATCTGATTATATCTTAAAGTTACTGATTAAACACAAAACTTTTTAATGTAGCCTATTATGTGCAAGCTAAATTAGTCAGAAAATGGTAAGATGTAGACTTAAAATATGTTTTGTAAAATCAGGACAATATTTAAAAACTGATTTTACAAATATGAATTCACTGTTTAAGAATTTTAACCAAGTCTATATTTTGTAAAAATGAAGTGTATTGCACAGGCTCTATTCTGTTTTTTATTGAAATATTATTTCAGATTCTCATGGGTTAGTTAGGGTGAAATATCTGTCTGGATTTATTTCAGAAGAGAACTGTTTGGTTGTGTTTACCTGTCATAATCATGCGCTGCTCAAAGTTTAATTCCACCCTGCTGTGAACGAAGGCTTTTAAACACAGTGCAAATCCAGCTTCTGGGGAAATAGATCATCAGGAACCACAACAGCTGTACCACTGCACACCATGCAGGATATCTTCGGGCTGTGTTCCTATTGACTGGAAAAAGTTATCAAGTAAAAATATTCAATGTTTCATATCTGCATCTCTGCGAATATTGTAAGCTATTGTGTTTGCCTCAAGGTCTTGCAGTCCAGTAAGCCACGATGTGATCAATGTCACACTAGAGTATGCAGAAATTTAGATACATGAGCATTTATTCAAATGTACTTGGAGAAAGGTTAAAAGAGTCACTTAATGTAATGCACATGGACAATTTTTGTTTATTGCTTATGGTCATCTGCACATGGACTGCAAATCTGAACTCAGATCTTTTTCAGTCTCAAGTATTTGGACAGTATTCCAGTCAACATATGTGTCTTTAAATGCCCTGCAACTACACTAAAGCTAATACTCAACTTTGACCCACGGCTCTTGGCTCATAGTAAGAAACATTTTCACCACTAGTCACTTAAATAAAATTAACACAGAGAAATCCATCTATTAAAAATACAAGAGGGGCAGACAGCCAATCTATTTTCACCATATGAAGACTTATACAAACCAAGTAGCAAAATCCAACTCCTATTGGGACCTTCAAAGTAATTTTAATCTCATGTTGCATCTTATTGTATGTTATGTCAGCACATGATACAAATGGTTAAGTTTGTTAGGCTCATTCAAGACAGACTTTTCACAATAAAACCTGCTTTTCGGAGCCTCCTTTATGAAACACCCCTCAGAAGGTCCTCTGCGTTTGACAAACAAGGTTCATATTTAAGAGGAGATGTGATGTTGAAAGCATATTCATTAGGATCACCCACTCTTCCATTTATTCATTGTGTTGGAACAGCATCAGTCTACCCTTTACAGATACAGCATGTCCCATCCTGCTACAATTCATGGGAGAATTGTTTCACAACATAGAACATGAATTCAGAGGTCTGTCTGAATCAGATCTGTCTAAATGTCAACTCTCAATTGTTGACTAACAATCGATAAAGGCCGACATTTGAGGTATTTGGTATTTTCAAGTCTAATTCAATAATATTCACACTGAGTTCCTGAGCAATTGCTATTGATGGCTACTGATAGCCTGAATATGAGCTTACACAGATTGTTTTGCAGATTTGTTGCTTCTGAAGTGCATCAAGTAACACTGGTAGTATTTTAGGTTTGTTTTTACTTGTTGGCCAGCAATTTTTCAATACAATTTGATCTGTATTTGATTTGAATGTGGAGGTGATTGGATTGTAAGTGTGTGTGTGTGTGTGTGTGTGTGTGTGTGTGTGTGTGTGTGTGTGTGTGTGTGTATCAGGTCCGCTTAATACAGCATATGTTTTCCACTTCTATACGATTTCCACAACAGAAAAAGAAATATACACAAAGCCGCCTACTTCTCAAAGTAATAATGAATTTTGATTGAAACCCAATTAATTTGAACGCTTTGCTGAGGTTATATTGACCAAACACTCACAAATTCAAAATAACTCCAAGACTGAACAAAGGCCATGACATTGTTTGCAGAGTGGTGAAGGTGAAGAGTGGATTCTCTGTTTTGTTACTGTGTGAGAGGCTGGTTAATGGAGCAGGGGGTCTGATTGAAATGTGGTTTCATAGTCATCATTGTTATTTGTCATTTGGGATCTTATTACACTGCAGCAGGAATCTCAAAATTCATCTGAAAGAGTGCAGGTCTGTGTGTTTTCAGATGTGAGAGTGAGAGTATAAATTTTGCGTTAAAAGATGAGATCCAAATAAACCTTTTCTGCAGTTACAGGTAGTAGCCAATTCATAAGCAGCCTGTATGCTGTGTCTCATTGAGCCAACAATACAGGTGTTTGTTCATTTTCCAACTGTCCTGACCTTCCTCTGCTGGGTCACATAACACCAAACACGCAGCAAGGTCCCATTTGACAGGTGCATTGTCTAGAAATCGCCTCTCACCTTGCTTTGTGCCTCTGTGTCCCTTCAGTGATGTACGTGTTGAGGCAAAAATATGTCTGTCTTGCTAAACTCCCAGCTGTGTGGGTGGCCTTCAGCCCTTTAACGCTTCACTTCTGCAGCTAACGACAATCACTCTCGTCACTTACCATAACTAGAGAGGGGGCAAGATTTAATGTCATTCTGCCCACACTGTAGAGTCTCTGCTGCCTGCAGCATCCACAAGCTGTGTCCACACATTCTCAGGTCTCACACAAGGGAACGTATATTCTGTTCCATCTGCCGGAAACAAAACCTATGAATAAGAAGACAAATTTGGCATTAAAACGTGTGATTTCTTGAGACGATCAAGAAGTTCTGACAGCTCCGTTATTTATTTAGAAAAGCATACCCAAAATATCCAAAATGTGTGATTACAGTTTGGTCCTTTGTTATCACTCATATCAACTCACAGAATACTTGTAAGTGTTTCTGTGGTAGTTGGATCAGTATAGGACGTGTTTGCACTCAGGGCCATAGCTACCACTGAGGGCATCAAGGTCCTCTATAATATCCTCGGTAATATTTCTGAGAATCTGGAGGGTTACAGATATGAAGAGCAGTTTACATTGTACAATATTTTAAATACATTAGGCCCAATATGTGCAATAGGATATTTTTCAGAATAAAATTCTTAGAAATTTATTTTCAACATACTGTATTTCAGGCAAAAAAAAACCCAAAGCGAAATACTTTTTTTTCAGCAGAGTTTCATGGGTGACAGAGCAGAGAAGGCTTTGATACAACATTTAAACCTTAATCCTTGCCACCTACATCACACCTACGTGACAATTTGGTCAGAGATTCGGGTGTGTTATGCTAGTAGCATTTAGCCTCAAGCCACTAGCCCCAAGCAGAGGTCTGGCAAGCTACTCCACACCCCCAGATTTTTTCTTCAGACCCAGCCAACACTGACTCAAGTGACATCACTTAAGGTAATTTCTCAGATTTCTCACAGCTCCCTCTGCAGACACAAAAGGCTTTATACAACTTTGTTTTCCACATATGCAGTAATGCTCCCCAAGATAGAGTTTGATGTGTAAAATTGGTGGAGTTCCCCTTTCATCTCAAATAAAAGAGAATAGATTGTTTTTACCAATACTAACTACTTAACATATGCAGTCCCAGGGCAGATAAACATGACCTCAGTGTTTTCAAAGTCCTGGCTATGGCTCACATCAGCAACATCTCAGCTACAGAAACATGTGACAACTTCGCATCGGTGGTGGTTTCACACGTTTGAAAAGGAGTAGACACTCTGTCATAGGTAACAAAACTGACGCTATGGTGTTTGGAAAAGCCGGCACATAATTTGAAGATTCAACTGGGCAACATGTCACGATGTAAGCTCTCAGCTGTCGTTTCTCCTCCACCACACTTTACAGTGTGTGGCCTTAAAACTTCCGTCAGGTGCAGCCTGTATTTAGACAGTTGGTGAGGTTGACAGTTACCGGGACCTTTGCCATAATGATGCCTGCTCTGAGATACCTTCTGTCTTACCTCTAACCCCCTGACACATCTACAGAAGGGCATTCACTTGTTAATCTCAGCTGCGGCCACGAACACATTTTGCCTGTAGTTTACATGTGACCACAAACTGATGCTTAAAGACCAAAGTCTACTATCATAGCAAAATATTATACTGACAATGTAGTATTTGAAATAAATTGCAATGTATACAGTATAGTGTATGTTCCAATTTATTGGATATATTCGATTTTTGTGCTATTTGTTTTTAATATATTTTACTATATCAACTCAACATATGAAAAGCCCTGAAAACCAAAAAACATGACACAAAGCAACAGCAACAAATTCGTATTTGCCTAGTGTTTAGAATGCAGCACATCGCCATGCAGGTCAGACTCAGCCAGATGCTCATGAATACAGTTGTAACTTGGAGATCTGCATGGGAACTTATGTGTGGTGAAGTTTTGGAAAGCTCAAGGTCACTTCCTGTTTATTTGCACTTGGTCACATACTTGCTGACAAGCCACTGACCCCCTGTTCTAGCTGTGGCATATCAACATGACAGTTACTGTATTTCATTTTATATTCATTTGAATCATCATTTTTGTTTTTCAACCCTCATTAAAATTGAGAGGGCTATTGTAGTTAACTTAATACTTTATTCTCCCTGGATTGTTGTCCACTAATTTGACAAGGTTATCGCACAATTAGGCAGGTAGAAATAAATAACTTTGTGTCATCTAACTAATCATTTAACCCTTACAGACAAAACAATGTCACGCTACCTTGTCAGTCCCTCAACAGCTGTAATATGCTTGCTGCTTTGGAAAGAAAAAGGCAGACAATCTCAAGCTGGAAAAAACAAATGAAAAAAACTGAATTGTATGTCCTTCAATGGGTAAAACAAAGGAGAAGAATTAAATAGTCACTGCACAGTTCTTAGGTAAAGAAGAGGAGGTGTACTTTGATCACAGTGGAAATGCACAGCAAGAGAACAGCCAGGAAATAGATTCTTCTAACTCATAAATAGTCTGTGTTCGTTCTCACTTGCTTTATCTCCCCTCTTGTTCTCGATGTTCAGCAGAAGAAAAAACAACACTCAGTAAAAAGAAGAGACTGGCAACCAAAAATAACATCTTCTTGTGATCATTAAAATGAGCAAGTGAAGGAACAGCTGCTTACAACAAAATAAACACATTAACACCAATGCTCCACAGTTTGCAATCACAGAAGCCCGGAGAGACAGCTGTCCGCCTCTAATTACAATGAGGTTCATCTTCTCGTTCACTCTTTCTCAGCATTCTCACAACTTTCTAGACTCCTTCGTGTTTATTTAGCGCCAAAGTGCACCATATTTTGCAACAGTGTTACGCAAACATGAATGTAATACTTGCTGGCTGCTGGCTGCAGCTTCACATTTAACAGGCAGGTATCAGAGTGGTATCCATCTTCTCATCCAACTTTCGGCAAGAAAGGGAACACGTACTAACTATACGCAAAATACATTTGAAAATAAACTTAAAGACATCATTCTAAATAAGTTACATATTTTCTATATTTCCCATCAGAAAATGCCCACAATCTTCTACTACAACCTCGCCCTCATAAGACCCCATGAGGGTAATTTCCATCTTATCTTTATGACGTCTTTGTTATGTTCAAAATGTTCGTCTGAGATAATTTTATTAGGATTTTAAGATAATAAACCCTCCTGTGCAGTTCCCCTGGGGTCTAGAGAAAAGGATAATGCCTTTGTACAGCTTATTGTTTGTAGTGAAAATGCAGCCAAACGATGAACAGAGAGAATGACAAATGAGGAAGAGGCCTGTTTTACAGGAACGATGCTTAATTACATACAAAGCTGCCATTTAGAGTCCATTGTCCTGCCTGAATGTTGGCAGACCTCAGCACAATGCGTTGACTGCATCCTTCCTTTCTCGTTCTTGATTTGTTTTTCCTTCCCCCATTTAAGGGTTACACAGCATAACCATTCTGAACTCTTTATAATTTCCCCAGTAATCAGTCTGTTCTTTTTTGTGGCAAAGCTTTAATCAAACATCTCATAGCCTCTACCAGCCAGAAATGTGTTATTCCGACAGAAACACAAAAAAGCATGCAATTACTCCCAGAGGACCTGTCCCTCCTCTCCGCTACAGCTGCAGAAAAGAGGGCACTATTCCAAACACGTCCTCCTCCTTTCTCTTCTCTTTCCTTTCTTCTGTGTGTTACCAAAATGACAGAGATGTGTTTTGTAATGTACACTATGTAGAAATACTCAGCAGAACAGTAGGTTACTACTCTTTTCCTCTATGGAAACCTCGTCTTATGATAAATAATGAGGGTTTACTCTATAACTGCATGTCATTTGTTAAAAGGTTAACATTTGAGGTTTAAAACCTAAATACAAATTATAGAGATCCTTTATTTGACATCGAATTAAGTGTCAAAGAGAACAACAGCAACTGAAGCAAAAGGATGTGCCACTATTCCATTTTCATTTCAAAAATGTTTTATGATATAGTATGTTGTGGAAAGGGGAGGTTATATACATGCAGAACTAAAATTATTACCTCAGCCTTAAAAGTCATGTTTTCACTACTGATTCAATATATAAATGTTACCAGCTACAGTAACTATAACACAACCTGGAACAACTCATTTTAAGGCAACTATAATGGCAAAAAGGAAAATCATAACGTGTTTTATTTGATGATACTGCATCCAAATGGCCTCTAACATAATTGCTCTCTCCTAAAACATAACCTCATTACTTTCAACGTCAAATACGGTGGGGAAACACTGTGGGGCTTCCAACTGACCCAGACAGTAAAACAACAAAGACAATGGAGGCGAGCTCCTTGCTTGCAAAAAGTGGGCAAAAACAAAAGCACACGCAGAGCAGAAATCAGACTTCTATAGAGGGAGGCATTGCATTTTAAGCGTAGTGCTGTCTGTGCCTTAGAGGGACCACCGTGCTTAGTCACTGTCTGCCTATCTGTTGGTTATTTTACAGCCACTATATGTTTATCTTTTGCCATGTGTGAGCTATTGTTGATTTGTGTGCCTAAGCCTCAGTGAAACTTGACTTTTTGCAATCATGTGTCTGTACCTCAAACAGATGACAGATGATCAATATTATACCCAGGAAAAGTGTTCTATTTTCGAACAATGTACGTGTTTTGACAGAGAATATTTAGAAAGAATGTTGCCTAGGCACACAACTTTCTTTATGCCATTAAAGAAGACACACAAAGTGAGTTTTTTTCCAAGCAACTAGCTTTGACAAAAGGAGCCAAATTTTGAGTTATTGTGCTCGCTCATCTCATGATGAAGACAAAACGAGGCTTGCCGCATTAGCAGCATTGTATGTGTGTGACTAAGAGCCATATTCTGGTTTTATTTGATGGTTGTTGTTTTTTTTGGTCAAATCGTTATTAAAGTTTACCTTGTATTTATTTGAAACAGATTACTTTAATGTCATTAGGGCAAAAGTCTCAAATATAAAAATAATTATTAAGAAAGATTTAAAAGTTAGTAAAAGGAGAGGACAATTACACTCATGAGGCAGACACAAATTGAAATAATGTGACTTTTCAATGTAGAGCTCCTCAGGCCAAACAAATATGTATAGAGTAAACGTTAGTTAGTGCCCTCACTCCGGGGTTACTTCTAACAGAATTAAGGCATGAGATGTTCTTATGAAGTTGTCTATGGCCCAACCCCACATATATCGATCATAACTAGTGTTTAAATGATGACGTGGGGAGAGAAGTCTGGTTTACTCCGCATGGTGTAGTTTTAAGCCCTACACAGAACGTTTTAAACGTGCTGTTTTTGAACACACCCCTCGCCTGCGCGCTCAGCGGTAGATTTGGATTGGACAGACCAGTTGCGGAAAATGGGAGACGACCTGGGTGACGAGTGGTGGGCGCACGAGGGTAATTCAGGTGTGTTGCTTAACTCTGGTGTCTTTCATTTTCAGTGTTTTTTTGAGACTTGCGGTTGTGGCGTATCCCGATAAACGAGCACGCAACGTTAGCGTGTAGGTGTCGCGAGAAATGCCGGTTGGTTAGAGCTAACTGTAAGCTAACGTTAGCTAGCCAGCAATGGCCAGTGTGTAGCTCCATGCTGTGAACCATAGCGGCAAGTGTAATTAAATCACAAAGTAACTGTTGCCAGTGAGTTTTTGTATAACGTTAGCTCAAATGACCTGCGTTTTGTTAGGGCAAGTTAGCGTTGGTAGCACGAGTTGTTACGAGCATAAAGTGTGTAAACACGTGTGTATGAGATATGTCTGTGTGTAGACAGACCAAATCAACGTTAATGTTGCTCTAACGTTGTCTGGTAACTTATGCTGCGTACCTTCCGCTGAACCTCACCGATAGCTCTCTTCTACACATAACTTTCTGCACTCATTCTGCCCATCCTCACCTCCAGAAACAGAGGAAGTTCCCCGCGGCGATTCCTTGCATAGCTTCATGCACGCTGCATACCAATAGAGGGCGCACATGTACTTTATGGCTCATTGACCTGGTTGCATTGGAAAGCCAAGTGTTGCTGTGTTGCCGAGCACAATACGATATTAAGTGTATTTTCAGGAGGTATTGAAATTAAACATTTATCTTTAGTTTATCCAGACATATAGATATCTCATATTCTCCCCTGTCTGTCTCTTATACACAAACACACAAACAAAACCCACCAAGCTCAGTACGTGTGCACGTTTATGCAGAAGAGGAAAGTGGTACAAATTCACCAGTTCTGGTAAATAGAATATGATTTATAGAAATTGTTTAGCAATCACTGGAAATTACCCTTATTCGCCCCTACTACACTAAGTCATATGTATAATGATATTACAGCTGCTGTACATTTTACTTCAGAAGTTCTCAGTTTTAATGATAGTAAGATATAGTACTATTTGCACTGTGGGTGACAAAAGTACCCACATTAGCCGTTGAAAATAGATGGTCTGCAAACTGCTCATCTTTGCAGGTGAGCAGCAGCATTAAATTGACAGATTTATGATAGGTGTGTGGCATCACTTTCATACAAGAGAACAACTCCTATGCAACACATCTCCTTTTAATGTTGTGGAATTATGTACTTTTACTACAGTGGTTTCATTTTTGACATGCACTGAGTCAGTTGATTGGCTCTGCGTGACCGACACATCCACATTAAAATCAAGTCTTTAATATGCGTTGCATATTTTAATTATGAAAGTTATTCTTTTGTAACATGGGGCTGCAGTGCTAAATATGCTGTAGATGCAGGCCTGTTGGGCATTCTAAGGTCAGTGTTTTCCCTGCATGCACTGAGGGAAGTTTTCCACTTTTTTTTTGGTCCTGTAGTCAGAGCTCTGTTGCTTCTTCTATTAGTTAATCCTTTGGTCCTGGGAATCCTTGTTGGATCAGGCTTCTTCAGTGACCCCAGAGGAATCTGATCTGTTAAGAGTTGTTCACCTGATGTTCACTCCTGCAGATTTATTTACTTTTTTTGTGAGGCATTTGTTGTTTGTGTAAAGATGTCGAAGTGTTTCACTTTTGAAAGGGGAGCATTTGGTTTTTTACCACCGGCCTGTTGTAGATGGTGTAGTGAGCTGTGTTCACATGCATTGCCACTCTATGTATGTTTTACCAAACTTCCTTGTTAGGTTTCGCCCTAAAATCATATAAAAGCACCCATACCAAGCTCCAGCCAGGTGTGCTACACACGTTTCACCATGCAGAAGAAGAAAATGTGTGCAACTCTTTTTTTTTTTTCTAGGTTGGCCCCTTTACCCTGACTGACATCCCATCCCTATTCACATTTGTATCACTGAGATGCTTGACAGAAAAGGCTGTGAGGCTGACTGAAAACTGACAAGACAGAAAAGGAGAGTTGAAGTCTGATTGATAGCGCATGGGACTGACTTTGAAGTCTTAAGACTAAAGAGGAGGTTCGTGAGAAGCAGTATGACTTTTATGGTGATGTGTCTTGTGGCTAAACGCTCACACTAATGAGAAAGATTCTCATGAGGACTGTCACGCTACAGTCTGCCCCAAACTCTCATCAAATGCCCCATCTGATTCCTACCTTGCCAACCGGTGATGTCAGTGTGGCTAATGTTTCTCTATCATATACCTGTTATGTTGGCTCTCGACCACAGGAAGCCATATGGTGTCTCCCAATGCTGTCAGCTAGTTTCTTATTCAGATGACACAACTTGATGAAACTTCCCCAAAATGTAATCATATATTTTATCTTTCAAGAAACTGATGTGATGCTTGTTGAGTTGACTTAAAACCATGAATGCTGTGATGAAGGTTTTAGGGTTGCTACTAGTCTGCAATTTATTTAAAGGAATTGGCTGACCTAAATACAGATAATAGTCATAGTTTATTTATAGGGTGCGTTTAAATCGAATAAAGACACAGACACAATCAATTTAAGTCAATTAATAAGAGTGTATAATAAATATTTTAGGTTTAATGTTTTCTGTTATTAATAAATTGGTTCCTGTTAAACCTTTTTTAGATGGCTTCCTCATCATGCCAAAGTCATCTCTTTGCTTCACTTGTGAGGGTTATTTTGGAAGTTGGATACACTGAGACTATATTTCTCCAAAATCAATTCCCTATACTGCTTCTCATGAGTGTGTGCTTGCCTTCAGTGATGCACACTCATATTCTTGTTTCAAAAAAAGATTTGTGACATATTTTTATTTTCCAATATATTTGGCAACTATCCTTCTTACCTTTTTAATATTTCCCCTGCATGCCTTACGGGGCATTTTGTGCACTTGAAGCTTAAACAGCTTTTACAAAAACAGCCGTTAAAAATGGTTTAAGTCAATTGTGTGTTCGTATTGGATTGTCATTTAAGTGACTCTGGTACTTTTTATGTTTCACGTGCATTTTACAAACTGTAAAATCTGAGAAAGAAAACAGGAAATGTTCATAAAGTAAGCAAGTCAGCACAGCCATTTGACTTTGCTTGTTGTTAAATGATGCTGCAAGAAACTGTGTATCATTTATCTATGCATTTGGAGGTTTAGCTGGCAGGAGATGACGTGCTGAATGCTTTGCCTGCTGTGTCTGCATAAGTGGCTAATGAAACAAAGAAATGAGGAAAAGCTGAGAAAATGTGTTAATGGGTTTATGCAAAAGTTGAAAAGGGATTTTAAGTTTATAATTTGTACTCGAAACAGCAAAGGCTTTTAATACTCCATCCACCATAAAACCTGAACAGCCACACCACTACTAGGTGTTTCAAGTTTTATTGTGTCAGAAAAACATGAGCTGAGTTTTCCAGTGCATATTTGAAGGAGGTTTCACACTCTCTCTCTCTCTCACACGCACACGCACAGAGTTGTGAGGAATTTTGCTGTGGTTGACATAGTGGGTGACACAACTTTTGAATCAAGCTCAGCAAAGACCTAAACCTTTTCTTTTCCAGTAATTCTTAGTAATTATCTCCCTTCACTTAAAAAGTGGCTAATTAACAGATAGGAGTCTACCAGTATTTTTTGGAAGTGCTTGATGTGTGCAGTGGGGAGTTGGCCCTAGAGAAAAAAACACATAAAACCAGGGTTCTATCATTTTCTGTCTTTTTTGATTCCAACTGTTTTGCATTTAAACTGGCTAGGAATCTGTTAGCTGTGTTGATGTCAACCCCCCCCAAAAGTATTCAAGGTGAATAAATAAAAACAACAAAACACGTTTAATGAACAGTAAAAACATTAATTAAACAGATCATCATAAAAAGCACATCACATATTTGGTTGTGATGATTTATCACTTAGTTCTCATGCACTAGACACACGTCATACAGTCAATAGATGGTTGTTAAAGTCAGTAAGTCTAGAGACACTAACTAGATCAAGTAAGCTTTTACAAAGGCTCACGTAGGACAAATACCACAAAGCATTTATTTGATAAGTAGTTAAAAAATACAACAAACTCTGGGTTCTCATAGAGGAAAACATTGTTTTAGTTGTCTAGTCTGGGATAGTGACTGAGAACATAATACAGAATATAAACATTTTCACCTAATCACAAAGGCCACTTACTGTAATATTTGAGGAATGTGAAGCTGAAGAGGTAGCAGGGGATATAGTGATGCTACTTGTAATCTTGCCAACACCTTTGACATGACAACCATTGGCGAGCACTTGAGTCCTTTGCTCATGTCGGAGATAGTATGGCCCAACAGGCTGTGGGATGCTGTGGGTCCTACCATTCAGAGGCTGGATATATGGGCTCCCCAGATGGATATGGATCTTGCTATCCTCTGTGGTCATGATACTGGGACTTGTGTCGGTACTGGACTTATGATCTTGCCAGCTGTTCTGCCGCTCTGGAGGCATGCAGGAGACCATCTGATTTGCTACCTCTGTGGCCTCTGGAGAACAGGTCCTGACTGTTAGGATCTGAATGGGGGAGTTGTTGTGGTCAGGTGTCACAGAGCGTGCTAAGTTTGGACTTAACGCCCGAGAGATGGGTGTTCCGTTAAGTGGGGAGATGGTGCGGTCAGGGCTTGAAGGGGGGGAGTGAGTATTAACTGCAGACGCAGCTGAGTTCTGGATGATGGTAATTCTCTGCTTCGGTGAGGCTCCACTTGTTGGAATGACAGCTGTGCTGGTGTAGGATGTAGCTGTGTCTCCTGTGGGGCTGCTGATCTCGAGTGTGGCTGTGTTGAGTATATGGTGTGGTGTTACTTTGATGTGTAAGGGCTGCCCTGGTGTGTGGGTTAACATCATCACCTCTCCATTAGCCGTTTGGTGCATATCGATGCCATTAGCTGAGTGGCTGCTGTATTGGCTTATGTTATTATTTGCACTGTTCAAGCTGTTAAGGTTGTTTACAAGAGCTCTTCTTCTGTTCATGACTTCTGCATTGTGGTTTGGTTCCTCATCCTCATTTTCTTCATCCAGTTTCTCGTGGTGCTTGCTGTAGTCAAGAGGTAGGCTATCTGCTGGCTCAGTTTGAACCTCTTTGGTGATCTGATGAAGGTCTGAACAATGCTGTCTATTTGCATCAGATGTAAGATTTTTGATTCGTCTATACCTGTCTAGCTCACTGCTCAGTTCCTTCATCTCTCTGGCCAGCTCTCTGTTCCTGGCTTCCTGCTGGGTCAGTTTTCTCTGCAGCGTGGAGTGCTCAGTCTGAACTCTGCAGATGGACTCCTCAGTTCCCATCAGCTTCTGGAGTTTCTCTTTCAAGGTATCTACCTCTCTGCCTAATAGTCTGGACTTAACCTGCTCCTTCTGAAGACGGCAAAGTAGAAGGTGTTCCTGGTTGACCTCCTGCTTCTCCGCCTGCTCATACCTAGAAAGCTCCCTCTTTGCCATTTCTAGCTTCTCTGTTAGAGCCTGGGACCTCATTTGTTCATCCTTTAACTTCTTTTGCAGGGACTCAAAGTCCTCTTCCACCTTCATCAGTTCTTCCTCCAACACCTCCTTGTCCTGTAGTCTCTTTCGCAGCCTATCTAGCTCCTGAGTCAATTCTTTAACTTTGTTGTCCTCTGTTTGGTGATGGTTAGCGTTTGGAATAGTGCTGTGTGTGTAACTATCCTCTTTTTCTTTCCTGTTTTCTGAGACCTGTAACCTTTTTTTCATGATGGTTATTTTACTCTGTAGCTCTCTGTTCCTCTCCTCTTCTGTTTTTATTTTGTCTTGGAGCTCATCTTTTTCCTTTGCTATGCCCCTAATCCTTTCCTCTAAATCTGTCTTAGACGTCAGTGCCTGCTGCCTTTCCTCTCTCAGTCTTTCTGTCATTGTTGCCAAATTGCTTTGCTCATTTCTTTTGCACTCCTTCCTGTTGAGTTTTTCCTCAGCCTGTTGGAGCCTCTCGGCTATGGTCTTTCTATCCTCCACCAAAGCTACAGTCAATGACCTGAGCTTGGCCAGGTCCTGTTTAATCACCGCTTCACTCTTTTCCAGTTGGCCTTCAACAGCCTCTAGCTCTCTCACCCTAACTTTCAGAGTGTGGAGCTCACCAGACAGCATCCTGCTAACCTCTCTCTCTTGTTCCAAGCTGCCCTTCAGAGTACTGCAATCTTGTTTGCTCTTACCTAAAGCCTCCTCTATCCTGTCCAATTCACTGATTCTGCCATTTAGTTTGTCCACCTCAACTTTCAAGCTACGGCAGTGGCTGGACTCCCTCGCTAGTCTGCGGTCCAGGTCTCGACACTGGTCCCACATGCGTATCAGCTCCTCGTCCTTTCCCTCCATTTCCATGACCCTTCTCCTCAGTACCTCGACCTCTGACAGCAGGCTTGGGGCAGTCATGGTCTTCTGGCTTTGGTTGACGATGGAAACTTGGTTATGGTGCTCCACCTCCAGATGCAGGGATTTGAGCTCCGCCTTCTTAGCAGTGGGGTAAGCAGCACTGACCTCCTGCTTGATGTGGTCAGTGATGGCAGTCAGTTCTTTGACACAACGCCTCTGTTCATCCAGCAGCTTGCTCAGACGCTGTTGCTCCTTCACAACCAGCTGTGCAAAAGCCTTCAGCACGGTCAGCTCGTCCTTTAGAGTTAATACTTCTCTTTCACTTTTCTTCCCCTTTAGCTCCTGGTATTCTCTCTCCTTTACAATCAGGAGCTTGAGTCTGTAGAGAAAAACAAATGACGCTGATGTCAAACAGAATGTTTTGGACTTTTTTATTGTGTAATTGACTCTTATTTCAGCCTCCAAGGGCACTCTAGTGTTTATACTTAACCTCTTGGCTACAACATTTAAACACAAATAATTTCCTAAGTTGTGTATTTCCAGCATAAACATTTATTTTAATTTTCAAAAGAATCTGAATCACAATTTCCTTCCTATTCAAACTTCTACAGAAGCTAGTATTACTTTTTTTTTAATATATATCTGTGTGTACATGTGTCGTGTGTGTGTGTGCCTACCTGTGAACCCTAAGATATTTAGATCTGTCCATGTTTTGCACTTCTCACCAGGCAGCATGCATTCTGTAGGATGTTTGGACTGTTACGGCAGATGGTCCCTTGGCAGGGAGTATTTGTTAATTAAGAAGTTCCTCTACCCTTGAGTACCCTCAACGCTGCACCCAATCACCCTCCTTCTGTGCACCTCGAACGCTACCCCATTTCCAGCTAGGAGAGGCAGGAATTCCCCCTTGTTCCTTGTGTAATTACAGACTGGCTACATTTTCTAAATGCTGTCACTCCTCACATTCCCCCAGATGCATACCAGTAATGTACAAATGCATTTAATACACACTGTACATTTTTTGTCATGTGTTTTTGCTAGTGAGACACACTTCAAAGTGATCTCTATCCAGTCGATATTCACTATTTTAAAATCATTCCCCTCATATAAAGTGTGTGGACTGTTTGCTTTGAGGTTTTGCATACTGGAGGTACCATGTTTGTTATTTCACAGTATAGAGAGATATGTGTCCATGTTGACAATTTTCCCAAGGCCTTTTTTTTCTCGTACATTTGAGAAGTTGAATGTGGAGAGCTGTTAGAGAGTTGTTCTTTTGTTTTTAGAGAACAGGATTTAGAAATGTAACATTTAGAGCATAGTACTTTGCTATTGAGATAGATATATCACCTACAGCTGTAATGTGTTTGTGAGTGGGTTACTTTAACAAAGATCTAATGTTCCTAATGGAACTGATCACTCGTCTGGAAACTAATGCTATGTTGCTCTAATATATAGATTAATAGACTACACTACCAAACCTCAAGGTTGTTTTTTTTAATAGTCTCACTTTTAGTTGTGAGTATTGTTGTGTCAGTAATGTCTTTTTTTTAAAAGCAAAGAACTGCAAAGAGTTATAACTTTACAATGAAAATGCCTATGGTTTCTGTGTAAAAGTTTCAGAGTGAGACTAATTTACTGTCTTTAAATATACAACTTAGATACTTTTTGAAGTGCAATTTTGTTATTTGATATCAGCTTGGCATTGTAAGACGTTCTATCTATCTAATCTTTGCAGAACTGGCCAACACTTACTTTGCTCGTAACTCATCTTGCAGTGAAAAACAAAGTTTTTAAGTGACACGCATTTCTAAATGCACATTATATCTTTTCACTGTTCACAAGTCGTTTGACTGTTCCTACCTGTGCTGTTGGCCTCTGTGCTTTAAAATCTTCAGAGAATAGTCTCTACTCTTTCACCTCTCCCTTTCCCGGAGATCCCAGTGATGTGGACATTCCATCCGGAAAACCAAACATTATGAGAAGTGCGCTGCACACTGAGTCTCACTCGCAGTCAGTGGCGCCCATTACATCATCAGCAAGTCCTTATATGGAACTGTACAGGCTCTACTGCTGTGTGTGTGTGTGTGTGTGTGTTTTGTTTTGTTTTTTTTACTGGAGTTCAGCCCATTCCAGATGAGGTCATTGTGTAGCCATGCCAAAGAGGCTAATGGGAAGGACAGAATGTGTTTGAGTGTGTGCGAAGAAAACTAAAGCTTCAATCACAATTCAAACTAGAAAGGCTAACACTTTCAGTTTGCAGGATTAGCCTGACCAAACATGTTAGCCATGCAACATAGGTGCTAGGCCTAGCTTGGCATGTCCTATGAACTGTAGCTCATCTAGAAGCATAAATACTGTATTATATGACTGGCTGAGTGAGTGTGCTCTGTTCCCATATGTTATAAGAAAAGAGACATGTTTTGTGAGTTGTAGCTGCTTTTCCTGGGGCCTGATAACCAGACTGTCAGATGACATCATCAGTTCAACCCTCAATTACCTCTCTCACTCTCACTCACTCACATTTTGTTCCTCAACCTACCTTCTTGCTTTTAGGAATTGCAAACTTTTTTGTGACTGCAATTTTTTACCTTTCTCTTGCCATCATCTGAAAGTTCTTCTGCATCCCTGTGTTCTCCTATTACTCAGGTCAAATCTATATGCTTAGTGAAGCAGGGAGGGATGACAAAAATCCTAATGGAAAAATAAATTATATTTTGGCTTGCTTAAAAAAAAAGTTCTGCAGGAGAGAACAAACCTATAGGTATGTGTGGGATACATGTTCCCCTCCGGGAGCACTTACTTAGCACTATGACTCCCAGTTACAGCTTTCACTGTGGAAATATACCTCTGGACTAGTCTCCAATTAAAGGGGAACTATTTCCCCTGTGTCATGTTGCCATCACACAAGAATTTACAAAACAGCCTAAAAGACTCACTTAAACCTCACTTTTTTTTTTCTTTTTTTTTTTTAGACATTTACGTTTGCAAGCATTTTCCCACCAAATAATTGTGCCACAGAAATTGTGGTTACTTAGGGTATGCCAGCTGTCGAAAAATTACAAACGTCTAAGCAGAGTTGTATTGTTTGTGTTTTGCATTTCTTTCAGCCGCATTTTGCAGGTGAACCACATTTCTACTGTTGGTTGTAAATGTCTCTAACTTTAGTGGGCTATTTTGTTCGTACTGGAAATGAAGATAAGCTGTTTAAATCCTGTCCAAACCTTTCTGCCACAGCAGATCAGCTGTGACACTACAAACTATTATAGGAAAATTAACTGTTATATATGGAGAGAGACCATGCTTCATGGCTACACAAGGGTGAAGACCAATTTCCTTAAACATTAGGAAATTGGTCTTCACCCTATGCACTAGCAAATTGATTATCAGCCAGTATTTAGCTGCAGACTAGACGAGGGTATACATTTTAGTAAATCAACCTGCTTGATTATTCTGTCATGACCTAAAATACTCTTTTGTAAGGAAAGGTCTCCGCAAAATGAGATATTTCTTTTGTTGTGGAATGTGAGGGAGAAATCCTCCTCATTCCTTGCAATTCCTATCCACAGATGAACTCCCAAACCAGAGTTCATGAGGTCCTGTTTCCTTTAGAGAAGGGGTTGCCATCTGCATCCCTTGTCCTCAATTACAAGCATGATCTGATCCCTCAAAGGCATTTCCAAGAAAACCCTCAATCATTGCCGTTGTTATAGCTCCCTTTTTCATCCAGGGGTGTAATTTAGAGATATTGAGTTTTTTTAGCTGCTGGTTTTGACAAATCCTCTAGTTGTACTAAGCACTGCTGTTTAGGGTCACTGAAAAGGCATTTGAAGATGCAAAAAGAAAGATGTTTAGGCAGTCTTTTGCCGACTTTCTTGTCTCCATTTATCAGCAAGTTTAATGAATTGAAGGAATTACTAAACTGACCTCATATTGCTTGGGTTAGCTATTATATGGGCCCAACAGCTTGCAATCAGAACAGCGGTTCTGCTCTGAAGTGATGCACTGCCAGACTCCTATGGTAATTTATGCACATCCTCTTCTGACACATTATTGGCTGAGCCGGCAGATGGTCGATGTGTTTGAGTGTGAGGAATGGACAGAACAGCTGTGGGTTTCCGCTACGGCACAGCCAAGTTTACTTTGTCCTTTTTCTTCAACTAAAATCTAGAAAATGTTTTCCTCCACCAGGTTTAATGAAGCCAGAGAGCTTTTATTCATTTTTTTTAAGTGACTGTCAGTCAGTCGGTCCACCACCTTGGTCCAGACTGAAATATTTATTTGATGGATTGGTATTAACTTCTTGGTCCCCAGAAGAAAAATCCTACTGACTTTTATGATCCCCTGACTTTTCCTCTAGAACCACCAGCACTTTGACACTTTAGTGAAATGTCTCAACCACTATTGGATGGCTTGCCATGAAATTTGATACTTCTGACTAAATACTTGCAGTACTAATGCCATTCCCATCAGCCTCAGGTTTACTTTGTGTTAATGCTAATTAGAAAATCAGTATGCTAACACACACTAAACTAAGATGATAAACATTATAGCCTACCTACAGTACTTTGGATCAGCATGCTAGCATTGTCACTGCAGGTATTATAGCGTGCTGACTTTAGCAATTGACCCAAAGAGCCTCACAGAGCTGCTAGCATGGCTCTAGACACTTAATGTTTTTAAATAATATTTCCTGGATTGTCTGCATTCCTCTCCTACATCCGTAGCACCTTTTGATGAAGTATTGATGATAAGGCCACATCGGTTGGAGAGTGAAAACATGATGGAGTTTTGAAGCGGTTTGCGGGTGTAGGGTAGAGCCTGTGAAAAGTTTGTGATTCAGAACTCATGTTAACAGATGAGAGCATGGATGTCTGTTGTGTGTTGAACATGTGTGTGTGGTTAATGCTGAGATGCTGTCAGCCCAGTGACAGACCATAGGAAACACACACCGACTGAGAGCATGTTCTGATAGCTGAGGTTGGAACTACTAGATTGGTACATTGTGATGTGCTGATGTAATCATCTTTTGACACGCAATGTGGATCATACTATGGCATAACGTGATTCTGTCATTACTGGAATTTACTGTATAGTTCACAGCTAAAACAGGTCATCTGCTCTGCACATGGCACCTCGTGGAGCTACTTATTCAGGGAAATGAAAAAGAGAGGGGTGCTGATTTTAAGCCAGGCTGAGTGGCTCTCTTGGCTCAGAGCATATGCTTTGAAAAGAAACAGGGAGGGAGATTGAAAGATAGTTAAAGAGGATTTGGAGTAGGAGTGGAAATTCTTTCAGTTAAATATTTAGGCTACTGCAGAGCAAGATGTAAGAAGGGCAGGATGGAGAGGGAGATGAAAGGGACAGGCGTATCGCCATGTGCCTTCTGTTGTTTACCCTGTGGATAAATGCAGCCATTGACTCAGATCAAACCTATTTGTGCCAAATTCAAACAAGCTGCTGAAGTGCAGTTGGGAACACAAAGAAAGGGAATATAAACTTATTTTCAAGTGTGCCTTAGAATACATATAAATATATACAGGCAAAAGAGCATTGCTGCGTGGACTGATTGTTAATGTACAATGTCGAGTAGGTCATTTATTGGGTTTTAAGGGTTCAGAGAGGGCTGAAGCTAACATTTAGTTTCACAATTAATCTTTCGGTCTATAAAATGGTGATAAATGCCCATCAGAATATTTGAAAGCCCAAGGTGACATCCTCTGATTATTTATTTTTTTTGCCCGACCAACAGTCCAAAAGCCAAAGATATTTAATTTACTACCACATAAGACAAAGAAAAGCAGCAAATCTTCTAAATTGAGAAGCCAAGGCTAGGTAACGTTTGGCATGTTTGCTTGAAAAATTAATTGATTTTCAAAATAGTTTCGGATTAATGTTGTGACAATCTAATCGATCAATTGGCTAATCATTTCAGCTCTGGATAAGACCGCACCGTTGGTAAAATAAAAAATGAGTAAAAGTTGAGTATCATGAAGTTACTTTGGTCCGAGACAAACAAAAACCTGTTATCCCAGTCCAACCTAACATTGCAACGAATGTCACAATTTCATCAAGTTGTCAGCCCATACTTCAGTTTATGTAGTGTGATGTTTTAGACACATGTTCTTAAAGGGAATTCATAAAGGATGGCAGGCAGGGAGATGAAAATCCTCCATGTTCAAGCAGTCAGGAATGTATGAGCCACACAGGGTTCACAGTGCACCACAGACATGCTGTCTACTCATGTATTAATCATCATTAGGCCAAGATGAACCACAAAGCCTTTATGTGTGCATGTTTAGGGTCTCTACTTTGTATTTGAATAGACAGAATTCTAGTAAACTTAATCACTCTACTGGCATGACTATTTTTGCTCTTTAATTGCGTGTGTGCCTGTGGTGGACCAGTAAAGCTTTTTCACTTTGGCATACAGATGCAGACAACTAGTCTCCTCCCAAGGCTGCAAGCCCAGTGCGGGTCCAGTCTCTACACAGCTAGATTACAGAGTGGACTCTGATGGTACATGAGCCGAGACAACCAGGGACTTCAACACAACAGCCCCGTTTTGGGCCTCAAATTGCATAGGAGAACCAGTGACTACCTTGATGTTATACCCATAGGCCACATCTGAATGTGCTCTCTATTTGGGAAGGGAATCTTTCTACCCACCAGCAAACCCTCAGCCCATTTACTTAGTTTAGAAGAAGGCTTCATCCTGTGCTGTGTGGTATTGTTGAATTGGGCAGGAGGGTGCCAATTTAGACTGTACATGTAATTGCATGTAAGTGCATGTTTATGTGTTTACAAGGGAGAGTGAACAGAGCCAGGCTGGCCACAAGGTCTAACCGAGTCCAGGATGTAATGGACTGTGTCTGAGTGGAGTAACTCTAAGTACAGTCTTGAGGTCACAAACACTACGGTGGTAGAAATGCAGCAGCCAACAGTGCCTTTTCTCTCTCACTCAGCCATAAAGAGCATTACAGACCAACATAGACTAAAAGAATCTAAGCCTGCACAAGTGTACATCACAGAGCTCAGATCTGGCTTGTTCCAGTGTGCTAAACTACTTTAATCCCTTAGCCTCTTCTACGCTAGCTTTAAATCCTCATCTCTTTTACATCAGTAGTTATTCTGAAAGGCATGAATATTTCTAGCTTCAACGAAGGCTACCAATTTAGTGGGAACTGTAAAATGTCAGTGTTGTCTTTGCTTAGGCATTCATCTGAACCTCTAGGGTTTGGTGCACCAACCTCTCTCTGTCCTGCTCCAGTAGAGTGGTAAGAAAGTTGCTCTTATGGATGAAAGCCCTGTGGCTCTTCTCTTGCTCCCTTAGCCTGTGTAGGGCGCTGCTCTGAGAGCGGGACACCTCCATGAGCTGCTGCAGTATCCGTTCGGATGAGCACTTCTGGGCCTCCACCAAGTGTTTGAGCTGAGGGGAAAAAGGGAAAACAACACAGGGGGCTGTGACGAGGAAGATGACATTGTACCTTAACTTGTTGAGGGGTTGCCCAGTGTGAGGAAGGAGTGCCTAAAATTTGGCAAGTGAAGGTGGTCTTACTGTAAAAGCCTAATGCTTGGCTTACACATCTGTGTAGTGTAGTTTGCTGCTGGACATACATTTTAAGGGATCATTTCACCCAAATTACATTAAGATTACATTTCCCACTTAGTACTAGGGGCATGTGGCCATCCAGATGGTTTGGATTTCTTTTTGATTAGCTTTTCAGATTTAGATTTTTGCTGAGTAGTAATGGGATTTTATTGAAACTTTGTACAGGTTACCTAGAATAATCCACAGATCTTGCTTCTAAGAGTTTTCATTTGAAATCTTTTCTCCTGAGGAAATAAAACTGTACAAATCAGGAAAAAAACACTCTTTCAATTTACAGATTTATCATTACAGAAGAATAGATCGAGCGCATATAACACCTGTAGTGCAAAATAACAAATTTGTGCAACGATGCTGCAGTAATAGATTCTCTTTTGTCAGACAGTAATGCATTCACCTCATTAAATTTGATTATCCGCTCCATATGGTGTCTAGTTTCTTACTATTGGCTGTCGGTACCTTAGCAATTGTTTTTTTGTACACATCCTGCAGGTGGTACTGCTGGCACCGAAGGGAGTCTCTCTGCAGGGCACGGAGGACCTTCTCCGGGCCGCTGAAACCATATTGGGCCCCCAGTAGAGCTGAATCTGTCTTCTCTGATTTCAACACAGCGATTACCTCGTCTCTGGCCTAGTGTGACAAACATTGCAGTAGAATCTGGCTTTAACTTCAGTATTGTTACTTTCACAGCTAGATTCAACGACAGAATAAATGTGTAAGCGGGATGTGAACAAGTCATCCTACCTGTAGTTCTCCCTCCATAATACTGAGCAAGAACAACAAGTCATCACGGGGCAGGTCTTCTCTTGTGTGTCTGCCCTCACACCTCTCTCTCTTGTCTTGCATGTTGGCCCTCTGAATAGTGATTTTTGGGGGCTGGATGGGGTGAAAGGGAGACTCTGAGTTGTGTTTCTTTACATCACCTTGATTCCGAGAAATAATTTTGCCACTTTTACCAAGTGGGTGCATGGCTTGAAATCCACCTAGGAGGAATCGGAAAATGAGAAATGATTGGACATGGGGACAAAGAGAAATTTGCGCTTCTGATCAAAGAGGTTGAACGTTGTCTTTTTACAGTACAAGGGGTTATTGTGTGGTTTTAATGAGTGACTGTCTGATGCAGATTATATAAGCCTTTGTGGGCTAATCCAAAGTCAGAAGGTCTCTTGTCATAACAGTTAGTGTTACTGAAACGGATAGGCCTGTGCTTGGCATTACTTTGTGTGAGGCTTATGTCATTTCATAGTCTTACTCTTAGCACATTTACAGCAATCACTGTCCACTTGGCAGTCAAAAGGACTAAAGGTTGCCAGAAAGTAGGACCTTGATTGCTGACCATGAGAGCAAGGTGTGCGTGTATTGAAGCGAATCATATCAGCTGGACAGTGTTATCCAGCCAGCGTTCTCTGACTTGGTGTTCTCATCCCATATTTAGAGACAGAAAGCAAGCAGGTTCATATTAGTGAAAGATGATGTAATCTCTCTGCTCTTCAGCTCTGCTTCTCTAGTCCAAGTTCTCACAGAGGCAGGGAACGCCTTTTATTCCCTAAAGTCCCTGTGTTTCCCATCTTGTGGAAATTGGGAAAAGCAATTACTTGAAATATTAAAAAAACATCGATAGGACACTGGTGGTGTTAGAAATTTTGTTACAGAACAGGAAAGCAGTAGGACTCTCTCTCTTCCCCCACGCTGTCATTCTTTCTTACACAAGCGTACATACAGACAGGCAGCATCTGCTTGTTGTCAAGCCTGAGCGCAACCTTGAGTCTCCCCTAAGAAGATGAACACATGTACATAAGGGACAAACATTGTGCAAGAAAAACACCAAACAGAAAGCAAGCCCTTTAGCTGGTTCAGACTGTAGCCAATATCATCTTTCAGATATTGAATCCTTGTGAGAGTGTTGGCTTACTTGGTGTTTGCATAGAAGTATTTTCTCTTGGCCTCTGTGTGGAAAGAGTAGTGTGATGATTTCAACCTCCCTCCTTCCTCTTGATACCCTCTCGGTATCAATCAGGAAGATGGATGAAGCTGTCGTAGCTGTCCCTGCGTTCCTGTACTCCACTTGTTTTCAGCGACAGGAAGGGATGACGAACACTCTTAACACAATTGCTGTGGAGTTTTCATTAGGTCACTTTTAAACTATCAAGACTGCTGTACTCAGGAATCATACTCTCAAATCACAACATCTCCACAACATACAGGACCAGTCCCTAATACAATTTACTACATGTACTCAAAATTATTATATCTTCTATTAATTTGGTGTTCTTTCTTCAGAGGCCAAGGTTCAAAGAAAGAAAAAGGTTGGGGTTTTGGAGCTTACACACACACACACACACACACACAAGCATGCATATATATATATATATATATATATATATAATATTGGCCTTCAATTGACTAATGGTTATGAGGTCTGAACACCACACTTTTTTCTGTCTCTCACACACACACACACAGATGACATTAGTCAGACTGTGTTCTTTTCAGTGTGGTCACCGCGTCTAGACAAGCACATGCATACTGATGTCTAAGAACACTCCCACACGATGCTTGGCATGTGAAAATGCCTCTAAACTTAAGTTCTGGCTCAGAGCCAGATTCGGCCTTAATAATGGTTTCCAGGGTTGCCCCACTGAGGACTGTCCGCTGGCAGGCAGGTTGGCAGTCGCACATGTGGCTGGCCGCCTCTGTTTATTTATCTGAGCACCTCCCAGGGCAGCGTGTCTGCATCCCCCCCGCCTGCCCCTGTCTACTTAAAAGGGCACTGGCTGCCCTTGGAATAAAGCATTAACATTTCCAAAGAATAATCTCACTTACTGGACTCCCTCCCAACCAAAAAGTGGTCTACATGTGCACACAGATGGTATCGTAACAGTAAACTGAAGTGAAATATGGGCATGGCATGGGACCATTGAATCGTCGCACCAATTTCTTGATATTTTAAAACCAGTAAACCCTACTGGTTTATCACCTTTTTATATGCAACTATCAGTAAAACACTGAGTGAGCCTGTCTGTATGTTTTCACATTGTCTGTAGCTCAGGGGTCTGAAGCTACTGGCCCACGATATTTTTTTCATAATATTTTCATCATGTTTAGTTTATCGCTAAATTCAGCCTGCAAGTACTTTTTTTGTTTTTTTCCCCCAGGCTTATACTTTAGAGTAATCATTTAATTGTCCATCAAGCCTCCAAAATCCGAGCATAGAAATTTGCTTATTGTTTTATATTTGCCGCTGATTTACCATGACACAACTAAGACTAAATTTCTTTCTAAACCTAAAAGAGATGCTGACCTAGAGACAGACAGTTTCAAGAGAGGTGGACGAGTGATTATTTATTCTTGTTTTCTAGTTTTGACTTCGATGATGCTGCTTCCTACCTCATCTGTAAGGAGAAAGCTGCTGTTTTCAAATAACCCATCCTAAAGTCACAGTGAAATTGAAGTTAGAGCGTCTTTATCCTCTGTAATGTGACAGCCTAATAGATACAAGAGGGATTTAAATAAAATCCTTTGTTATTGGATCGCTCAAAGTGGGCTTAGACGCTCAATTGTCTCAATATGTCGAGCAGTATGATTAAAAAAAAGAGGGAAAGACAAGCACAGTATTTTATTCCCACTGCGTTCTCCTCCCTACAAACAAACAACCTGGCCCCTGGCCCCCAGGTAATTTAAGTTTGAGACCCCTGCTCTAGCTATTCATTAACCCATGAGCAGCTCATATCCACTTTATATCCATCTGTCATGGGAGACTGGCTCAGTCTGTACCTTGGAGTCCTTTTTGGTTTCCAGGGTCAAGTTGGCACTGCACTCTTTAATACCCATTCTGTACAGCTGTCCTTGCAGGCATGGTTGGTAAGAGTTTTGTAACAGGGAAATGATGCAGTTAGCAAGGCCGTTAGAGAGAGCGGTAGATGTTGAACAGCCTATACATTTATTTTGTCACCAGAAATGCTGCTGTTGTACTTTATGATTGTGAGTGTAGTTAGGCTGCACATATGACGGGTTTCATTCACTGATGCTTTTAGCATTAAGACACTGAGCATTAAATGACAATCAACCACTGCAATTTTACTATAGAATTTGCATGGCCAGGGAATTTAGAGCATGGATGCAGTGCCTCAGTTTTGACTCTGTAACTTGACTTGGTGGAAGTATCAGAATCCGTATTGGGAGAGAAAACTTGGACTGGTGCATTGAAGGTGGGCTCAAAAGACTGTTAGGAAATTTGATACCACATACCTATTCTTTTACATCAAGAATTTGTGTCCCATTCATACACATTTGTTTATGTTACCAGAGGGGATTAAGAAACCACAGAATGAGAATGTTTTGCAATTGTGCATGTCTTACTTGTTGCAAGGACGATTTATAAACCGTTATTTTGTGCCTTAAACATCATTCCCTTTCATTATTTGGGTGTGTTTTGTTTAATGTGCCTGACAGAAGGTGTTAAATATTTGAGTATGGCTCCCATTCCCCTTTTATTGCCATTGATGCTGCTTAAAATGCTCAAGGCTTTCAAGACTGAGTGTTGGGTTTGGGGTTGATGAAAGAGTACAAACATTTTGTTATAATACTGTATATGTTCCTTTTGAAAGCTTCATCAATGATCTGAACCTTTTGGCTCCACTTGGAATCAAATATTTTCCTACTCACAAGATCTGTGAATGAAGAGCACACTTGAAGGTCATCAGTAATTGTATACTGCTTATTAGTTGTCAGTATTCATGTGCTGTTTGAAGTCTAGATTATGGTGGTGTTGGTTTTATTTGAACTAAAATAAAATAGAGAGGGTGAGAGAACAGTTTTAACAGTATGAGCTAATGCAGTACTGTGGTTTTATATAGCTGACATATGTTAAAAAAATTTAATATTTCTTTTCTGAATATTAAGTGAAATATTCAAGTTTTATTTATAATAATTAGATAGCTGAAATTAGACTTACCATCTTAATAAATACTTTGTTTATGTCTTGTTTCCAAATCAATGTATTTGCTTATTTGTTCTGTATGACTTCATTCTTATAGTTGGTCTTTCCTACATTATAATAACTAAGGTCTGTAATTCAAATGGTTACCATAGTTGTGGAAAGCAAAACAGCAACCTTTTGGCAATCAGCGATGTAATGAAATATGGTCTACATTGTTTTGTTAGGCGTTAACGTTTGTCTTTGACAAGTTATTTTTGCTCAGCAAGACTTCCTTGACAGACAATTGCTCATTGAATAATGAAGATGTGAAATTCTACCATTTACCGTTGATTTTGTGCGCACTGGTTATGGACAGGCATAGACTTTTCACACAAACACATTTAACCCCCATCCTCCCTCTGATATTAGATGCTAGATTCCGCATGTATTGCATCAGAGTCTTGAGTTGGTGGTTGATGGAGAACGAAAGACGAGAGCAGTGTAACAGATATCATCCATATGAGCTGTTGGGGGGTTTAGAAAAGAGCAAGAGGAATGGTAGCAAAGATGATTAGGTCTGCAAATAAAAAGCAACTGGGGGGGGGAGACAGAGCTGTAATGTTAATAGGAAGAGTGGTGTCAAAAGCCTAGTTTTATTTAAGCTAAAGTTTGGCAACCTATATTAGTTTTGGCCCACAACTGTATCCACATTACATTATTTGCAATGTCCTGTCAAGGCAAAGGCATTTGGTTCTTGTGAAAGCTTAAACGCTTTGGGTTATTTACATCATCAGGAGCGCCTATCACACTCTGCCAGCCAGGATTGGCTTAAATCAAACACATGAATGTGTCCCAATGTATGTTAGGGGACCATACCACATAATATAGTGTATGATGAATAGAGCATTGATTTACCACTCTTCGGAGACTGAATTTCTGAGAGGCAAACATCAGGTCAGATCATATAATAAACCAAACCTTTAGTTTAACTGTAACAGAGAAGAGGACCAGCTGAGATATGACAATATTCACACATATCCAAAGATATAAGATCGATATGCACAATTTCAAGATGTCTCCTTACTGTATACTTGATGGCGATGTAAAACAGTTGATGGGGCAATTCAAATGGGGACCAAGGTCTGCACTGCCCTTGAACTTGAACATTAAAGTTTGTTTTACTTGAGCTGCCTGGCTTAAATCAAAACCTACATACTGTTGAGGTAATAAATATCAGATTCTCTGTAACTGTTCCCGGCTGTGATAAAACATGCTACATGAAGTAGATCGTTTTTTGGTGGGGGGTTTTAGAGAAAGAAAATAATTTAATTTCACAGATTTATAAGGTGTTTGTGTGTTGTGTGTTGTGTGTGTGTGTGTGTGTGTGTGTGTGTGTGTGTGTAAATGATTGTAAGAATCTTAAAGAGGTAATTAGTGTTGACCTTACTGTGCATCCAATATTACTCCTCCTAGTGATACCTTATCCCTGCACTTTAGCATGTCTAAACTGAGTCTTATTGACGAAGAGGTTAAATGTCCTAACACAAAGTGTAGCCGCATACCATCTACCCCTACCCCTCATTTAGCAAGCTTGTAAATCAGGCAAGACAGTGTGAATCCTCCATGGACTTTTACATTTTTTTTTTTTTATCTTCTCTTTATTTCAACTTCAGGTAGCAAGTGTAAACGACCTCAAGAAACCCCTGGATTAGCGTCACGACAACCAACAGAGCAACAACTAATTAAATACAAAGTCATAATGTTAGGACAATGGAGTTTTGGAAGCCAATGAATTTGTAACCAGACTGGTATTCTGCTGGAGAGTCACTCCAGTATAGCCTGCTTGTTAATTTTGTGCATGAAGCCTAAAGTCCCCATTGATTTAACAATAACACATGCTCAAATTGTGGCTTTAGAGAGGAAGCTCCAGGCCTCCAAAACCAATAACTACTACATGCACTCACCCACCCACACTACTCCCAAGATCAGGCAATAGCACATGTCTTGAGATGAGTTATTGATTGTTTAAACAAGCATTGAATTGATTTCATGGAAAGTATCGGGTTTTTTGGGGTTTTTTTAATAGAAGGACACAACAATACCACATAGTGTCTTTTGGGGGTGGGGGTGGAAATGCCTGTATATCAGGCATTATATGGCTTGCAGGAGATTAAAAGATCTAGTTGGATTGTCTTATCCCTCTGTTCAGGCCAAAGGGATATCTTTGATGAGACCAAAAGTGTAAACTGGCAGTAATTCAGAGCTTTTCTGAGGTCATCGCCGACACTGGCGAAACTGGTTGTGTAGGAACAGTGCCATATTACACAAGTGAGAACATCACCCATAAAAACTAATAACCAAATCTGAGCGCTTTTTGCCTGGAACTGACGCAATCAACCTTTTCCTGGAACCAGTCGCTTGATCGTCATTACATCCAACCAGCGCCATTGACAATCCATAAAAACCACTTCTATTGATCACCCATTAAAGATGACCAGGCGACCCCATTTCCCTGCATCTGAGCCCTATGCAAAGCCACTGACTTTCATTGATCTGTGGTGTTATCTGAGCTGTAAGCTCATCGCCCCGTATGCATCTAAAAGCATACTCTTTTCCTCGTCCATCTGGAGGGACTGTGGCATGGAGGATCTTGGGTGTAAGGCTTAGGGGACACTGAAGATATTGACCTTCTCATAGGTCAACGTCTGCTTTCCTCAGGCACTGATTGATTATCAGCCTTAAAAGTGCAAACTATGCATTCGATACTACTCTGTCTTCATCAGAGTCAAAATGGACAAAGACGTAAGTGCAGTCAGTGTGCTCCAGTCCCTTTAGACTTAGCTTGGTTTTCTCTCTACTGTCTTGTCTGTATGTATGAGTTAGCCTCTGTTATCTTAGACACAACTTTCATTCATTCACCACTGATGTATTCTTTGCTAATATATTCATCTGTTGGTTCTTTTCTTTACTTCCTGGGTGAAAGAATTGCCAGAGTCCCTGATAGTCATTTATATTGCATTTTAAATGGAATCTATTGATTTTTATATTGCCTAAGGTATTGCATTATGCATCAATCTTTGAATGCAAAATAGTATTACAAAGTACTGAAGAGAAATGTTCTTGCCCTCTCACTTAACTACTACAATGCTATGATGCAATATAAAGAGGGGTGACAAATTAAATTAAAAAAACTTGAATAAATGTGTAGAAACATAATAAATCCTCTCTAGATGTACCAGTATTATACAATTGAGCAATCAGCCTTATTATTGATCAGGTTGCTGCATCATCCTCAGCTCAGTTTACTTGTCATTAGAGGTGCACTTTGTGTCCCTGTATATTTAGAGCTCCCCTAATAAAGGTTTATGTTTTGACAGCATTTACAAAGATGGAGGAAACCACAGCTAATTTTGGTCTGTTACCCCCCAATCTCTGTAGGACCTTGTATCTGTAGTGTTCTCTTAACTTGCATATAGTACACGAAACTGTCCTTAAACAAAAAACAACATAACTGTTTTCAGATACATATACTTCGACCTGGACTTTCAGATATGGTAAAGTGCAGATGGCATACTTTGTGATGCAAGTGGACTGTTCAGAGGGAAAAGGTGAGCCACATGTATTTTTGTGGTCGGTTGCTTTGTGTGCCCATAATGGGACATTTACTGTTAATGACGGGAGTGTCACTGAGCAATCTTTAGGTACTGTAGCACTAACCTTTGCTCCACCTTATCTGTGCTTAGTGATACTACCTAACCTAGCATATCAGTCTGTTTAAATTGCTGGTTCTCCCAAACCACCAGAAGAACATATTTCCACCCACTTTTGGTAGTAACTAACCATGCAAACAGTATTGATTTAATTTGCTCTGTGATCTTACATTGTTGACATAGCTGTACAAAAATATGATTGTCTGCTGTACTAAATGAGTAGAAACACCATACAGTTGATGAATTATCCAGAATAGCCCATTCCCTACGTAACACCAAATCAAATACATGCTGAATCAGTAACACATCACCTATGGAGTGTTGCTGACTGGCTCCGTTACCAGTGTGTGTTAGGTTTGTCTTTGTGCCACTGGTCGGATCTTAAAATCAGTGTGGCTCTGCCGTCAGCCGCTTCTACTCATCTGAGGGTTTTGTTAACTTCTGAAACCACAGGCTTATTGTAGTACTGAGTATTTCACAGTTCATTGAGAACAAAGCCGCAATGTCAGGTGATTGCATTTTGTGTTGTCAACGCAAGCACATGGTTTGTGCCTGTAGATAGTGCAAATAACATTAGAAAGGTGCACTAATTACCTGATTTGTTGTAGACATTTTACCCTGCTGCTTTTGACTAAATGAAGCCAACCTATGCTGTGAAATATTTATTGATTGGTTACAATCTATTTATCCTTCTCACACAAGCTGCATTTTTGACAGTCTTTATATCTTTTGGACAGACAGATCAGTACCATGCTATTACATAGCACCATTCCTCTTTGTTAAACCCAAGTAACCCAAAGCCATATCGTACTGGCACCAGTAGGGGGGAAAACACTTACCTGCTGCAGTACAAGTGGACCTGGACTGCTCACTGGTCATATATAGGTCTGAACTTTGCTTTGATTATGATCCATTTATCTCCAGTGTGTTTGCATGAAGTCCTCCTCACCTCTGTGATTAGACTTCCTTTGGCACCTGTGTGTCCTCACTTTCCTTCCAACAGTCCAGCATGAGAGAGAAAGGGATGAGTACTAGCAGAGAGAGAGAGACTGGGGCATGGTTGCTTTGGCCCATCAATAGTGGGGGTGGTCTTTCATCACAAGGAGTGTTTGCCCGGACAGATGACTGTAACAAATAAGGATGAAGGTCTTGGAGTGAGGGATGAAGTGGAAAAGAGGTGCACATGTAATGATCGAATGATAGCGCAAGAGTGGACTAAGATCCCTCATCCATCCTTACTATTGCCTTTTCTTTTATATGGTCCTTGACTATAATGGCCCCAAGGAAGACTTGTAGAGGCGAAAAAACAACAACGGGAGAAGGGTGTGATAATAAAGATTGGATGAATCGATTGTGAGATGGGAAATTAGAGGACAAGGCAGAAAATCTGGTGTCAGGTGTTTTATAGTCAATGGGTGGTGTGCCCGTTTGGGAAAGCTCTTGGCTCTGGAGCAGCAACCCACTGTGGCAGGTCAGAGACATGTTCAGGTGTTGTTTTTAGCTGCTGCTTCAGTATTCTACACGCTAGGAAATTATGAGCGGTTTGTTAATCTGGATACAAAAACTGTGTATAGCTCATTTTTAAATGAACTGAATCGTTATAATAATAACAACTGTATTTGAGTTAATACTGGATTTTAACTGCCAGCTCTGGTGGCTTTGCAGACATGTTGCCAATGGTTTGTTGACACTGTAGTTCTTTTCACCAAGTGGAAGATATTGTCGTGTCAAAAAAGATGTTTAGCAGAGCAACGTGGTAATGTAAGCTGTAGAAAGATGAATTCCCCCTTAGCTGCCTATTTCTTAGAAAAGAATCGTCCTGTTTCTTCTTTGCGCTACGTGCTGTAGGCACTGAAAAGGTTTATCTCCCGAGAAGATGTTGCAATTGTATTATATGTTAACATTACATATGTACTTAGGCCTTCTTGTAAACACGGGTCTAGATAGTCTTATAGACTTCTGTTTTTTCCAAATTGATAAAATGATCTTTTAATGTTTTTGTACTACATCTTAAAGTCTCTATTATTCAATTGTTTAGCTTGGGCCCCAGCAATGGCTAAATGAAATTAATTCCCGCCCATGTGTGCTTTTCTTTGTAGCCCCTTACTTTTAGATTGTCCTCTTTAAATAAACTGGGTTATTGAGACATCTGAACGTTTTTGGGACGTACTCCAAAAGGTGTAGTCTTTGTCGTGTGTCTGTCAGTTTAAAAAAATCTGGATTAGAAATGTTGATGTATTGTCTATCCTGTAATTGTGGTGAACTCCGCTGTATCCATGTAACTTTGGTTGATCATGTCACTGATTGCGAATAACCATCCGGTGTGGGTATACAGTGTATGTAGAAATAAATGGGGGCTACACGATATAGTAAAAATAAATGATATTGCGATTCCATTTACGATTAGTGGGAATAATCATTTTTGCATCACAGTCTGTTTTTTGATTTTGAAGGTATAGTGGGAGATCTACATAGGGGAAAAAGTACTGGTGTTTTAAAAGTGCACTTGCAGGAAGGACACTGCACTGAAACCCGCAGATTTATTGCGGCGTTCCCCCTGGCATCTGTTTTTAAAGCTAAAGCATTTTGAACAAGCATGCATATATGCCAGAGGGTCTGAGCATGACCTCATAGCATGAGACGGGAGGTATGCATGAAGAAGTGGTAGAAACAGGCTAAATATAACCAGATGCTTGGATTGAGGTCTGCTGCATTGTTGTTATTTCAGGGAAAGTTTGTGTGTTTCTACCTTTCAGTAGTGCCCTAAATGAGCTGCCTGGAGAGCACGCACACCTGATGAGCAACCTAAACTGTCTAGAGATGTAATTTTCAAATGCCAGATCTCTGATTAGGGGGCCAAACAATGGTTTAAGATTTCAACTCTGTAAACTTGTATCCATAGGGAGTATGTCGATTTCTAAGATGGTTTGGTGGTTAGGCATATCTGTTAATAGCAAAACCTGATTTAGCCTAACCTGAAATGTGTTTTCAGCTCTGCGTTGCCTCATCTTCATAGTTTCTTTACTTCAGCTCCCAGTTGCAAGTTAACCCATAATTCCAGAATTGTAATGAGGAAATTTCTCCCCTCTCTTTATTTTTTTCAGATGCATCTGAGGCGGAGGAGGAGACACAGCAGGAGAAACAGCCAACAGAAAAACCAAACACCAAGACAAAAGCAGAGAAGAGGAAGGGCGTAACCGAGAAAACAGTGAAGGCCAAGAAGAAGAAAAATGATATACAGGTATTAGAATTAGCCCTTCCTGTGTAAAAGCTGCCAATCAGAAGGCTTTTACTGTACAATTAATTTGAAAGCAGTTTTCTTTCACCCCACTTTATTGAAACTGTCAGGAAATTATTCTGTTTAATTGAATAGATTTCAGGAAATGTATCAAATTAATAGCACAAACTCGGCCTGTAATGCTGCTTATCATGAGTAGTAAAATCAACCAGTGTTTAATATACCAGTGTGTGTTGTAGACCTGAAAATACTGGGCGATTTAATTGATTAGTTTCACAAAAACATGTATTGGCATTTGATAATCAATTAATAATTAATGAGTAATTTTCAAGCAGAAATGTCAAACGTTCTCTGGTTCCAGCCTCTGCAATGTGAGGATTTGCTGATTTAAAAAAAATATATATATTTTTTTTATATATCCTTATATGTTTAACGTTTGGACTGTTGGACAAAACAAGGCATTTGTAGAAGTGCTCAGGGAAATTGGAATAAATAAAACAGACCAACCGATTAATCTTGAAAATAATTGTCAGATTAAATGATAGTGGAAATAATCATTGCAGTGTGTTTATTGTAGATCTGTTGATGTGCTCAAATGTTGATGGGCTTTGAATTCGGGAATAATACAATACATACTACACCAAATTTACCAAATTTCTTGTGTTCGTAATTTAAAATGCATTCGAAACACCGGTTAATATCTATCATATGTAAGTACTTTGACTGAATTGTGTGTTCTGCATGTACTGTTTACGCAGAAAGAGTGTGTTATTCCTCAGAAGAAAGAGACTGAGGATGAAAAGTCGACTAAACTCAAAAAAAAGAGGAAGGTGAGTGTGGTGACACCTGCTGTTGCAAAGAGGGACAACAGTCACTGGGCTTTGTCTGTGAACATTACTGAACATGGCTATATTTTGTTTCCCAGAAGAAGAAGAAGACAATTACAGATGTCTTGTCCTCATCTGAGCCCAAACCAGGCTGTCCCGCAGACCTGCAGAACCTGGTCACGCAGTACTTCTCAGACAAGCTCTCTGTGATCGAGCAGGAGGAGATCACGTTGCTGGGTGAGACAGGGCAAGTCCCCTTTAACTTGGAACTTCAGTCAATATCTGCTGATCTGTTGATTCACCAAGGTCACCGACTGTCTGCCCTCCCACATCTTCCAGACTCCTGCTTCCTGTCCAGTAACGATTTGACGCACACCCTCTCCTCGTATCTGAAACAGGGTGAGTGGCGTAAACGTAAAATCTTCTTTTAGCCGTCTACTTTTGAACACACAACTCACTTTTATTTCTATTTTTCCCCCATCTATTCCTAGTTTGTCCCAAGTGGTCTAAGATTCAAAAGCAGCATACAGAAAAGAGTTCCGTGGTTCTGCTCATCGTCTGTAGCTCTGCTCTCCGAACCATTGAGCTCATCAAGTCAGTGGCACACAGCAGCGGCGTTTGTTGAATTTCCTACAATACAACTTTGTAATTATGTTTACGTGAGTGCTATTTGTTTTGTGTTATTCCCAGGCAGCTGACAACCTTCAAGGGTGAAGCCAAAGCAATAAAGCTTTTTGCAAAACATATCAAGGTACAAGAGATGACAGTTCCTTATGATGCATGTGGTTTGTGAACGATGGGTAGTTTTGTCGGGAACAACATTAACAGTTCTCTCTGTGTCTGGACAGATCGAGGAGCAGGTGAAGCTGCTGCAAAAGGGAGTCATCCACATTGGAGTAGGGACACCTGGCAGGCTCAGCGCTCTTATTGAGAAAGGTAGGTGTGGTCACGATAGTCCTACTGTTTAACTTCAAAGCATTTAAGGTCTTATTATTACGTGGAAACTCTTATTTTTGTCCAGGGGGTTTGAACTTGCGGGCGTTGAGATACGTGGTCCTGGACTGGAACTGGAGGGACCAGAAGCTCCGAAGGATGGTGGACATTCCTGAGGTGAGCTACTGCCCCCTGCTGGGCCAAAAAGATTATTAGCTTGTTTTGACTAATCACGCTGCATGATTTTATTAAGAATTTGATATGTTGAGGATATTTTCAGTCCCCCTCCACTCAAAAATGGGTTTTACTTATTGTTAATTCACTTGGATGTGCTTCACTCTGCTGGTTGATGTATGTGCAGAGTTTGACACTAGAAGGCTGTTTTCAAAATCATCTGTTGGAGGAGGAAAGTTTCTTCCAGTAGTTCAACTTTTGAAATGAACATAATTAGCATATTCATAGATCCTGGATTTTTCAATGAGGGTGAAGGGGTAGATGTAATTTCAAGAAAACACATCCACAATTATTATTCAAAGCAGAGTATTTTTTTGTCATAAAACATCATTTTTTTCCTAGTGATTACTGTGTTCTACATCATATGTATTGTATATTTCAGGTCAAACAGGACTTTATGAAGCTGCTGGAGGGTGGTGTGCTGATTGGCTGTAAAGAAGACAAAGTCAAAATTGGACTATTTTAACTGCACATTGTCAATCCTCACGACTCCTTGATGTTTAAAGCTACATACTGACGTTCCTCACAACATGCTGAGGGCCCTCATCCTGTTTGTTTTCCCTTTGTGTCAGTGTGAAATCTGTGCTGTGCTTTTACTATTTTCAGAGGCCGTGTCAAATGCGTGGTGTTGTTTGTTCACTCTTGTAGTCCATCGCGATGTCCCAGTGTGATGGATTGAATAAACGGACTCAGAATGAAACCAGCATCTTTCTGTTTGTTTAGTCTGACCCTGGGAAGTCCCTCCTACTGAGAATGTGAGGTCATGAGTTTACTTGCCCACCAGGAAGTCCCATTTATCATAACATCCTTTGATAAAGCATTTTAAAGCACCATGAAGGGGGCACAGAACCAACAGATTATCTCCCACAGAAAATTAGAATACATATATAAAATACAATTCTGTGTCATTTTGATGTGAATTAAGAGACGCCTGTTTATCTTGTAGGAAGGAAGCAGCAAAGAAGAACAAAATACAGAAAACCGAAAGAGGTAGTTAGGTAAAGGACTGTGGTTAATAAGTAACAGGCCACAACGGTCTCCCCCACCCTGCAAGGCCTGCTGGGAAAATGTCTTGGCAAACAGAGTTGTGTGTGTGTGTGTGTGTGTGTGTGTGTCTGTGTGTGTGTGTGTGTGCGCGCGCAGGGAGATATCATTGACATAAAGAACAGGAAGAGAAGATATAGCAGCACCGCCTTTGACACACTTTTTGGATCTCCAGCTGTCCAAGCTCCTCTTCTGTCCCTAACTGAAGGTCCCTCTCATGGGCAAAGTGAAGGGCAAGTCTGGGCCCTTGGCTCGGAGGCCAGACAACTCGGCCTTCAAACAGCAGAGGCTGCCTGCCTGGTCTCCCATGCTAACAGCTAACACTGTGCTGCCTTTCTTCTACTTTATGGCTTTGATATGTATGCTGCTGGGAGTGTGGCTGCTTCTTACAGTGCAGAGCACACAGGAAATAAAGGTGAGTTAGTGTTTGTTTCTGAGAATTGCACTTGACTAGCAGTTTTTAGATACGTGGAAATATTGTAGTAACATACACAAAGAGCATGTGTGTGAGAGAGGAAGAGACCGAAAGCCCTTGTGTGCAATAAAATATGCGAGTGACAGAGAGAGGAAAGATCCAAAGTTATGCTTTGAGTTAGGTGAACAGTATATTCGCAATTTATTCTACTCCTTAATTAACTCTCTCCTGTCTTCGTAGCTGGACTACACAGAGGCCGGGACATGTAATAAATGCTTTGAAAGGCGTAAAAATGCGAGCAACGCAGCGCAAACCTGCAGCTGCACTGTGGTGTTTCCCATTGAGAAAGCATTCAAGGTAACAATCTCTAAGCTTGACAACATATTGTGACAAAACAATCAGAACTTGAGGTCCTCTTACAGTGCAAGATTTTTCTAGAGACCCTAAGCAATGCAAGTATGGTTGAAAGCTCTGAAAAAGCTTGTAAGTGGTAATGCTGGTAAGTCTCTGATGATATGTATCCTGCTGCGGTTCCAGGGAGATGTCTTTGTCTACTATGGCCTCCAAAACTTCCATCAGAACCTCCGCAGATACATGAACTCCAGAGATGATGGACAAATGGTTGGCAGGAAGAAAAACTTAAAGGTAGATCCAAAACATTTCGTATTAATTTGTCACAATAAGCTTGTCAGGACACACTATTTGCCGTCAGTATAATATTCATGTTGAATTAAAATACTGCCACAATTTTGTTGGCTTTGTTCGCCTTTTGTGGTGGTGGTAAAAGTATCAGGTCTTTTGCTTTAAGCTAAAGTAGCAATAAAACAATGTGAAAATACTTACAAGTAGCTCCTGTGTTCAAAATGTTACTATATAAAAGTGCGTAAGTATTAACAGCAAAGTGTTCTTAAAGTCTCAAAAGTAAAAGTAGTATTTATGCAGCGCAATGGCCCCTCAGTGTTCAACAATATGCAATTGTGCAATAATTTATTACTGATTAATTACCGTGCAATCAGCATTTTAACGTTGTAGTTGGTGGAGGTGAAGCTCATTTTAACAACTACGCAAAAGTACGCAAGTAGAGTACAAGTACCTTTTAAAATTGTACTTAAGTACAGTGCTTGATTAAATGTGCTTCACACCACCGCTTTGATGCTTATTTTACATTGTTAAATAATCTTCCTGTGTCTCCATGAACCTTGTTTCCTCACTAGAACCCCAGTACATACTGCGAGCCGTTTGCAAGAGACCAAAACAAGCTCCCCATTGCCCCCTGTGGTGCTGTGGCCAACAGTATCTTCAATGGTAAGCAGCACTCATGACACACAACATCAATCATCACATCCATCCTCCATTTATCCTCTCACTGGCCTCTTAACTCACATCTGTTCTCCCAGACTCCTTCACTCTGACGTATCGGGGCTCCAGTGGTCCACCAGTTCCGGTCCCTCTGTTAAGGAATGGCATCACCTGGTATACGGACAAAAATATCAAGTACCGCAACCCGAAGATTGACAACTTGACGCTGGCTCAAGTGTTTGACGGTAAATAGGAATGTAACCTCGATCAAACACCGAATCGGTCTTTCAGTTTTTGGTCTGTATTTCAGATGTCATTCGTCGTGTGTGATTTGTGATTACTGCATAGGCACAGCACAGCCTCTGTACTGGCAGAAGCCTGTGTATGAGCTTGATCCCCTTGACCCCACCAACAACGGCTTCATCAATGATGACCTGATCGTATGGATGAGAGAGGCAGCTTTCCCCAACTTCAAGAAGCTCTATGGGGTTTTATACCGAGCCAACAAGCCCTTTAATAATGGTCTGCCAGCTGGGAATTACAGCATCGAGATATCCTACAGTATCCTTTTACTGCTGTTTTTCATGGGAACTTTGGTGTGGGTTAAAGTAGGTTACATGTGTCCCATTGTGTGCATTTGTTCCTTTGTCTTATCTGCTGATCAGTTAATCAGTTAAACACAAGCGTATGGACAGGGGCTATTTTAAGGCTACCAGCTTTTTTCCACCCCGCTTCTCTTTGTGAACACGTATTTTCAGCCTTGACCTCTGCCTTTCCAGACTTCCCCGTGCAGTACTTCCGAGGCAGAAAGGAAGTGGTGCTGACCACGCTGACCTGGTTTGGAGGCCAGAACCATTTCCTGCCCATTGCTTACCTAGTAACCAGCTGCCTGACCCTGCTGATAGCTGTCACGCTCACGGTGGCCTGGTGGAAGTTCGGGAAGAACGGGAAGAACATGGAGGAATGATGGGTAAGACAAGCTCTGGGATGGTGGAAAAACTCACAAGCAGCCGAACAGTGTCGTGCTGCTTAGGAGCGGTTTTAAAGAGACAACAAATCTGAAATGACGAGAACACTGATGCGTGCATATGAAGTTTAAGGAGAATACTACAGCAGCGAGTGTTGGAAAACCACTGAAGAGTTAAGTTTGACATCTGGAAATTTACTTTCCCTATCAACTAAATGATCACATGTGTTACGGCTTTTATCGAGATGATGTGGCTCTGAACAACCCACTGAAAGTTGGGTGTGTTAGCACAGGCTTTAAGCTTTCTTTGCGTGTCACTTTTACTTGAATTTTTGCATATTCCCTTAACACACCATTTTGTTCATGTACTGTTAATATTTCAGAGCAGAATTATAATGGATTTATTTTAATTATTACTTCCAGCCATCATGGTGTTTAAGGCTCTATTTAATGTCTTTGTAAATGCAAAGTGGAAAAACTATTCTTTGATAAAGGGTAACATAGAATACAGAGCACCAACTGTCAGACAATCCCTATAATGCTAATGCTAATTAAGATTGAATAAAGGTGTAATTTTGTGGACAAGATTTTTAATTACAGCACAATTCAAGATAGCCAGTGCAGCCAGTTTTGTTTCAATGTCAGTGTTCGGTAACACTTGGATAGACAAACACCATCTAAGAACTGATTGTTGGTCAAGGAAAAATGCTTAATTATCTTACTATAACCTACTGTACATGTCAGTCAGCTACATGTATGTTTCGAATCAAACAGACATCAATCATTTGTACTGTCTGTTATGGTCTATAATTTTGTTTTGGTGACAGCTGAAGAATGTAATTAAACATTTTCTTTTAAAAACTCTTTATTTCTCTATATACAATCAGTGAGAGCCACATAAACACAATCCCTCTGTGACCAGGGAGCACCAAAAACTATGTAGATTGCCTTGGTTATTGAGATAATCAAAGGATGATTGGTGGCACAGCTGTGTGAATAACCCCTTCCCCCAGGTGAGGTTGCTATTCTGTAATGTTATAAAGCAGCTTGCTCCATTTTTCTCAATCTGCACTCCTGCCACAGAGTGTTTGGTCAAATTAGTACCACAGGAGAGGAATGCAGTCTACTGGTGCTACAGACAATGACTGAACACATCCTACAACAACTATAAGCCGGATCCAAACCAGTCCAAAAAATAAAAACACACAAATATCCAAACCGCTTGCCACACATACAGATGTTGATGCACATAGATACAAGGAAGGAAGAAAGTCCATTACGACAGATCAAACACCCATTTCAATACGAGACAATCACCACGATGCAGAAATAAAATCTAAAAGTTCAGGACAAACGCACAGGAAACTCTGAAATTATCAGCTGTAACAGATTTACCCATCTACCTCTTTTCTCTGTACCTTTTTGCTAGGACATCATCAGTTAACAAAGCCTTTAAAACTTTTTCCCTACAATAAGACTGCTTTGATGTTTATTTGGCTAAATTTGCGCTGTTGGCACAATTGTGAAAGTTGGTTCTGTTGTGAATTAACATTGTATAAAACACAGAAAGAGGCAACATTTGGTCTTCAATATCACAAAAGGTATTGTAAATGGATCGATCCTCCCAATCAGCCTTTTCAATTTAACATACACCATCTCTGACAAGGTTAATCAAAAACTACTTATTGTCAGTCAGGTGTCCACAACAGTGCAACCACAAGTCTTTGATCTGTAACCAGGGAGGTTAGTGGTGGGCTATTTTTTTTTTTTTTTATAAGAGTTTCTCCTTATCAGCAGGATTTGAAATAAAAATAAATATCAGTAAATCATCTGAGTTTTAACAGGTTTGCAGTAATGGAATTACTAGAACTATACACAATTTCAAGTCATGCTTTAAACAAAGTAAGAGAAAACGTACCTTGGTAAACTAGAGTTTCTCTAGAAAGGAGAACATCTTTGACCGTGGACGTGGGGTACTACTTAATGCAACATGCAATTAATTCAGTAAGAGAACCTTAGATTTGATGAATGTAAATCATCGTGTACATTTCAGTTGAACATGGTTCAGTATGTAACAGAATAATAATGGGAAAATGGCAATCACAGTTTCACAGAATGCAAGACCTACTAAGAATCACAGAACAGGGACAAAGTCTTTATCAAATAGTAGTCAGCTTTCTCCTTTTCATCCTCCCTCCGTCCATCCATCTCCGCCTCTCACACCTGGCACAAACACATTCATCTTTGTGGTTTCAGTGATAGGACTGTAATGGCACTACACGAGCAGATTGTGGCCATTCAGAAACATTTAGGCAATACAGACATCTCCAGATGAAACTAAAGCTAAGGTAGTGTTCATTCAAGACTCAAGCCCAGGCTCCGGGGCTCGCAGGTTCACACCTCGTCCTCTTCCTTAAACAACCCTTTTTGTTCCTTGGGTTGCGTTGGCAGTGAGGGGCAGATTAAGGTCATGTGCATCCAGATTCTTCAGCTCTGTCCTGTTGGCTTCTGAGTGCTACTCTGAGGTACCTGATAGGTCAGATCCTCAGTGGGTGTGACCTGTCCAGTGGCATTCTTGGGAGTATCATAAGCCGACCTCCCTGAATGGCTACTGTCTGTCCGTGTGAGCAGGGAGGCCGGTCCGGCACCCATGAAACTACACACTGTGGAAGGCTGGTTCAAAGAAGAGCCACCGGATGGGTGGCAACCCATATCAACCACAATGGGTGTAGCGTATTCAGATCCCGAAGCTGGCAGGGGTTCTGCATAGGCGTGGTATACCTCTGGTGAGATGGGGGCATCGTACAGGTCAGGATCGGAGTATCCTGGGTCGGGCCCCTCGTCTGGTTTAAAGGTTGACCGGGCACCTAATGTTGTAACACCACTCACCAGGGGCTGAGCATATTCTGAAAAGAGAGCGTGTCATAGTGTATTGAAGGACATCTTAGGTTACAGCAACGTGCCTAACAATTCTCCAGAAGCTGAGCAACTAAGGAAACTCTGCTGTGAACAACAATATAATTTCTAAGCAAAAAACAAGAGTATTTATGTGTATTTAAAAAACACTGGACACTTTGACTTTTCCATAATAATTGATGACATTACAAAAAGGGAAATAATTAGCAAATACATTATTTGGAATGACATTCCTTGTTTTCACACAATTCTGTACACAAAGGTTGGTGGCTGTAATGTCCTATTAATAAGAAATATAGGAGGAGGACAAGAGGACCACAAGCTAGGTAGGAAATTCACTAAACCTTTTTTTTTTTTGCTCAATAAGTACACTTGAATGTCAATAACTGTTTTTGGACAATTAAAACTCAACAGGGGGCCTCCAAAACCTCTACACAGACACAATGCAAGCATCTCTCAAGAAACAACTTTTCTGAATACAGCAAACCATCAAACAAGTTGCTTACAGTAAGAACACTTTGTTATTTGAACAGTCACCATGTTGAACAGTATTTACCTGCAGGTTCAGCATGTAGTCTGGGTACAGCACCTCTCCCTGTTAGCCGGCCCACCTCACTGCTGCTGTACCGAACTGAATCCTCTGTCTCCACCATCTTTGAGGGCAACAGCTGCTTCATGCTTTTCCACCAGTCTGCAGCAGAAGCATAATGAGATGCACATACACAGACAGAGCTACCAGCCTGTGCTGCAGAGGGATTACATACCTGTGCGATCCCAGTGAGGGAGATCATATGTGCCTTCAGAGCTCTTTTTTCTATGAAGAGAGAAAAATAAGGTCATGTACAGCAAAAATGTTGTTCTTCACGTGATAATGTGAATACATACCTGTTCCTCCAGTGCCAAGCACAAACCACAATCAAGATGAGAGCAGTCAGAACCATGACCAACACGGGCACCAGAACTGCTGCCAGCGCCACATCTAAGAGCAAAAGTACTACAATAAAAACCAGATGACAAACGTCTCCGTTTGGGATCTAACAAGCTTTCCGTTTGTTTTTTTTAATCAAAAATCTGACGCACCTTTGCTGGTGTGAGGAGGCATAGTGGTGTTTTTGATGTCTGGGATGTGAGTGGTTTGGCCAAGGTGAGGTGGGCGTTTTGTACCCGCAGGAGGTGGTGTCTGGTGAGAGCGGGGTATCATCCTTGGCCCATGCCACGGCTCTATCCTCCGCCCCACTGACAATAGTATTTTTTTGTTTTAAATCAAAATTTTGCATTTAGTTGGAACTAATAACTTTCCTTTTATGTGATATTTGTTTATCTACCTACCTGCAGCAATTGGGCAGCCAAGCAGCTCCAACTTGAGCGCAATTCTCTGGTGCCATAGGGTTGGATTTATCCTCACAAACCGGGCCTCAATTGGAGGAATGAAGTTATTCCTCACCTCATGCAGGTAGTTGATGTTGCCTTGGAAAATCTACCACAAAATGAGAACAAACCCAACTATAGCCCAGAAGTAGTAGTTTAGAAGAAAAAAATGTCAGCAGAGCAATTCTTGTTTCAGACTGTGAACAAATGCACCATAAGCTGATTATTTTCCACCTTGGCAAGCTAATAACTACTTTCCTCCACACAATATGAGCCTGTGAGAATCCCAGCAGAGAGCAGCTCGTAGACAGCAGCAACAACCCAGCCACTAAATCCATATCCATTCATTATTAATGCCCAAGTGTCCGGACTTGTCTACCACGGCACTTAACTCAAACCACTGACTGCCCTCATTTCCTGCCATAAACATCTCTTAGTCAATACCCGTTGCTATGGAAACAATCCCCTTGCCCCTGCAGCTTTCTAAAGTGACATTTTTGTCCATTTGCACTAATTGAAGAAAAAAAACCACAACATAAAAGCCAATGACGTAACTGTTGAGCAAGTGGGGTTTATTGATTTGGTGCTTGTATTACCTTGTCTTGTGTAGAATTTGCTTCCTTGTAGATGTACCACTGCTGGCCATCATTACTGTACAGAACCCGGTATGCTGAAACATAGTACTGGTACTCTCTTAGGGTAGAGCCAGTGGTGGTGACACCTGGAACAAGACAAGAAGATGATGTACAGTTGCCTCCACTTAAAGGTTTAAACACAACGAAGTCTACAGCCACGCTAGTGGCTCTGTGAGGCTGTACTTAGGCACAGTGCTAAATGCTAATGCCAGCATGCTAATATACTGATAATGACAATGTTAACATGCTGATGCAGGTGTAATGTTTACCATGTTCACCCTCTCAGTTTCATCATGTTAGCATGCTAACATTTCGTACTTAGCATTAAACACAAAGTATAGCTTAGGCTGATGGGAATGTCCATTTTGCAGATTTCTGGTCATAACCCAAATTATTACATATATAATTTTGACCGGCTCATGATGATGAAAATTTAGGGGATCAGTTAAGTGATTAAAATTCATCCTGAGGGGAACATGAATCTTCATGGCTGTCCATCCAATAGTTGTTCAGATATTGCACTAAAAGCCAAGAAGTAACCTGCTGTTGGCGCTAGAGGAAAAGTCAGGGGCTCACCAAAGTCATAACGATTCTTCCTCTGGGAATTATGAATATCTGTACAAAATGTCAGGCCAATCCATCCAATAATTGTTATATTGGTATTTGGTAATTGATATTTCAGGCCAGACCAAAGTGGACTGACCTACTGACCTTGCCATCCCTAGAGTAATGCTGCTAACATTCGTAAAAATGATTCCATGTACGGTAAAACTTGAGGGAAAATTTTACCTGAGAGTCTTATTCTATGCTCACAGTAAAATAAAAAATAGTTTACAAAAAATATTGGATATTTCAGCAAGAGTGTGTGTGTGTGTGTGTGTGTGTGAGACAGAGAGAACTTGTGTAGTTGTGTACCTGTGATCCTCTTCTCCCTCTTGAGATCGACCTGCAGCCACTGCTGTTGGTCACTCTGAGAAGGTGCCCAGGGCAGCCCCTCCTTTTTAAGCCGTGCCCCTGATGGCGCCCACACACTATGCTGACCAATGATGTTGTTCCACTCCCACACAGAGGAAGCAGACAGCTGAGTGTCCGCCACACCACCAGACTCTAGACCCAGCGTTCCATAGCAGCCTGCAAGCACAGAGAGCTCCTTACCATCAATAATGACAATTTTTTTAAATTTTGTTTTACATGTTTGTCTAGTAATCTCTAACGCAATTAAAGGAATTCAATTCAAGTTTGAACCGCGAGTAAAAAAACAGCAGGTAATTCACTGCAGATTTTGTGCTGCAGACTAACAATTACGGACACAGCAAGATTTACACATTACAGATACTGATGGTAATAGTATTATTTACAGGACTTCCCCCTGGAAAACTATTACAGCTTCTAAAGGTGCTTCAGTAAAAAAAAAAAAAAATATTGAAAACTCACCGTTGGTCTTGAAGGTGAAGAGGCTGTTCGACAGAGTTCCTCTGAGGAGAGAAGTATTGGATTAGACGATCAAGTGAGCACAGATCAGCACATCTAAGGCTTATCGATTCTTTTGTCTAAGTAATTAGGAGCAATATACCCAAAGTAGATGAAGAACGGAGTGAGGCAGGTTTGTGTGTTGTAGTGCCTGAAGCTCTTACCCAGTGGAAGTGACATTGTTAGCCAGTGTGGCCTCATAGTGAGGGATGCCTTTGCTGCTGACCACGCTGATCCTCCCTCCGACAGCATTGGACACCACACCTGCATGGACGGCTGCCACACACAGCGGAGAGGACTGCAGAATGAGAGGAAAGAAAGATGAGATTAAGGGTTATGCGCTTTTCTATTGCCATTACAACAAACAGTGCCAGTAACAAACAATTTCCACCACATCTGAGGAACTGTGCAGATTAGGTGAATTAGAATGATAATAGATTAAAAGTAAAAGGCGTTGTTTAAAACACAATTTCTGCATGAGCCAAAACAACAGAATCACTGTTTTGCGCTTTCCACTTCTAATTTGTGTGACATTTGGTTGGATGTTGAAGACGTACAGAAGTAGAAAGGGAGATCACCAAAAAAGCAAGACAGTCGTCCCCCAGAAACTCAGACAGAAAGTCAAGTGTTTTCTGGTTGTCTACTTCAGTATGCACGGTAACTGCTTTGAAACAATTAGCAGGTAAAGTATCTCACTCTTTTTTTCCACACTAGTTTGGAAGTTGGCTGCATAGCTTTGCTTTAGCATCAAGTTTTATCCCAGGTCCTAATATTGATACCAGTGCTTGCTTTTACAGCCTGAGTGAATGCTGAGCACATGTTGTAACAGCCTCAAGGCACGTGGGTGGGTGTTAGACCACTGTGAGCAATGTTGTAATTCAATGATCAGGACTGCTTAACGGTCATTTTGGATTTATATGATTTTTGCATTGATGTGATTAAATACAGTAGCTTGATTTGTATTTGATGAGCTGGAGTTGCCAAATTCTTGTCTATCTTTAGAGCTAGACCAATATATCAGCCAGACCAATATATCGGCAGATATTAGCTTATTGCAGATATATTTCTATCAGTGTATGTGTTGACCAATAAGGAACAGGAAATTGCAGTGCAGAAATGCCAAACTAGGCTTTGAGGTCATTTAGAAACAGTATCCATTAGATAGTTTGTCCACCAGAGAGAACTGACAAGTTGATTTTTCAACTGTAAAATGTCCCGGTTAGTATGTATGATGGCCAAAAGTCTTGTTTTTTTAAAAAGGTTGTTCTTCGTAGAGTACTACCTCGGGAGTAGGGACTTTTTGGGGTAAAATTGGTACATAATGTTTTATGGATGGAATCAAAACTGGAGCTGGGTATCTGTGGTAGAAATGCAGGTCAAATTCCAGAGTTCCTAAAAAAAACAACAACAAACAAAACCAGCTCCTGGGAAAGGTCCTGTGCTGAAAAAGGGCCAATAGGTAGTAATGCGTAATTAAACAGTACTGCTGGTACCATATTGTTTGGTACCATTGCAGGTAAGTCAGCAGGAACAGGCAATACTTGCTCACACTGATCACAGAACAAGCTCTTAACCTTCAGACTGTGGCAGATAAAGACAGATGAGTCAGCATGATGTCACTCTGTCGAGAGGATACTGAGGGGCACTGACGGTAATAATTCACTGCTGGCGGCTTTTGTGTCCTAACCTGCTGCCACATCAGTGAGAAATTGACAAAACCTGATTACACTCTGGTCACAATCTCCTTCCCGTGAACAGCTGGTCAAGTGAAGTGGAATTTTATTACAGGAAAAAGACCCACACTGGAATTCACAGCTGACGAGATTGTGGGAAAAGCTCTGGTGACCCACAGAGTGGCAAGCGCATGTACACATGTATTCACACAGCAGTCAAATGCTGCCACTAGCAATCAACACTTGCCCTGTGACTCTTAAACTTCCCAAAAACACACACCACATCCTTAAGAGCGCCATACCAAACCACTAACACAAACACAAAGCATTGCTCCAAACCGCCGCGCACACACCGTCCAACAAAAGAAACCACACGAACACACATGAAATAACACACGATGGGTGGGATATGGAAATATATAAACCAATGCACGGATCACAGTAAGAAACCTCGACTTGAAAAAGAGAAAGTGAGCTGCAGGGTCTGTTTGCGTGGGACAGTTGATCCATGTGTGATACAGACTGAAGTATGCCTCCGCAATCACCATAATACAGCCTATTGAAACACACACACCCGCACAACACGAGCATGAATGAATCAATTGCACATATACAAAAAAAAAGGAGACTAACAACCTAGGCATGCGCACACAGAGGTTTTCACCAACTTCTCACTCACACTGACTCACTCTCCAACTTTTTCTCTCTCCAGAACACATGCTCAACCGACAGCTCTGCTCGGCACCCTCTTGCAGCTGGACTGGATTAGAGGCTTATTATTTTCAGCCAAACTATTATCTCACCTCCCTTTCACCCGCTGACCCGGCCCTCCTCTGTTCCTGTGGGGCACCTCACTCCCTGAAGCACACCCCGACGCTCCTCCCTGTCCTCCCATCAGCCAGCAACACCCCTCCCCCTCTCTCCCCCTCCCTCCCCTCCCTCCTTCAACAAACCCTAAGCTCCGAGCATGAGGTCATCAGCCAGAGACTCAGCGCCCATGACCTCACGCGCACGCAGCAGGGGAGCTGTGAGGTCATCAGTCCAGGACTCGCATACCACGGAGCTGGGGAACGATCACACAAGGAAGAGAAAGATGATCTTACTGAATCAAATGGAAAGCTGTGCAGACTTGCAGCACAGTAATGGGTGGCGGCAAAAGATAAAAAATAATGGAGCAAGGCCATGAAAACATGAGCTATATTTTCTGCTTGTCTGGTGGATCCTGTGGGGTAACAGTGGGGACAGTGACCTAACAGCAGCAGACCACAGGGCACCTCGACTCACCTGGAAATGTGATGCTGAGGACATTGACTACCACATCCATCCATGCACATGTATACTGTATGTGCTCACCTCTCTGTATCCATTTGGTATTGTTCCAGAAATCTCCTCTGTAGATGTCAGGCAGCCTGCTGGACAGTATTTACTAAGAAGACACACGCACACACAATGAATATTGGACAGCTTGATCACTGCACAAATATCACAAAGCAAACATTTTTTTACCTGAACTCTGCCTCAGGGAAATCAGTTCCTTTGTCCAGGCAGGTGATTAGATCTGCAAACGGCAAGCAAACAGTGTCAGAACTGGTTTCTCTGCCCGCTCCTGCTAACTGTCACCCCCTTTTCTCTTTCTGTTTGTCTCTCTGGCCAGACAACAACAGCCAACCTTTTCCAGGTAAGTCTTGTATCTCATGATCTGGTATTTCAAGCATTTAAAGCAACGACGAGCAGTCTTTAAAAATGGCCAGATTCTCCCACAGAAAGATTTTACTTGATTGAAAGAAATTCTCCCAGCAAGGGCTGCAACTAACATTATTTTCATAAAAATAATGAAAGATTACCCAGCCCAAGGTGAGTTCTTGTCCAAAACCCAAAGATATACAGTTACAACAATATAAAACTGCGAAAAGCTGAGAATCTTTGGCATTTAATCCTTTATTTTAACATTTAAGCAAGCTGGTTCCAGGTTGTTGTCCTCAAATGTGAGGATTTGCTGTCTTTAGGTTTTGGACAGTCGGATGGACAAAACAAGACCTTTGAAGATGTCCCGTTGCGCTTTCAGAACTTGTGGTGGGCATTTGATAGACAAAATAATTATTCAATTAATTAATTGACAGATTAATCAATACTAAAAATATTTGTTATGTGCAGCCCTATCATTTTTTATTACTGATTAATCCAATTCATTGTTTTGTCTCTAACATGTCAGAAAACAGCACATCACAGTTTCCAAAAGACCAAGCTGATGATATTCCGTGTGTTTAGTTTAGTAACACACATGATTGAGAAAACCAGCAAATATTCACATTTGAGAAGATCCAGTGAATTTTGGGCATTTTTTCTTGACTAAATTACACAAACTACTAATCAATTGTCAAGATTGTTGCTGGTTAATGTTCTGTCAATTGACTTTCAGCTAGACTCCGAACACATCCAAGTCGTACAGCCCAAAACTGTGCGTGTGGGTCAGGGGTTGCTAATGACATGAGTGTTTCAGTGATGAGGCACACCACATACGTCCAACAGGATGCTGTGGGCTGCTGGGAATTCTATGCAAACCCCGTGGTGGTGGTCAGCCTTGCTGAGTCCTGACCACATTATCAAATAACCCATTGATCTGGTAAACCAACCAGTGAGTCAAACCCCCATCCAAGGCAAGTCGCCCGGGTGACTGATTTACTTAGCTGCGCAAACTGTCCTCCCACGCGCATCTGCACGGCCAGTTACATGGCAAGAAAAACATGCATCAGTTCTTTGGAGGCGAAGATAGCTGGGACGATTGACGGGCTTGTTTGCCTTCCACTGTGATTCAGACGTACCGAGATGACTTATACAGAATTATTACCCTCCTGCATGCACACGTCACTGCCTTCCTCTTCTTGTGGCTTCAATTATCTGTTTATCTGATAATGTTCCACATGACAAAGCACAGCCTTCTAAAATTGCCTTCACACAGTACTCACCAACAACATTCTTATTAAAAGAGAAAATGCACCGACTGTAGACATCAGAATCTGTTCCAGTGTCTCGTGGACCAGTGGTTCCTATCAGATGGGCCTAAGTACCCCTTTATCGTAACCTTTGAACGATGGGATGGCTTTTTGAATTTTTTTTCCAATGGTATTTTTTTAGTAGTTTTGGCCAGGTTTACATTTGTACATCTGCTGTTTGGAGTGACAGAAACTGGTTGTTACAACCGTTCACAGTATCTTTACTTATAGCTTTTTTCTGACCATTCTTTCTGCAGTCTTAATCAACTTGCAATTGACTCACGGTGGTGGAAAACGGAGGCACGTGTTGTGCAGACTACCATAGTTGTAAGATATTATTACAATAACTATAAAGATCTTTAGCATCATAAAAATTTGTAATCTTACTTGTGTGTTGATTTGTCTCCTAAACGCTAATATGTCAAATGATCAAATCATAACTTCTATTTATCTTTTTAAATTATGTTGATGTTCTAGCTTCTCTAATGTGAGTATTTATTGCTCTTCTCTGGTCTATAAATCTGGTCACGCAAAACAAGGAATTTGAAGACGTCACCTTGGACTCTGGGAAATTGTGACGGGCATTTTTCACTATTCTTTTTATTATTTAAACTAACTAAACAATTAATCAATAATTTGCAAAATACTCAAGATTCATTAATAGTTGCATTAATTAGTTGCCGCCATAGATGCACGCAAGAGGATTGTCCTGAATTTCCTGAATGTCTTTTTGATCCTGGAGCAGTTGGCGCGCTGAAAGATGAGCTAAGACACGATGCAGTTTGGGAATAAACACGCGTGTTTAGAGTCAGGTCTGTTCTCTCGCTCTATCAGTAAAGCAAAGAAGCATTTATTTACATTTCATAGGTCAGTTGAACAACACAGAATTTCCATATGCATAGTTCAAACTAACAAAGAATGTGATGTGATTATGTATTTACTAAAGATAGAATATTAAGAAATTATGAACTGGCTCATTTAAGTAAGTCAGTATTTGCATTGTTAGGAATTAAAGCCTTAATACAGTATTGTCAATGTAATTTGAATACTACTTAGGGTAAACATATCACTCAGCTTTCTTTTATTTTTTCACAAAAATATTATCTAATCCTTCCTCAACGTTTTATCACACAGAAACCGACATAACAACATTATGTGCTCATTTCCTTGTTGACAGGCGGAAGCAAAACGCTCCACTGCTGGTTTGGAAAATGCAGCTGGGATGCATCATCGCATGCACGGTTCAGATCTTGCAACACAATCAAATGACTGGCTGTAAGCAGAAAAAAATGCTGTTTGCTTGTCCAGTATTGGTTGTGTTTGAGAAACTGTTGCTTCCATAAATACAAACACATTCAATGTTGACTTAAGATCCCACAGGAATTACGTGTTTTTAATATGGTAAGAAGTAGTAAGAATGTTATCTTCTCTGGAAGGAAATTCTTGACTTTCATTGATTATTTTGATCTACAAACCGCAGAAACAGAAAGAGCCACAATGTCTGCTTTATGAAAAGGGAGAAGACTTCTTTGTTCCATCATGGGCTGCATCCCTGGTGGGTTTTAAAACTTATTGTGCCATTGAAATAATTCTTAATTAAATTAATGACCATCATGAGCAAGAGGAATGCTCATCCCTATTTCTCACAGTGAATCCCCTAATATGTTTTTGCAGCAAATGCATCATTCACGTTAACAGAGAGCGAATTCTGCTGCTTGGTTTTTGATATTTGACAGTGCACAAGCATTGAATGACAGGACGTGAGGTTGGGACTCATTTAATTCCTCTTAACACTGTTCTGCTTGACATTTATTTATACGTGAAAATAACAGAGGGAATGCTGGTCTGATCATTGCTGTGGTTTTTAACCACTTTTGCCCTGGTTGCACAGCGAGGGGAAAGTTTATTAAACTGGTTTTACTTTCTTTGTGCATAAGAGACAGTGACTGAGATAATACATTTATTACAGAGATCTGAAGGCAGAACATTTCATCCCTCGCTGTGCGTGTTTCACCTTGTACTGCTGCAGCCTTTCAGTTAATCTAACGGCATTCAATTCACTTTCACTTGTGCCGTGTACAAAAACATTGCTAGGTCCTAGTAAGACCTAGTGACATTGCCATTGTGACTCCAGCGCTGATTCAGACATGAGCATGTTAATATAATGTTAATTGCGATTATACTGACTTAAAGGTTAATGTCTGAAAGAGGCTTATTCACACACTTCAGTAATATAATGTCACATTAGAAAAAGGTCAGCAGCTTCTTCCCTTAACCTAAAACCACAAAATATTATTACTTTCCATTTCTCTCAATGACTCTCACTTCCTGTTGCCCATTGTTCCCGTTTTTCTCAAATGGCTTCATCTCTGACTCTTCTACCAGACACCCTCCATTGGGAAAAATAAATAAATCACAACTAAAAACTACAAATACAGTAACAATAAAGGCAATCTCAATTCACCTTTTTCACTGCTGCACTGTGACAAGACTCAGACACATTGACTGTTTAATAATGTCTGTTCTGGCATAAAAAATTTTTAAAAAGGGGGGGGGGGGGGAGTTTGAGATGATGACCGAAGCCCACTACCTTGATGGCCCTGCACACTGCAGCTGATATATGGCTGATCAGAATATACCAGTCACAGCAGAGCAGCTCTATTTGTCTTCTGTGTTGGAATACACTCTTAACGGTGAGCAAACAGTATCGTGAATGCTCCGAGCATTGTTACCACATAACTGAAGACAGAGGTCAGGCATCTTTAACCGTTACTCTTTTTGCCTTGTTAGTTTTCACCGTGTGCTTACAGGATTACGGGAAACGTATATCATCTTCTTTGAGCCAATAGTACGTTGGCCCTGACATGCGAGCACGGCAACACTGGAGGAAACACATTAACACATCGTTGTGTTGTGTTTCTGAAATGGGATTCTCAGTGGTCCAAACTTTTGGACCTGATCCAAAACGGACCAGTGGAAAACCTGTTAAAACCCAACATGCACTAATGGCGCTTTTCCATTACACGGTACTAGCTCGCCTCAGCTCGACTCGACTCAACTCGACTCAACTCGACTCGGTTTGGTTTGGTTTTCCACTGTGTGAAAGTTGTACCTGTACCTGCTTCCAGGTACTTTTTTTCGTATCACCTCCGGCGAGGTTCCAAGCGAGCTGAGGCGATACTAAAATGTCACGTGAAAACACGGCAGGCTGCTGATTCAGAGAGAATCGTCACTATTCACCGCGTCATCATTGCAAGCGCCAGACGGATTATCCTGAATAACCCCGCCATTTTTAAATAGTTGGGCCACAGATTGCGTGATATACTGATTACTATTATGGCAACTCCGTAGAATACGAAACAACGTTTGTCTTCTGGCTGTGAGAAACAGCCACATATCCCGACGATCAAATACAGCACACACACGATTTCCTCCATTGTTCCGTGTGTGTGGGAAGCGTGTGTGTGTGGCGCCAGATGCCTGCGGCGTAGCTATGATGACTAGGTAGAATTGTGGAGGTACTTCCTGCGATGGAAAACGGAGCGAAAAGCGAGCCGAGTCGAGTCAAGCTGGTACTGGTAATGGAAAAGCGCCATAAGTAACTTTCAAAAAGACACCTAATCCAAAAGGGACATGAAGACAGTCAAACTTGGTCCAAATTTACTCAAGAATAATTAGACCCGATCCATAATGCAGTCAGCCGGAATAGAGAAAGAACACACAGTTTAAACTCTCCATCTCACCTCAAACAATACCGCTTTGTTAGCCACAGCTAACGGCAACGTGGCCCTGAGGACGTGCAGGGTCAGTGCGCCACCTTTGTCCAAAATTATCTCAGCAACTACTGGCTGGATTAGTATTCATGGTCCCCAGACGATTAATCCACTTTGGTGATAAATAACTTTTCCTCTAGTCCCAGCAGAATCCAAATTTGACTTTGTCCAACACTTTTTGTTTTATGACAAAATACCTGCAAAAACTAATATCATTCACATCTATCTGTTCTGCTTTGTGCTAATTAGAAAATGGTAGCATGCTAACAAGTTAAATCAAGTTTGTTAAAATACCTGCTAGATGTCAGAATGTAATCTTTGTCATTGTGAGCATGTTCGCATGCTGACATTAGCATTCAGCTTAAAGCGCCCCCGTGCCTAAGTATAGCTTCACAGAGCAGTCAACTCTTTGTCTTGTTCCCCTGTGACGATTGTGACACGCCACGTGATCAGAGCTGATAACGTGGCTCAGAGTCCGCTTGGATTCGCTCGCGTATTAGACATACTGCCACACAGCAATTAGAGCAGGACCTTACCCGGCCTGACTGGACGGAATATAAGCCAAGTGGACCCCTGAAGACCTCGAATGTGGATAGGTTTCCTGTTTCGTTGTGTTTTGTGAAATACTGCTCTAACTGATTTGTTCATGGGTTTGTTGAAATGTTGTGTCTTTTTTGTTTTCTTTTGCTTTGCACATCAGGCCACCGTAATACCCCCACACATATTAGACCTGAGACCTAAAGTGACTTCATGTTACCCAAATAAGCGTTACCTGTGTGTTCAGTGGTGGAGTAGGACAGGTAGAATCCACGTCCAGTGTGGTGGGTCCTGCTCATGAACTGGACAGTGACCTGGTTGCCAGTGGACTCGATCAGGTCTTTGACCTTCAGACCCAGACCGCAGTACTTCACTGTTAAAGGCAGCCACAGGATAAGACACAGGACAGAGAGGTTCTGGTTAGTTATACTGTTTAGTTTAACATAAATAACAACAGATCTATAACATTATTAGATATTAGTGTATTAAGCATCCTTGTTGTGTAACTAACTGGTCTAAACACCTCTCATACACTCTGGGACCGGATGACACAGCTGAAATGTGAATGACGACACTCTTCCATAAAGTATATAATTATGGCAGGTGATTTGCAATTTTTAATAACTGCGAATATTCCGAAGCAAACATTTCCCAGTTGCTGGTGACATATTACTGCGTAAAAGTTGCTGCAGGGTTCACCAAGTTCAATTGAAGACTTTTAAATAAAAAATAGAATGCAATTTAATACCTGTTTCACAATCATACCGGCCAAAGTATGATGAAAACCAGTAGGAACGATATGGCCTAGAATTATTTATTAGTATATACCATTTTCAATTCACCGTATTCAATACTTCCCAGCAGTATACAACAATAATTCCTAATGATATAAATAATTAAATGAACATGACCTTATCGTGGATAAGCAGCAGAAACCGGAAAGATGTATGAATAAAGCAATAAAAAGTGATTCAATATTTTAAGTTAAGTTTCTGCTAAAAATCAAACACTTGCCCAATACAAGTCAATGAGCTTCCTATCTACTGTAGCTAGTAGCTGTGAGTGTTTAATACAGTTTCGATTGTGCTGAATGAAACTCCACAAAAGAAAAAGGATCGAACGGCCTCCTGCGTGTACAACCTACTGTCACAACAACCAGCTTTTAGTTTAGAAGTGTTTAATGTCTCCCGACAGTCCGCAATCTGATACAAACCTTTTCTATCTAACATTACTGCCAACAGCAGGCAAGAGAAAATATTCAAATTTAACCTACTTTTTAATACCTTGTGGACTAACTAAATTCAATGTTTTTTAAGACTTTTATGACCTGCAGATATCCTGAAGTGTACTTTTAGGGCATTTGAATAAATAACTTTGGTGAAATTTGGTGATGATTGCTCAAAATTTGCAGGAGGAGCAGCAAAAAATCTAATTTGGACAAAATTCTAGATTGGGGAAAATCTATCTTGGCGCAAACAGCTGTGGCTTATACGGACAGATTTCTCTGAACCCACAGAATCCAGGGAAAAAAGGAATTCTGTTTCTGAGACTTAGGGTTCAAAAGTTACAGCCCAAAATGTCAAGTATTTTATTATAGCGCCACCATCTGGTCAATTGTACAAAATTTGACACTGCACTCCATTCGGTCCACATCAATACACTCGCTAAGTGTGAAGTCGATCAGATGAACGGTTGTCGAGAAAATCGAAGGACAGGCATACGGACAGACACAGATTCCTTCCTTTATAGTTCAATTTCCATTGGAAGTGTGGCCGGCAGCACTCTGGCATGAGACCAGCTGTGACTGTTGGCTTATCATGTGACCGATGCATTGTCAGTCACTGTGTTTACATGCACTTGAGTAACCTGGTATTGTCGGCTTTCTGCAGCAACTTGTTTTCTTGAACATCAGGCAAACAAATACTTCAGACAAAGTATCGCAGAGAAAGCAGTACAAATGAGTGAAAGCAAAGATTCTCTTTGCCCTGTGTGCTGTTTCACTATATATTAAAAAAATAATAAAATCCTCCTCTATGGCTGTATATAATGCAGTACACAGTAAAGAGATTATTATGTTCTCTAACAGAACCTGGTTTCTTCCAATGTTCTTCCGTGCATGTAAACATAGACAGTGAGGAAGCTAATGAGATACATACAGCTTGGGAGAGGTCTACGGGTCCGGTTATGCTAGTTCATAAGAACACCATAGACTGTATAAAACAAGTGCAAAAGTGTTTATAGTTGTTCCGAGCAGCCATACTCGAACGTGGAGAGAAAGGCCAGTCATCAGAGCGAGGAGTTAAGACATGACATCGTTTAAATATGAGAATAACGCGGCATATTTGCAGACAGTCTCTCCTTGAAGGCATTCATTGTGCTGCACTCCGCTGTTCACTTAAAAAGTAACAGAAATACTTGTGAAAACAATAAAAAAAAAAGAAGCCAATCACAGAGTGAAGTGGGTCTGAATGTCAGATGGTCAGTTCTGGAAAGATACAGAAATGGTCGGACACAGACCCCCCACCCCTTCAAAACGTCAGAGGTGTGGGTGAAGGGGGTTCCCGAAGGTATTTGACAGTCCGACAAGCAGTTCTGATGCAGTACACTGGGTTCTTCATTTGGGACTACGACTTACTCACTGTGTATTGGGAAGTCTGATGTATCTAAATTGACTTTGGCAAACTGATTTCTCCCCCAAAAAAGTTCAAGTCCAGTCTAGTATCTGCTTGTCACTCTCACCAATCTCACTCCTCTCGGGTCCAATGCCGTTGTAGAGGCGGAGGTAGTTGACCTGGCAGTCGCTGTCTTCTATGTCCAGCTCGGCAAAGCGAAAGTGGATCCTGTTCCCGCGGGGCACACTGATCTCCCACTCACACACCGTGTTGTTCGGGTACGTCCCCGGGTGACCCAGAGAGGACAGAGTCCCACTGCTGGGGCCAAGCACACTGGGGCCACAGCCATCACCTGCAGGACGACACAAACACACAGTTTCAGCGAAACAAAGGTTGACAGATGCGGTGGAAGCGGGAAAGATGAGCCCAAAGCGAGAGATTTGTTTAACTCAAAACTCATGAGACAAATTTTCACCAAAACTATGTAAACACACTGTTTATTAGCCTTTCATTCAAACGCAGTCTGTCTACAGATATCAGAGGGTTCAAGTATATTTTCTTACTGTCAACAAATCCCATGAAAAGACCAAAACCATTGTATCGTGTGTGTAGCCAAAGTCTGATATATCTTAATCCTCTGTGCCATGGAGCTCCATTGTTGTCAAAAACTATTAATAACACATCAATGAGCCACACTGGTGCACTTGGTGACATGTTCCCTCATTACGATGAACATGGGCACTGTGGAACCTTTTGAGTGAATCCCACATGCACCATCCTGCTGCTGTAAACACCATAGACTGTATATAAAGGTGGACGACACGTCTCTACTTCCTCCCACTGCACAAAAGTGAAGCCAAAGTATCTCGGATTCGGGAGCGGCCAGCTTTCACTTTTGCCGTCATTTGCAACCGGACTCTGCGCAGTAGTGATCGGAGTTGGAGCCGCGGTATCGAAGTCCCGCCCACACACCCAGCCAACTCAAGCCGGCCTCAGCTGGGACACCACCTTTTTGTAGCATCAAAATAACTCCTTAAAACCAAACTTATCTGAAAAACTAACACTTGAACATACATCAGTGTGATAAGAACTACCTAAACTGACAGAAACCATCTTTGGGAAAAACTGATTAGACGTGTACTAGAGTTTTTAGTTTGGGTCATGTTCCATCTACTAACATGGAGGGGGCGGGGTTTACGACCTATACTGCAGCCAGCCAAAAGGGGGCAATCAAGTTGTTTTGGCTTCACATTTGGGGAGGAGTCTTGTCGTCCATCTGTATATAGAGTCTATGGTAAATACTCACTGGTGCATGAAATGCACGATTTCCATTCGTTTTGCCACTTTTGTTAAAAACCACCGTGGCCAGCTGTTTAAAGACCTTATATTGCTTTATTTTTTTTTTTTTTTTAAAGTGAAACTATGTTTTTGTAACATATTTTAAAAAGATGTATGTATTCTATGGAGTCATGAAGTCAGAAAATTGAGAGACAGACCAATGCAGTGTTAGTTATGCTTTTCTCATGTGATTTGTTGACGACAATAAACATAGAATAACACCCCATATACAGTAAAGTTAAAGTTTCCTGTATTTTTAACATTAGGAGGTTCCCCTGGGACTACCATTTCTTGATCTACCAAGGAGCACATATGCTTGTTCTAGTACATCTATGAATGTTACCTTAGCACACGCAGTAAGGGACTAGGCAGTGTAATAAATCGAAACATTACTTTTTTTTCCGCTTTCATGGAGTTTCGTACGTCTGGCGATTTGTTTACATTTCTTTCTGTAAGTCAGTACCGTATAAGTGTCGTACGGCTACAGATGTAGGACGACTGTAGCTGAGGTGATAAGAGCGATTCAGCCATGAAGAAAGAAAGAATGAGGGTTGGTGGTTCTCCTGTCCACCAAAACCCAACAATTGTGTGAATGTTGCTTTGGATTACAGCTGAAATGATTGGTCGATTATTCAATTAGTTGATCGACTGAAAATTAATTGCCAACTATTTTGACTGACTAATCATTAGAGTAATTTATCAAACACATTCTCTAGTTCAAGCGTCTCAAATTTAAGGAACTGCAGCGTTACTTTGTCGCCTGATTGTAAACTGAATATTTGAAGGTAATCGGACTGTTGGTCAAACAAAACGGGACATTTGAAGACATGAGAATATTTTACAAAAGACAGACAAAACAATTCACCTTTAATAAAACAGTTGTTAGTTGCAGCGTCTGCCAAATGAACGTAATGTATTGTAATTAGGTTCAGCAGAGAAGTTGGCTTTGGGTTTTATAGCCAATCAAAACGTTTGGCTGTGCTGGAGAGAACATAAACAAATGCTGACCAAAACATACATTTAAGACCTGATTTAATTTGTTTTTGGTAGTTAAAAACCACACACTTAACATTTAAGGCAATTTGATGAATCTTGAAATCAATTTCACAAAAATTATGACATTTTAAAGGAGAAATTTGATTAGTGTGTCTTCTGAGCCCTGAGCTGTCAGAGCGCAGAGACATGGTGTCCGTTGATGCTGTGGACTCATGGCTCGGGAGATAACACTCCACAGTCACGCTTCATGGTGCTAAGTGGATGTTCTGCAGTTATGCAAGAGCCTCTCAGTGGACACTATCCAGATGAACAGAACAAAAACAAAGCTGCTTCCCTCCCTGACACACAAATACGGAACAACTGCATGATATTCAGCAGGAGTTCAGATTACCGTCCTAACAAACCAGAATACAACTTCATTCAATCACACCCACTGAGAAGATTTTAAGTATCACCCAAAAACTCCGTTATAATTAATTCTAACAAACTGTGTCCACGTGTTTACAGTCATACCCCCCACTGCTACCCCACCCCCAACCTCTGGCCACCTGAGGTTGGCTGCAGGCTCTGGAAACCTACAAAAGAGTCGTATTTAGATACAATACGGTGTAAAGTAAACCAACACCAGTCTAAACACATTGAGCTTGCCGTGATTGTTGTAGTGAGTTCACGGTCATTTCGAAATTGGGTTACCTGGAACGAGAAACAAGGCCACAAGCTCCCAAATGTGCTGCTGTCTCGTACACAGAGACTTGAAACCCAGACTCCATTAAAACATCTGTGAATTTAAAAGGTAACGTTAGCTAGCTTATCGGGAAGCGCAAGTAAGTGATACACTGTGACTTTACACTTTTAACAAGTCATTCAAAGCCACATGTTTGTTCAGCAAGCAACCAAACAGCAGTTACTCCTTTTACAATCTCAGTGGGTTTTTTTTTTTTTAGAACCGGTTTGCCTGGTTTTACTACACCCGTCGTTCCCCAAACACACCGTGACGGGCGGCGGCAAGCGGTGTAAACCGAGCGGAACTCCACGTACACACGGCCATGTAAGGTAGGTTTAAGTTAGTCGGGCAATAACAGCGCACCGTGCCTTACGCCTAAACGTCTGCGTTCACACTTTAAACCAGCATGGCCGCGTGCCGCCGCGGCTACGCTCGGCCCCTCCAGTTGTCGGCGCGGCTGTGTGGCACCAACCTTTCTGCGCTCGACAGCCTTCCGTGGTGAGAATGATGAGAATCGACAGGACGAGAACCCCGGCCCCTGTCGGTCCCCTGCCCACCATTACCGCTCTGCCCATAGCAGCCTGCAGTCTGAATGCATAATGCTCGCTTCTGGACCAGCTGCACCGCTTCAACCTGTACTGGGGGAGGGGGGATGTACAAAAACTAAATCTTCAACTCCTCGAGTGCGAGTCCGCGTGTGGTTCCCTTCCCGAGGATGTCCTTTTTTTTTGTTGTTTGCTTGTCGTTCAAAAATCCAGTGGTTAGCGACACGCTCACTATGGAGGTAACGTTAACTGCTCCACACACACACACACACATACACACGCGCGCGCGCGCATCCAAGCTGTGGAGCTACTTCCTCCACTGAGGCTCCTCCTCCTGATCTGGATCTGGGATTCCCGAGTCCCCCAAGTGGTCTGAATGATCCCAGATTTACCAGCACCCCCCTTCAAAGTCCCCCGTAAGTACTTGTGGCAAAAAAGCATTGTCAACAACAGGAAACATATAAAAGGTTTGGACAACAGCAAGCGGAGCCCACAATGAAGGTTTTGTTTCCATCAAAAAATATTTTTGTTGTCTGTCTCCACTGGTGGAAGACGTTTTGAAATCATTGACTAAAGTAAACGTAGCAAGAACACACTATGAAAATACTCCATTATAAGTAAAAGTCCTGCATTCAAGAGTTTACAAAGTAAAAGTATGAACGTATTAGCAACAAAGTAAACAAAACAACCAAAGTAAAAATACTCATTAGGCAGAATTACCCCTGCCAGTGTTATATTATGGGATCATTATTAATGATGTATAAATATGGAAGTGGTAGCCTCCTTCAATTTTGTATTTGGCCATGGTGGAGCTACTTTTATCGAATACTGTTTTGTAGTTTAATCTGTACTAATATACCATATTTTATAAACAGGTCCAACAAGTCCTTGTGTTTTGTAAGTAAAATCTTAATATGAAAAATATGGTGTCTGCTTGATCTGCACAATTAATCACACGCTTACCGAATTCGCAATATGGCCAAGTGCAATATCCAAATTATTTGATGAAGGTAAAATGTTAATTGTAGGTTGTTTTGGTTTAATTCCTGGCAGTTATTATTTCAAAATGTCCTTTTTTCCAAAGTCTGTTTTATTTCACAGCTTTATTTTTCCCAGTTTCGTCAAGACACACAGGGCGGAGCCAGTTAAGCGAGTTGCTTCTTCATCATGTTGCTGGGTATTTTAAACTAAAGCATTCTATTATATTATATAACAGGGATTATCATCTGCACTGTTATCATATACTTGAAAAGCTCAACCTTGTGTCTATTCTTTTATTAATTACATTTCCTAGCCGCAGTTTATTCATTAAAATATAATATACCTAATAAAATATTAATATGTTGAACCCTCATTGTACATTGCACCACCGATTTGTTAATTTTTCTACTTTTGTTTTATTCTATTTTATTTTTAGTATGTATGTAAATTGTATTTTCCTGCGTATCTATATTTAATTTCATTTTTAAGGACAATGCATTTCTGTAAATGTGCCACTGTTTGGCCACCAAGCAAATTTTCCAACTGCTCTCCTTTGGCAAGATGTTCCAAAACCAGTGAGGTGACACATGGTAAATATTTCTAGTAAATACGTGTATGGTAGGCCGATGAATGCATAATGAGTAAAAGTATTTTTATTATATTCCCCCTTATGATGTAGATAAGTAAAGTATGAATTCTTACAAAACAGAAGTACACAGTGCTTACGTATATATGCATTGCTGCATTCCATCTCTGGTGAATGACATAGCAGCAAAAGAAACCTAAGCATTTTGTTGTTGGCCGTTCACTGTGGGACTTGTGTAATGACTCCTGTGTGTTCCTGGAACTCAGCTTTTTTTTAAAGCATAAAGATCTGTGTGAGCTGATTGAACGTTCACCCACCCACCCTTTATGATTTCATTAATGTGTTGTCCTTTCAGCTGTGACCCTCCGTCTGTACACCCAAATCTGGCACAAGAGAATACTGGGATGGTAAAAGGCAACCCATAGAGTTATTTAAGTGAGACTGAACCTAGAGAAATTGATTGTGGCTGATTAATGACTGGGTGGAACACATCATACGCCCAGGCTTTAGCTGGATATCTCAGAATAGTAAAGCAGTACATTAATAGGAAGAAATATCCACTTATTATTCTTCTACAATTCACCCTCACTTGGCACTGCGCTTGGATGTGATGCAACTGTCAGAGTAACCAATAGTAACATGTAGCAACAAACAGTTTTTAGCCTGTAGCCTATGAGTAATATGTCGGATGATTCAGAGCTTTTTATTCTGGATGGATGGGTCAGTGTGTGTGTGTGTGTGTGTGTGTGTGAAAGAGAGAGAGACTGTGTTTCTACATCTCTGTGTGCAGACTGCAGGCAGATGTCCATGATGGTTAAAGAAAGTGTAATGCTTAGAGAAGCAGCCAGATATTCGGTCATGCTGAAATTGTCCACTTCTACATTCTCTTCCATACACACCCTCCGCCTCAGTGTTTCTTTTTTACATTCCCCATCTGTATTTTTATGACACTTTCACAAGGGGAACTCCAATATATTCACAGTGGCAGATCCCCCCCAGCTATTCTTACTAATTCCCTTAAATGTCCAATATAGATTACATACTAAAAAAGTGTTTAAATACAAGTTCAGTCTAATGCAATCCAGTGCACTGCAGCAAATAGTATATTTGTTGACATTGGCTTTGTCACCTCATTGTTTGGGGTCCCACAGACCCCGATGTTGTATGTGTAATCGAAAAAATCAACCATTTCTTTTCCTTCAAAGGTTTGTTTTTCTTTGCCTCTTACCTTATTAAAACCCACTGTATAGAAGTGGTGACCCCTCCCTTTGCCACAAACTCGGTTTGCACTTTTGATGAAGGTGACAAAATACAGAAATTAGCATAAAGCATTGTTATTACACCAAATAAGGAAATATTTGATTATATATTATATAAATTATATTATTATATATGTTGTAGGCACTATGCATAAAAAAACACACTTAGTCACTGCTTTATAAGGTATGAAATGCAACAGCTCTGCCATTAATTCTACCTTTACTAAGTTTATAATGTTCAGTTTTTGTTGACATTGTCAGAAATATTTAAGTTAATTTACTGTACATGAGGTCATAGTTTTACTGGACTACAGTATTTAGAGGTGTTTCTAATGTTTTAGCCCCCCTATTTACATACGCAGTATGTATGTATATATCTGAATATAATGTAGTGGTCTAGTACAACAGCATCACTAAGTATGACACTAAAACATAATTGAATTAACAAGTCACACATCACACCTCTGTGTCAAAAAAACGGAACATTATAGGCATCATTAAAGCAGACCTTATGGCAGAACTGTTGTATTGGTTCGTGTTAGATTGTACATTTGTACCTAATAAATTGACCACTGAGTGTATATACTCCTATTGTTTGCCAAAAGGTAATTCTCAGACATAGAAATGTACAGTATGTAAGCCTACATAGTGACACGACTTATGTTTGTTGTCAGCTAGGCCATTTGAACCTCTTGTGAACAACCTGTTATAAAACTGCAACAACAGACATCCTGATAGAAACTGACACCAGCCCCGAAATCAAGCTCTATTATATTTAACTATGTTTTATAGCCGAAGGCACAAACAGAAGTAATGCGTCGTTTTCTTCTCAAACGTCATCAGTTCAAAATCATGTTTATAAGCATTTCTCATAAAATTAGAAGAAGTCTGAGGTATCAAGTTGATAAAACAATGTTAAGTATATAGTATCTTTAGCTGTTAAAGGGAGTATAAGAAGTAGGATTTTTTGGTTAAGACTGTCAGAAGTGCTGATTCAACATACATATGGTAATTTATGTTGCCTTAGCTTATGGTGTTGTTGTATTGAAGATTTTTCTAGTATTTTTTTCCTAGCAAAATTTGAGTTTATTCAGCACCTTTCCCAACAAATATCATTGCAGGGCTGCTGTATTAAATTGCATTAAATTGTGCATTATATTTTTTCATGATACTATGTTCACCCATTGTAATAACAGAGGGATAGATACGGGCAGAATTTCCCTTATGTTCTTCACACTTAACATTGTTATGCTGACATCATTTTCAGCCCAGGAGGTTTTGCCAGAACAAAGACTAGTCTTCGTATTGATCAGACATTGCCCTGAGATTGCTTAGTATGGGATTTACAAGTCTCATGCCAAAGATCTACTATCTTAACTAACAACATCCAGTTACACATTATTATTAATGCACAGTGTTTTCTTGTGTTTTGGAGCTATCATCATATTTTTAACCTGTTGTCATTATAGAGACTGTGATAAGACAGTGAGGACCTCTGCTGGAAAGCTGTACATTTTGTGAGAAAGCTAGTCCAGTCCACTGCTCAAGTACTGCTGAAACTAGATTGTGCCACTCGGTGGTCACAAAGTATTACAACAAGTTGGCAACAGCTGGTCATTTTTATGTTAACCTTCTATGTGGCTATAATATTACTCAGATCTGAAACTATCACTGCGTCATTGTCTCATACTACCTATTTGATATGCATTGATTTCATGTTATCCAGTCCATATTGTACCTGAACTGAGTGCTACTTATAATTCATATTTATTTGTTTTAATGCAAGCCAACGCATCGCCTGACACTATTACATAATTGATTAAATAATTGTGTGTGGGGTTGATAGTGATGGTTAGTTGAGTATCAAGAGATCTTTTCTTTCACTTCCCATGTCAGATGATTTGGCGCTTGGCACGGCCTTTTGGGGGGAAAAAGACAGTTAGTGAGAGCTTAGTCATCGCATTCCTGGATCATGTCTGTACCTGCTGATCCAGCAATAATCAACTCAGAGATACAGGAAACAATAGGCACAACCAGGCCAAAAAGGCAAAATTATATACAATAAATACAATGGACTAAATGAAATATAAAAATATCAAATAAACTGAGAATAGAGACCAAAGATAGGACTGTACTGAGCTACTGGTGCTGAAAATACACAGTACAATGATACAGTGCAGTAATATACTGTACATTAGTGCACGTCAAGTAGATATTGCTAAAAGCTGTACAGCAAGGTGCAGAATTGCCTTTGGATATTAAACAAAATAATAAAGCTTAACTGTTCATTTAATATATCACATAGCATATTAATCATATGAATCATTTACACTTTATTTATACAGATGGTTATCTTGAGGGTTTGAAGTGAAAAAGAAAAACAGACAGAAAGATTAATAGCAGATGAATCAAAAATATAAGAGATTTGATGAATAAATGTCAGTCCACGTGAGCAAGTCTGTCCTTGTAAAATGAGGAAGTGAGGTGAGGCTTCACTGCCAGATGAGTCAACCGTCCCGACACAGAGGGGACTCGTTGAACAGGGTGATGGCAGCTGCCAGGGATGATTTCCTGTGTCGTTCTGAAAGTGCGCCGCCATTTGATTAGTAAGCCATGGAGGGGAAGAGAGACATTGTCCATGATGTTGACCAGTTTGTGTAGTGTCCTCCTCTCCACAGAGAAGTCTCAGAGCCAGCCCTCCTGACCATTTTGTTAAGTTTGTTTGTGTTACTGACAGCAGAAGAATATTGCACTAGCTGTTAAAAGCTTTTAACAGGCTGTTAAAAGCTTTGCAACGTCTTGCTGCACACATTAAAGGATCTAAGTTTTCTCAACAAATAGAGTATGCTCTCTCTCCTTTCCTGTTTACGGCCTTGGTGTTATACAATTAAAGCCCATGCATGTTAAAACATAGGACTGTTTTTAATGGCAAATAAGAAAAATGTTTATCATGTAAATTCTCTGAACTTGCACTTACACTTGCACTGCACAACAGCAGCAGAGAAGCAAATTATGCATGCAATAAGAAGAGTATTCATGTGCCCAGAATAGGATCTAATGGTTCTTGGTTTTTGGATTAATCAAATTTACACTTGTATCGAAACTCAAAACAAGTTTTAGTATTGGTAGTATCAATACTTTAGATGTTGATCTGCCCACTTATACGTCAAAACACTCTCACCTTTTTCCTCTCTCATGTTCATGACTATCTGTCAGCAGCACTCTAGAGCCTGCATATGGACCTTTTTGATGATGTTTCTGTGGTTAATAAATGTTGCTCTTAGCTAGTGTCCAGACCATCAAATCACAAAATTATTGTTCATCCATGGAATTAGAAAACACTTGGAAACAAGCATTGTGTTTAACAGAAGCCGAGGGAACAGCAAATAAAAGCAGTACAAATAAAGGTTTCGAGATGGAATGACACCTCTGGTCTTCAGTTCCCTCTTGTGCATAGAAATGGACACATCATGGCAACCTTTGATGGACATAAACCAAAGACCATATGTCACCAGGTTGAAAAAGATATTGAACTGTTGTTGAGGGAAATTAATGTAATTTCCTGCATACGTTTGAAGTCCCAGCATGCAGCTGTTCTTGACCGTTCACCTTGAGAAGGTTAACAAATGTAGGGGAAACCTGATTAGTATTCCAACACACTCAGTTATAAAGAGAGGGTCGGACTTAAAATAATTCAGCCATGGTATTTGACAAAATCAGTGACTAGGAATACATTTTATTTAAATAGTTGCTATGATGATTATTATCATTTTACAGATCATCTGTTCTGTTTCTGGGAGTAAAATTTGCGCACTAAATAATATCTCCACTGGGAGTCAGTATAGGGTACAGATTAGTGCAAATCAGTCACCTGTAAATCATTCTTTCCCTGCTCACTGATTTGAAAAAAATGGCCGTAGGCTCCAGCTTTCTGACCAGAAATGTGTCCCCAAAAATGTGCAAAAAAACCTTTGGTTGTGAGTGACATTCCAGATGGATTTAGGGGAAGACAGCAGACAGTTGCCTCATTTTGAGCTGCTGTGCCCATTTAAAATAGGAGCCAAATCTTCTGTCTGGTAATGTCATATTAAATGTTTCATATCAGTGGTCAGAGTAAGCCAGCGTGAGGACCAATTGTCTTTCCAATGGCAGGAGGTTTAGGACGAAAAACTCCACGGGCATTTTGGTGATTTCTTTGGTCAAGTTAATTTGAGGATATTTCAGGATTACAGGTTAGGTTTAGAGCCTTTCAGGTATTAGAAATGAGATAAGTCACATTGTCTGGGTTATTTGGGGGGATAGTAGCTGTGGGTTTGTGATTGTTTTTAGAGTTGTTGCCTAAAGTGGAAATCATACTACTGCATATGTGAAAAAAAAAGTTGTATAAAGCCTTTTTTGGCTGCAGTGGGAGCTGCACTAAATCTGGTAAATTACCTCAAATGATGTCATTTGAGTCAGCATCAGTTGGTTTTTAAGAAGTTTGAAAATTAACAAAAGTCTGGGGGTGTGGAGTTAGAAACAAGTGAATTTACCAGACCTCTGCAGCCCGCTCTACGTGAGGCTAGTCGCTCAAGGCTACATTAGCTACTACTATCATAACACCACCGAAAATCGCCAACTGAACTGTTGGCGGTCGAGTTGCATTGTGGGTAATGTAAGGCTCCAGGTTTTGACAAGGAAGAAGAACGTGTGGAATAAAAAACGCAACAACTCTGGTTCTGCTGCATCGAGTTTGATACTTTTTTTAAACTGTCCGTCTTGACACCCACAATAGGAGTGCAATGCTCAATTGTTGGAGTACTTTATGGAAAATGGATTTGACTTGAATTATTGGCCATAGCAAATACAGTATGTTTGTAAATTGTAAAGTTAATTCCAGGATATATCAGAGTTAAAGGTCAAGTTAGGATCTACACCTGGGATTATATTTCAAGTTGTTAAAGCATTCAAATTTAGATTCAACTAAAAATGTATAAAGTAGTCAAAATCCAATCCACAACAACAACATTAAAATACTGTTTATACATTAACACATCCATAATTATAACCTGAAAGGAACCATTCATCATGATAAGTAATTTTGATACTTAAATACATAAATATTATTTAACTATATATGTATTTAGCAAGTAATACTTATGTGCTTTTTCTTGAAAATATTAGCTAAACACGACTTGTAATGGAGTATTTTAACAATGTATATTTATATATAAGAATCGTTGTGTTTATATTACCTTAGAATAAGCCGTTTATTTCTACATATCTAAATCTCCATGGCCGCCTTCCACAGAGGTCGCCATGTTGCACCACCATGTTTCTACAGTAGCCCGAAACTCCATATACTGCGAACAACAGAGAGCTTTACCTGGAGGTGATAGGCTTAATCAGCATTGTGTGAACTCGTTTGGCATGGGCTTGAATGTAACGGACATTCATTCATTTATATGTAAAAGTCCCACACTCTAGCTTTAAGTAAAGGTTTGTATCGTTTTTCCTCTAATGTATTTATGTTTTTGTCTGTGTAGGGATGTGAAAATTAACTGTGGAAAACCCAGTATAAAGTTAACATACACAACTTACTGCAAAGGGAGAATTAAATTCTCCTTATGAATCTCATACAGCGCTTGCTGCAGCCTGGTTTGGTTCAGCAGGTTGACTTTTGATACATAGACTTTTTTGTTGAAGTTAGACATTAAGTGATTTTCTGTGAGCTCTTCCAGATCCTTGGTAATCTAATTAGGAGTCACCACAACATGCACAGTCAAAGTAGACCTCTGCTTGACTTTGAACACCTCCTGGATGATATAGCAGCATTGCACACGTGTTTCAACTCTGATTAATGTGTGCGATCCACATGATTATTCCCCCCCTCAGATTGATGTTCAACATAATCAGTGTAGCTTTGGTTATTCATAGTAGAAGCTCTGTCTGTGTGTGGATGTGTGTGTGTGTTTCAGTCAGTGTCTGAATCAGTAAGTGTTTTCCATGCATTTACCCTTTGTTTGTGTGCGTGTGTCTGAGTATATACACGAGTGGCTGTGAGTTATGTGTCATCCTCCATCCATCATCACAGAAGTTAGGCAGAGGAACAGTTCGGTTTAAGTATCTAAGGGTCCGTGTTTGTCTGTGGTTTTAGCGATGTGGAAGGAAACGTTGTTCTCTAGCTACCGATTTGTTCCATATTTTTTGTTCCTTTAAATAAACACGTGTGACTTGACGAGTCAGTCTCAGTATCCTGCCCGTGGCCTTAGGGGAGATCATGGCTGGTGGTCCACCGCTTAATAACCATTTAACCGCAGTGTCTGTTCACACCACAGCACCCTCCAGTGGGACAGTTGACATATGTACATACATCACATACTCAGCTCCCTACATACCTCCTCAGACAAATAGACAGTTTATGCAAGACATACCAACAGCAGTAATCAGACTCGGCACACAGATGGTTGTCTTCTAACTTGGAGAAATTACTGTGGTTTTCAATGGGAACTTTGGGAACAAGCTCTTTTTATCTGAATAATAAACAATCATCATCAGACCCTCCAAACCAGGGGTGACTGTAAATGATGGGTGTCATTTTACCTCTTCCATCTTCCCATCTTCACTGGGACTACACACTAATAAACAACTGAACAAGGAGCTCATTCAACATTACACATGCAAAAACACAAAGAAGACATTTTAAAACGATAAATGATGTATTATAGATAATGTTGTGGGTAAAGCTGGTGTAAATATCTTATAATGTAACGTATAGCAGGTTTAGTGGTCTCCTGCTCCACTGTTTGCACTGAAAGAATAGTTTGACATTTTGTGAAATATGCTTATTCTCTTTCTTGCCAGGAGTTAGATGACATCTCTTGATACCACTCTCATATCTGTATGTCCAAACTACAGTACAAACAACACTATATGTTTACACCGGTCTAATCCCATGTGAAGAACAGTCCTCCACATCAACATAATCATTCACTTCAGTCCATCTTTGTCCCACTTCTTCCTCCCTCTCTTTCTCTCCTTCTTTAATTGCTTTTCTGACCTCTGATTGTCCTCCAGTATTTATTGTCAGCTTGGACAAATTGTGTTTGTTCATCAGGGTTACACACACTGGTGCCTTTTCAGCAGAGAAATACAAAAGAATGTCCATCCGCCATTCAGAGTCACTACAGGACACAAACACACAACTCATTTGTTCCATCCACAGCACACATGCTAAAAATGTCAGTTTTCCGACTAATTTTGATTTTAAAGAATGTATTCTAAACCACCAATCAGCAAGGAGACATAGCTTTAGTTGTTAGATTCACTGAAATTATCTCACCCCACTGGCTGATTTTTGATTGGAGATTTAAATTAGGGTGGCAAAAAACCTGGGTGGCCCCTCTGACAGGATCTTTCAATGAAGCCAACCTCGAAAAACAAATTCTCATGTTTAAAAATGTTCCACTATGTGACAGTGGCTCCTGTTCTCTACCAGCAGGTAAAAAGACAGACAGGCATACATGAGGTTTCTAAAGGAGCAGTTTGTAAAATTAGTCAAATTGTAGTACATGCTAGGGGTAAGTCCTACATCCCTAAGACCTCTGACCTCTTCTCTGGCTCAGTGTTGACTCCGATTGAGGAGGAATGTGTTCCTGTTGTGTATTCTTCTTTTCTGCGTTAGCAGTGCCACATGTCCACCACATACACACCCATACACCCACACACTCACATTCGTCATTAAACACACTAGCATGTGGCTTTGTTTAACCGTGGAAGAGCTGAAACAATTAGTTGTTGGTTGGTATCTGGCAGCGATTTTGATAACTGATTAATCGTTTCAGTCAATTATCAAGCAGAAATCCCCAAACTGTTGTAGTTGCAGCTTTTCAAATGTGATAATTTGCTACTTTTCTCTGTTGTATATCATTGTTAATTATGTATTATATTTTTGGACTGTAAAAATGGACTATAGACTACAGTTGTTATACTGTTGGTTCAACAAAATAATTTTTTACTACTTTCTGACATTTTGTAGAACAAACAAGAAATAATCCATTATTAGTCAATAATGAAAATAATTGTTATTTTCAGCCCTAAATTGTACGGTTTATAAGCTCCCAGTTGTGTGAATATCGCTGTAACTCATTAAGCAGAGTGTGCATAGAATGAATATGCTTTAATCATATCTGTGTGTCTGTCTGTATACTGTACCTGCACACTGTTTTGAACCTTAGGGGGTGTTGATGGTCAAATTTAGAGATCAGTATATCTTCAAATCAGTTAGTAGTAGTAATAGTAATATTTTATTTCAGCCACATAAAAAAAAGAAAGAAATGTTTCTAGAAAATACAAAAAATCTATCTTTCCTAATTAGTGCTTGTTCTGTTGTGAACATTATTGTGGTGCACTGAGTGGCAAGAAAAATAGGAACACCTGTTGATTTGTGTAGTGTATAATTTTGGATTTTTGTTAACACTGTGCCAGAGAGGTGTCGATTCAATTTTATGGTAATCTTTAAGGCTGTAGGTTGTGTGATTATAATGGATTACATTACATTGTGCACATTTCTATTTTTCTGGTCACTCAGTCTACAGTAATCGATAGATTTACAGTATGTGATTGAGCTATTTAATTGGTTTGGATCTGGGACAGGAGTTGAGTTTGAAGCTTCTAAAACTGGGACAGATATTTTACACTGCCGTTTTTCTACCTTTTGAAGTGTTCTGCAATATCTAGTCTTGGTTCAAGGCCCAGAGCTTTTCTCATGTCTGAGATACTTGGACCTGAGCTGGACAAGCTCTGTCTGACTGCCCAGGAACCAATCTTGGCTTTCTGGACACATTCTTTGTCCAGGTGCTGTGTATTTTCTTTTTCATTCTGCATGAGCACCCCATGTAAACTATTCCGGGCCAAATTCATTCATTATTCAAATACACAATAAAAGGTTTCATCTCCCTGGCAACCAGCCCAAGACTTCATTCTTTTTAAAATATTCTGGTCTAACCTTTAACTCTGCCCATTTAAACAGCTTCAGAAGATGAATGGAATACATTAGTTAAGGGGGAAATGGTGGTATTATTTGTTCTGGTACCAGTTTTTAATGGGGGAAGAGAATCACATTTTATGGTGTGTTTCATCTTCCAAGACAGAGTAAATAAACTGCAATATCTATACTTTTCTGAGGCTCAAAGGTCAACTTGTAGGAGGTCCGTCTGGCCACAGTCAAACTCCCTTGTACTGTATATGGAACATGTTTGGATGTATATATGTGTGTGTGTGTGTGTGAGTGTGTGTGGCCTAATGTTTGCATATAGTATGTGTTTCCTTGAAGCTCCACTACACGTTGTTTAAAATGCGCGTTTTATTGTAAGGTCTCCCAAGTAGAAACTGGCATTCCAAGTGATTGAGAGAGAATGACAAGGAAAGTGGGGAGAAGTCAGTCCATAACTTACCCCACATTTCTTTGTAAAGTGATGCCTCTTGTTGTGTCAGGAATACAGTAGCAAACTGGAAGGACCTGTTTGGACATGCTGGGTTTCAGAATCACTGAATAACTTAAAGTAAATTTAGAAAGAATCAACCATTGGCCTTTGAATAGAAAAGCTAGTGAGTGGATAAAAAAAAAAAAATCATTCTAGAAGAGAGCCTGTTTCTATGGAAGACTTAAAATGGCTAAATTAAAACAAATAGTTTTTCTTTTTGGCCTGGACAATACGTTTTCCATCTTTAAAAAAGTAAAAGCTTCCTTGCAGCTCCTCGTGAAAACTGATTACAATGCAATTCACTTATTGACAGTAGACAATATTGTCACAATAGTGACAATACATTCAGTTATTAAAGACAAAAATCTAAGCAATTGTCATTTAACATGTTTTTTTATTTATGACACAGTGAATGCACACATAAAAATGAAATACATATAACAATGTGTATTGTGTTTCACTTTATTTCTTGATTGAATTGTTTTTATTTAGGGATTTTAAATCTTTCATACAAGAGGTGAATAACTTTTCATTGGGGCTCATACAACCACTTATGGACAAGTAGATTTGATATACTCAACAGCAACATCTTGTTCCAGAATCAATTAAGATAATCTAGTCCTCACAATGATGGATGTGTCCTTCTTTATGGAGTTCTATGTTTATATCAGTATATGTTATCTGTACAAATGCATCAATCTGCCAATACAGACTAATTTGATAGAATTTCTCATTTTTCCCAAATGTGTATACCTTACCGTGAGTAACTCGTTGGGATCCTTTGTATTTAAGATCACATGAGGCCAGGGCTTGCTGAGGAGCTTTCTATGGGGTGGATGGCCTGCCTTGACTTAATGAATGTAACTGAATCTTATACTGAGAGTGACATTTTTTTAATGTGAATTGGTCAAGAGTGGCTAATACCCGGATTGGTGCATCTCTATCTTTCTGATCTAACTTGGTTTCGCCCTGCTAAAAAGTCTATAGAAAATAAATCAGACCTAAAGTTGTTAGCTTTTTCTATGATCCTTTTTTGTGGTGAAGACAAACTTGCATCATGTTTCTGTAACTTGGGCAAAGTTGTGGTTTACCTCTGTATGAATGTAGTGGTTCATCTGTTGATACTTCCCCATGAAAAGCAGAGTCAGACCAGAGAGATAGTTTGGTTTTGGTGGTGAGATTGCACTCTAACTTAGAAGAGGACAGTTACAACTGTTTACAGAACCTGGGGCTAGAGAGGGTTTTTGGCATAGACATTTGGCTTGGTTTGGTTTTCCCGAAACCTCTTTTGTTTAATGTGTTCTTTAGTCATAATACAACCCATGACAAAGACTTCAACAAGAGTCAAACTGATTTCTTCTCATGCCTGTCTTGACACGCACTTAACTGACAATGCCTGAGGTGTTTGGGAAGGAGACATGATGGAGTGCGCTTTTGCTTAACATACAGGGAGTCAAATTTTTTCTAAAATACTCACAGAAAACACAAAAGACAAATTCAAGCTGCTTTTATTGAATTCTGGTATGGGCATTTACTCTCCCCATTGAGAGGCGAAGTCCCTCCCCGCCCGGTGGACCAACATGGGTCCTTATTTCGGAAAAAATATGTACTGTAGTCAGCAGCGAGAGACAAATAATTTTTTGGTCCTGTGAGAATTGTCCCATGAACTGCACATATGCATAAGACTGTGCATATCCGTATCTAGAAAGACAATGGACCCAAAAGTCGCGCAAGTGGCGTCATGACTTTCTCTCGCTCCTTAGTTACCCACAGCCACTGAAGCTACGATGCCTGTGTGTTTCGTAGATGGATGTTTAAAGTACCAGATTTAATCACATGAGCAATGGGTCTTGCTCGTTATTTCGCTTCCCGACTAATAAAAGGACCAGGAGTCACTGCATAAAACACATCGCGTAAACTAACGTTACAGGGGATGACCATGTTGGTGTTAGTGACGTATATTGTGCAAGTGAGAGACGTAGTTCACTGAGCGATTTCACACAAAACTAAATGGTACTACTACAAACCTACGACAAACTGCGACTTTCTTGACTTGCTAAATCATCTTTTAAATTGTCTAATTCATGCCACAATTGAAACAGGATCACAAAATAATTTCTCTCACTATTGACTACCATAGGGTAGGGACTCAGAACTGAATTGCAACAGTCACATTAAGACAATTACAAAGTCAGCCTACCATCACCCTTATAATATATCAAGGATTAAAAGACTTATGTCTCAGCAGGATCTGGAAATACTTATCCATGCATTTATCTTCAGTCGACTCGACTACTGTAACGGTGTCTTTCCAGATCTCTCTAAAAAATCGATCAGACAGCTGCAGCTGATTCAGAACGCTGCTGCCGTCCTCACTAAGACGAAGAAAGTGGATCACATCACTCCAGTTCAGTCTTTACACTGGCTTCCTTTCTGTCAAAGAATTGATTTGAAATGACTAATGTTGGTTTGTAGGGCCAAAGTACAGGTCTGATCTTCTGCTACCTTACTAACCATTCAGACCTCTCAGGTCGTCTGGGACAGGTCTGCTTTCTGTCCTCAGTCTCAAAACTAAACATGGAGAAGCAGTGTTTAGTTTGTATGCACCACATATCTGAAACAAACTCCCAGAAAACTGCAGGTCTTCTGAAACTCTCAATTCTTTTAAATCAAGGCTGAAGACTTTTCTGTTTGCTGCTGCCTTTCATTAAATTCTTACATTGCACTATAACTTTTACTCTCCTGTTTTGTATTTGAATGTCTTTTCATATGGCCCTATGTAAAGCACTTTGAATTGTCTTATTGTTGAAATGTGCTATACAAATAAACCTGCCTTGCCTTGCTCCTACTGCTACTGCTGCTACTGCGACTGCAACTATCACCTTTAAATTCTCTGGACTTTTCTTTGCCTTCCATCTTTGTGAAAAGTACAGACCCCTGTCATGAAACACATGTCATATAAGGTTTGTGTGCATAAAATAGAAACAAACACATTGCCTGGAATAAACTGTCCAAAAACTTTTGTTCCATGTCACAGTTTTGAGAAGAGAAGAGATTTTGGAGCTGCATTTCTTTCAAGCATATTATACCTGGCATGCTTGCCTGCCATGTCAGAGCCCTGGGTTTCACATTTAATGATGGCAACAGTGTGTTTAGGGTGGAATAACAGAGTGTAGTGGAGTGGACTGCCTAATATATGGGCCATTTGGGACTATGGACTGTACATTAACTGTTCTTCCCCGCTAACAGGAGTGCCAAGATTTACAGCCATTATGCAGATTATTTCAATGTGCTTTTAGTCACAAGGCAGACATTAAATAGCGCTTTTGTGTAAGTGCACCAGTTGACAGAAACCATGATGAGTGGGTTGGTTTCAGAGCATGAAATAAAGTAGACTAAATTCACTTATTGTGTGCAGTTTGGTTGTATTGTCAGCATGTGGCACTCTTTCTGACTCTGTAAGTTGGCAGAGTAAAAGTCAACAGTGGAATCATGTTAGTTTTGGGGGATAGAACTTGCTTTATCTTAAATTTACTTGGATCCATCATCCAGATGAAGTAATTTGTCATCGTGTTTCCAGTATGCATTAATAGTAAGATCGATGTTATGGCAGATACACACTTCAGTTACTTTGATACATGTATTATTTTCCATTAATTTGCCACTTACAGGATGTTTCTCTTCTTCTGAGTATACCAAATACTTAAATGCTTGTTTTTCTTTTAGGCAGTGACCCCACTCTCTTACAAAATGGAGTGATTTCTGGCTTAAATTTGCCAGTGAGTACCACACAGGAGGCACGGTAATCTGCTGAAGCCCGGGCTGTCCTGTCCCCATATGCTGTATCCCTGCATGCTATCTGTTTGTCCCAGGTCAACACTGAGTCTTATGAGCATTCCACACATACTATCACCTCACTGCAGAATACCCTACCCACAATGCCTTTCAGCAAGCACCTGTGTTTATGGCCAAATACCTTACCCTTTCAGCTAGTGGGGAATACAGCGTGTATTTGAGTGTGTGCTTTAACATGTTTACAAGACCCGAACATGCAGTTGGAGGTGCATCTGTTTTGTGCGCATCTACATCTCTACTATCTGTTATATGGCAAGTCAAAATTGCCTTTCAACCTCCAACCTTTCAGCACCTAAATTCTGCAATGCTTGCATGAAGGTATATCCTACGATTAATATCAAGCTATGGAATTAGCTGAAATCAGTCGATCGAATGTTGTTACCATCAGACAGAGCCAGTCTAGCTGTTTCCAGACTTTATGCTAAGCCAAGCTACCTGGCTGCTGACTGTAGCTTCATATTGAACAGGGAAACAGTTCATAAATCAGAGTGTAAATTGTTAGAGCTAAAAATCAATTCTCACCTGTGCACAGTGTGCAAGAATTGGCACAAAGTTATGAAAACTATTAACCACACTAAGGCCAACATAAAAAAACGGACTTGTCCATTTGTGAATGTGTGTGTGTGCTCATGCCTGATTGTCCCCCTGCTATGAATTTTGTTTAGTATAAAATTGTACAGTTCTTGGTGAGCCCAAATCAAATAACCATTTAAATAACCTCTGATTTGCAGTATTTCCTGCACATTCTTCTGATGTCAGAGGTCAGGTGAGTGAATTACTAAGTCTTTATTTTATGCAGGATAAAAAAATACAGACTACAATGTATGAGTATTAGAAGATACAGAAAATCCGTTAATTACAAACACCATAGGAGAGAAGGACAGAGGATAAGACAATATCAGAGGACAGGAACAGCAATTAGAAGAGATGAAAACCAAACAGGCTTGAAACACCTATTTACTTTCTGTTCACGTATGGCTAAACCACTTTATGCCTCCGTACCCTTACTTGTGTATCCCTCACTCACTTGTTTCTCCTACGCACCTAAAATCGGACCGGTAAATCAAACTTGACAGGAATCTACAGACTGTCTCCCTCTGACATGTCTCACAGTATATCACTCATATGATTCTGACTGTTTGCCCAGTTGTGGATGCAGATTTATAGGAACGAGGCAGTAGTACCATAGTGTGATGTGGGAGTATGTGGGGTTCTGTACATATGTGTGACTGTTGGGTGTTTTGTATGTTCCAGCAGGTGTGACTTTACATTCCCATAAAGATTTCCTCCAATAACAAAACCTGTGCACAGGGGTCACAACAGCAGAAACACATTAAAGGAATTAAAGGAACAGTTAGATATTTTTGGAAATATGCTTATTTACTTATTTTGAATCAAAATCAATTTCATGCATGCGCGCTAATGTTGCATTCACGTCACGTGGGGTTAAAGTTAGCGATGAGAAGCTACCCCATGTTTTTCGACATCACTGGACAACTTAAGACAGTTTCATGATTGCAGACTTGGTCATGTGAGGGTTAAAAAATATGTCCATGGTCAGACTTTGGGCACTTTGTCACACATCTACATTTGTATTTTTTAGGCACTGAGCTTTCAGAAAAAACTCTGGGTCTCCCAGTCATAATTACCGCGTTGGCTTGAATATAAAATAACTCGAATTAATAGACGACCCTGATTATATGATTATTATTATTAAGTATGGAGCGGAAGTGGGGAAGTGTTTCGTCTAGCTGAGTATAAAGACTGGCTACCCTTAGCCAGGCCAGCTGTTTCTCTGTACTCAACACACAGACATGAGGTTGGTATCAATCTTTTCATCTAAATATTAGAAAGAAAAATAAGCATATATCCAAAAATGCGAATCATTTCTTTTAAATAGGTGCCCCTACAGATTTCAGATATCATACAAGCTCACATTCCTCTTTAGACAAAGGCACATTCCTTTAAAAATCATCTGACAAAGTTGATTCATTCTGTTTGTTTTTGATGTCCTGTGAAATATTTAATTTGGATAAACTGTTGTTTTTATGAGCCCATAAGAGAGAGAGCCTTTTGAATCAGCCTCGACCCACCAAGCCACCTCATACCTTGTAAATAGTGTGCCCGTCTCTCTCGGTAGAGTGATGTCATCGTTGGACAGCCCCGGGGGAGACTGGAATGTTACAGCCTGTTGATTGAGGCAAAGGATTGTGGGCCGGGTGCTGTGTATGTGTGTTTTTTAACGTGTGAAATGAAGAGACTAAGGAAAAGAGACTGTGCACGTATATGCCTATGTGCATGTATGGGGGCTTTTGCTACAACACTGCTGTGTGAAGACTTGTCTCAGTACAGGCCAGCTGTGAGCGGGGGAGTGTGTGGCCTGCCTGTACATTCACAGCAAACTCACAAAGCTAAATAAGCCCACTTCTCACTTAGAGGCACAGATAGATGTACAGTACAATGAATACATGGTAGTAGCCAGAGGGTTTGCGTTGCTTGTGCCATTAGCCAAATTCCCTGGGTAGACTGAGTGGAGACTGCGGTGTTTAGGGTCATAGTGACTGGTCATGGTGGTTGGGCCCGAACCATGGGAGCCCTCGTTGATACACATTTAGTTCCACTTTTGGAGAGAATTAGCCAAAATATGTGATCAAGTAGTTTGTGTTGTCATTAACCCAAATTCTGTAGTAGATACAAATAATGTACACATGACAGATGGCCAATACTTTTGAGATAAAGTTAAGGTTATGGGATTTTGACCTCATTGGAAGGCCTCACTACTTAACCCACAGTGTGCATTTGTTTCACGGAGAGTGGGTCTGTCAGAGAGGGAGGAGGTGGTACAAGTCCTGGGAGCCGCACTGCGTGAGCAACGAAGTTGTTTTCTTAAAAAACTGAATAACAAACCTCTGGCTTCGTTGGTGTTGATAGGGGCATTTTTGAAGTGACACTGGGGACTCTTAAATCCACTGATTTATTGCTAGACCCATGTTAGGGGGCAAGAAACGAGAAGTACCCACCCTGAGCGTAGCAGGTGTGGGCTGAAGGCTGCGACAGTATGGTCATCATAACCTATGATGAAGGGGGCATGACTGAACTAACGTTAAGGCAACTGTAGACCTATAGTAAATCTGTTAGCAAATAAACTATGTAGCCAAATAAGGCTCATACTGTATATTTCACTGCCTGAATATATATTTTTGTTGATATTTTAAAGAAATGCAATAGTTCAAAATAATAAATGTCTAAAAAGAAAGAAGCTGACCACACACTTGTAGAAAAGCATTTTAGATATAACCCTGATTTACTTGTTGTCTGCTGAAAGAATCCCCCAGCAGCTGGATGCCAATGGGTGACATCATGAAGAGATAAATATTAACTCAGTGTGAGATCGGAATCTGGCAAGAAGAACATAAATATTTTCAGACTATGTTTAGGTAATTATGCAGTATTGGGATGTTCTTTTTTTTTTTTTAAAGAAAGCACTGACATGGTAGGTAGTATATAGCATGTTGGTGACACTGATTGTTTAATAGATCACTAGTATTTTTGGGTGCTTTCTGGCAGGTCTAAATTCCACAGCTCTCTGTCCCTACAGACGAGGTGACATGGACACTTTTAGATGTTTACTCCTGTTTGCACTGCAAATTTCAAGATTGCCTCATGGTGAAGAGAGACAGAGTAAGGAATGTGGAAGCCGTGCAAACTCAGATGCCATAAACTCATCTGAATATGTGACAGGACTCTTAAAACTGTTAAAAACAGATTCTTAACAGTGAGTTACTGTGGCAATGGGCTGATTGTCTCTGCTTTATGACTGTAAAATGTAAACTCCCAGCTGTGCAAATATTAAAAAATGCATCTACAGTTGCCATGCTCCACTGAAGCAGAGGCAGTGAGTTGCTGGATCCCGGTGCACCTTTGGACACCATGTGCATGCATTCACAAACCAGAAGCACACACAGTCTGAAGACTGGAGGTCACAGAAAATGGTCTGTGAAAGTTGGAGACTAAGAGCAAGAGACAGACAGCGATAAATGGCAGACTGGACACAGATTGCTCCGTAAGTTACAAATACGTCCAATAAGAACACTTCAGCACATTTCCACACTCTGACATAAATACTGCGTCTTCTGTCTAAATGGCATTCTGTCTGCTATGTATTTGTTTTGAATATTGATAAGCAGCATTTATAGTACGACCAAATGAGTGTTTTTGTTCAGCTTCTAAGTGGTGCTCCACGGGAACGCTGGGGAAGGCACACAAATACCTAGTGTAACCCTCATCGGGGGCTCTGGACAATGTCATGCATAATACGCATCATAAACCTTCTCAGGGCACAGAGGAGGCGTGCCAGCTGGTGGGAAAACAAAGACACTCTATAGTGTATACTGTGTGCAGGCAGTAGGGCCTACTATGTTTGGGTAAGTGCACACAAAATATGCGGGTGTGGATTCTTGGTTATTAGTTCTCGCTGTACGTGAGCATTCAGTTAGGAACCATGTCCTTATTTATTCTCATATAGCAGTATGAGAGTTTGATTTCAATACCTGCCAGTATTTTCCCCAAGTAACAAGAAATAACCAAACAGTTTAACCTATATATAATACGTTAAGTTTAACATATTGAACCTGAATTACCGTAATACATGTTTTGGTCTCTTGAGGGCAGCGCACCAAGCTGTAAAAACAACATTATCACCTGATGAACTTGAATGTGTTATTTACACATCCAGCAGAGATGGAGCAACATTAGTGCTCATTTGGAGTTGTGTGGTTGAATGTAAGTCCAATATTCACTCTTCTTTTAGCTCTGTTTTGGTCTCCACCAACTCCTGAAGGAAATATCTGGCTGTTTAGCTGCTAAATGCTCCAGTACGTCACCAGCTTGTTGCTAACTTTTTCTGGCTGCCATTTTGTGCAGGCAGGCCCTAGACAACAGGAGTCCTAGGCAAGATTTTCTTTGTGGGCCTTCCTCACTTTGCCTGGAGCTCACACTATGAGATAAAGCTATTATATATATATATATATATATATATATATATATATGTATATATCATATAAATGTGGTAAGAACATTCCTGCAATCTATAAAGTGGGCAAAATCTTTGCATGACATTAATACACAAAACACACATTTGTAGTAAACATGCCTTCATTCAAAAGATGTTTATTAAAAATTATGGAACTGGAGAGTTGGGTGATAATTCTCTGTGAGTTTGTTACTAAGACCAACCCACTTTCACATTACACATAGTCGTTTCTTCTATTGTTAATGTAAAAATATTGAATAGTGCAGCTTTAAGTTAACTATAAGTTGTGGACTGAATGCTGAGGTGAGATCACAGTTGAAGGTTTTACAGTTTGGAAATTACAGGACTGAATCAGTGCACAGGGTCTACTTTCACATGCAGCAGCACACAGTACAACAGATGCAGGCCTGATGGCGAGAGGTAGTTGTGAGGCCCATTGAGGCTTCATTAATGGAACAGGAAGAGAATTGAAGCACGAGTGCAAACACACACAACTCATTACCTCCTGGCTATCGTGTACCTTTCACACCGCAACTCAAAGTGTGTACTTGTGTGTGTGTGTGTGTGTGTGTGTGTGTGTGTGTGTGTGCGTGCATGTGTGTGTGTGTGTGTGTGTGTGTGTGTGTGTGTGTGTGTGTGTGTGTGTAAGTGTATTTGTGGTGCATTTATTGCATTTATATGAGTTTTGTGTTTGAGTGGGCAAGTGGAGAACAATTACAAGCTATGCTCTTTAGAGATAAAAACTGCATTGTAATATTTGATCTTTAGGGTTGTGGGTTACATTAGATATACAAACATTGCAGCAATGAAGCTAACAAGAAAGATGGCTTTAAACTGGACACCTCATTAATGAAGAATGATGTCATTAGAGCTTTTTCACACCGATATTAGACAAGGCAACAAAAAAGACTATTTATTACTGTGTAACATACACATCAAAACAAATTTGAGATCACTGAGATCATCATCACAAAAGACTGACAGTCCTCAGCTACCGAGTCACGCAGAGAGCAGTTATCTGATTTAGCTGACACCTGGCCGTTTGGGATGCAACAGGACATCCACCCTTTTACACCGCTGTGTCACTTTGGAACCGCAGAGACCCACTATCCCTCATACACACACACAAACATTAAGCTGCCCTCACCCAGGACACACTGCTGGCCGTCTGTTCTGTATCTAAAATGAAGAGGGCAAAAAGCAGAGCGGTTGACGCAAAGGAAATTAAAGAGAAAACACACACGTCATAGTTGAGGTACAGTACAGAGGGCTATGCTGTATGTTCATGCTGTATAATAGTTAGTGGCTGGACACGTCAGAGTTACTAAGTTGTTGTAGACAGGTGTCAAAACTGCCCTGGAAAGTGTCTGTCATCACAGACCAACAAAGAACCTTAGAGTATTTTTAGTCTGTGGCTGCGACTGAATGCTTCTTCAAAGTGCTCATCAGACAGCTTTTCAACACATTTAATGCTGACTACATTTTTCACACTACTGCTATGACAGGTGAAAAAGCAAGGATGTTATTTTTCCTTCTGCTTCGAGACAAATGCAGGTGTTGAGCTTACACTGATGGAAGATGATCCTCATATGACTGAAACAAAAATAGAGTGGCAAAATAGACTTTTTATGCGTCAGAGTACTATACACAGTTATGGAAGAAGTTCTCAAATACTTTATTTAATCACAATGGAAAAAATAAAAGACGTTATTTTCAGTTACAGTCCCACATTCACATTTTACTAAAGTACTATAACAAAAGTATTAGAGGTAAATATACACAACTATCAAAAAAGAAACACTATTAATGCATTTTGTTATTTTTAGATATGTCTAGATATGTCAAACTACAGAAAAGCATCATGTTTCTTTAGTTTCTCACATGTTTTGAATGATAAATCAAAACATATTTTATATGTTTAGCTCATATTTTCAGTAATAAATATTAGTCTATAAAGAACCTTGGAACTACAGCTGTCAGATAATAAGAATAATAAGAATAATTTGTGTGTGTGTGTGTGCATCCTTGTTTTTTTCCCGGGTGTGTGCCAGGAGAGGTGATCTTAAACAATCAGCTCCACTGTGTCTGGTCTCATACACAAGAATAATGAACTACTTTGCTTTTTACTGCATACAGATCACAACATTATCATTGTCATCCGCTGTGGCCGCTCAGCAGGGGGATGTGAGCATGTTTTGCCACCATAAATTATAGCATAACTTTTTGGGAGGTTGTATTTACTCAAGTAAATCAAGTCAAGTCTCCATCCCTCCATCCCTCCCTTCCTCTCTCTCTCTCTCTCTCTCTCTCTCTCTCTCTCTCTCTCTCACCCACCCGATAGGCTCCACCCTCCAGCCGATATAAGCTGTGTCCACAAGGTGTATGTCTGTTATGAGCACATGTCCCAGGGTTCCTTCTGTGTGGTTGTCTGTCTGCCTGCTATTTTGTCTGTTAGTCTGACTGCAGTGATTATTTCCTCATAAACGGCCACTCATAAAGGTAAGTCCTGTCCTATTCTCACTATATCCTGTGTTTCATATGCATTTCATTTTTAATCTCTATTAGCAGTTTATTTGTGTGATTTATAATTTTCTTATACATCTGCAGGAAAGTTGTTTCATTGCCTTTAATGAATTGTTTGTGCATTCTTTGAGCTCAGTTTCCAGTGTTGTTCCACTACATACTTATGCATCCAAAACATCTTCTAATTAGTTAACTTAACGTTAGCTTTCATTGTAATTTGGCAGAAATGCATGATGAAAATATTTGATTGGATGAATATTCACAGAGAGACTCACTGAAACAGTCCGAATAACGCCTTTTTCACATGAAATGGGATGGTTCCTTTTAACACAACATATCCAACTTTAGCTTTGATTAACACTTCAAAAGGAAGCTCTCATTTAAATATATCATGATAAATATGAAATATAGCACAGCATATAAATGTTCATGGATGTTTGTCATTGTTATTTTTAGTCCAAAATTATTTGTGAAATTATGTCAGTGATCGCTGTTTTGGGCTGCTGGGGGGATCTGAAAGGCCTCATAAATATGTCCTTTAGCTATGGAATTAGTATCATTTCTGCACATTGTCATCCTGCAGAGAAGGAGGCAGAACATCTCCTAAGCTAGAGTGGTGTTCCCCAGGCTACTGCATGTACAGCATCCTTAGTCTGCTTTCTCCAGGGACTCCAGAGAGCTGAAGTATGTGCTGTACATCCATGTGTGCATGTGTTTGTGCGTGCGCAGCTGAAGCCAAACTGTCCAATGGGGCCAAGAGCAGCAGTTTGGTGAGATGAGACTGCAGAGCAAACACTTTCTTTTTCTCTGAGCAGTTCTGTCTCTGACCTGATATGCTTTGTAATGTTTGTTCTCTTATATAACTCCTCAGTTTGGTGCCTTGTCAGTCATTGATATTATTAAATGATTCACTTGCTTAAGGATGAAATCTTTATGACTTGGTTATTTTCAGAATTCCTCCTCCTGATCAGATATCCAGAAAGAGTGTACATACTGAGTTGATGACAAATTTTCACCGTAGACCTGTTGGTATGATGCTACAGCACAACAGGGATTTGTACTGATGCCTTACAAACCACAGATCCTTAGCTGCATAACTATGAATGAAAACAATGTAAGGAAGCATATTTTGACAGGTCTGCCAGTCTTTTTCTCTTGTTTGAATTAAGTGGTTTTGTCTTTGCTATAGTCTCATAGGTCTATTTGATCTGTGATCGATCTGATCTGTGTGCATTATGTTCAAAATCAGGTTTTATGATCAAGTGGGTTTTCACTTGCATAAGAATAAACATAGTAAGTGAATGATTTTTTTAAAAGCAAGTTCTGCAAGTAAGAAGCATAAATAGAAAATAGAAAATTTGCAATAAAATATGAAAAAAAATTTAAATCAAATATTGTATAAATACATGTACATTGTGCAGGAATGTGCGAACATTGACATGGGAATGTGAAAAAGTTCATGTTCAAGTATAATGAGCCTACAGCTTCCTGCTGTAAAATACACATTATATTGTGTGCAAATAAAACTATTAAAACGTTTCTAAAGGGTTTCAGTGTTTCTTACCTTATTTTTTCCAAGCACTGATTACAAATTCATCCTTTTTTATAATTTTACATAAAGTTTCTTTCTTTCTCCCTTTCTCTCCCTTCTTCCTTTATTTATCGATCTCTGCGTTGCATCATAGTATAAAATCAGTGTACACCCCCTGCAGTGACCTTAGTGTGTGAAAATTGCCACAGATGGTGAGACCCTTAAATATAGCTGGTCCTGTGCATAACAAGTAACCTTTAAAATGGAGTGTGTTTTTGTATTTGTGTGTGTGTGTGCGCACACGACATTGTACTCTCCTGAATACATTATTCAGCAAACGTCAGGAATGCACAGGACAAAAGGACCCAATGAAAACCAAGATTAATGGTAGGGTAAAGGAGAGGGAAAGAAGCAAACACTCCAGTCATTTACCGGCACAGCTGTGGCAGTGTGTTTGTGTGTGTGCGCGCATGTGTGTGTGTGTGTGCGTGTGTGTGTGTGTGTGTGTGTGTGTAGAATAGCTCTATTCCTCTGGTTTGTGTACAAGTTTTGTGTGAACAAGGACGTTTGCAGCACAACTTGAAGAGGTGTTAATTTAATGAGGTGTGCTTTATGATAAAAGTTGCGCTTAGGGACCCGAGGAGCTGCAAATGTTTTTCCCTTTCACTGAAAAACCACAACGTCAGTGCACTTACCATGATTGCATGAGTGCAAGGGTACTGCTGGCTTAAGGTTAAATTTGTAAATGGTTTGCGGTGCAGGGAGGAAGGCCGAGTGGTTTGCCAAACGTGTTCAGTGGGATTTAAACATTAGCTTTTGGTCAGGCTGCCTGTTAGATGCAGAAGGAGAATCTCTGAGTGAATAGCTGAGGTGCTAAATGCTTCTGTAATTTCTTCCTTTCTACACACAAACATAAAGCACATGTGTGCTCATGTGGGGTCACTGAAAGATTTACTGTCCACTTTTAAATCTTTGCCCAGAATGCGATCACATCTTATCACTATTGGACTTTTTCTGTAGTACCTTCCCCTGCGCTGTTAGCAAGGTGGTTTAAAGCGACACACAGTCTCGCCCTTTTGACTTCCACCGCAGTCTGCAAGGTCACTGACCTGGGATGTTTCCAAAGGGAGAAAAGAGCCAGCGAGGGCAAACAGACAGAAATGAGGCAGAGGGTGAAAATGGTGCAAAACAGAGATCGCTGTGTTCACACAGAGACACACAGGAAGAAAGGGAGACGGTGAGAAGAGAGCTGTCTGTATCTGAAAGAGGAGGGAGAACAGACAGATGTGTCTGTAGACACGGGGATAGTAGACACAGAGCTAATATTTCCATCTCGCATGCATGAGCAGAGAGATTAAAAAGTGCTTTTGAAGAAGAATGTTGGCTGTCCTGTCCCATTAGCTGAGCCCTGTCACTGTGTGTGTATAGGTGCATGGTTGTGTGTGTGTGTGTGTGTGTGTGTGTGTGTGTGCACGAGCAATATAAATTCAGGACACCAGAGACAGGTATGTTTCCATAAGTGAGGAATCAGCCAGCAGCTGCTCTCAGTCTGTATCTCTTCTGTTATTCCTGTCCAGCATTGTTGGGTGTTGACGTGCAAAATACAAATTACACCAGCTTACAAAGAAATGTATAGCTTTTATATAAATCATATCATGCTGGGATTCAGAGAATAACAAGCCTTTTACAGTGTTACTATTTTTGATTTGAAGATTTGATTTGAAAGTTTGAAATTTAAATATTGGACTTTTTTCTCTTGTTTTTGCAATGAACCTATGTTAAAAATGCATTCCTCCATCATGTTTGAGGCTGCCTAATGTAAATTTCTAACCCAATTGCCAGAGTATAAAGTTGCAACTTTCCGTTTCTGCAAACCACGGATACGTAGCATCTCTACGTTTTTATACAAAAAATAGGTATCATATCAATGTTTCTTCAAACGTTGAGTCTCTACGTTTCTAATGCTCTGGTTAAGGTCTGGTTAGGTTTAGGTACAAACGCCACTTGGTTAGGCTTAGGAAAAGATCATGATTTGGGTTAAAACTGCCGATTTTGTCGCCACAAAAACATTTACAAATGTCCCGACAACACGCTGGGTAGAAATTTCTGTTTTTAATGTTCCCTCACTACCTTCCTCTTAGCATGTAATGGTGGGTTCTAAGGAAGCTGAGGTTCATTTCAACATACTGCAGTTTTGATGGCCTTGTTCTTTCTTTACACATTTGTTCAGGGGGTTGCACAGCTGCTGCAGTTTTAATGAGATCCTGGAGATCCCAGCTTGTATAAACCACAGTAGCCAACACCTCAGCTTCCGTCAGGTGAAGATTGACTCAGCAAAAACAACATCTTACAGACACATGATGCCCATGAGTCCTCTCACGTCGCACACCTGATGGACAATTTACTGTGTTTCGTTTATGTAAAATGTCAAAAAGATGGACATCTGGAAGTAGTTGGGGAAACAGAGGCACACGCACACACACACACATATCATACAATGTAGACTGCTTTTGAGGTTTGCTTATTTTTGAGACTGTCTGGGCCAGGCAGGACATGCTGAGAGCTCAGTGGTGTATGACCAGCCACACATGAGTTTGGCAGCAGATGTTGAAAAATTAGGGTCCGAACCGCAGATATTTGTACCTTTGGTGATCTCCTGACTTTTCCACTCACGTCACTATTCCCCTCAGGATGAATTGCAATCTGCTTGATGATCCCCCGACCTTTCCTCTAGCACCACCATCAGGTCAAAATGTTGACTAAATATCAACAAAACGAATGACATTCCCATCAGCCTCAGCTGTACATTGTGTTTAGTGCTAAGAAGCAAATGTTAGCACACTAATATGCTAAACTAAGATGGTGAACATGGTAAACATTATACCTGCATAGCATATTAGCATTGTCATTGTGAAGATTATAGCATGCTGGTGTTAGTGTTTAGCTCAGTACAGCCTCACAAAGCTGCTAGCATGGCTGTAGAGTCTTCAGAAAATACCTATATAGTGCAATAAAAAGATAGATTTCAATTATACAAAACAGGGATTTATTAGAAAATTCTAACTAATTTACCATTAATTTACGGAAGGTCACCTGATCACTCGTGAATACATGTCTGATCACAACTTGTTTGTGATCCATAACAAAGATGTGTCCATAGCACTTGATGTGTATGTTAGTGTGTTTCTTCTTTTGTTCGCTATGTGTGCATGTGTGTCTTTTCCTGCCGGACAAACAAACCAGTATGGAAAGGGTGTGAACTGAATGACACAAGGGTAAAATCTGCCCGGGCATGAAAATGTAAAACATGGTTGCTGTTCCTGTTTAGTCACTGTTACAAATGACTGCTTGGCAGAGAGTCATCACTGAGGGAGACAAATTGTTTTACACTAGTGTGTGAAAAATTAAACTGTACAATTTTACAAATGTGAGAAACAGCTCCCAACACGTTATTCACGCCATCATGACTTCTCACATCTGTGTGGGACTGCATGTCTGACATCTGTATGGATATGGATGGAGAGATGACACTAGCATTTTTAAAATAAAATTAATTGGTATAATAGGCCTGTTATAAGGGCACCCTTCCCTCTTTTTTTGTTTTCTCTAGTAACAAGTTAAAACGTGGAAATTGCTGGTTAATGTTTATGTTTTAGAGTCTGTAAGTGGCCCTACTGTATGAACGAGTCATTCTGGAGGCAACACTTGTGCAGAATAATGTGTTGGAGAGAAGCACAACAGGTGGAGACAGGAGGTGTTTCCATCACTCTGCGGTCGCAGTGAAAACGCTATGGTGTTGCTATGTGACGCTGAACAGACCCTCGTTGTACAGTCCCTCTGATCTGCAGTCTCAAGTTTTGTCAGAATATTTCCAACCCTTAAAAAAACACCTATGCACACACATACACACACACACCAACACTGAGCTGGGCCATTCCTAAAAGGTAGTAAAGTTACATTTATTTTCCTAAAACTTCTTCTATATATAGGGAAATATGTACATTATATCACATTTTACATTATATGTCACTGATTTTACCGACCCTGTCTTCTCTCGTTAACTAAAATCAGAAAAGGCATATTTATACTAACTGTCATGACATTACATTTTTATATCATTTGCATTTTCTATAAATTCTGTAAATAATTTTTATACACATCAGATAAAATGTGGTTAATACTGATTTTTTTTCATCTCATTTTGCCAAACGGAAAATCCAGTGAAGACTGTAAGATGATCTTTCATAAAAATGTGTCAAAAGTACAGTTATTGCAGGAATTATCTCTGCACCATTGTTAGTTAATCACATTTAGATGAAATATTTTTTGAATGTTTAAGGCCTTTTTCTTTTGAAAAATGCCTAATGATATGTTTTCTCTGCTACAATGTGGTCAGAACAGCAATAATTGATATCCAAAGGATATGTATTTATATTCATATTAATTATGATATCCAAAGGATATTTATTTATATTAATATTAATTATGATATCCAAAGGATATTTTTACCAATCAATTAAAACTTCCAGAAGTGGCTAAATGTTTGTGATCAAACCTGAGTTGGGCAAATGTTTATTAACACTGTTAATTTACTATGAACATTTAAATATATATACATATGTAAATGCACATTTCAGTATTGACTTTAATACATTTATAGATCAAATCTAGTTTTCATAAATCATATTATTGTCTTTCTCTCATGAAGAACTGGGATATAAATCATTCATTTAGGCTTGTATGCGATAAAAGCTTTTCTGTGAAAGTAGAAAGTATAGAAGTTTTCACCTTTTTCACAAAACCTCAAAACACTTTAGGGCTCTTGAAACGCGTTTGATTTCTCTCACGTTTCTCAACTCAAAAGTGCATCTGAATATTTTAACCTGACGACTGTCTCTGGATCAATGCACCTCTGTCTTCTAATCCCCATATCCAGACCCCACCTCATAGAGGTCTTTCATTTATACCCTACAGCATACAGTATAGAATGTCTCCCTTTGTAAAGAACTATCAGTGCTCTTTGTTGGAACAGAGAAATCAATTCTAAATTATCAATATACTGATGATTAATGTTTTATTGGTCAAAGAGAAATATCAATCATTTTACTTATTTATGTAGTTAGACTTTATCTGTGTTTTCCATCCCAGAAACATCCTCAGGCCTTTAGACTCAGTATATTTCTATTATCCCTCTGTCTTTATTAGTCAGTATTGTCCCACATAGTGTCCATTGTAGCAGCCTGGGAACCTTAACACAGCTTCACACAGACAATGGAAAGAGCTTGATACTTAGGTTAGTCTGTGTCACACCTTATACTCAGAGATCAGCTTTTATACTTCACTTCTGTGTATTGTCTGCAGACCTCGCAGACTCGTATAGTTGATTAGGATTCTAGGAACAGACCACAGCTTCCGCTCATTGGGCAAAAATAGGTTCCAGTTCTTTTTGAGAAAAAACTCAGCAGCATACTTCTGGACTCTTTGGCATGTCTGGCCTCCATTGCTGTAGAAACTAGGTGGGCTTCTTTCAAAGGCCGGCTCTCATCAGGGGAGACAGTGGCACGAACATGTCAAAATCACCAGTCGACTGAGAAAAGGTCAAAGGGCGGAAAAGATCCAAAGAGCCAGTGATGGAGTGGACACTAAGGATTTGAATTACACACACAACAGATGAGTCTGCTGTAATAAAATTGGGACTGTGATCATGGCTGAACCTGGATAGGGAGTATAGAAGGAGATGAGTATAATGAGGCTGGGATGGAAATGACTGCTTACAGTGATTTATTCATGGGCTGTTGAGCCAAAGAAAACCCCTTTGCCTTGCTCCGTTACTGACCATTTAAAGAAGAAAGCTTATGGCTAATGTCTGTAAGACATAAATAGGCAGCCTGAACTGCACAGCTGGAACTCTGTGAACAAACTCTGTTTGTTCAAAAATGTACTTGACCAGACTTCTGAATGCAGGCCAAAAGGAGAAAAAGTAAATTTGACAGGCACCACTAAATTAATGTATTATTCATCAGCAGTTTAACCTGAGAGGACACGTCTTGTTTCAAGGTTTGTGTGTTGCTTGTACTTCTGACCAGCACCTGTAGGTGGCTTTAGATATTTCTCACTAACTACTCTGTACGGCTTACTGTGTCGACTTCTCACTTGACTTTTGGGGCAATATTAGTGACAATATTGTATTGGGATTTATTTTTTGTATCAGTGTCTGACTGATATTGCAGTAATGCAGTGATGACAAGTGTGGCTCCCTCTTGTGGATATTTATAATAAGTGCAGTTTATCCCAAAGTACCCTGTGAGCATGACACGTTGTTTATTTGTGTCATGTATTCTTAATGCCAGGTCTAAAAAATGGCATATAACACTTTACCATACACATTTCAGTTTAGGCTCGAGATTATTCCAGAGGTGATAGCTTTCCAAAATTTTATTCTGAATATGGTTTTGTATCACATAATACATATAATCTCTAGCAGTCAAAGTAGTAGTAGTAGTAGTAGTTTAGGCTCATTATATTCACGTCCACATGATTGTTAAACTTTTCCTAGAAATATACAGGAAAGGTCTGAATATTTCAGTCCAAAATAGATTAAATTGAAACAGTCTGAACCCTGCCAGTTGTGATATTGAAAATAGTTTCATGGTTTCCAGTAAGTGATACTATTTATGCTGGGTTTATAGAACAAATAAATAAAATAAACAAATAGAAATGTCAATTTCTGTCCATTGCAAATGACATACACTTAACTAGGCCATTTACTCCAAACTTGAGCAGTTCCAATGTATATCCAGCAGAGGGAGACAGAGTGTGGCCTCCCATTGCCTGCATTTAGCAAAGGTTGTCTACTTGACTCATACACCTGAAGGTTCATCATATTTCATGAAATGCTGAACTGCTACCACACTAATGTTTGATCTATTTACCAATGTACATGATTTGAAAACAGATGCAGTCCTCCGTCACATCCTGTCTTCTCTACCATCCATACAGGCCTTGGCCATGCCTCCCCTCCCTGTCCCCCTGTTCCTGACACTGCTACAGCTTGTAGTACTTACTTATGTGAGTGGTGGGGCATACTACGGACACAAGCAACACCCTCAACCATACCAGCCGATGCAGCACCTCCAACACATGGGCATAGGCAAAGAAGGTTTTCCCCAACAACAGTACCTTGGCAAAGATGCGCCCTATATGCAGTATCCCCACTACAGGAAGGAACTACCCCAGATGCCCATGCACAAAGGCAAAGAAAATGTTCATAAAGGGGGCAGCTATAATGGTGGCCAAGACAAAGGTGAGAAAGTCAACATTTTCAACAAACAGTAACCAATAACCAATAATCAAAACCAAAACTTTCTCCATATATTTTAAAATGTATCATTTCTGGTCAAATATTTATCTCATTCCTCACAGGTCAGACAGTCCCCAGTGGTGCTGAGGGAATTCCCCAAGGAGAGCCAGGTCCAGCTGGGCCACCTGGACCAGAGGGACCTCCAGGACCTCCTGGACCTCCAGGGAACGGACAGCCAGGACCTGCAGGACGACCCGCACCTCCTGGTCCACCAGGAGTGCCTGGAATGGGCAAACCAGGTTTGCCAGGACTGCCAGGCAAGCCAGGAGGAATTGGTGAAGCTGGACCACGAGGAGAAATGGGCCCTAGGGGTGAAGAAGGGCCAGCTGGACAGCCAGGGCCCCAGGGTACACCAGGACCACCTGGGCTACCAGGAATAGGTAAACCTGGGGTACAGGGATTACCAGGCCAACCAGGGACTAAAGGAGAGCCCGGTCACAAAGGTCTTCCGGGACTACCAGGATTACCAGGACCCAAAGGAGACAAAGGGATGGGCCATCCAGGACAACCTGGTCACAAAGGGCTCCCAGGGCCCCCGGGACCAGCTGGCCCAAGAGGGTTGCCTGGTTTTGGAAAACCTGGGTTGAACGGGGCACCAGGCCCACAAGGGCCACCGGGAGAGAAAGGACATCCGGGAGAGCAAGGACCACCTGGGCCACCTGGTGAAGGAGGACAGTCTGGCCCACCAGGTCTACCTGGTCAAGGAAAGCAAGGTCAAAATGGCCTGCCAGGACAGCCAGGTATGCCAGGTGGGAAAGGTCATCCAGGACCACCAGGTTTGCCAGGAAAGCCAGGACTGCCTGGATTTGGTAAACCAGGACTCCTAGGACCAAAGGGTGATAAGGGTATGGGTGGGCCACCTGGACCTCCAGGACCAAAAGGAGATAAGGGCCATGGAGGACTACCTGGTATGCTTGGACCCCCTGGACCAAATGGTCCACCAGGTCCTTCAGGTCCTATGGGACCCCCAGGAGGTTTAGGTGCACCTGGTCCTAAAGGAGAATGTGGAGAAGGAGGACCTAAAGGGCTTGATGGAGCACAGGGAGTCCCTGGTCCTTCTGGGATACCTGGTAAGGATGGTCTGCCTGGAGAGCATGGAGAGCCAGGACCAAGAGGTCCACCAGGACCAAGTGGTGCCAAAGGAGACGATGGGCAAAAAGGTCTCCCTGGTATCCCTGGTCCTCCAGGACTTCCCGGGCCAAAAGGAGAAGGTGGATTACCTGGTGAACTGGGACCTCAAGGTCCTAAAGGAATCCCTGGTATGAATGGTGCAGCAGGACCATTTGGGCCTCCTGGTCTTCAGGGGCCAAAAGGAGAAAGTGGTCCACCTGGTCCACCAGGCATTGTAGGCGAGGGGAGTCCAGGTCTTCGTGGTCCTATAGGACCCCCGGGGAAAGAGGGCCCATCAGGACCCCCTGGACAACCAGGTCAGGCTGGCCCTCCTGGCCCACCAGGCCTGCCTGGAGCACCGGGTCTGTCTCCTGACATGGCTGGAGTGCTCTCTGAAATGGGCCCTGGACTAGATGGTGTTAAGGCTGGTAGTTATGGTAAGAAAGGCAAGTATGGAGGCAATGGGGCAAGCGTCATGGGTGCCACTGGGTTGGAAATGCCAGCATTCACTGCTGTAGCAACAACTCCCTTTCCACCTGTGGGCACTCCAGTCGTCTTTGATAAGCTCTTGTACAATGGTCGCCAAAACTACAACCCCCAGACAGGAATTTTCACTTGTGACATGCCTGGCATTTATTACTTTGCCTACCACATTCATTGCAAAGGAGCTAATGTGTGGGTAGCTTTGATGAGAAACAATGAGCCAGTGATGTATACGTATGATGAATACAAAAAGGGTTTCCTGGATCAAGCATCAGGGAGTGCAGTATTACCTCTACAACCTGGGGACACTGTGTATGTGCAGCTGCCCTCAGATCAGGCTGCAGGACTTTATGCTGGGCAGTATGTGCACTCCTCCTTTTCTGGGTATTTGTTATATCCAATGTAAAACCACAAACTGCAGAGAGGGAAAGGCTTCAGTGAAAACAAAGTGGGAAGATATTTTGAAATAATATAAAAAATGATCATAAATCCCCTTAGACTGAGCAGTATTTTTATGTAAAGTGAACAAACTATTGTTCTTGTCAGCAGAGATGAGAGGACAAGATAAAATATCTTGAAGAAAATCTGAAGTATGATGGTATGTATATACAGCAGCTTTTATACTGTATAGCCTTATAGCTATGTTATTGGGAGAGCAAAGAAATAAAAAATAATGTATAAAAAGGCTTTCAAAGAACACCTCAAATATGGCTGCACATGTATTTTCATATAAAAACCCATTAGAGTGCAATTGATTACTAGGCACAAACATATGTAGAGAACATGTGAAGGGTATTCAAGAGAAGATCAAACAAACCGTGCAGTGTCAAATTTTGTTCCGGCACCTCTTCAAAACTGGCAGCTACCCCATGTGGTGAAGAATGTGAAAGTAGAAAACATGAAGGCATATTCATTTTGTTAGGAAATGTATATTTTTGCATGCATATAAATACTGTTTTTGTCTCTCAATTGATAATGTTAAGCATGTAAAATGACCTCTTGAGATTGACAACGCATTCAAAGGTTTGCATTACAGCAATTTGTTTTAGAGATAAACGCATTTCTTATTGTGTAACCTGCAGATTACTGAGTATGGGGAAAAGGTTAACTGCATACAATCTAATTCTGATTTTTAATGAATCCATCTCTCAAGCGCCGAGGTTACCAAAGAAAATTTTAATGTGCAAAACACAGTTTAGGAGAAACCTAAGTGACTTTGATTTTAGGTGTGTGAAAGCCTTACATACAGTATTCTAGGGACAACTGGTATTGGTGGTGAGCTATCAATGTCAATTAATGTACTCACTTGGAGGAGCCCAAAAACATGAGATGGTCAGACTTAAATAATAACACTCATGATAAATGTTGCTGACTGACAATTACTCCCATGAGTATGATTCAAAGAGTAAGAATGTAATATTAATTTTATGTTTTAATGTTTGCATATAGATTTATGAGTGTAGTGCTGTAAAGAAAAAATATTGTGCAAAAATGCGAAGGTCAAACAAACTCACCATATTGCCCTGAGCTATGAAAACCACTTAATTCACTATTATACTATACTATATTAAACATTACACCGCAATATAAAGAAAAGTCCACACTACACAGCATCTAAACCGCAGCATTATGCAAGTATACGTGACACGGTAAATATCAGAAAGCACACATATAAACTAAAATAAAATGCATTCTTACTACTGTTTTTAATTTAAAATTAAACCATTATATTCTGTAACTGTTTAGTAAGCCTAATCCATTCTTAGCTGTAATGGCAGTATAATTATAGGGTGTCATGTTTAGAAAACAACTTATAGATTGTTGTTTTGAAATGAAACACTTTAACACTGTGATTTGGTTGTTATCCAGTTCCTCTGGTGTGATTTGTTTAGAAGTGAGAAAACAAATTAAGTTGCATCAATAATTTATTATTTTATCTGCTGATCACCTACATGCAATGACAAGGACATAAAGTATGACAACTTTTAAAGGAAAATATATGTATAATTCTCCTTTAACCATGGTGCTAATATTGTCTTTGTAACCAAAGATTTTAATGTCTTAATGTTTCACATTTGTTATTATTGTCCATGTTGTTTTTTCTAAATAAAAATAGTTTGATTAAAAAACTGTTGTTGACATTTCTATTAGCAAATTAAACCCATTTGACTGAGGCTGGTAGATTCAATGAAATCTGCCTGGTTAAATTCACTGTGGGGGCTCATCCATGAAAAACTGTAAGAAAGGCCAATTACTGAAAAACAACCGACAGGATTGTCAAGTCACACCTGTCCTAGCTGACACAAGTGTGATTTCCTCATGTTAAAATTACCTTTAACATGATGTTTCACTCTGCAAGGGAGCTACATATCAATAATACTGAAAAGGTAAGACAATGTAGCATGCAAGACGTTAGATGCTCAGTCATATTTGCCGTAGTTTGAGAGCCACACCACGTAGAAAGCTATGCAGTCCAGCTTTAACACGTTAAGGATGATGACTGGATTAACTGGTTAGGCCATATCAAGGACAAAATATGTCATAAAACACATGTTTGGTTTACCTGTTTCATCATGATATTCATGTTATCATTCATAGGTTAGTAACTCATTTTAAATGCCTGCAAAGGAATCGTTTTTGAAAATTAAGTTTCAGGACTAAACCAAGTAGTATAAGAGATACCCAGGCTTTACCAGCTCTTACTGTACAAGTAAAGTAAGATCTATCAGTTAAAACATCTCTCAGAAGTGAGACTGGATTGCCAATGGGACAAAATGGGCAACTCCAGAACTACAGGGGCCCAGGGAACCCCAGGCAAACTATGTGCAAATTTAATAGAAAATATTTTTGGGAAAAATGCACCTCTGAAGCACAATATCAACTGATATGATTGAGTATTAGAATTGATTTTAAGATTTTAATGATCGTTTAAAGCCTTGAATGGTCAGGCTCCTGCCTATGTGTAATCTGCTCCCTGCGTGAGATTCTTCCGGAGGGCGCTAATATTTCCTAAATCTCGACTTGTCACTAGAGTTGACTGGCCCTTTGCTGTCTCAGCTCAGAGGATGTCAGGCAGGCAAACTCAGCATCCCCTTAGAAATCTGTTCTTAAAACTCACTTTTATCTTACGGCGTTTTCTTAACTGATGGTATTTGTTGTAGTTATTGTGAATGGGCGTCATGGTTACAGCTGGCTGTGTGCTGTGAGGAGAGATGCTGATGGTCTTTCAGTCGAGATTGTGCGCATGCGCAGAGCTGTTAACAACATCCATTTGTCACATCTTTTGTTAGTACAAATTCAAACAAGGAGCCCAGCCAAACGTTAAGGAAATACGCAGCGGTAAGCATCGTTAGAAATCAAGATTTTACATGGTGTCACACTGTATTGTTATTGCTAAGGGGAAAACGAAGCTAGCGCCAACATACAGTAGCCTACGTAAGGTTTAAAGGTAATGCTGAATTAGGTTAGCTAGCAACAGCAGCTAACGCGCTAGCATGCTTCTAATCGGTACAACAGCCCAAGTAAGCTGCCTGACACTAGTTATTTTCAATTAAAGAGTTATTAGCACCTTGCTATCAGAATTAGACAGCGGTCTGGCTTATTATGTTTGATTTCTTGTCATTTACTTGATTTTCCCTCCCCTCTGACAGCATCCTTTTGTGCTGTAAATTAAACATCTTTGAATATCTTGAATACATTTAGGCTTTGGACTGCTGCCAAACAAGCGCCTTGAAGACGTCACCTTGAGGTTTAGGAAACTGTGATGGGCTTTTTTTGTACTATTTCCGGACATATAACTTAGACCAAGCGATTCAACAATTAAAATAATAGTTAGTTGCAGCCCTAGTTCTGTCAACTTTTGGCTTCTGAAAGAGGATTTCTTTTGTGTGTCAGTAGGTTTCCCTCAACATGACATCACGTGTTGGCCCCAGAGTTTCTGGTACCAATGGAAATGACTTAAAAAACAGAGAAAGGGGGGCCCCACATTACCAAATGAGGTAAGTAACTTTTATCCATATCTGATATTGGTCAATAAATATGAATTCTATCTCTGAATAGCAGCAATATCAACAAGGATTGCTAATAAACCCTGCTTATCTGTTTGACAGTGCTTCCCTGAAGTCAGAGGTGCGAAAGTTAAACCTGGTTCACCTTCTCATCTGGTTGCTGGTGGCAGCCCAGGTGACTGTCAGCCACTTGAACCTGGTGTCACATGACACAGTGTCCATGCCGTACCAGTGGGAGTACCCCTACCTGCTCAGCCTCCTCCCTCTGCTCTGCAGCAGCCTGTCACTTCCAAAGAACAATATCAGTTACCTGGTCATATCCATGATCAGTGCAGGACTCTTCTCTGTGGCACCTCTCATTTATGGTGGAATGGAGATGTTTCCCGTAGCACAGCAGCTCTACCGCCACGGAAAGGCCTACCGCTTCATTTTTGGCATCTCTGCAGTGACTGTTATGTACCTCATCATGGTGGTCGCTGTTCAAGTGCATGCCTGGCAGTTATATTACATGAAAAAGCTGTTGGACTCATGGTTCAACGCCACTCAGGAGAAGAAGAAGAAATAATGGAGGGAAGAAAGCTGTGATTGGGCAAAACTGTGTTTTTATCCTAATTTAAACGTAAGTTATGAGTCTTAGCCATGTCTACTTATTCACTCATCATGTAACATCATACCGTTGACACCAGTGTCCCCTGACACATAGGTGTAAAATAGAGTAAGATGTTTAATTTATGCAGGAATCTGTATTTTTTTGTCACCATTATTTATTGAAATTATTTATTTATTTGTTTGTTTTATAGTGTCCGTGTTATGTGTATTACCTTAATTTATGTGTAAAAAGTATTGTTATGTTTTGTAAGAGCTCTGTCTCCCTCATGTCCTTGTGTCTCATGTGTGTCTCATACAAAGGGCCTTAAGACATTTGTGTCTGGCACACACAAACAGGAGTAGCATTAACGCAACATCCATAAACGCGCCATTCAATCACTTTGCACCCTCTTCATCACTGAGTCTAGACTGCAGCTTTTCTCCAAACAGAGAAATAGGTCATTTGGGACCAAGACATCACGGTCATCTCTCTAAAAATGTTGTCATGATTTGAACAGACACTATGTAGAGGTGTTCATACTTGTTCATACAAGTACAACAGTGAAGGCATGAGTGTTCCAGCATGTACATTTTGCTGAGAAATTGCTACTGTATGTGTTAAAATAAGGTCTGCCTTTGCTGCAGATGTGCTCATCTTGTCTCTTTCAGTAAGTCTACCTCTTACAATACTGTTTTTTTCCAGGATGCATCTAACCCATTAAAAAATAAGGGTGATAATCACAATTGCTCCTTGTACTCTTATGTTTTATGGTCTTCACATTTAGCATCCAAAAGCCACTTTATAAAGCCTGTGTACATGAATAAAATATGTATTGTAAACCAAAAAAAATTAATAAAATGAATGCTCTTCAACTTGTTACAATTGACGTTTAATAATCTTTACAATTAGATGAATCAATCGCAACGCACTTTGTTCCAGATGGTCTGCGGCTGCGTGCAATGAATGCCACGTACTGGTTGACGTTGACAGTTTGGAGGACACTTCCTGATGCTGGCGCCCGTCCTAGCTAGGCTAGCTAACATTTGATTTTCACGGTTTAGGGAAACCTGTGAAATAAAGCGTGGTCAAGTCGTCTGATTCAGGTAAAAGACTTTTAGTTTGGGGTCCAGCTATAGCATGATTTAGCTTTAACCACACGGCAGTTTCTATGCTCTCCCTGTATGAGTGATGTGTTGCTAGCTAGCAAGCAAGCTAACGTTAACGTTAAGTGGTTAGCTTGCAGCTAATGTTAACGCTACTCTCGCTAGGCTAGCTCGCCCAAACAGGTGTCGAGACTGGTTGGTAAGAAGTTACTTACAAAAAGATCCGCTACTAATCTATTATGGCTTTAAAGAAGGCAAAGTTGATACATTACCATGTTAAGAATATGCTGGTTTAACGTCAATTACCTGGCTCAGAATGCCTATTAAAAGTAGCTAACGTTAGCTATTACAAGTTACACAGGGCACCGCTTTTTGCCGACCGATTGCTATAAAGTGAAATTAAGGCAGGCTATTTTACTGCAACTCGTGGGACAATACAGTTGGAGGTTAACTATTTTATTTCTCTTTACTCCACATGCATACCTGATATTGTCGCCATTGATACAGCAATGATGAACGGCCTAGCAAACGTTAGCAGTTTGGATTTCTGTGTATGGGCCACTGACAGATGACTCTGCGATTGAGCGTCTTTTACAAGTAGCGTTGGCTAGACTTGCCATTTGAAAAGGCCACTTTCACGTTTAATTCCGATGTACCGAACGTTCACTTGGAAGCGCCAGTTTGGTGGAAATCAGTTGGTTATTGTCCTTATTTAACATAACTGCAACGTTATGCTAAACGTTAGCTACCACACAATCCCTAGCATCCAGCCAATTATTCATCTGCCTAGGGCAGTGACAGCCGTAGCATTTCTGGAATTAAATGCACAGTTGTGTGTTGTCCAGCCTAGAACACCAGCAGGCAACGTCATAGTTAATCCAACTGGTGACTACACACGATCAGCGAGAGACGTTCATTGATCACAGACTGTAGAGGCTAACTTATCTGAATCTATGTAAAATGTTGGAGATCTAGGATTGCATACCAAACTAAAGTTTTATCTCTTCTGCATTCAAATGATCATATTTTTCTGAAAGATCCAGATGGTTAAAAACTGTATTTGTCTTATCAAACAGGTTGATATTTTGGCTCAAAGTCCTGTAAAGAGTTCTATAATAGCATATTCCTTGCCACCTCACTGGGTGATGTTTGACCCTTAGACTCTTCTGTGATAGTGATACTGCATAGGCATAGTTATGATTAGAGAAGCTCTCTCCCTTTCTTTGTAATGATCATGGAGCCTTTAAGGAAGACAATAAAGCTCAGTTACAATAAAGAGGAGCTGCTAATTTGAACGTAATCATTTTAATCATAAATAACGACTCATGGCAACCACTTCCACTGACCTGAGAGAAAGGGAGAAGGAAAGCTAGGACGATAGGCTTGTTGATTAGTTGGTTGTTGGTTAAAACTACCTCTCCCCTGACCCTGTTTAGTGGTGGGAGCAGAAGTGTTCCGACGGCACCATGAACGGCCAGCTGGACCTGAGCGGAAAGCTCATCATCAAAGCCCAGTTGGGCGACGACATTAGACGCATCCCTATCCATAACGAAGACATTACTTATGATGAGCTAGTGCTGATGATGCAACGTGTCTTCAGGGGAAAGCTGCAGAGTAATGACGAGGTTGCCATCAAATACAAGGATGAAGGTAAGTCAGGACACAGGCCCTTTGTCCTAATTGGTCTCAAGGGCAAAAGTGTGAATGTTGACAGTGAGTTTTTCTCAGGCCAGCTTATTTATTGCAGACTAGTGTATAGTTTATGATACCGGTACTAATTACTTGATCAGGTTATTTGACCATGTAGTTCTAATACGGGAATGAAGTAGTTGGGGTTTTTTGCTGTCTTAAGATATCATTTCCCTTACAGTAGTATCATCTGGTCTCTCTTTTCCCTTTTGCTAGATGATGACCTCATCACCATCTTTGACAGCTCTGACCTGTCCTTCGCCATCCAGTGCAGTAGAATACTCAAATTGACTTTGTTTGGTAAGATATTAAAACATTTCCTTTCTGTTGCCCCTTCGTAGACATACAATCCAAGATGTTTGAAGTCTTAAATCATGTGATAGCGTCATGATGATAAACTGTAGATGTTTCACATTAGCTGTTACAGTAACCAGTCACTAGAGGGCAGTCCAGCTTATGTTTCACACAGCAAACCTCAGCTCTCATCGGTCTGTCTGCACTACCCTTCTGACTAATTTGGGATGGAATTTCTATGTGTTTCTTAGTTCAGGTTCAGCAAGCAAACAAAAGGCAGTAGATGTATGCAATTACAGAAGCCCTTTATATGCCAGTTATACTGGTTCCTAATCTTAACCTTAAATATGTGCCCGCCCAGCTAAGTCCACAGTCATTCAGTAGCCCTGTAGGTATGTGACCTCAGGTGTAGAACATAGAAGAATTAATTGTATTTCCCAAATAACCAGTGAGCCTCACCCGAACATGTCAGGTTGAGGCCTGTTTTTGTCAGTTTTAACAATATGTTGTATAAAGTTGTGTTGAAAATTCTGAGTTTTTATAGAAATTTCACACAATACTTGCAGTTAATTAAGTATTAATCAATGAATAATTGACCAATTATTGAGTATGATTTTAATCATTGCTTGAATAGGAATACTTAAAAGTATATTTTTTTAAAGCAAGGCCAGTTAACTACATGACATACAGTTTTAGGAAGCTTTATGGTTAAATGGTGTTTTCTGTGTGGTTTGACTACTTAACCTGGGGGGGTACAATTGTACTAATCAGACATGCCATCTGGGACAGTTTTCTTTCAATAATGGCAAAAAATACATGCCCATATAAAGTACACCACATAATCTGTATCTGTAAATGTCAAAATACAACTTGATGTTTTCACTGATTATATCTCCTGGCAGGCCATTTCTACATTACATGTGTTTTTCTTCCTGAATTATTCTATTTAAACGCAGGACTGTGTCCCAGTGTTTAGCTGTTGGATAGTCTACATTGTGTTTCAGAGCTTTGTCCTTCCTGCCAGGAAATATTTGTGGTAGAGATTTACCAGTATGGTAATATAGGCAAACATTAGGATATTGAGTCTACAGAGTATGGCATCTTACAAATGTAATAATCTGAATTAGATTTGAAACTCAAAATGGCCCGTACAAAGTTAGAAATACAATAATACGCACTCACTCTACTATTGAATCTGTAATAACAGGATGTAGTTTCCTGTGTGCTGCTCCTAGTCTCCCACACCCCCCCCCCCCCCCCCCCCCCACACAACAAAACAACAACAAACAAACCAAAAAAAACACAACAGAAAGAACACAGCACGAAAC
>CM022488.1:9819196-9838856 GCA_011952105.1 Coreoperca whiteheadi | reverse complement strand
CCCACAGTCCCTGTCGTGCTTGCTAAAGCCCCGGAACGCGGTAACCCCCCCCCCCCCCACTTTACGGCCTGTCTTTTATACCCATCTTGATGTTTAAAAGAGCCCCCCCCCCCCCCCCCCCCCCGCAAAAAAACAAAAGAAAAATCAAATCCTGGCTCATCATTACATGTGGTGACCTCACATGGAACTGATATTCTCTGACATGTGTCGAGATTCAAGGCGAGCAAGAGTTGCTGGAATCCCAGTGCCTCATGACCCCATGCATCTCTGTTCAGCATTATCCACTCAAACAGAGGAACTTGTGAGAGAGAGGAATGTCCGGCGATCTCCGTTCTCACATTCATTCTTTTGCGACGGAGATTTCACTCCTCCATCAAGTTGTAGTGGAAAAACAAGCGTTGAAAGAAGGTAGAGTGACCTGTGTGGTGCAGGTCACATAGGGTCGGAGAAATGTAAGAATGCTGTCCTGTGTTTCCCGCAGACTGACCGTGTAATAATGGACCTATTGGTTTGATTTCACTAAGTAAGCAGGACAAATCAGTGCCCTTTTGCTCAGCATTGCCCAGCTCCATTGTTTGCTAACTGCCTAGCCGACAGGGTGTGATGATGAAGCGCTCAGTCCCTCTGTCAGCCTGGCTGCTACTGTGAATGGCTTGTGGATTCAACCCTGTGATAGATGGTCTCTGTACTCTCAGGTATTCAGAGTGTGGAGCCAACAGAATTGGGACAGAGCATCATTCATAATGTACATATGCTTAGTGTGGAGTTAACAGCTTTTCCAGACCAATTTTATTTTACATAAGCAGATGTTACCATGTAATACAGAGCTGTTTTGTGCAGATGACCTACTATTTAATTAATTTAATTTACCAGTAAATACATTTCAGTCTAATAAAGTGAACATAGTACAGTATACTGTATTGTTAGCTGTTAGTCCTCTACAAACATTTACATGAACTTACTGTATTTGATTATCCTGCCACTTTTGGTTTGGTTAACCATCTGCTGGGCTGTTGACGCATTATTTTACAGTCTGACCCATATATTCCTAGGAGCTCATGGCTATAAGTCAGCTCTGGACTGTGATCTATGTCAATGAGCAGTTTAAGTTCGAGACAACGTTCCCCAAGGTGGGAAATGATTGTAATTAATGAGATCCAGATTCAGCAATGTACAAAAATGCCCCATTAATAAAGGTATGGACTAGGGGATTGCTCTCTTCTGTAAAAGCGATCAGGAGTCAAGTTTGGATCCATCACCCTCCTTGAGGACTTACGCACAAATGGAGTCGGCTGTGCAGAGATGGAGAAATGTCTGACTTTGCTCACTCATATTGCTCACTCATATTCCCCAAACAAATTAAAGGGCTTTGTTGAATTTGCTCATTTGTGCCCTCTCTCTTCATCTCTCATTATCTGCAGTGAATGGTCAGCCACGGCCTTTGGAGTCGAGCAGGGAGCTCAGGGAGCTCATTGAGCTCAGAAATAAAGTCAACAACCTCCTGGATAGCCCCCCACAGATCCTGGTCTGGCTGCTATAGCACCGGACAGCGGTAAGCACCCCACACACACGTTAGAGCTAGACTGACAAATCAGCCAATATTAGCTTATTGGAGAGATATCTCTATCAGTGTGTATGTTGGCCATTATGAAAGAAGAAATTGCTGAACAGAAATACCAGACAATTTAATTTAGACACAGTGTCCCCATTACAGTTAGTCCACCAGAGAGCACTGACAAGGGGATTTTGTTTACAACTCTTTAACATGTGTAACACGTTGTGAACATGTGCCATAGCTAATAATACCTTTTTTTTTTTTTTTTATATAGCCCCTTTTGTGACAGTGCTTTACAGTAAAAACGAATAATAAAAGTAAATAAAATCCAAAACATAAGATGTAAAATAAGTAATGGCATATTTTTCGCAAACGGGTGGTTTGATTTCTCTTTGGGTACTTAAAAAAATACATTTTTGATCGCAAAACCTTGTCTGTTAGGTATCTTAATCCCAGTGTTGGGGATCGCAAAATAACACGTGTTCATAATCCACATGGTCACTGCCAGAATCGCAAGATCTATATCCCACAGGGACACTGAGACAGTTTATAAGGGTCAGTCACTGTTGGAATAATTCAGTAACTTTCTTTATTATGAAGATTTGTCTGGAATCACACACGACATTTGTAGCTTTAATAATATGCCGCATACATACTGTTTCAGTCCAGTTTGATTGCGGTCCCTCCCACGCATGCACACACACACAAGCACAACTCAAGCAGAAAGACACCCGTCCCTTGTCATCATAACTGTGACCAAAGCATTTACGTGAGGAGCGAGTGTGGTCATATAACAGTATGGTAGTAGGCAGCTGTTTTTAAAACTGACTTTGTGCTAGTAATTCTCTGTGAGCTGTAACTTAAAGCAGTGTTTTAATTCTGCCCTCTCCTGAACAAGTACATATTCATATGTGATTTGGCTGTAATCAAGGAGTGAAATAAACAGGGCTCATCTGTAGTTTGCGATCTGGCACCATGTTGAGACAAGCAGGTGGGTTTGTTTTTTCAGGCAAATGCAGGAGTATAATCGAGGTCTTTTACGAGGCTTTGGCGGGTTTCATATTTAAATCCCACAATGAGTGACGAACACTCAAATACTCACTTATAGTTGCCTCAGACTAGTGCAACATGTTGCATACATGCATTGCATTATTGCCACGTTTCATCTTCATCTCTGTTGGTTCTTAACCCTTTCTGTGGCTGTGTTTCCAGAATCAGTGGATGGACGTGAAGGCAAAGTGGTGGCAGCAGACCCCACAGTGAAACAGGCCACTCCAGTCAGCGCAGCCAGCATGTCAGCTTTCGACCCGTTAAAAAACCAGGACGAGGTCAGCAAGAATGTCATCTCCGCTTTTGGCCTGAGCGAGGACCAGGCCCCAGGTATTGCAGACTATGCAACTGCAAAATGTAGAAGACGCTATTTCTAAGTGTGTGTTCTGTTTCAGTGTATAGCTGTCACGTTAAGTATTCATAGCTCCACTGTGTGTCTGTCTCCCTCTGTGGCGTCTGAGCAGCTCCCCAAGCGGTCGCACCAGAGGAGCGCTCAGGAACCCCTGACAGCATTGCCTCCTCCTCGTCTGCAGCCCCTCAGCCAGGAGTGCCCCCCCAGCCACAGGCTCCCTATACCGGAGTACAGCAGGGACCCCCAGCTGGCATGGATGGTGAGATACGTGTCCACACACAGCTACTGTATGACCAAGAAATCCCGAATACAACATGCCATATGTAATACTGCATAACACACAAACGCACACATACTCTGCTGTATGCAGTGTCTGTGTGAGAAATAATGCACAATGGGATCCTATCCTACTGACCACAGGGAGCTGGAGACCTTGCAGTATGAGTGGTTAAGCAATTACACTTTATTTTACAGTGGTGCTGCTATATGGATGTTTTTTACCTCTAATGAAGCTTCATAAAAATGTCACGCCCTGTTGAGTTTTTTTGAATGTGTCCAAGCTCTTTTGTTTTCCTAAGAGTAGCTCTTATAAACCTTAAGTAGGAAGCCTAAAAATATATCCCCTGGTGAGTTTTAGCTGGTATGGTTTGACTTACAGGCCCAGTAATTAGTCTTTAAAACCTTCTGCATTAGTAGTATTGGGTCTTGCAGTACAAGTAACCGTCCATCATACACTCCTCTCAAGTTTTTGCCATAACTCATAAATTAGTCAGTGTCATTATACTTCTTTTTTTAATGTGAAGATTTGTTTAGAGTAAATCAAAATCTAATCAAATATAACTTGACTGTCTCCACGCTGAAAACAATGACATATTTGTGTGTAATTTAGTGTATGTGTGACAGTATAGGATCAATAAATGCGCCAAACCTGTTTATACTACCATTGTTTAATGAGATCTGTTAATTCTCGTTGGATTACAGACAGTATCACTTTCATCAGATATTAAAATTAGGTGAAATGTTAAGAGAGTGGAACAATATTGTTTTGATATGAGTAGAGCAAACACATTCAATTAAACACATTAAGGAGGATGAATATACAGTATCTTTTGTTTTTAACCAGTTTGAAGTTCACAGATTTACAGTTTACTGCATGTACTGTTACTTGTTCTTTGGGAATCAGCTCCACTTAGTTAGAGTAGCAAGTTTCATGAAATGATGAATGATCCTTGAGTTTCTCTTAATCAACGCTGCGTAAACAAGAGTATTCATGGAACTAGGCTTTATCTTCAGCAGAGACCTTATCGCAGCTCTCCCCTGTGTGAGACCTTTAGAACGCACATGTTGGACCCAAACCCAAGGTCTGGATAAAGATAAATGAACAAGTGATTAGGCAGTGTTTTGGCAAAACAAACAAGACTTATTTTACTTAATTTTCTCAGCACAGTACTATTCTGGGATCCAGCTCAGGGGGCAAAATGGTCTTCTCTGCCAATCTCGCATGTCCATTTCCTTTATCCAAGTATCTCACTTAACTTTAGGGAATTCACTGGCTTGTTTCCCCCTTTTTTGTGAAGAAAGGCAGGTGCAGTCTCAGAAGTGAATTGATTGTATTGTTTATCACATTGCTATAAGTGGATTGGATTGCTTTCAGCTTGTGGTTTGGTGGTTTAGCTGGACGAGGAGAGCACTGGAGCAGAGCAGATGCCTTTTGTTGCACCCTGAGAGCCGTAACTTGCTCTCAGAGCAGTCACTCGTGACCACACCTGTAACACTGAAGATCAGCACACATGTGGTATGACTACTTCCATTTAACTGGTGGTTTGTGGTTTGGCCCGGTTGGCGTTGCAGTGCCTGTCCGTAGGGCTCAATAACAGTTTAGCTGATCCAGAAGGAAGACTTCTTCAGTCACTGGGTTAGCCAGTGAAACACCATGTTGCACACAAACAGCTGCCTCAGCTGCAAGCTTTCTTTTCCTTCAATAACACCAAGACTAAGAGAAACAACAGACTTTCTAGTCTAATAAGTAACTTCTTGCTGATTTGATGTTGGATTCTGACTGGTTTTCCAGAATTTAATAGATGTGTGTGTGCGCAGGGATGCTGTCATGGAGGTCTGACAATTCATCCAAGCTTTGCATGGGTACTCAAATTGGCAGCCTTTTCAAGATTACTGAAAGGAACGAAAGGGCATGTTTTTGTGGAATTGTTATCATCAAGTTTAATATCCGTTCAAACGAACACATTTGGAACAAAAAGGGAGTGGTGTGATGAAGGGGTACTTGAGCTCATCTGACAGGGTTGTTGGGGTACATCAGCCAAAAAATAAAAAATAAAGAGTTTGGGAACCACTGGTCGAGGCCAGATGTGAGGTATTAAATTTGGCTGACCGCCCAGTAGTGTAGGACTGAGATTCCGCTGAAACCCTTGTGTGAAAAAGCATGAACCCTAGTAAAGTTCAGCGAGCCTTTCTACCAGTTCCAGGGGAAGATTTCTGTAACTGAAGCTGAGGAGGGAGACGAGTAAAAAGATAAATTTCCCAGAGGTCAGTAAAGTATCGTCATTGTACATGTTGGCATCACTTGCAAGATACTTTCTTGAAATCTTGTAGCAGGTTGTTTTCCAAGCCCAACGTGGCAACGAACAGTTCATCCTCTCCCTATCCGTTCCGTAGTTTCCCTCCTTCATCTCGTTTCTTACTTCCAAGGCTGCAGATGGTTGGCACACAAAGACATCAAACTAGGTCCTGCCCAGCCTCTTCTCCCACTCGACCCGTTCCTCACTCTTTGTCCTCACATTATTCCTGTCTCTGGTTGCAGACTGTTTGTCAGTATGACAGCCTCGAGGCAAATCAGAACAGCCAGCCGATGCACGAGAATTTAAAATACATCAGATTGCCAACTGAGCATGTGTGGCCTTTTTAAAGCTAGCCTTAGGCTAACTTTTAATGCAAGCTTAGGTTACTTGTTACAATAAGAATCCTGCTAACAAGTTCCATAAGAAGATGATAAAGATTTCAACCTGTTGTCTGTCAGATGCTGAAAGACCCTTGGCAATAATTTACATCTGTGCAAAGAATAAAGAAACTGTAAACACGTGTACGTAGCAATGGCCCAGACATTTGCGTGAGGCTTTTTATCAGATGGGCATACATGTGTTTGGTGTGAAATGTTTATTTAAAAAAAGGACCTCGTTCTCACAACTCCTTCTTGAGGCATGCTTGGAGGTCAGCAGAACTACATCCAAATGCTTCTTTGTTCCAGTGAACAGTATTTTCCGAACTTGGGATTTTTCTCCTGAAGCAACGCAGCTCTGTCTTCAGTGAGCCCCTAGTCATTTCTTTGTCCCGTGAGCGCTTCGCAGGCTCATAGCTGACCTCTTGGCTGCACTGGAGCGAGATTAACTCCCCAAGCCAAAGGGGTCTAACAGCCACGCATCCTTCCCATCACTCTTGCATAACGCTCGTGACGGATTACAGACCAGAGAAGAAGCCAATTTAACACCCATGCCTTCTCACACGGTAAAGACCATGGTGCTCATGCTAAAGGTGCTGTCAGTGAGATAACACATGGTTGCCACATCACTTCAGTGCTTATGAAAAGATGCTGTAGAAGTACACTGTTTCTAGCTAAATAAATATTTAGTTGTCAAGTGTCTCCCAGACCAATGCAAAGTCAATTTCCTCCAGGACAATTGTATGTGTCCTGTTTTTTCTACTTTCAAATGTTTTGAATTATTGGATACAAAATAAGATGAAGTTATTTCTGAGTGCACTGAGGTTCTCTGACAGAATAACTTGATAGGGGTTCATAGGCTCTTTTTTTCAGCTTTTCTTTGTTCAGAGTCTCAAATTGTCACAATATCAGCCCTCCCAAAGAGTGGAAAATCAGCACCAGTTTTACCAGCGCTTGAAAAACCAGTGAACCCTGGTGCGGCCCTCATTCATTATGCCTTCTCTCTTTGTGCTTTTCATGTGTCGTCACCCCAATTTATATGCCAGGCAGGAGATTTGGGAGTAAGATTTAGGCCTCGTTAAGGGAGAACACTAGTTTGCCAAGCCTTTGCATGTTTGCTGAACACTCAGGCATTCAGTGGAAAACTTGATGAGAAAATTTAAAATAGCAAGGGAAAAATGTTTGCATGTTTTTTTTTAAACATAAAAAGATGTGCAATGGCATCACTGTCAAGCAAGATATTACTGATTACTCGTCATGCTACGTGATGCTCCAGGCTTACTTGGATTTTCAGAGGCCTTTATTACAATTTAAGGCACATCCTCGAGGCTACGTCCACACTACTACGTTTGCGTTGTAGTCTGGACGGCCAAAAACAGAGGCTTTTTTTTAAACGATGACGCGGCCACCCACGTTCGCTTCTTGATTGGGTCTGATCAGTCATTCAACATCAAAGTTTTGATTAAAAACATTATCCGGGAGGATTTTGTGAAGAGCAGTCACGTTTTCTGTCTCATTATTTTTATCCTGCTGTCTCTTTGCACCGGCACGCGCGTGCGCAGTGACCGAGATTAGTCAGGCGTTAGGCGTTTTGAGGCATGGTAGCATGGACGGAGATTATTTCAGAAACAGGGCTGAAACGCTCGGCTGGACGGATATCGTTTTTGTTTAAAAATGTAGTAGTGTGGACGTAGCCTGAGATGACTGGAGTTGTACAGATAATGGTGAACGTCCTCTACATGTGCACGTGTGCAGACTGGTCAGGTCGTACTTAATAAAAATGCAACACAAAATCACTGTTTGCAGACAAAGACATGTCTGAAGGTGCAGAGGATAACTCCTCATCCTGATACAGGGAAATTGGCCTGCGACATTAATGTCTGTGCACCTATAGTATCGATGGTGGATACATCTGTCAGCCTCATTTTTTTTTTTTTTTAATGATTGCATCTTTTACTTTGTGTTTATGTGTAGCTTGGAGCCAATTCTTACTGTAATGTCATAGAGATGTCTGTGGGTAGTTGGCTTTTAGCAACAAATAGTTGTATCAAAGTGGTTGCAGATGTTTTCATTGAAGCAGTTATGTGTTGTTCAGTCCAGATGCACAGGTGTTTCCATGAAGATACAGAGACCCCATTTATACTTATTTACTTCTTGCATCTTGGATAGCTATCTGATATAAAAGCTAAGTGTAAATGCATTCAAGATGAATTTGCTATCCAATTGCATTCTAACCACGTTAACAAGATGTAAATGCATCTGTCTCCAAGACATACGTAATCTTTACTCCTCCCAACTGTAACTACGTTAGTAATAATTGTGAAATTGACCCTTATCTTACACTGAAATTACACTAAAATTTGCAGTCAAAAAGCTGCTCGAAATCTCTGTTATTATCAACTGTTAATTATTGTAACTAAACTACTTAAATGCAGAAGTTCTTCTGGCATTTTTGGCAGTTAGTAATCAGCTTCACGTGCATTAACGCCAGCCCTGAACTTGATTTGCATGTAGCCCAGAAAAAAACAACCGTACAATCAGCTTTGTGATCTGGCCAACGGACACGCATGTATGTGGCTAAGTGTAAATGAAAGTGTATTAAATTGTATCTGGAGTTTATATGGATGTGGGACCATAGATGTAATGAATAGTGGCTTGTATAATGCTTGTTCCTGTCGTTTCAGGTCAGGTGTACCAGCAGTACCAGGCTCCAGGTGGATACCCGCCTCAGCAACCAGGTGCCCCACCGCAGCAGCAGTACGGTATGCAGTACACTGGTAAGAGTAGAAAGGGGGAAAGGCAGCTTCTGTGTTAAGTAAGGTGGCTCTAGAGTGAATGAAAGACACTCCCTCTCTCTGCAGGATACAGCCCTCAGCCCGGAGCCCCTCAGCCTGGCCCGCCGCAGCAGCAGCAGCAGCAGCAGCAGCCACCGCAGCAGCAGTTTCAGAACTACGCGCCTCCTGCTTCCCAGGCTCCGGCCCCCGGTCCAGCGCCAGGGTTCCAGGGTGGCCAGCAGCAGCCCCATCCATCTCAGGGAGCCCAGCAGTATCCACCAGGAGCCTTCCCTCCCCAAAACTATACCTCCCAGGCCTCCCAGCCTGCCAACTACAGCCTGCCACCCAGCTCCCAGCCCGCCACAGGGTACCAACCCCGCCCGGGATACACCCCTCCTCCAGGCAACACCGTCACCCCTCCACCAGGAGCTGCTAACCCATACGCCCGCAACCGCCCCCCTTATGGCCAGGGCTACGCTCAACCAGGCCCTGGATACCGGTAAAAGAGGATAGCAGATGTTACTGATCCCCACACCCCCAAACCCCTACCCTATATGTGGCTCCATCTGAGTGGGTGCAGAAAATATGGCTTACTCTGCAGCCCCCCAACCCCCACTAAAAATATCAAGTCCAAATATGAAACAAGCAACTCCCCCAGTCTGATGGTTAGTGTTTGTATGCTGTCAATCCAACATACCAGTCTGTTCTGGCCCTGGTGTATGTTCCTTGTGTTATTTTCCCCTCTTCTCCTGTCACCACCACCACTGTATTCTCTGCCCTCCTGTATCTGTCATTGTAAAAATGTAGCCAGGTTGTATGCACACACCTGGGAGACCAAAACAGGCTGTTGCACAAAATGTTTATTCTTTTCATGGTAACGCTTCATTTTGCGAGTGAGATCAGCGTCCACATTCTGCATTTGTCATACATTTCACTGACAAACATCTCAGCTGGTTGTGTTGAGTGTACAAAACACTAAATGAAAAGTTACCCCTTTGTCTGTCTTTTTTCTTTATTTGTTCAATTTCAGCACCATGTCGGTATTAATGATGTGTCAATGAAACTGCCCCATGTTGGGAACACTAGCTAAGCTGATGGCTTACGTGAGGTGTAGATCCCGACGTCATGAAGAAGGCTTCTTTCGTTTAGCTTGTTGTATCACCTCCAGTAAAGCTTGCTATTCCTCTCTTTATCTCATCACTGGTTTTTACTGATAAATCAAATTCCACCTTCTTGCAAGATTAGTTGTTTATGTATAAACTTTAACATTTTTTTCTTGAACCTAATAAATGATTGAGACCCAGTTGGAGTCCTTTATCTTTTTGTGTTGCTCTTGGCCCCACTATGCCTTGCTGTCTCTCTCAACACTCAGTCTGTGGTTTCTGAGTTCATGTCTCAGTTAAGTTTGGCTTTCCTCTTCTCCCCCACCCAGATTTGACAAACTGTGGTAATCCTGGTATTCCTATTTTGTTTTCCCGCCTGTGGGTTGTGGTTGGCTGGGGCATGGGCGTATGTGGTTTATGTTTCAGGTCAAACTGAGTGAATGCACAGGGTTTATTAAAGAATTTGAGATGCATGTTTAGCCTTGCTTTTAACCATGGAGTCTGGAGTTGAATTCTGTTTTAAACCTTCATCAGATCAGGATTAAAGCATAAACACAGTACCAGTGATGCATCATCCATTAAAGGATAGGCTTGACACTTTGGGGAATATGTGTAGCCTAATAGCTTTTTTGCAGAGAGAGACTGATAATGACAATCTTCTCATCTAACTTTCGGCAAGAAAGCAAATAAGAGATGTAAGAGACTTCCCACAATGTTGAACTTTTAACCTTTAACATAAAAGGCATTGAAGTCAAAAGGAAATTAATATCAGTAAATATAAAAACAAGATTTATTGCTGAAAACATACATGGTGCATCAAAAACAACTGCAGTCATGACATAAAAACCTGGCACTTTCTCTCCAATGATTTATAGCTGTATGTACACTTTTAAGTAAGTCCAACACAAAAACATAAATTATGTCATTTGCTTACATCATTTCCACATTGAATCTGTTTTTTTTTTATACATTTTTAAATATATTTTATAAAACAAAGGACAAGACTGCACAAGCATTAAAAATACATAAATCTTTTGTTTCCAAGTGACCACACTACAAACTTTGGGCAATAGATCAGCAATTTGGCTAAAGCTATTTAATCGTTTATGTACCAAACTATATCATCCCTGGTATACAAATTGTATTTCACACCATATACATATATGAACAAAGGTTTAATACTGTGCAAACTGCAACTGCTAATAATCCCTTAGGGCCAGCAGAAGGTCAATTCTGCATGTACGTGTATTTTTACATGGTCCAAATGTAACGTTACAATGAAAATATGATTGTCACCTTTCTGTACACAAATGACCAATGTGTGTGCTCACTGACATGCAAGTATTGGGTACAATTTTTACTTTCTCATCTCAAAAACCTGAGCACACACCGAATATTCAATAACGATCCCCTTGATAAATAATATCATACAAGTTATTACACTTTGGGAGCCAGCTTCCCAACATTTTCTCTGTGATTACTGTATATTCAACATTGTGGTTCACTCAAACTCCTGCATTCTTTTTATTCGTTGTGAAATTTTTGATAAACTACAGAAATTAAGACCAATGTTAAAAATGCACTCAGTAGAGTTTTGTGACACCTAATAGTCCTGTGCAGGTTCTTACCTGGAAGAGTAGCGTTCAAGCAGACAGACCCATCTACAGTGTCCATGGTAACATGAAAGAAAGGCCCACCTCCCTTCAGGGCCTAGACAGGTGCCTTTATCTTCCTCACCACCAAGGAAGTCATCATTCCTGGACAGGCCTGTGGGGTCTTACCACTTCCCAGGTATGGGTGTGCCACACTCGTACCAGCCTACATAAGTAACATGTGACTTTCCTCCAATCTCTCCAAAGTTGACAGGTTCCTGTCTCATTGCTCTATAAAACCCTGGTAGAAAGACAAAGAGGGGGGATAAGAGCCTACATAAGGACATCAAATTATCGCTCAATAGTTCTGGCTAACCAAAATACCTGGCCTGCTTGGTAGCTGATCAGCAAACATCTGGGTGCCAGTCCGTCCATCCAGGAACGAGTCCACAAATTGACAATGGTCCTCACCGTGCCCCGTCTGATCTCCAATATTGTAGAACTTCCCTACAGAGTGAACAGAAGAAGTAGGTTTTGGGCTATAAAAGTAAATCTGACCACATTATCATTCTAAGATCTGAGAGGTCATATTGACATGAAATTGAACTGGTCAAAAAATGGTCATGCTATGTTAAAAAGACGGAGTCCAGCTGTTTTATGCTGCTGTGGGTTGGTTTAACAGCAGCATTACTGCCAATTATAGGAACAGTATTAACACGGTCATAAAAAAGGTTGGTTCTATAATTAGTTTGACTCCCAATTCATTACAAAAGAAAAAGGAAAGAACCAGGAGGGGCGTTTAAAACATACTTCAGTTTATTTGGTATTTTTAGCAGTCTGAAGTGTGTTGAGGGACCAGGTAAGGAGGCCGAGATACTCTGTGGAATGATTTTAGAAGGTTTTTGTGCCCACAGCTGTGAAACATTTGACTCATTTGATACTTTTTTACTGAGATATGGGTTGTAATTTTGACAATTCTCTAGGTTTTATTTCATATTTATTGTCTGTTTATTGGTCCCATTTTCAGGTGCATCACTTATGTTTGGGGCCTTTCATGTATTTATTGACCCATTGTACTTTTTTTTTTCCATTTAGTGGCTAGGTTGGGCTCCAGTTGGGTTACAGTATGTTTTTCTTTTGTTGTCTGCTGTGATGCGTTAAGTTTGGTGGCCCATGTACAATCACAAGCAACAGTTTGCCATCTGGGGATTAATAAAAAGTTATCTAGTCTTCAAATTTAGCATTTTTAAGACAGCTGCAAATTCATTATTGGACACACAGTTACCCTGAACCATCCCAATCAGTTCTGGGGTCCTAACAAAACCCTTTAAAATAATGAAGAATTACATGTTCCTCTCTGGGTTGAGGCCAATTTAACCCCTAATGATAATGTAAAAAATGCACAGTCCTAGGCAGCTGCATAGCACACTAATGTTCCAGTGTGTAATTACCAGTGAGAGAGTCACTCAGGTAGATCTTGTATCTCAGGGAGTTGCAGAGCTGGATGCCCACAAACTTTCGGTACCAGGTTCTCTTCACGTACTGCTTTCCGCTGCACTCAGAGTAGGCATCGGATTTAAATGGGAACTGAGTCCAGATGGCATCTTTGCCTGTGAGGAAATCATTAGAAGCAAAGGCTTCATTTACTGTTTGTTATCTGTATAAACAGGATCCAAAATTAGTGAAGGTTAAACATTTTAAAAAAAGCACAAGAACAAACTGATTAGAGAAAAAGACGATATTCACCTGAAACATGTTCGCTCACTCGTGGATCCGCTGCAGATGTGAGGAAAAATCGCAATGAATAACATCAAGACAACTTAGCATTAACACACAGTCATGAGACATCTTGGATTATTGTGCTAGACAAACCCAGTCTTGTAGCTGAGCCCATTTGGCATAGTATTAACAATGTTCAGCTAAAACAGGCTGGGCTTTGATTGCACAAGGGCAGGAGGCCAATTAAGCAAAGCATTCCCCCTCTCAGTGTCATTGTCATTGTGAGTTAAAAAACACAACATTTGATCAACGCAGGTCTGTACTTCAGCTGTTTTACGATTTGTGCAAATGTAGCTTTTTTAATAGCGCTAGATCACCAAGTGGATGCCTCAGTTAGAAATGAGCCTCAGAGGACATCTGGTGAGCTGACAAGACTCTTGAGTCTTAATCAGTCAGACCCCAGTGCCATGTTGTAATCATTAGACTAACAACTGTCTAATAGCCCACCTCCTGAGATTCAAAGCAATTCTAATCACTGTCTGATAATTAGCAACGTATACAGTGGCATCAACATGCAACTAATTAGTCTCTTCTGTCAGAGCAAACACATCAAGGTTTGTCAGGATTTTATCTAGAATGACTTAGATGGTTTGTAAAACTTGCCTGATTCTGTGCTAAAAGACACAGGATCACTGGAGGGTCCTGTTCCCAGCTCATTCTTTGGGGTTACTTTGAATTCATAACTGAAATAAAATAGAAAAAAAGGGAATAAAAAACATCATCCAAACTTTGAGGAGTTTTCAATCTCAATTCCACCCAAACCCAGAAACTGGGACGCACAATATTTTCATGACTAAGAATGGGTCTCTCTCTCTCTCTCTCTCTCACACACACACTGATGGTTATTCCACATGCTGCATTCAGATGTCCTGGCAATAGTTGGGCTAGCAAACCCAGCCCAGGAGAGGGTTCTGGTGAGTTTTGAGACTCCAGATGCTGAGATCTAATTAAAAACTCAGTGACCCTCTCCACCCAGATTTCCTCAGCTTTTGTGTCACTTTGGCCATTTTGTATGCTCAAAATGATAATTTCAGCAAAGGATGCAAGAGTACAAGCGAATCTGAAGATACCTTTAAAAAGCAGCACAATAAAAGCTTTTCAGTGTCATTAAATACAATACTTGTTAAAGGTGCCCCATGGAATTTTCTTGTAAACAAACAAAAGTAAAAGTACTGTTACTCACCAGTACACTCAGCATGACATTTGAAATGTGTAGCCAAAGCACAATTCCCATTATGATAGACAATGAAAGGAATAAAATTAACAAAAATAGTGTGATTATCAATATTAGTACATTTGTGTATCCTTGAGGTAAACATGATGTATGCATTTCCTTCCTCTTAAAAGTTTGAACCCTGCATTGTTTACATCCATGTTTACTAGCAAGAGGTCTTCTTCACCACCTGTTGATCAGTGGAATAGTTTCACACTATTGGCAAGAATATGTATCGCATACATAAATGCCCACGCACCTCTGTCCTCGTGCACTCAGAAAATCTGCTTCGTGACGCAAATAAAGGGCAAATACTCCACAGGGAACTTTTAAGCAAAAGGTTTATGTGGACAGCCTTACAGCAATGTTAACCTGCTGGTTGTTCCCAAACTATACACTGAACAACTAGCAGAAAATGTTAAAGTGTTCCCATTTGGCGCATTTTCCACATACCTGCTCTCTGGTTTGAGATTCTCCACGGCTGTGTGTGTCTGGTTCGTCGTCAGTATGGACACCTCCTCTCCATTTGGTCCTTTAGCGGTGGATACAACTTCATACTCTGACAAAGGAGACGAGCCGGAATATCAGTGTGCTTTTGATAACACAAATTAGACATTTCAACTTTTTTGAGGAGGAAGATGTAGAGAGAGATGAACTTCGGGCAGGATATGAGGTTTGGGGTTAAGGTGTGATTCTGAAAGGCCTGCGAAGCATCCAAACATGATTTACCTGTTACCACTTTATAATAATGGTTTAACAGGTTTCTATGTTAGCTTTACTAATGGCTAAGAAATCATTTATTATTTATTGATAGATCAGATAATATTGACAAGTTGTTAACAATTCGGATTAAACGTTTGCTCTTTTCCAGAAGGTAAATGGTCAAATGCTACATTGTAGTGGTCTTCTTGATTACTTAAAGGGATAGATAAAAAAGACTAGAAGTTACTTGTTCTGAAGGGACAAACCTGGGGACCCAAACACTGTCGAAGTTTATTATTATTAATCTATAAAGCATTTAAGCATTAAAGCAATTATTAACCACAAATTAAAACCCAGTTACAACCCTTGGTTGCAGTTAGTTAATTACAACCCTTTATCATGTATGGCTTATAAGAAAATGGTTCTATTTGCATCTGTAAAAGTTGCTGTCATCAATGGAAACACAGCGTGACTGAGTGGAGATGGAGTTCTTGTCCATAGAAGTGTTCATTTTACAAAATAAAACTAGACTTTGAAGTATAACGGGTTCCAAGCACCCTGATGCTATCCTGACCTGGAGGCTCATTGACCCAAGGTGACTGGGAAGCCAAGAGCTTTATAATCCAGTTCTGTCATTCTTAAAAAAAAAAAAAAAAAAAGTCCATACCTCTGGTTTCATTATCAGATTTCTGCCAGTCAAGAATGACGAAAGACGGGCAACCCTCCACAGTAACCACAGTGAGGTTGGAGGGAGGTATACGGGGAGGACCAGTTACATTCTGATCACTGCCCTCCTCATCAGGGAAGTAAGTGAGGGATGAGGTGATTGAGCACGGCTCATCTGGCTTCTTATCGGTCTTGTAGATCACATGGGGAGCTGTAGACGTGTACAATAAAAACAGCAGTTATTCTTTTATGCATGCTGCCCTTTTCACTCTGATGATTTCAATGATGAAGCATTTAAACCTGGAGTGGAAATGTACAATAGCCCTGATGAAGTCTCACCTACAAAGCGCTTCTTGCCCATGAAGTCTACCTCTGACGCAGGCATGGGCCTGAATATAGAGGAGTTTTCATTGATGTCAAAACGGCTGCCTGAGAAGGAAACAGGAGAGAGGAGTTGGGGTTAGTTTGATGTGCCCCTGGCAGCTCTCTCTGTCCTCATTTTAACAGGTCAACGACCAGCCAGCCCAGCACCTGCTCTGGCCTGCACTCGGGCTCTTTGTCTGCCTCTTAATATTCAAAATGTTCTCCTTTCTTTCTTACTACTACTAATACTACTACACACCTGCAAGCTGCATCCCCAATATCTGCTTATTTTCACATGCAGTCAAAACGTTTTTCAATCGCATGTGTTTCTTTCATTCATGGAGATACTCAATTTTGCCTGCAAGTATGAAAGCAGTTATGATAATGAGTCATAACTTTCCTCCTAAGATACATTAAAAGTTGTGTTACTCATACTGTTTACTGCCGGGGCGGAGGTGGTTGTCTGCTGTCGGTGCTCTTGCTTGGGCTTGGCTGTGACCAGAGAGAATGGCTTCAAGATGGACTCCTTGTCTAGTTGTTTCAGGTCCGAGGGTTTATCTGAGGACAGAGAGCAGGAGGAGTAGAACAGATCAGTTCTTCACCCTCATCATCTGACTCACAGTCATCCACAGTTGTGATCAATCTGCTCTGGCCATCCACACTGAGCAATTGGGCTTTTCTTGGCTGCTGAAAGACCAGAGAATTCTTGTTGAGTAATATCTCTTGTGCTCTTTAAAGGGGGAAAAGGTTTGCCAGAAAACATCTGCTGAGACCAAGGATGCCCAGATGCTCAGAACCATGCACTCACACACACACACAGGCTTTGTGCACATAAGTACACTTATGCAGAGACAGAGGTGAGGGAGAGCGACAGAAACAAGTGATGGAGAGAACAATGAGTGAAACCCAGAAAAATGCCTTAGCAACAAGACTGCTGAGATGAGCGCTAATGTTAAGATGAATGCTGTTTTGTTCATTAGTAAACACTATACAACATTTCATTGCAAGCTATTTTGGGAGTTGTTAGCACTTTTTTATTTGCAGAAGAAAGCTTAAGACAGTGGTTTTCAAACTATAATGGGAGGGCATAGAGGCATTGCATCTGAAACTCACTTGACCTTGTGGAAATATGTATAGTGGAACTAAAGTTGAATAAATCGGATGAATGAGGGACTAGTAAATAGAGTGCTTCACACTTGCAAGGCTATAAAGATTGAGTTTGGTTTCAAGATTCATTCAGACAACAAAAAAACATGTAAAATACAAGATGAACAGATTTTAACAGGGAAGAAAATGAAAACAAGTGATGCTCATTGAGGAATCACGTCCAAAGAAGTCAAGAAAATAGAAACAAATAAGCTTATTTTGTTTCAGGATCAGTCAGTGTAGCAAACAAACCTCGTGTTCTTTGGGTCTTCAAACAGCAGATTGGGTAAAGATTAAAGGAATAGTTGGACATTTAGGGAAATATGCTTTCTTGCAGAGAGTCAGGTTAGATCGATACCACTCATGTATGTACAATAAATTAGCTTATCTTAGCTTAGCATAAAGACATAGCAGGAAACAGCTAGCCTGGCTCTGTCCAAAAGATAACAAAATCCACCTACCAGCACCATAAAAAATCTCATTTGCTTAATCCATACAAAAAAGGAGTGTAAAAACGACAGGTTGTGGTTCTACCAGAGGTGTTGTGATGGACTATTGCTGCTGAGCACAGTGACTTCCTGGAGTCTCCACTTGTTGCTCTGCAGATTTTGTTACTTTTGGACAAAGCCACGCTAGCTGCTTCCCCCTGTTTCCAGTTTACCTAACTGGTACCTGGCTGTAGCTTCATATTTACCATACACACGAGACTGATGTTAATCTGGTCATTTAACTTTCAGCAAAAAAACAAATAAGCGTTTTTCCCCAAAGTGTCAAATTATTCCGTTAACTTGCATTTTTTTCTATTTTTCATGTCCACAACATTTGAAAACCTTTGATAATGTTCTTGATATTATTTCAATAAAACAACAACAACTTGGCTTGTACGGTATATAATTATAATAAAAAAATAAAAATAAAAAAACTCTCGCGCACCTTCTCTGGATCGATTTCACATTGGTGGAATGATCTGCCTGCTCCTACAAGATCAGCAGATTCTGTAGCCACCTTTAAAAAGCACCTGAAAACACATCTCTTCCGTCAACACCTAACTGACAATCACTAACTTCTTTCTATCTCTTTTCAAAAAATAAAAAATAAAATAAATTTAAAAAAAACCTTCCTATCCTTAGCTTTGTATACTGTGCTGGGCTTTAACAGACTAGTTTCTGGTGCACTTATGCTTTTTGTTACCTTGTGTTGTCATAATTGCTTCCATTGTCTCCCTCATATGTAAGTCGCTTCGGATAAAAGTGTCTGCTACATGACTAAATGTAAAATGAAAATATGGTAAATGGTTGATAAAAATTTAATTGGTTTACAGTGGGGTGAGCGGCATGAAATATTATCTGCCTCTAAAAGGAGGGGATGAAAGAAAACTTTGAGAACCACTGGCTTAAGAAGCAGCTTAAGTCAAGCCTTCCCCTAGGCTTGCTGTTGTGTGTATAATTACAGCATACAGGACAAGGTGCAGCAGTGCTCAGTGCGGCCATCACTGTTGCCCTCACCATGGTCACTAGGTTTCCCCACAAGGTTGGGTCGCTTGTTGACAGGTATAAGGGGGCGCAGAACTGTAGGGAATTGTGGGAAACAAGAGTCCATTTCAGATTAAGAATCACATTGAAACAGAACAGGTGGTCGGCACTGAAGAAGAAATACAAAACTGAAAACAAGTGTTGTTGGTTATTTTAGTAGTACAATAATGATGAAAGAATGTCAAGTTTATAGATCAAAAAGAGGGAGACATTTAGCAGGGCAGAAGACCGCAGTAATACTATGTGCTTAAAAGTGAATGTACAAACACAGGCATAATACAAGCAACAATAAAGTACATAAAAGCATAGCAGATTGCATATGAAATGCTGAGAAGTCACTTTGTGAAGTGCGGCCACAAAGCGCTGCCAAGGTCTGTGACTAATGAAAACCATGACAGTGTTTAATAACTTTAAAACTATAATCCGGTGCTTTAACTACTCACCCACAAAATCCCCGAAGAATAACTGAAGAATTTAAAAATCCTTAGTGAATCCTAATCAGTAAGGTAGCAGGACCAACAATTTTTTAAAATATGATTTTGAATCCCTTCTGTGAAATATTATTTTGGATCTGATGCAGTTCGACCACCAAATTTTCCACAAAGTTCCTGCACCACAAAAGAAAACAATAACAAAGATCCAGCCAAGCCATGAGTGAGTCAAGAGCAGATCAATTTCATTCTAAATTGCTTTAATGAACACAAGGAATGAACTGGCTGAAGCGAACACGATACGTAATCGCAAGGAAGTGCAAGGCTTTGTAATGAAAACACCTTAGCTACAAACTCTGATTTCTTAACATAATAGTTCTGCCATGATTTAATGTTGTTAAACAAGCATAATATTCCTAAATCTTTGTTGTAATATATTGGGGGGGGGG
>CM022488.1:9796569-9819171 GCA_011952105.1 Coreoperca whiteheadi | reverse complement strand
GGCTTGACTCATGACATTTCATTAACATGTTTCATATCAGAGTTGCTAAGAGATAATCAATTTTCATTGTAGTGATTCATTTCCAGAGCATCCACTCCCTTCCCCATTTGTCATTTTCTTATCTCGGATATTCATTAATGGTCATTCTGTCGACAAGATTCTGTAATTGTCCAATTGTTGAGGCCAAAACACCTCAAAAACATTTCTCTTGGATTTGTTTCCTCCCTGGAGCTGACCTCCAACGTGTCGTCATAAATCAGTGATCTCTGGCATCTACTCCCGAGAAAAAAAGGGTTGAGGCTATCCTGACAAACTGAAACCATATCTGCCAACAAGTCTCACTGATTAACACAGAATACATTCGAGGAGTGCCTCTGACTCACATATGGTACAACTGACAGCTAATGGCAAACATATGCTCATACATAAAGTCACACAATACCATGTTGCTGTAATTTAAATGCCAGTCTCAAGATATACAAATACAAAAGACAGGGGTATGTGAAGTAAAGAACTGTCAGCTCAAAAGAGTGATGCTACGGTTAACTGAGCAGGAAATGAGAACTGGGCCATCGTGATGTGTTGTCAACAATATGTCTACAACGTATATAATATGATCTGGTTGGTGTTCTGCACTTTCTAGAGCAGGTGTGTTTGGTTTGCGGTCACACAATAAACCCCTCAAACAGCAGGACGAGCCTCTGATGTGCCAAAGGCCTCAGACTCAGATCTGTGAAGTTAAACAGCAGCGGTGGTGTGAGCGCTGGTTTGTGTCAGATAACTTCCTCTTCAGGGCAAGAATGTGAATATACATGCAATCAAAACACAGAGATTTACGTTCAGTCTAGAAAAATATCCCCACTGAAATACAGTACATATCAATGTCTCCCAACACAAGGGTTGTTGGTTTTTGCAACGCTCTCTCAGATTTCATGGATGGGATTCATGGATGGACATTGTCCATCACACACCTGCAGTCCACTATAAGCAGAGCTTTGAAACTAATTCAAGTTGAAATGCCAATGTGAAACTGAGCTCTCTAAAACTGTCAAGGACACGCTCTAATTCACGCCAAAACAAAACTCTGCACCAGCTTTTTTGTACAATACAAAGTTGCAGAATGCTGTTTGGTATAAGAAGTAATAATGATGGTATTTTGTGGGCAGGAAGGTGAACTTATGTGTAGGTTACGTCTTTTTAGAAAGGCACAAACATCGTCATTAGGAGCTTTATGATTGGATGAGTGGGCAGGGTGGCAGGCAAAAGGACTATTCTTTCCTGTAGAGTTGCTTCCAGGGAGCCGTGTGACTCCTTGAAGACCTCTGAAACCATCAAAGTTTCCAGAAATAACACACAACAGCTGTGACATGGGACTGAAGCAAAATCTCCAAACAACAAGGAGTGAGCGAAGCGTCACCATTAATACATGTGGTCCAGACGTGGTTTGCATTACGACTTGAGATGGATTCAATTACTCTAAATAACTGAGTCTGCCTGGCAGAATGAAAACAATGTGATTGTCCAAAAAAAAAAAACCCAAAAAAGGTCAAACCATATGCCAAAATTAGAATTACTGTATATATAGCTTTAGTCTCTGTCAAGTACAGTATAAGCTACTGGGACTATACATATTGGACAACACAGACCAACACCAGACAAAAAACGTCATGACAGACAAGTTGAAAATCACAAAGCACAAGAGGATTGTGACAAATGCACAGATCAGTGTGACTGTGTGGGACAGGACATAACAGTGCCTCTTAGGTTAGTGAGTGAGGAATGCTGAAAGGTGATTTATCTTGGTTTGTCTTTACCAGGTTTTTCTTTGGACCCCACCACGGGTTTAGGAAGAGCATTGCCCCTATGATGTGCTCCATCAGCTGTTGGAGGGAGAAAAAGGTTCGTTATAAAATGTTGTGTGCCACTGTGACAAATATAATAAAACCAAATATAAAAATAAAATGTATTTTTGTCTCTCTTTCTTACCATTTTATTACTTCTATTACTGTCCAATGTCAGTGACAATAAAGCTGGAGACCTGTTTGTGTTTTAAACCTGGTTTTACAGATGTTCTGGATATACAAATGGAATTGCCATGACTTTAAAACATAAATTCTAAGATGTGACATTTCTCACTCTCTATTCTTCTGTAACCCTTTTGGGTGTGCGAGTGTGTTTGAGAGAGGAAGAGATACAGGGAAAGAAAGAAAGAGAGACTGCCTGTAGCGGCTGTTCTGTCTGCACAGTGCTTGGCTTGGCATGGTTGGTGTAAAATGTGGTGTGTCCTGGCCAGTACTGTGGCCAGACTTCCCACCCGGCCAGCAAGAGGGATCGTAAATCATGTTAACTATTCTGACCCCAGAGACGCCACTGTTGCACGTGGGTAAAGCTGTGAAATACACACCGAGCACATGTGGCAGAGCGTGGAGACCATATGGACTATAGAAGTTGAAGCAAAAGATTGAGTGATAGAAGGAAAAAGGCACAAGCATTCGAGTTTGTTTGTCTTCTTCTGTAGATGCACAGCTGCAGACGCGAGTGTGAGAGAGTGCTGAAAGGAGAGGATAACCTGAGGTAACTCTGAAGAGAGAATGAGAGGAAGGGAAGTGAAGTGAGTACTCCATTACCCCTAGGTGTGCTGGAGCTGTGAGAGGAGGGGAGTGTCTTTGATGGAGAAAATGGTCTGACAATATTGTGAGTGGCATGAGGAGGAACCCGGGTCCGAGACAGCGTGTTGTTTCTTCCTGCTGGAGGAACTGATGAGCTAATAGGAGAACGAGGAACTTCAGCAATGGATGGTCTGAGGATGCCAGTACCTAGATGAGTAGAAAGGTAATTGGGGTGGTTAGGGATAATCCACTTCCGAGCTTGACAGCTTTACCTAGATGGAATAAATGACAGAACACATAAGTGAAAAAGAATGCAGAAGAGTGGACAATGAATGAAATGACAGAGAGGCATAAATGAGATCGAAAGCTAGCCAGACTGCTCTGGTTGTGAGTGGGCATGGGTGAGGTGAGTGTGCTGGGCTGAAAATGGTGGCGCACACATTAAGACAGGGATAATGATGGGGTGGGGTGTGTAGGGTGGTAGGATGGAGATGGAGATGGGGAAGCAGTGACATCATCCAATGGTACAACTGAAGGCATTGGGTTCTACGTGACTTGACGAAAGCAGAGATGGTAATGGGACAAAGATGTCATGGTGTTTACCCTGATTGTAACTACCAGCCTTCTCTGTAGCCAGGGCAGGTCTTGGTAGAGGCTTGCCCTCTTCTGGTGGACTAGGAGCTGTATGAAAGAAAACTTACTATTCATCTAAGATAATATGTATATGAATATATTTGACTTTTAAAGGGGGCATATCCTACCCATATTTGTTAAAACTCAAGGAGATGGTTGTTGGTTTTAAATCAATACAACTAGTGAGTATTTATTGTGATCATGATATCCATTTATATGGCACATGTGTATATTTACTCTCACTTTGTTTTACCAATTGAGGACATTTATTCATGGTTTTGAGGAGTTTTTAAATGTAAAATCTATTGCAAGGATAGATTTATAGCAACACATTAGGATTACCTGAAAATCTCTCAAATTATTTAACTAGATTCTGACACTAAAAATATCCATCTGGTTTTGACAAGTTTTCCTTAAAAACTCAAATACAACCAAAATTTCAATCAATATGCCCCTTTTAAAATGTAATTTTAGATACGGTCTTAATACTTGATTGTGTGGATTGCTGATGGCGAAACGTAGGGTCTTTACCCGTAGGGACTGTCTGCCTTGGGGTGACCTTGGTGGGATCAGTGTAGGTCCTGGTCTGAGACTGAAACTGAAGCCCAGGTTGAGTTTGCGGTTTGGGCCTAGATGAAGGGTGTGGCTTGGGTAGAGGTTCAAGTTGGGACTGAGTCTGGGCCTTTGATGGAGGTTGTGGTTGGGGAATGGGTTGTGTAGGTGGTACAGATTGGGCCTGAGTCTTTGTTGGAGGTAGTGATTGGGTCCATGGCTGAAGCTTTGGGTGAGGTTGTTGTTGTTCCCTTGTTCGGGGCTTTGGTTTACATTGTGGTTGAGGCTTTGGTTGCTTTTTTGGTCGAGGTGGTGGTTGGGGCTTGGGTTGGCTCTTGTGTTGAGGTTGTGTATCGGGCTTGTGTTGAAAAAAACTGGTCTTTGGTTTATGTGTCATTTGGGCCTTAGACTGCTGCTTAGTGGTTAGTTGAGGCTCTGGGTTTATTTTTAGTTGTGGTTGAGGCTGTAGGTTGGTATTTGATTGAGGTCGTGTTTGGGTTTGTGGAGATTGTGGTTGAGGCTGGGGCTGGATCTTTGGTAGTGCTTGTTGGGTCTGAGGTATGTACTGGAAAGCTGGTTGAGGTGTTTGAGGATGTGCCACAGGTGTGACCTGAAATGTTGGCTGAAGTTGATGCTGGGTCTGAGTCTTTAGATGCGTTTGTGTTTGAGGATGAGCCTGGTGTTTGGGCTGGAGTGTTGGTTGAGGCTGTGATTGGGGATGTGGCTTTGGCCGAGATTGTAATTGAGGTTGGGCCTGGAGTTTGGGCTTGGGTGTTGGTTGAGGTTGTGATTTAGATTGGGTCTGGGGTATGGGTTGAGGTGTTGGTTGGGGTTGTATTTGAGTTTGGGTCTTGAGTATTGGCTGGGATGTTGGTTGGGGTTGAGGTTGGGTCTGGTATACGAGCTGGGATGTTGGTTGGTGTTTAGGTTGGTTCTGGAGTATGGGCTGGGACCTTGGTGGGGGTTGAGGTTGGTTCTGGAGTATGGGCTGGGACCTTGGTGGGGGTTGAGGTTGGGTCTGGGGTATGGGCTGTGATGTTAGTTGGGGTTGAGGTTGGGTCTGGGGTATGAGCGGAGATGTTGGTTGGGGTTGAGGTTGGGTCTGGGGTATGGGCTGGGATGTCGATTGGGGTTGTGGTTGAGTTTGGAAAAGGACTTTTGGTTGAGGCTTTGCCTTTGAATGGGGCTTTAGTTGAGGTTTATGAGTGTGGGGCTTTGGTTGTGGTCGATACTGCGGCTGGAGCCGGGGGGTTGGTTGAGGTTGGGACTGTGGCTTTTTTGGTGATTGACTCAGAAGATGCCCTCCATGTTTTTCCACATTTGTCTGGGGGACTGGCACAGAAGCCATGGTGGTTGTGATGTGTAGTGGAGAACGGAGCTTTGGAGCTAATGGGACCTCCAGGAAAGGAGGCAAGACAGAGCTGGAGAGGTCTCCTCTTCCTGGGTTGTGTGAGAGAGAGAAAATATGGCCATGAAGCCACAATACTGTGCTGTAAAATATAATAAAAAAAATATTCTTTTACAAAATGAAATAAAACATTTTATTGTCTAGAAAATTATGAAAGCAAGACAAAGACAGTTGGGGAACAGTACTTCTGCTCATCTAAATTTCAGGTAATAGCTACTGGCCTGAGAACTCACAGAGCTAATCTTGAACTAAAGCACAGGTTATTCAATAACTTCTACCTGGCACTATTCTTATAGAGGGGGTCCAATTTCAAAGGCAGACAGACCATATGGACGTATTTGCAATGTAACAGCCGTGTTACTACAGACGGACTCTGCTACTGGGGCCTTGATGCCTGTGAGTGACGGCCATCCAAATCCATTGGCTGTGCCTTTAAGAGGCTATGCCACATGAGGTTTAATAGTTGCTGTCTGATCACTTTCTGAAGAATTTTGATGGATTTATAATTGATTGTTAAATCTGATCAGATGTTCACCTTAGTGAAGGAGAATGAGAGCAAAAAGTCAGAAAATAAGAAAGTGAAAAAAAACAGCAGGGAGGCAAAGTAAACAATAGATAACATGGCATTTCAGACCATTAGTACCTCTATTCAACTTTATGGCCATGTAATGTTTAAAATACCTCTGTTTTGGGGGCTGCTAATTCAGTGGAATAAACCGAACAACCAAGAACAGGATCACAACATTGACCAAATGATTATTTCCTGGAATTGCCCCCTGTATATTAAAAATAAATGAAAACTGACAGTGGATCCTTCAGAGAACTTGAACCTCTTCCTTAAAGGAGACCCTAATTGACACCTAACCTCTGGTGTATTCAGGTATTTGTTCATTTTTAAGTCAATCATTTTCAAGTTCATCGCTAGGAGGTTGCCGTCAAATGCTTAAAGCACCACAAAATACTAAATGGGTTTCATGTTCCCTAAGATTAAAGTTTAACTTCAACACATCATGGACAACTGGCAAAAGGTGCATGGACCTAGTTGGCCCCATGATATTTTCTGACATAATGAGTTGACAGGAATCACTTGAATTTCACAATGAACAGCAGACTGGAAAATGGATTGTGGGTTGTGGATTAAGGAGGGTGGCAAATAATAAAAAAAGTTGCTTTGTTCAAATTCAGGCTGCTTTTAAAAAAGGTGCCTTTGAAATTGAACAGGCCTATTTGGTCATATTCAGATGTATCCAGGCCCTAAATTGGGACATAGCATTTGTATGGCAAAACTCTATCTTTATTTAATAAGAATTAAGGTGACTTGCAAATATAATACAATATACATGTTGGAGAAAGGGACACAGTAAGCAATACAAGTACAAGAAAAGAAGAAAATAAAAATTCTGCTCGAGTTCCTGCTGGAGAGAGAGGAATGTCTTGTGCATGCAGTTTTGCCATGCAGACTTCACACCATCACCTGCGCTGCAAGTTTGTAATAAGCAATGGTGATCAATACCATAAATAATGAAAGAAAGAACTGAGTAGTGAAACTGCAAACCATATTATCTTATATAGTGTCATTGACTGATGCAAGATTGAGTTGGTAATGATTGATTTACCAGTGGTGGAAGGAATATACAGATCCTTTACTTAAGTAAAAATACTAATACCACACTGAAATTACAAAAAACAGCACTCATTATGCAGAAAAATGGTCCCTGTCACTGTTTTACTATTATATATGATGTTTTTGGATTAATATTACTGGCCCATTAATGAATATATTGCATTTTACAGCTGTAGATGTTTAAGGTTATGCAAATTTTAAATACTTTATATACTGTTGGGTAGTTTAATGGACAGTAATGCATCTTATCCTATCATATGTTTGTAGCGTCACTGTCCTGTGAGAAACCACGCATCCCTAAAAAGTCAACTTTTCATGAGCTCCGAAAAACAACCAAGGATATTTTTCTCAACCCATAAAGGAACACTTAATCCTTCAGTCTATCAGAAAAATAAAAAAAATCACCAAATTTGGTGACACATGGTTTGGACAGGACATGTAGCAGTTAAAAAAAAAAAAAAAAGTAGTGGAGTATAAAGTATAATATTTCCCTCTGAGATATATTGGCGTAGAAGTATAAAGTCACCTTTTTCTCAAGGGCTGGTAAAGGTCCTCTACAGTACTTTTGTCTGGTGGGCTTGTCTAACTGACTTTCGATTCGAGTATCGATTTTACCTGTAACAAAATGGTGTAGTTTTTATCTTGCATATCAGTCACCGTAAAACTAACAACAGAACAAATTAAACAATCGAAAACAATACAATTAAGAATCCCTGCAAGCTTTGTTGTTTTGCTAAAATGCCATGCAGCTGAGGCCACCTACCTTCCCCTTATTGTAACCCATACAGCTGACTCCATCGGTTTCCGCAGGCAGGGTCTACTTACTGTACTCACTCAGAGCATGCCACTCTTGCTCATGCAGCTAATTACAAAGGACACTGTAAAGCATTGACAGCCTCTCAATTACAATCTGCCAAGTCTATGACTGCATATAGCTGTAACTAAGCTTTTTCAAGAAGAACCATGATTCACTGATTACCGATTGGCTGTTTGGTGACCACAGGCAGTGTGGGTCCTGGGGTCGACAGAGATTCCTGTCTAGTAGTTGTGGTTGGAGCTGGGAAATATAGTGTACGTTAGTAGACCTGGGAGGAAAGTTATTACTGTATGTCCTGTACAATGTAAAAAAAAACAACAACAAAAAAACTTGTGTGTGTACAGTAAACAATGAGCTAAGATTTGCAGGATAGTTATGGAGAGGTCAGGCAGAATGGTCAGACGTAAGGTCAAGAGATTTTTCTGACCTCTTAACTCTTAAAGGTCAGAAAAGTCATTACCAAGAGTTGTCTTTGGGGCTATGTTCCGGGAGAGGGGCGGTCTGCCCTGGGTCCTGTTATGGTGAACTGACAAGGACAAGGAAGGAGAGATTTAAGTCAAGGAGCCACACATAAGATTCCGCAAAGTCCTGAAAAAAAAAAGAGTTATGTAAAGGAATTATGTTCATTCAGCCATTTTACAACGCAAACAATGTCTTTGTTTTGTGCCCATCAGCAAAATGTTCAATGCCAATGTTTATCAATTGTTTATTCCTACAATATCTGAAACTAGCATCTGAGGTTCTTTGGCCAAATGGATGCAGCGGTAACAAGCTGTAAACACAACACATATTATCAGCTTTTAGTAGATAAGGGAAAGAGTTGTTTCTGGCCACCAGAGAAATGTAAGTCCAATAATATTAATTCTCACTTTAGCTCTGTTATTGGGCTTTACCAACTCCTGAGGGAAGTATCTGACTCTTTAGCTGCTAAATGCTCCACTATGTTCACCAGCTAGTCCCTAACTCTGTCTGTGTGTTGTTTGGTGCAGGGCAGGTAGTGTACAGTGGGTCTTTGGAGGGTTTTGCTGAAAACAGCTGCCTGCTGTGGCCCAAAATTGACACAGATGAGAACAGTAAGAGTGGATTGAAACACTTAAGTTGTGGACGTTAAATTAAAACACTGAGCTGATAGCAATGAAACTGTAGAGCTGAAGGGAACTGCAAAGTGTTGATAAGTGTCTGTAGGTTTTTCACTCAAAATTACCTTTTTCACATTATACATAGTCATTTGAGCTATGTTATTAAAAAGAATATTGATTATAGCCGTACGGCAAAGAAGGTTGACTTACTAATGAAAAATTGTTATGAACATAATTTATATCATCTTTAAACTGGCCTCCATACTGTGCATGGATCTGGATTTGTAGGACATAATATTTTGTGCTAAGGCTGTCATCATGGACATGCAGTTTTAATCTGCAATAAACTAGCAAAATGAAAATTGAAAATTTTTAAAAAGTGAGACTGGATTTGATGAGTTCCTGTCTGCAAAAGTATAAATCAAATTTCTAGTTAAAATTCTTCCTGTGCTGAGTCTTAAAGTAGGGGTCAGTGAGAAGGGCTGCAACAGACATTTCTGAGCAGCGATAAATCATAGTACGATATAAAAATTCTGATGCTGCATTAAAAAGGGTTCAGTGGGTTTGAGCAAAAGCAGCAGGACTCTTTTGGCTTACCATGGCGAGGAGCAAAGGGGAAGGAGTGTGGGCCAGGCGTTAAAGGTTTCTGAAGGGTAAAATACAAATAAGAATGGGTCATTAGTCTTTGTTGTGATCACAAGTTAAAGTAATAGCATTTTACCTCATTACCAATGCCATCTCATTTCTCTGTTCTCTCTGTGTTTCATAACTCTTAGGACCTTTAGTCCGTGTCGAATTGGTAAAGTCCCTGGTGAGAAGCTTGTTTTTTGAAGTTTCCCTCTGGAAGGGCAAGTGTTGTGGCTGATTCTCAACAGCTGTGATGTTTTACAAGTACAGAGCCCGAAAGCACGTGACAAATCAGTGCTGCACTGTCAGTAAATCAGTGCCAGCTTTCCCCTCTTAACTCATTTCCACACTGTTATCCTTCCTCCTTTATCTTTCCCTCTCATCTCCTATTCTTCTCTAGTGTGTTCAACTCCAGAAGTTAGCTAGCTACAGACTGCTCTCTTGGCTTGGCCACTCCTGGCTGCACTTGTGCTGTTTCCATTCGGCCCGTTGAATGGAAAATCAATGAAGCAAACAACCCTGAGAATAGCATAAGCTCACTAAAGTACACATCACGGACTCTTAAGCATATGGCCTGTTCCAGATACACACCCTGTTCTCAAAATTGTTTTAGATGGAAGTGAGGAAGTGTACGTGTGAAGTCTCAGTACACTCACTAGTTTATGACACTAATTTAATTTAATATATTCTTCAACTATTAGCAAGTGTATCTACATATTAATACAATACGACTCTAATGTAAGACAATCTACAAAAAACTGCGTCATAATATTAGTTATAATGCTTTGTTTATGGTTAATAAGAAATTTAAAAGTGTGCTCAATACATACCACAGGGTTGACGGGATGTTTGAAGATTTTCTTAATGGCCTTCTCTAGAAACATGACAAGATAAAAATAAGTCGGCAAAAAAATAAATGATGAAAGCGCTGTGGAACTAAAAAAGTGAAGGAACTAAATAAAACCACATTACAAACATGATTTGCTCAAGATGCATTTCATTTTGGAAGACTGAATGAGAGAGTTCCTCAGTAGTGGCTAAAGTTAACCACAAGATGGTTTTTATTCAATGAGACTGGTTAGATGGAAGGAAAGGAGGTTCATATGAATCAGTATATGCATGCTATGTCATCACGGCCACTCCTACTTAGGTAACTGGCAAAAACTCAGTAAGCATCTGGTATTATGCATTTAAATACTGCTTAATTAGCAGAAGAGCTGGTCTCTAAATGACTGATCAAATAGATTTATACACAAACAAATTAAGAAGAAGTTTTCAGAATAGAAAGAACAGAAACAACATGAAGCGATACTTATTTAGGAGCTCTGTAAAAAACAACAAAGAGTTTTCTTAATAAAATATGGAATAACATCAAAATAATTTTGTCCACAGACAACCAGAAATCCAGGTGACCAGACCAACATATTCTGCTTAAAAAAAAAATAAAAAAATAAAAAAATAATCACTTTTCGTCTTTGCCTTCATTTAGCGGATGTTTAAAAACTATGAAAATGTCTTTACATTTTACATTCACCTATTCTGAAGACCAGAGGCACATACTTGAAGTCTTGTTGTTGCCGGTGGAGCTACATATTTAAATCTTCTCAAACCTTTGTATATTTGTAGGGCAATAGTGAGAGTACTGCTGTATTAAGGATGAGCGGGACAATATCATGTGAGAAACTGACATCAAACATACCCTCTATTCCCCCTGTGCTGATGTTGTGAATAACTGGCTTGCTCCACAATCCAGTGCCATCGTTAGAGTTGGGCTGGACCCCAAACTCATAGACTGTGTTGGGCTTCAGATTGTCAATGACGGTGTCACTAGTTGGGCAGGTCTGGTAGTTCCACTTCCTGCTCCTCTCACGATAACGCACTGTGTAGTATCTGAGCCAAAGACATGAAGACAAGCAGTAAATTATATGTCTATGAAGAAACTCCGACGTCCAAATTATCAGATATCTAGAAGTTCACCATTTGCTGTTCATCTCTTCAGGACATTTTGTCATTAAAGATGCTGCAGCAGTTCTGAGTTCCCAGCCATTTAAACCTTTTTAGGGACATTTATCCCAAAATCAAAAATACATATTTTTCCTCTTACCTGCAGTGCTGTTTATCCATCTAGATTGTATTGGTGTGAGCTGCTGAGTTTTAGAGATATCGGATGTAGAGATGTCTGCATTTTTTTAATACAATGGGACTATATGGCACTCGACTTGTGGTGAGAACTCAACAGCAATGTCTCTTTCCATAAATCATAACGCAGTTAATCCACTGACCTTGTTGTAAGCAGTTTTATGTAGGAACCATCAGTAGAAAGACTACAGGCAAGAGGATATATGTATTTTTGATTTTGGGGTGAATTATCCCTTTAAATGTCACTGTAGAACTGCTAATTACTTTTAGGAGGTCTAGAGGAAGACAAAAGAGGTGATTTATGGATGTAGTGAGAGAGGACATGAAGTTAATTGGTGTGAGTGAAGAGGATGCAGAGGACAGGGTTAGATGGAGGCGCATGATTCGCTGTGGCGACCCCTGAAAGGGAGCAGCCGAAAGGAAAAGAAGAAGACGACAATCCTATAGTATTGTCTTATTTAGTATCGCATAGTTATTCCAACAATGCTGACGCTGTTCTAATAACTCCTTTTGATTAAAATGTATGTACTCCTTGCAAAAATGTCCATCTCAAGCTTTCTAATGTAATTTAACACTATATTCCGGCATAAACTGCACGTCAGGATACAATGTTTTGATGCTGTGACAAATGTTCTACTCTTCCCACAAAATGGCCGCTGCATGCTTCTATCCTTTTATTCAGAAGAAACATATTAATCTAATATTAGACATAAAAACATAAGAGATTTGTTTCAAAAGGAAGAATGGGAGTTTTTCATCAAATGCTTCCAAAATGGCTTTTTAGATATATTTTGAGAGAATGTGTCATGTATGTTGTGTAGGTGGACTCCTCTCCTAAACACCTGTGTGCACAAGCTGTCCTGGAACCACTGCTCAGTAACCTGAGAGACTCCAGGGGATAATTTACGCTTTACGCAGTTATACCAGATATTGTGTGTGTGGGCTTGTTTTACTATATTCGTGGGGTCCAAAACCAGGAGCCCACTATACTTGTGGGGTCCCGGCAGCTTTGTGGGGCCAATATTCTGGACCCCACAAGTTTAAAGCGCTGTGTGAGCGTGAAGACTTGGTTTTAGGGTTAGGGTTAGAATTAGGTTAAGGTTAGGTTACGGGGCAAGGGAATGCATTATGTCAATGACGGGTCCCCACGAAGATAGTGCCACAAACCGATGTGTGTTTGTGTAAGTGAGAGAGAGTGTGAGTGAGTGTGTGATCCTTACACCACCTGTTTTTATGCTCAACTACAATACAGCCAACGTACATGAAATGAAAAAACTGAAAATGGAATCTCCATGCATTAGTGAGATTCTCTTTTTTAGTACATCTGTACCAGCCCTCTCTGTCTTCTAGTGCTCTGTGGCAGTAGAGGTGTTCAGTACGTGTCCGAATGAATCTTAATCAAAAAATGTACAAGGTGAACTGATTTCACTGAATTACCATTCTCATTCACAGAATCAGTAACTTTTAGCAGAGGAGCTCCCCTGCTCACTGGTGACTGAGAACACTTGTCAGCTCAGCTGGGATCCACTGGACATTACTCCTTTAAAAGCTTATTAAAAGACCACAAAAGCCACAGAAAATCATAATGTGATACTTGTCATAAACAGCTGTTAACCGTACATGCAGTGCTTGTGTAGACTAAATTAACTAAGAGTCTTTGAACTGAACAAAGTGATTCGAATCAGCAAAGTGATATGTGATTTCCACCTCTGCGTGGCCGAGGTTTTCAAACTGTCAGGCAAGTTGGAGGTGCTTGGGGAAGAGATGTGAGGAAAGATACTGTTGCGTGAGGTAAAAGGAAGAGGTGCATGTCGGTGTTCTGAAAACAATGGGAGCTTAGTAATTGTTTGTCTCGCTGATTAGGCCCGTTCTTCAACAGGGTCAGCAGTTGCGGTAGCAGCAGTGGCCGGGACATACAGCTCATGGAGCAATTAAAGAGTAACTAAACCCCCAAACCACTTTTTTAGCATAAAACCAATGTATATTCGTTTTTATATCGTTATTTTTAGATCCATAAATCCATTTAAAAATCATATAAATAAAGACGCTCCTCATAAATCCTCACATTTTTAAGTTTTCCAGTGATAGTTGTCTGTACATCCATGTGAACATTGCAAACAGGAATTGGTAATAGCAAATTCGTCATACTTTTAATTGCACCAATTGGCTAAAATGTACACAAATAGAGGCTAAAAAACAGTGTGCTTAGTTTTTGCTTACAGCTAGGTGGTGTGTGTGTGTGTGTGTGTGTGTGTGTGTGTGTGTGGGGTGGGGGGGGGGGGGGGGGGGGGGGGGGGCCTCACCCATCCTCAAGACAGTCATTCATGACGTTGCCTTCATAGGGGGTCTTCAGCAGGGTCCCCCAGGACAGGAGGACTGAAGTGGGCGTTACCGACCCAATAACCAAGTGTAGCGGCTTCTCCAGCTCCACTTTACCTGAGAACAAATTTACATTTTACTTTTACCTCTATGTCCACCTCGATGCCCAAGCCCTCATGTTTCATGTCTGATTTTTTAGCTATAAAATTCTTGAAGCACTACCTTTGCACTGCTTTTTCACCTCATTGGTTGGTATGGGCTGGACGGCGATAAGGTACTTGGGCTCAGCATCTAAACACAGAAGAACAAGCTAAAGCTTATAGATGCTCGGGGCTTCCACAATCATACTCATTTCTTTCTTCTAGCTATGACCGTGCATCGTAGCAGTATGCTCCTCGTCCCTGGGTGGAACTTTGCGAACACACATATGAAAAGTCTTCCTTACCAAACTCAGTCTCGTACAGCTGTCCATTCTCAGGCAGCTGAATGAACTGTTTGGAGAACATGCTGCTGCCGTACCCCAGGATGTAACCCTCAAGCTTGGTGTCAGCATTGGGACGCAAAAACTTCATCACGATGGTGTCTCCTGTGGCGTTGATACGGACTTTCATGTTCTGACGTCTCACTGGGGAGTCAAGCGATGACAATTGTTCCATTAAACAAAGTATTTCCTGTTAGTCTTGTTGATTTTGAGAATATCACCGCATGAAACATTAAGGTGCAAGAAGGCCAAAATCTAATATGGATAAAAGGAGGTTCTGCACACTTCAATCCAATGCAAGTATTTAAAGATAAAACCAAGCTTTCGGTCATTATAGATCATCATGGCAAATGTTTGATAAAGGAGTCTCATAACTGCTAATGACATCAAATTTTTCATGCAAGTATACATGGGAAATGCAGTTTAATATTGTAGCTCTATTCTAAATAGATTGAAAATACCCCAAATACAACATATCACAAAAAGGAGAGGATAAATACTGACATTGCAACCAGGAAATCAAAATACATATCAGAAGTAAGAAGAAAAGAAATAGTGCACAAAAATGGAGAAACTGCAGTACCTGCAGACTTCATCTTTCTATTTTAGTCTTGTTTTGTAAAAGCAAAATCAAAAGCTTGTGAGGAAAAGTTCACAGAATTATACAAATACGTCTATTGTAACAGCCTGCACTTCCCAGAGTCAACACTGTTCTCCATCACTTTGCACGCACACTCAAGGAGTACATGTAGCCAAAGCAGACTTAAATTCTGCTGAGGTGTAAGTTTTACTGAAAGCTAATAATGGTGATTATATTAAGAGAGTACAATGCTAGGAGAAAAACCTAATTAACACTTTTTTTTGTGCTATCTAACTGGAAAAGAACATTACTTTTATAGAGTACAAACATTACAAGCATCTGCCACTTACAAGCATCCTAAATTGCATACATTGAAGCTTCTATATAAAGGTGATAGTGGGTTCAGTATTGGCTTCTGAAATTAACATATGGTTATTGTAAATCAACATCTGTGAACACGTGTTATTAAAACTTGAGGTCAGCAAGGCAATGTCAAGCTTGTGTTGATTTGATAAGAAAATAGTATTATATAATACTGGCACACAGACAATATTTGTTGTCTCGGTCTCCCTCACGCACACACACACACACCATTTTATAATGTGATTACTTTTCTGCCTGAACTGACTTTGACAGAATTCAGTCCTAATCAGCAGAGCTTGGTGACCGATATTAGATGATGACAGGCATCAAAGGGTGGGTCGTAATAAACCAAAGCCAAGAGAGGCCACAGATGAGCTTGTTTTTACTGATGAAGGCAACTATGAAAACTTGACTTGGTCTAATTTCTTGGTCAGAGAGCCTCTTGGCAAAATCCTAAAGGTAAAAACAGAAAGAGTGCAACAAAGGTAGGTGAGAGACTGCCAAATCTGCATATTTGATTATGCACAAAATTGTAACATTTCTTGTAAGTGGCCAACTCAGAGTTGATTAAAAATCTAATTGTACTGATGAACTGGCCCTGAAGACCAAACAAGCTTGATTTGCTAAACATTTTTTAACTAAACAAACAACAGTAAGAACAAGAATATCTACACAGATTTAAAAAAAAAAAAAAAAAAAAAAGGGTAAATTCACCAATAAACAAGAGAAAGAAAAAACGTTGAAGATGGATGGATATTTCTATTAGTGGCTTTTAATATCGCTTTGTGTTTCTTTTATATCTTTCTATGTCTTATGTAAATCACTTTGAATTGCCTTGTTGTTGAAAGGTGCTATACAAATAAACGTGCCTTGCCAAGTGTAGAGCATATGACAACACCATGTGCAGTGGTGCATGTGCACACCAACACTGATCGCCTCTGTTGGAAGAGGCCGGAGAATAATCAGGTATCACCTCCTTTCCATAAAAAGTACAAAATGTTACAAATTGTTTCCAAGTTTTCAGAAAACTAGCTTTGTTGTTTTGAAAGGTGGTGACAGATTTCGTTTCAGTAAAAGAAGAGGTAGGTAAGTAAGTGAAAGAAACATCACATATCCAGTACACCAGGCATATTTTGTTTTTACTTTTCCAATTGAAGATATGGTTTTCTTTGCTATGGAGCTAAAAATTGGTATTTTTGGAAGGTTTAAGCTTGCCGAGGTCACCGAAAGTTCAGGTTTCAAGGAGAACACTCAGTCCAATAATAGTGGAAAAAGCTGAATTAATGTTTGTCAAAAATTGTAACCAAAGGGGACAGTTACATACAGAATGTACATTGCATGTTTTCAGGTGTTTGACAAATCCCATGAGAAATAATCTGAAATGGGTATGATGGATGTATTAGCTGTGGAGTTGGAAGAAACTTAAAGGAAGGACATACAAGTAAACAAATCCCTAAATTATATTTCCCTCAACTATAATTTCAACTTTTAGCATTTTAATTTCGCAGTGGAAATCACAAATGAGTCTTTCTGCTTGGATTATGGCTCATACTTTACTCTCAACAGCACATGTCTGTCCTTGGCTCATATTTCAGCATTAAATGAAATAGTGGAACTTTGCATGAGGAATAATGCCAGCAGCTGCCAGATGCCAAAACAGACACTGACAGTGAAAGAGGGGGAAGCCCTGGATTTGCTTTTCCAGCTATGTGTTTCCTATCAAAACTGCATTTGTTTTTATTCTCCCATCAATATTTCCGATAAAACACGAGTGAGACCGGCTCCTAGGAAAAGGGGCTCAGAGTGTATGAAACATTAGGAAACTTTTGGTAGCGTGTTTTAAACTCCAGTACAAGCAAACACTGGCTCAGTTCCACAACAACCCGTCCAAAGCTCGGCCATTTGGCCCACACACCGCTTAGGGACTGTTAAGACTTATCAGTATTTCCAGAGTAAAATGAATAAAGCTTTAGGGAACTGATCCAGTCACAGTCCTGATTAATCAACTACAGTACAAAGGAAAACTAGTGACATTTAGATGGCCAGAAAAAAAACTGCTAAGCCACAAAGTCATGTTGTGTGTGTTTGTGTGGATGAATAGAGGAAAATAATGATTGATTATTTGAATTTAAATTCTTCTTGCTCTGCTGGTGACCCTGTCAAACAACATGAAATCATTGAAGATTTGCAACTTCACCAAAAGACATGTAACTAAAGTATACTCAAATCCATGATCTTACCCTTAATAACCATGGATGATTACTGAACAGTCCTACCAGGCAGAAACAGGGCATCTAATTGAAATTTCTTGTTGGAAAGTCGACTACAAAGAGACACAAAATGGGACGCAAAAGGAGACAAAATGACCACAAAGATGCAAAACAACCACAAAAAGACAAAAAATCCACGAAGAGACGTATAAATACCACAACGATGTTGTAGTTTTTTGTCTCTTTCAACCTGTGGGTCTTGTGGTTATGAAGGAGGGGTGTGGGGTAGAGGTGACATCTGAGAAATCCCAAAAATTTTGTACCCAGAACCGAGCTGGACCCGTCTATTATTTAAAAGCTGGAACCGAACCTGGTGGGAACACACAGACCCGACTGTCACATATTCCACAATAAACTGCTATGAACAAGTTGCAAAAAAATATTACTTTTTGTCTTACCTATAGCCGTCGTCTCCCTTCCTTGTACCTAATTGTGATGCATTACAATCCTTGCCAAACCGTTCTATTCATGTTATTCCTCTTTTTTTATTGCTGTTCCAAGCATGCTTAATTTCACTCATCATTTCAGCTGTATCAGTCCAGGTGTCAGATGACAAATGCGACTTTGCAGAATTGTATTTCGACTCGAGTTAACTTGCATCATAACTTTGACTGTTTGCCTTTTTGAACTATAACGATAGCTCGCTTGGTGCCGTGGCCGCTGAGGTTAGCATTATTTGCTATTATCTCTGTGAGCCGAGTCTGACCAACAACCTTTAAGATTAAACAAGAAAGTTCATTCATATTATTTTTAAAGTCCTTACAGTCACTGCGGAAGCTCGGGTTGCCATAGAAACATGACACACGCTTGAGACTGCATATGCGCGTTAGGTGGATCAACCTAAAATATGAGCTTTTCGCGCCAGGTGTTCTCTGAGTCTGAGCGACTCGGGTTTTACACACAATGTTAGACCCGGGAACAGAAGTAATAGATTGGGACCCGACCCGGTTGACCATTTAAACTATAGACCCGAACGGGTCCCGGGGGCTCCGTGAAGACCTCTAGTCTGGGGCCTTTTACATGGGGCCCATTGTTTCAATCGATTGTAACAGAAAGAAATGGTACTATGCCATGATTTAACCAACAAGAGAGCGTTGCAGGAATGAGTCCTAAAACCCGCATTTGTAGAAGAGGAAGCATGCAAAATCAAATTACGAGTTGGAAGCTTAGTGGTGGTGACGTCGAAGTCATGAGACCACGGTGTAGCACGTTTATGGCCTAACGTTAGCTTTTTACTTCTGGCGATCACATTTACGCTTCAAAAATCATAAAAGTGGCGTTCATTTGTGAAGAACTTTTGTTTGCCACAGAGCTTATTTTCTGCAATTATTCAAAATCCAATGTAAAACTCCCATTGGCTTTTTGTCGAGGGAACCAGGGCAATGCTAACATCGAGTCGCCATCCCTCCAACAGTCCATAGATATGTGTTTGTAAATATCAGCTGTATCTTGAGGAGAGTTGGTCACAGATTTTGGAGACCGTTTGACAAAGGTCATTCCCACTATAGATGTGGGTGACAGTCTATTATATAACATACTGTAAATCTCAGTGATGACAATTATCTTCAACTGAAAAATCATGACATGAGCAGTCTCTCCCCTTCATGCAGAGAACATAACCAATTCATCAACGATTACTGTACGAGCGAATCAATCATAACCAAAAAACACGTCAGATTATGCAATAAGCACGCAATAAACATTTCACCATTGTATTGATCCTGTTTTGGACTACTAGCCAGAGGATGTAATCCTTCTGGCCTGAAAAGAAGAAACACCCTCAAACTGGAAACTCAACCTTGGCTCAGCATCTTGGATCATCAGCAGTGATGGATGATCCTCCGGCAAAGGGAGTATGTTAATGGGGGTTGTCAGCATAACATGCTCTCTTCCCTTTTAACCACTGTGCAACATGATATGTTTATGTGTGTTTGGAAATCAATATTAAAACATGCATTTGTACAGTGTGTGTAGTTTTGGCATCAGCACATCCTGATTTACTGTCTCACATTATCAAATCGCGGAATTCCACCATTGGCAGTTATACTCCACTGTCAGAAGAGGAGGAGGACTACGTTAAAGTAACCGCTCTGAGAATAAATACACTGAGATCATCACAAGACTTTTCCACTTATGCTGATGTGTGAACTAATGAACTATAAATATCTGAAGCAAAGCCTCAAAAAAAAACAAAACAAAAAAACCCAGTAAAACTTGGAACAAAACTACAAGGCTTGTTTTGTTTTCAAAATATGCAATGGAAAAGAACTTTTCCGCTCTTTGTTGAAATGAATGTGGTAGTTTTGGTGGATGTGACAGAATAATGGAGTCACATCAGTTGACTTGAGCAGCTGAACATCACAGCTGAGCTCTACAGACTGTAGATCGCTTTGACTAAATGAGGGTTTAAACTCCTAATATTGGTGCAATATATTGCTCTATGACCCCCATGTTTCACTTTCCTATAGAACCAATTAAACTGACTGTAGGTGACACCCTTCTTGCCACACACACATAATATCCTGCCGTTGAATGATGGTGCCTTGAGTGATTTTACGCAGCTCTGGTGAACAGTATTTCAGGCTCTCAGGTTTCTGTCCTGAAAGAGGAGAGGTGGAGAGGAGACTTGGCTTCCTGTGCCGTGGAGACAGAGACAGATGTTTTATGGCCCCTTGTTAAAACAGTCACCTTCATTTAAAGCAATGAAGTGTGAAAATCTATCTGAGCCTCATGCCAGCCTGAGCACAGAGGGTTTGAAGTTATTTAGCTGGTGAGCAAACGACATCTGAACTGACCAATATTAGCTCTAATGGGAATATCCAGAGCCTGCAGACTGGGATAACTCAGCCGTCTGAAAATCTACTGTAATCCAGCATGAGACTCTTTGATCCGGTCCTTCTCTGGAACAACCCCTTCTCTTCACCTCTCCTTTCAGCCCAGTGTGAGAGAGCCGTGCCTGGGATTATACTCCCCCACACACACACACACCTTGGCGGCTTCCATGCTGGTCCCTCTGCTCTCACACTATATATCTCCTCGGTTAGATTCAACGGAGCAACAGCTGTTTTCCCTTCCCCTGTGGCGGTGCTCCATCCCATCCTTCACTCAATCTCTGCCGTCCTATATGTGTCGTGGCCATCTTTCCATCAACCTGATCCACTTCCTAAAGTGCTCTGTCTTGTCCTCTAATCTCCTCTACTTTCCTCTCTTCTTCCATATTTCCCTCTCATTAATCTTTACTTGACATGTGGCCATGTTTTGTCTGGCTCAGCAGCAGTTTCCAGGCCATATATTGTCCTAAAGTGGGGTAGTGGTAAATAATGTCCTGTATTACAAAGAACTGAACTCATCTCACATACACTTTCTTGCTTTATTCTAAATAATGGGAGAGAAATGTCTTAGGGCATGAACACATGTAAATGGGGAATTAAAATCCTTGGGAAGTACAAATCATCTAACAGTGTACAGACTTGTCAACTTTGACGCCTGTGTATTATGCTATAATATCTTTGACACATGAAAGCGCACACACACGTCATTGCATAACATGTTTCATTCTAAACCCAGGGGCTTGATCCAAGAAGAAAACAGAGATACAGACGTTTAACTCTCCTCCCAAAGCAAAAACACACACACAGCCCCTTTCATCTAGCTCCCAAAGCTGCACATTCAGATTTGTCTGCAAGCCAAGTTCAGCCAGCCACTTACACACTGGAAGCAGTCTTTTCCACTGTGCCTATCTCTTCATATTGATTCCAGTCTGCTCACCTCAAATCACTTTCACTAAAATCAAAGTGTTCATAGGGCACCCAAGTTTAACTCGCAAAATAGAGCACGGCTGCAAAGCAGAGTCAGAGATTGAAAGATAGAGAGTGTGTGTGTGTGTGTGCACTGACACAGCGGTGAGATAATGAGAAAATATGGAAAACATTTGTGGAAAAATAGCAGTTTTCCAAGAATGTCGTGAGAATCCTGCTCAGACATAACAGGCTCAAAACACTTTAATCTACTTGTTAAAGTGAGTCTGTTTTATGGTTTCCTTTATGACATGTTAGTAGAGAAAAGATAATGCAAAGATGCTGCAATAATCTCCATGCTGATGTTGATATTCTGGAAACATTTTGGACATAATTTGGTTTGCACTGGCCAGAAATTATATGTCTGCTGCACTGTCTGTGTTACATTTTAAAGACTCTTCAGGTGGTTTGATAAAATCTTTTAATAAAAGCTGTAATATGTTTGAAACAAGAAAAAAAATGTTTTGCCTGAGGCAATGAATGAAAATAATTAGCCAATTTATAAACTCATTAGATTGTCCGCTTGGTGGGCACAGTTCGAGGAAAGCCATCCCATCAGGTTCTCTGCAACTCTAACCCCTGACCCCCAACCTGGAAACAACCTGTGAGCACTTGACCTACTGGGGGAGGTGCCTGCTCACCTCATTTCAGGGAAATGTGGATAAACCACAGGGCTTGTAAAAACAGTGCTTTCTAATCAAGGCAGTTTGAAAGCCTGGCAGGTGGCTCAAGAGAGGAAAGCTTGACTTTCCTTTTAGGGAGTGTGACCACATTTTACAGAATCAGAAGTCCGTTTTAAATCCACTTATTGAATCTGTTTAGGTGGCTGACTAGTGGAGGGACACAATATGTATTGCTTTTATTGCACTAGTGCAGGAACTACACAGCTTAGACAACTTTAAGTCACAAAATATATGAATAACTTAATATTTAAGAACTATAAAGAATAATAGAAATGCAACAATATGGTTAATTTTTAAAAAACAACAAATATGGCACATTGCCCCAGTTTCACTATACTTGCATTGCATTAACGCAATGGTTCTCAGTGAGGGGGCATTAACTCTTTTCATCTTCTGAAGGGGGGCATGGGGGTTGTATCTAATAATAATAAGAATAACGGTATGATTAAAGATAAAACATTTAAAAGGAGAAGAAAAGAAGTCTGCGGACAAACCGCTTTAAACTTGTTGCCTTTACTTATCTGCATATTTCAGCCACTTCTGTTTGTCTTTTGCTCTGTATGTGTGTATTTGGGGATTTCTGCACATCAGAAGCTTCCATAACCCCCCCCCCCCCCCCCC
>CM022488.1:9695122-9791687 GCA_011952105.1 Coreoperca whiteheadi | reverse complement strand
AATTAAATATATATATATATATATATATATATATTTTTTTTTTTAATACATTTTATATTTTTATAAATATTTTATCAATTGTGGCAGGAAGTGACATTTCTAGCAACCAGAAGTGTTTTATTACAGTTTGTCAATTTTGGAAGCCAGGATCAATTTTTAACAGATATAAAGAATCTAACGTCTATATAGTTTGGTCAATTTGTGAAAATGCATTTCAGTCTTTCAGCTTTTTGCCTCTTTCCTATTGGCCCTCTTCTACCGCCCAACGACCCATAACTCGGTCTGAACATTGTAACTGTCTGTTTTAGTTTGTTTTAAGAAAAGCTTTAAGGTCCATGGCCGAAATGTTGCGTCCCTAATCAACACTGTGTAGGAATTCAACCTTTTCTTTCACATTATTTATTTTTCCAGCAGGTGTGTATTCGATACGTTTGTTTTAGTTTTTTAAAAGAAAAAAATACAATTAAAATTAAAAGTTTACCTGTAGACACAAAATGGAGACCCACAACACAGTCAACAGCTGAGACAGAAATGCTCAACAAGTTAAAGGCACAATGTGTAGGATTTGAAAATGTCTTACATTGCTTCCCAGTGGTTGTATCACAAAAAGACACTGGTCAAGTTTCCATCCAAATTTAGCGCCGACTTTAACCAAATTTACAGAACATTTCCACTCACTACTGTTTTGCAATTATTAGGAGTCGAGAGCACTTGGTAATTCTCCATTTTGGAACCATTGTAAAAGAGGGCCCAAGAAGATGATGTAATTAAAAGAGCGCCTGTCAAATCCCAAACACTGGAAAACCATGTGAAGAACATGATGGAAATATGACATTTATGTTTAATTCATGTATTAACTTGACGAAGATTACAGCATCCTCAATGTTTCACATAGATCTGATGCTTTCGCCTGCTGTCATTTGTCATCTTTTCCAGTACAAGTTACATCGCATGCATCTACATCAAGATTCATTTCCTAAGTCTGTTTCATATTTCCTAAGAACACATGCATTGCACCTATGTTCAGAGATTGTTTCATTTTTCTTCAAACATTATCTGCGATAAAGAACGATTTAAAAAGATGCTATAATCACATATAAATTCTACACAAGGTGGTTTTAAAATCCAGCAGAACATGTTTCATTCTCTCAGGTTCTCATCAGTGTGGCACTGATGCAAGAAGTACTTTCATGCAACGGAGTACTTTTTATCCATGCAATAAAGCTGCAAGACTCGAGATTTGAGATACATGACTCTCTTTTAGGATTCTTTTTTGAGTGCAGGTGAGATTTTTAGTCCCTTGTTTTACTTATTCCAAATATCTACAGAGAGGGAATTAATGGGTGTGTTCATCACCAAGTTCGAATGCAAATTTGTTATTTTTCATAACTTCCACTCTACAGTTAGTCAATATGTTCTGTTAGTTTTAAAATGATCCTTCATGCCAGAAATGCATCAAAAGCTTTTAGGAAATCATTAAATGGTCTTTCACTCTCGCTTCGTCTTTAATCAGTCATCCTTCTTTTCTTGCCCGGATATCTTTTATTCACTTCTTGCAACCATGATCCTTTTACGGCTCTCCTTCCCTCAGGGTTTGTGAAGGATGTGTAGAATAGAGGAGAATGGGTCAGGCACACTGTCCTCGCTCTGCTTTTGTCATCACAGATTTGTCATTCCTTTCCTTCATTTTATTGCTTTTCAACACATCATCAGCTCCACCTGCCAACATGCGCCACGCAGCCGGGAAAACTGTGTCAGGGTTGGTACAAATAAAATGGAGCGGTCTTACACACTCAAACTTCAGTTTGTGTATGTCACTTTCCATAAGGTTGATGATACTGAAGGAAACAATAGGATTTTCTCCTTCTCATCTACAGGCTAACAGCCACTACGCTCCCTGAAGGATCACCTTTACTCTGGTGGAAAAACACATATTGAAATCTCTCTCAATATGAATCTGACATGTTAAAATTTAAAGATGATGATTTTTTTTTTTCTCCGCATCCTCTTCGATTTCTTCCTTCCAGTAGGTGCCGGCAATTGGAAAACATTTGCTGCTGTGGCCAAGACCAGAAGGTCTTTCACAACTCGGTCGAGGGTGTGCAAGTTTCCTCACTTTGACTGGTTGTATGGAAAAAGACAATTTTTTTTCAATTTTTTTTTTCCACTCACTTTTTCCAATCTGCTGATGCTATGAATGGAGTTAAGTTACAGACTTCCATACCAGGTCAGAGCAGTTTGAGGATGAAAATGATGCAGACATTAAAAGACTTCTCATACTCTACTTCATGCCACACCATAGAAATCACGCTCCTCTGTCATCACTATAGCACCACGTTTCTATATTATAACCTCTATTCTGTTACATATTTTGAAAGAATGCCTCTGACTTCTGACTCTGCTCCATTTTTCAAAATTTACTATGTGCCTGTCAGGATGTGTGGTAGTGCAGTTAGTCTGGTTTTCCTGCCAGATAAATGGGCTCTGCATTCTGTAGCAAAGTGGAAAATATGACGTATGAAATATTCTTCCAAAATATTCACACAGATTCTCAGGAGGTCACAGGCTCATTCAGTTTCACTTTCATGCATCCACTATATGCACACATGCTTTATTTTTCATGTGTAGATAACACCAGTTGCTGAAAACAATATTAAGTCATGAATATCAAAATCGCAGCAGTACCTGGATCCACCTGGAGGTTAACTTCATTGCTGATTATTATAACAGTTGTTGTGGTTGTTGCTCAACAACTACACAATTTATTTGTTAAAACTTGACACACAGAACAGGTGAACAACTAATGTGTATATTTACACATCTGCTGAAGATTTTTTTAAAGTCATAAACCTACATAACACATACATTTCTTGATCAGTATGTTCAAAATGTTCACATTTACAGGCCAGGACCAGTAATTCCTTTGTAAAACTGAGGCCTGCAACCACAACATGACGTTTGATAGACAGACCAGTGTTATTGCCAACTGCCATGTGGCAATCAGCAAATCTGGAAAGCCATGGGGGACAGCAGTGTTGTGGATGATGAAGCAGAATGATTTAGGAGGAATAGAGGACAGAGAAAAGAGACAGATATAATTCATCCACTCTAAATTTGTCTCAGAGAGCAGAAGAGAGCAACTAAAAGCGCAATGTGGTTCTCATTTTGTGTGCCTTTGTTTCTGTATAAGTGTGTGCACACTCACTGTGTCTGTGCAAGCGTGCATACTTTATGTATGTGAGTGAGCTTGTCAGGATGGATCCTCCATCTGAAAGATAAATAACCACATTACATGGGAGGATCAGGCGTGCAGCTTAGAGATGACAGCAGATAGGATACTAGACAAATCCACAGGCATTAAGTAAGAATCTGGCTCAGATACGCCAATACAAAAACACGCAGATGTCCGTATCATAAAACTCCCACTTTTAACACGCTTCCTGCTCTGCTACTGCACTGTTATTTCACTCCAAATTGTTTTAACAATCCTGCAGTATATATGTGATGTAGATTGACCTCTGTACACATGCTCTTTCCTTTTAACAAAACATTTTGGAAAATACACAATCGCTTTCTTGCTGAGAGTTAGTTGAGAAGATGATATCACTTATGTCTGTGCATTAAAGCAGCTATAATAAATATTTTTAATATCAATAATGGATCACATAACTGCTTACATGTAAAAAGGAGTCCTTCGCAGTCATGAACCCACAGAGAATCATCACCTGACTCTGCAGTTCCCCTCAGCCCTAAAGAGCTTTATTGTGAGTTTCAGTTAATTTTTTTTGTTTAAGGGCATCATTTTCAGCTGTAGAAGGCAGCTGTTCTCAGCTTAAAAAAAATCTCTAAAAACCCATTCTATTTTTAATAGTTTTCTCAGGATTAGCTAGAAACCAGAAACAGATAAAAAGAGAGTGAATATTGGAGTGACATTCTTCACGTGGCCAGAAACATGACTCCAAATGAAGGATAATGTTGCTCCTTATCTTCTAAAGGGTAAATAGGCAATTGTATCCTAGCAAGTTTGACATAAGAGGTAATAATATGTCAGTGTTGGGTTCATAGCTTTTCTCCGCTGCCCCAAAGTGTCAAAAAAATCTATCAATCCAGGTTTAGGTATGGCCTGGAGATGGTTAGCTTACCTTAGCATAAAGACTGGAAGAACCTCTAAAGCTAACCTGGCTCTTGCCAAAGTTATGTACCAGACTTCTGGAGCGCAGTGACTTCCACCTTTTTGTACAGATTGAAACAAACAAGATATAATGTGTTCGTTTAGAGGTGCCGATAAGTCGATTTTCCACTTTTGAACAGAGCCAGGCTAGCTGTTTCTCGGTTTCCAGTCATTATGCTAAGCTAACCAGCTGCTGGCTCTAGCTTGAGATTTACTGCACAGACATGAGAATGGTATTAGTCATTTCAACAAATTTGCAGCAAGAAAGTAAACAAGGGCATTTCCCAAAATGTTAAACTATTCCTTTAACAGGAACCAAATATTTCTGCTCCGTGAATAAGAGGAAAAGTATGCATCATTACAAAACAAACAACTTGAGGCTCAATGAGGTGTGTTATTAACCACTTAACCATCATATATTACAATATGGACTGCATTCTCCAGGATTCCACTAGTCAATTAAGCATCCAAATGCAAAACACAGACCAGTCAAACAGGGAAGAGGGGGCATCCTTGACAATAGTAAAAACAGTAATACTTGACGTAACACATTCATGACAAATCACGTAGCAGATGTACCTCATGCTAAAGTCATTTTCAGTCCCTTCCACACTGAAAACCACCCATCTCTGCCTCCTTTCAAGTAAAAATCCAGCATCATATTTAGTTTTAAGGTTCTGAAATAATGTTTTATGGGTGAACATTGGCAGGCGAGCGATGGGAGGGCAGTCTTGTACTGTACACGAGTGCTGCAGAATGGGTCCGTGTGCACACAGCGGATCAAACACAGGAGGCCTTCAGAAGCCAACAGATAAATTGTTTAGATGCATTTGTACACAGTGCTTGTCTACTCGCTTCATTCCTTTCCTGCACTTCATCATTTGTGTTATTGTGAAAGTTAACACTGCACTTTTTTCTCCAGAAATAAAAAACACTGAGATGACGTTAGTACAACAGCTACGTTATCTGTTGTCTCACCCAGGAAATATTTTGCACGATGAGTGAAGGCTTGTGGAGGCAAAATGTAAGTTTAATGTATTTTTAATGCTTTCTTTCAATCACACTGACATATCTCCAAATGCTAAGCTAGTTTAGAGCCATCTTGAAATAGTGTAAGGCCTGTCACCCGACGACACAAAAAACAAATTATTAGAAAAGAGGTTCAGCCACTGGGAAAGAGTTAGAAAGAAAAGAAGGAGACACATACTTTGATTGAAGTGAGTTTGTTTTCCTGGCTTGGTAATATGATTGTACTAAAGCCTTCTTTGGTCTCGGCTCTGTCTTTGTTCCTCTGGGTGATTAAGACAAATAAACCATGGGATCAAACTAAGACAGGCTCTGGAAGACAGAACGGAGGAAGACAGGAGAGATTTTAACATATTCAGTACAGCCCAGCTAAGTAAGCTAAGTGAAAGCTAACGGGAAGGCAGTGCAATGGACTGTGGAAAATAATCACCCACTCCAAATCTCATAATTTCACACTTACCGAACAGAATACAAATGCTACAGTTTACAGTAAATTATGTAACAGCCTGAAAATCGGCAGTGTGACACTTTTTAGAGAAACTAATTGCTGCTTCTTTCCATTTTTAAATCCCTTCATTTATCTGTTAAACCATCTGGACCGTGAGGTAGAAAAAAAGGCTCTTTCAATGAAGAATTTACCTGGATTTGAACCAGAGTAAATCAACATGTGACAGATGAAGTAAGAGGTACTATATGGATACACAGCAGTCCTTGTTCGACCTCACAGGAGATACATTCACATAACTCTCAACATGTGTCTCTGTAGGGTTTCATCGATTTGTCTTCACGTCAATCAGGTCAAGTTGCAGCTTCATCAGAGCTGGTTAGTGCATCGTATCCTGGCATGATAAACATAAATTGACAGATTGCAGGAACGAAAGATGAGGAGACAAAGAGTAGGATTGTTTAAGCCATAAAAAACAATAATAAGCGAAAAACAATTCTGTGCCCAGTGTGAAACAAAATTAGTAAAGAAAGCAAGAATCATATAAGAAAACTTCTCCAACTATGCCCCACAAAAATCCAGATTTCCCTCTCCTAGCGAGAATAGAGTTTGTCCAGTGGCAGAACTGATAGGGGAATATCTAATTACACTGAAATGAAGAAAGAGATAGAAACCATATGGGATTTATCTATGTAGTTTTCAACAAACTTTATTTGGAGGTATGCCAAAAGTAAGCGCACCAGAAGTGTCAGTATTAATCCCTCACTGTACAGGAAAACTGATACAGTAAGTCTGGAGACAACTAAGTAGTATAATTTCAAAATAAGTTAAATTACTAATAAAATATAAAAACCTAAAACATTAAACCTGCCAAAAGAAGAAACAAGTTGCGAACACAACATTGACATCACAACACATTTTAAGTTGATATGGCAAACTTCTTAGCAGAAAGTTTATTTACACATCCAGCAGTTAGGCACAGCATTATTATTCATTTGTTATTATAGAAATAATGATTATAGCTGCTTTAAGAAATTAGGTTCTGAGTGGGTATATATGAGCTCATGATATCTTTTGCTCACAAAGTTTAGTTGAGAGATTGCAGAGGATATGACAGATTTTATATCCAGTGATGTTGATAGGTTTTCAATGTAGTGAGTCCCTGGGTCCCACAGGTGGTCATTTGAGTGTGTCCCAAATAAAATTTCTATTTTTTGATAAAATTGTAGTGTTAAACACGTGTGTAGGGATGGTTATTAGGATTTTATCGATACTACTACTCTTATCTGTTCTTTTATCGGCGCTCTGTGTGTGTGCATGTGTATGTGTGCTCAGCCCTGACAGACAGCAGGTGAGAGACTGCAGCCTGATAATAAATTACACCAGTGAGGTGTCTTTAGTTTATTTATATAATTTCAACACGTATTTGTTGTTCACAATGCAACACTGTCAGGGAAAAACACGGTGCGTCCCTTAAGTTTACGGCGTCCTTTAATACGTCAGAGACGCAGGACGCATACCTAGCAACACCACTGATATCTGTTAGTTTTACTCCAAGAAGGGAATGAGAAGACATAATCTTAAACTCTGGATGTAGGGGATGGACTATACTTTCTGTTACCAGTGATTTACCACCCTATTTTGTAAATGTTTCTGTTTTACAGAGAAACATGCAAGTTGGCAAAAACTGGCAACAATGGAAAAAAAATTATAAAAACTAATGAATATTCAACAACGACTATGCAAACAAACACTATAGCACTGCTGCACCCGTTAGACCACCAATAGGAATGATGGCTAAAACTACAAAGGCCAGTGGGATTTGTTCACAATCACCCTCTGACGCTCAGCACTCACTGGATGCAGACTAAGGTCTGGATGTGATGATCCCAATCAGCACTGACACTGCTGCAAATTGTTTTAAGTTAAAACAGTGTGCGTCCTCAGGAGCAGTATTGTAAATTGAATCTAAAGGACAGCTGATGATGATCCAGTAAAGCTAAAATGTTGCTTGAAGAAGCATTCCTTTTGCAGAGGGATATCCTTAAAGTGACAGGGAGACTTTTGAGCCAGAGGTCTGTGGTTGTTTACGGTGTTTTCAATCTCCCCCTAATGACAAAAACACTCCATTCTCACTCACATGGACCTACATGAAGAGTGGATTTTCTGCTCTGCAGGGGACGATTACAAATGATACAAGCTGGGGAAGAACTGGCTTCCACACAAAGGCACGGAGACTGTGACTTGATGCATTTGGAAAATATTCAACATGCAATGATAACTTATCAGCACCACCCTGCAGCAACTAATCCTTACAAAGAATGCAAATGGTTGTGTGGGAGAACAGACTGTTTTACAGTGAGGGAAGGCATTCAGGGTATATAGATGCTCTTCTTAACTCCCAAGTGATGACTTTGACCATCCTCCAAAGACCTTTAAAAAGGAGAAAGACCAAATATAAGAGCTATCCTACCTCATGCAGTGGAAACCCAGAGCTGAGAGCAATGATACTTAGAGTATTATTAATTATTTTGGTCCAAAGAAACAAATGACATGTCGATGGTTTGGCATGTTTTAGCCCATTAACTGCTGTTATACTTTCCATTTTCCAAAGCACACCATAAGGTTTTTTAATTGATTTTCCTAAATTTCAGGAAGCCATTTGTTTCAGTTTGCTTTAAAAATCAACTTGCAGAGACTTCAATTTGCTTGTGATGCAATCCATCACAAGGAACATATTCTCACCACAGTATTTCTTCATCCAAGTTGTGTTATGATTGGGTGCGAATTCATTTGTTTGCAGTGGGGTGCCTTATTGGTGCAAGGGAAGTTCTGAAATTTAGCTGCTGAACAAAAAAACGTATACATAATCGAAAATTCATATTATTCAATTCAGAACGTCCACATTCACAATAAGAAAACAAGAGAGGAAGCGCGACTATGATCTGACAGTGATGTAACACAAAGCAGGTGCTCCTGATGCAAAGGTAGGCAACCTCTGCACCAAAAAAGGTAATGAATTTCAATTTCCCAAAAAGTCAAAGCACATTGTGTCATAAAAGTTAAATAGCCTATATTATAGTGGCTACATGATATTGACTACACACCAGTCTCCCTCAGGTTCAAACAAAAAAATAAAAATCCTACACAGACAATTAAGTACAAGCTTCAATCACATACGTAATCCACATTTATTTATTTTGTTAGTGATGCAGGTTTCTGACAATGTTCTTATAGATGCAAGCACATATATACACATATACAAGCACATACTTCATTCATTGTCAAGAATAACTGTCAAACAATCCGTAAATTCCTGCAACAAAGCCTAACTTCATAAATGAACACAACCACTTCTAGCCAAGAGCAGAAAAGTGAATATGTACACACCTGCAAGGCTCCCACAGTAAATGGACATAGAAGAAAGAGGCTGCAGTGAAAGATAACCACAACATCACGTACAGCATGTGGGAAATATTCTCCACGGCAGCAGTCAGGGCCAGGTCTGTAATGACCATGCTAATGCCTGATTGCATTTAATTTGATACAAATGAGCACATTATCCAGCAATTTACCAGGAGCAGTAATTACATAATACCTCACTTCATTAACAAACGGGGTATTATGACTGGCATGTCATATCAAACACAAGTGTCAACAGTGAGCTGGGAATTTTTTTAATCCTCTTTCTCCATTTCTCTCAGGGGATCATATACGCTCCGCTGTGGAGAGGAGATGGTGTAATAAACTACGATTCCTCGAAAAACTGCTGAAAGATTCCTGACAGAAACAGGCCAACATCTAATTGGGCCTGGAGAAGAGGGAAGTTCTAACTTTTTTTGTTATTATCCATCCCTGTGTTTCCCATTAAAATAGTTTCCAGCCACTGAAAAGATCATTTGAAACAGCCAGCCTTAGGTAGTACCTGCTGGAGCATTTGCCAGACAGTTGGGCTGAACTCTAAACCCTGGTTCTGGTGTTGGACTCTTTCCAATAACTCTTCAACCTTTCAGCTTATTTATTCCTCCTTGTATTCCTAATCAAATGAGCCAAGCTGCATGTTATCACTCTTTCAGAAAATGTGTGGTAATTGTTGTTAAAAACAGAAAGATAACATTGTGAATCATATGCATCGGTTTTATCATGTTTGTTTGCTCTATGCAAGGCATAAAAACAAGCTAAACATAAGCAACTTAAACCACAGGATAGTCTGCAATACAAGATAACACAAATAGTCTCTTTCACTTGGAACTGGATACATAAAGACTAATTCTGAGGCTACTGCATGTCTAATCTAAATCAGACTTGCTATAGACTTTTAATTCAACCAATTTATTAGTAACTAAGGTAATGCCTAGTGCACACTACAGGATTTTAAATGTCGGTAGATCGCTGTGCTGTTAAGACTACATGACTTGCTATTGAGTCTTGAAGTCGTTGTGGTGTTCACACTACATATATTTTCCGCAACAGGGAGTCACACACTACACAAACTGACAACAACTCAACTCTATCCGGCCCCCAAACCACGTTTGTCATGAAAACACTCGAGAGAAGTGGAACGGGAAATGACGAGCGAAACGACGAGCGAAACAGGAGTTGTTTTGAAAATGGACGTTGAAACAAAATTAGCGGTGCAAGTGGTTTTTGCCGTGATCTGTTCTGAACCCCGAAGAAGGAATAAAAAAAAAAAATGTTGTTATTTGTCTCTCTGCTGAGATGACCTCGATGCTCTCATTGGCTGTAGTTCATCGCGACATGTGACACCACAGAACATCGAGTCGGCCAGCAGCTCCAGATTTTTAGCATGCTAGATATTTATCTGACGTCGGGGACATGTCAGTGAGCGTCTTTAATGCGTCGTTGAGTAGTTCACACATAAAGATTGGCAAGCGCTGATCACCCGCTGATTTGCCCCCAATCACAGCCCGACCTGTCGGCGAGCTCGTTAACTTACTCGGGCTTAAAATCCTATTTTGTATAGACAAATGTCAAAGGTTTTGAATATTATTTTATTTATGAGTATTATTGCAGTTTTGCACAATAAATGTTCTTTAAATACTTCTGTACTATGTGAAATATGCCCTAGTAATGCCGTTAAGAGTACAGTTAAAGCTGCCATGCAGTGACCATACCAGGGATTTACCCCCTTCAGAAGCATTTATATAGACATTTTAAGAAAAGCCACTATACCGTGATATATACCATTACCGTCCGTGCTTCAAATTATACCGTAATAGAAATTTTAGGCCAAACCACCCAGCCCAAGGTGCACCTAAATTATGTGCTGGTGCACCTAAATGAAAAAGTTAGGCGCACCAGTGCCACCAGTGTAAAAAGTTAGTCTGGAGCTCTGTACGACTCATCCAGACAGCCATATGGACAATATGTTGCGCGTGAAATAAGAGATTTAATTGAAGAAGAAATGAACACCAAAGTAGATCCATCTGTACGGGCACATCATTTTTATCCAGCTGGAAAATTTCTGAGGTGAATTATGCTTAGAGGACCATCTTGTTTACAAATGTGAATCAGGGGGATGGCAATGCAAAGAGAAACTAAGTTTGGGAAGCAAATCAATAAAAAGGTGAATATAAATCACAACAATAATCTGAAAGTCCAGAATATTTTAAAATTGCATTTGATGAATGAATTGAAAAGTAATTTTCAAAAGAAATATGCTCTAGCTAACTAAGCTAGCGAGAATATCCTCCAGTTACCAACTGACAACCCTAACATGCTGCTATAGCAACAAGCATGCTGCATTCACAATGCCAGCAAAATCAGGGGGAAATAACCCAGTTACTTCTGACTTGGGAAAGTTCATTCATTACTCCAAGATGGCTACCTCCAATGCTAGCTTTTTAGTTCCACCAGAAACATGGAAACTAAGCTTAAATTAGCATATTTTATTGTATCGCATCGCACACAGCAGTACATTAAAAAGTAAAACCAGACACACAAAAAATGTAGCTAAATGATTTTATGTCACATGTAACAAATACAAGACAGATTTATTGATTTTACAACACAGGGTTGTACAATGAGAATTTATAGTGTAGTTGCTACTCAAAAAAATTATATACAGTACATTAGTGAAAATGAAAACTATTTTACACAGTAGAGTGCTGAGGATGAGTTCAGCAGTTTCAGAGCCGGAGGGAAGAAGCTGCTCTGTAGTCTGGTGGTACAACAGTGGATGCTTCTGTATCTCTTTCCAGACAGCAGCAGCGTGAACAGGCAGTGGCTGTCTTTTAGTATCATTTGGGCTCTGTGCAGGCACCTCACTGCACAAAGGCCACACTCTCCAAGACAAACAGTTTCCCTTTAATAATTGATAACTCCACTATTCACCCTTCCCGTCAGGTAAAGAGTCTGGGTGTCATCCTCGACAGCACTTTCTCCTTCACAGCTCACATAAACATCATCACTCAGTCCGCCTACTACCATCTTCGCAACATCAACCGACTCCATCCTTTTCTCACCCCAAACAGTACTGCCATACCGGTTAATGCACTTGTTACATCCCGATTCGATTATTGCAATTCACTCCTCCATGGTTTACCACAGAAATCCCTCCATAAACTCCAACTGGTTCAGAATTCAGCTCCCCGCATCATCTCCAGAACCCCATTCACACAACACATCACTCCTGTCCTCAAACAACTTCACAGGCTTCCCATCCGCTACAGGATTGATTTTAAAACTTAGTTTTTAACATTTAAATCTCTTCCCAACCTGGCCCCCTCCTACCTCACAAACCTTCTTCATATAAACACACCTTCCCGTACCCTCCGTTCTTCTTCAGCCAACCTCTTGTCCACTCCGTTTGCCCGTTTGTGTACCATGGGACTTAGAGCCTTCAGCTGCTCTGCTCCCCGACTCTGAAACACTCTCCCACAACATCATCTCTGGTTACCTTCAAATCACGCTTAAAAACCCATTTGTTTACTATAGCCTACAGTGTCTGACACCCATCACTATTATGATTGTACATTCTAATTTTATTGTATATTATGTTTATGTTGTAAATTTATATTTTTAAGTGTTCTGTTAATTGTAAGGCGACCTTGTGGGTCCTGAAAGGCGCCTCGAATTAAAATGTATTATTATTATTACTGATGATCGGCCCTGAGCCCATTTTTTCCTAATTCTTGTCCAAAATTACATACCCAAATTGATGGAGTATATTTTAACAACAACAAAGGCTATATGCATAATCTTGGTCTCAAAAGAAAGCTAAGATTACAATAGAAGTGTCAGGGATTCAGGTATCTATACTCTGTCAGATAAAATGCATCTGGAACGCAGTAGAAAATTCAAATTTCTACCTCCTCCTAAAAACAAAAAAAACACCTCATTTATAGTGAAAACACATTTGAATCATAGATAAATAAGCCTAAACTTTGTAGGAATTATTAAAATAATATCTGATAAGTAACTGTGCAAAAGTAGATAAAAGTGAACCTAAGCAGTTTAAGACACGTTATCACAGATATTTCCAGGCGGAACCAGCAAATGTGCCATTTGGGCCCATTTGGATCCAGATGTGCCATTGACCTGTCTTAGGTACCAGGCAGGAAAACTAATTATATTTCACTAATAGATCATTATGGTAATTCATTCCATCAAAATCAACTGTTTTTGAGGCATTTTGAAGTTGCAGTCCGGGTCAGATTCACCTACGCACGCGCTGCGTAGTGCATAAAGCCAGCTCTGCAGCTGTATGAGCGGAGACGCGAGGGCATATCTCGGCAGCCCATTGGCCAATCTGAATAAATGACACCTCTTTGTCCCTGTCAAAGCCAGTAGAATCAATTGACACCACCCACTTTCAGCTTAGAAACATTAATGACCATCCAGAAGGAAGTAATACATTTAAATGTTTGAATGTTAAATGATGGCTGTCATTTACAGAATAATATTTCCTGCTTATGGTTTTTGGTTTACACTCATAGTTTAGAGAGCACATTTACAGAATGTTTTTATTTTCCATTTATATGTAGTTCTTTTACATATACATTTCTCTGAGCTCAATGTGATGCCATAGAGTTGTTGGAATTCCCAACTTGGAATTACAACTACGATGCTGACATGAATGTTTTCTCCCACTTGGTTGCTCATAATTATTATCTATACAAAATCTCGTTACGTAATATTTGGCAATCTATATAATAAATATAATTTTTTGGGCTGTTTTTGCCTTTGATAGGTACAGCTGAAGAGAAACAGGAAATGTAGGAAAGAGAGAGAGGATGACATGCAGCAAAGGGCCACAGCTGAATTCGAACCCGGGCCGCTGCAGTAAGGCCTTGTACATGGTGAGCCCACTCTACCAGGTGAGCTACCAGGGAGCCCCACATGTAATTAGAATTTAGCAGGGACAGTGGCTAACTTTGGTGACTGCAAGTCTTTGGGAGAAGGATGAAAGATGTCAAACTGAATGTGTAGGTTAAGAAAATACTTTGTCTTTTTGAAAATCTATGAAGTGATGCATGTTTGATAGCAAAGCCATGAGGATAAATTCATTGATGTGAAGTGTATTTCTGAGCTGTACTATATTTCTTTGACTCCAGTCCTTGGCGTGTGTGAGAGACGCCCTGTCTGGACAATGATTGTTGAGACCATAGCCGGAGAGAAGAGCAAAGACATCCAGGTCTAATTGTGAGCAGGTGACCAGCAGGCGAACGGTGGACAGATTGGAAAAACTGCCCCCGCTTCCAAATGCCACAGTCACCCAACTGGCCTTTCTCCCTCACAGACCTTTTTAATTTTCCATAACATTCCATAATCCACCTGGCCAACTCTGCACACACCATACCCCTACAAATGCAAACGTACACACACAGATGCACAATGATTTCACATTTTGCCTCAAACTTTCATTACACTACCAGTAGATGGATGTGTGTGGGCAGCTTTCACTGAAGCATGATGCACAGAAACCACAGCATGTCAACAAACAATGGAGAAATATCCACAACAGTGAAGGACAACCAGGACACAAGTTACACACACACACACACACACACAGATGCATTGTGTTACACTATGCATGATAAAACATACAGGACTGGGTTGTTTATCTTCAGTTGACAGGTTGGTGTGTAAGCCACAATCTCTTGATTACAGATACTGGTTAAAGCCTTGGAAGATTTGTTTGGGCAAAGGACCATCTGGTTTCCATATGTCTTTCAGAAACAACTCTTACTTTTGGCTGGAAACCAAAAAATATCAGCAGTTGGCTGAGGCGTTCGTTGCTTCCTGAAGGGAACAGAGAGCCTTCTGATCTATTAAAAAATCCAACTCAAAGATGGATGCTTCATAAAAGTGCTGTTACACCCAAGACTCTAAAACGAGTGTAGCCGAGCTTGAAAAAAAAAAAATCGTTTTTCACCACGTAAGTCCTAATGCAAATGATCTTACTGTGCAACATAACATACATAGCAAACTATGAAAAATATACATTTCATATATTTATTCTATTATTGAGTCTTTTTACCAGGAGTTGGAGAAGATTGATACAACTCTCATATCTGTCCATCAACTATGACGCTACAGCCAGCAGGCAGTTAGCATAGCCTAGCATAAAGATTGGAAACAATGGGGAAACTGCGAGCCTGGCTTTGTTCAAAGATAAAAAAAATCCACCTACCAGCACCTCTAATGCTCATTAACACTAATAAACAAATTATATCTCGTTTGTGTAATCTTAACCAAAAACATGGTGTAAAAACATCACATTGTAATTTTATGGGGGATTACGTGCGGTTATGTGTTATGTACAGGAGTCTCCGCTGGTTCCCTGGAAAACCGGGAAGTCACTGTGCCCAGCCAAGAACACATAATCTAACACATAATTCCCAGTAAAACCACAATGTGTCATTTCTACATTTCAGTAGGTGGATTTGGTTACTTTATTTCCAAAATACTGTCCATAAATGTCCACAGATATGATGAGAAATACCTCAACACAAGGGCCAAGCAAAACAAACCAAGGGACTCAAGCAAAGTAGGGCTAATTCAGAAACAAAATCGGTTCTTTGCCTTCACCCTCTCGTCCATCCTTAGTTACATCCCTGTAGCAGGATGAGCAGTTGTGACATAGCTAAACACCCTGGATGATGTAGGATTTTACTTTAGCCACATATTTAAAAGCTGCAATGAAGAGTGGTTTTTGTGCAGTTTTTTTCCTGCTATTTTAAACGGACAGATATTTTACTTGTTTTAGCCCACTAACTAAAAGTAGTGTGTCTTTTACTTTGCATATGACTATTCAAGTTTTTATATTGACTTGTTGCCTGACATTTAACTGGCTTTAGTTTCCAAGTTACATTGAGGCATGGTAATAGAGTTACAAACTAGGAATGTTTTGACAAATCTTCCTTAAAAGTGCATTTGAGGAAACTCCAGCATCACAGCACAAACACTGATAATAATAAATCACTAATGCAAGCTGTAGTATTGTAGTTAAAAATCTGGACAACATTTTATTCACTGTGATGGATTATATTGTGCAAGGCGGCAGGATCCCTGGAATGGACGGCCTGGACAATGAATGGATTAACAGTAACCATTACTGTCGAGCCCTGTGGTTTGTACCTACTCTTTTATTTAGTGCAGCTGTAAAAGTACCTACTTTACCTACTCCCCTTCCATACGGTTTGTAAAAACCAAATGAAAATGGTCTGGCCTAAAGCATCAAACTGCTTAAGAGCTCTAAAACAATGCTGGTTGACAGATTTGGGGAAAAAAAAGGAAGAAAGCCCAAAAAAAGGCAACTCCCACCACTATTTCTCAACAGAAAAGACCAACACAAAATGTCCAGATAGATTACACAAACCCTGCTTAAAATGTCATATATCAAGTAGCATAATTATAGCTTCAAGATTACAGAGCCATAAATAAAAAAATCTGCTCAAAGGAAAAGCATTAATATTGCACGTGTAGAACAAATGCTGTGAACTTTTACAGAAACGAGTAAAAACTAATTATTGAGGCTCTGACCACAAAACTATTATCTCAAAGGGTTTGCGTTTGGTTCAACTTCTTGATGAACAGTCTGATGGTTCTGCTACTGTCTGCCGTTTACAGACTTAAATTAAGACTCTTCACATGAGCAGAGGTCCTCAGAGGGCTTTTGGTCTTCACTGGTTTCAACACCTGAACACGCTCACTTACTCTATTTTCTTTTTCCACATAGTCTCTCTCTTCCAAATGCAATCTTAATGCTCCTGCCAGCAGGTCAAGAGTCACACACACCCACCACAGGCAAGACACGTGTGGTTAAAAATGTAACTGGAGAACAGTAGACAATCACAAACACCAATTTTGACATTATTTGGTGGTTTCTTGAAATAGAGAACTGAATGAAACCAGAACTTCCAGGTTCCTTTCCAGATGTAAGAAAACCTCAAATCAAAATTTAACCACATTTACCACTATGCTAATAACAAAAAAATCCAGGCTTGAAACAGAGTCTCTTTCAACAGTATGTCATGTGTTTCGGTCTATTTATATATTAACAATATCATTGTTTATTCAGTATTTATATTTTTTAGTGGTCTTTAACGAAAACCATTTTGCATAAGCCCTTGAACACCTCGGGTGAAACATCACGGTTCGACAAAAGAGGCGAGTCGAGGGAGCACGGTTCGCTCAGACATGTCTGAAATAAAATCAGGAGAGGGAGGAGCAAACAGAATTTAGACTGCAGAGATGACTTTGGATGAAACCAAGCTATGATGGCCCGTGCTTGTACATTTTCATGGGAGCTGTATTTTTTCTGTGCTCAAGTAATCGTTTAACTTTGTTACAATCACAAAGGTTTCAATTTCTGTTAGCAACTGCTGTAGTGGATGCCAATTTGTCTTAGAACATGAAAAGTAAAACCCCAGGAGCACGCATAATTTTTTCATACAGACTCAAGAAAGAAATGCTCAATGAAAGATGGCATTGGGTTACAGAAGCTAGTGGAATAGAGGCTGGTTTTGCACAATCTGTCAAGGTCAATAGCCCAACATTCGGGTCAACAGGGTGAACAGGGTCCGAGGTTGACTCGGATCATTTCTCATTTTGACTCCTATTTTAGACACTGTGATGTCACAGTGAGAGCACACTTGGGAATGATTGAGTTTTGTTATTCCACGCAGAAAGCCAACCAAAGAAAATAAGGATGGACGTTTATGACTTTGATCTGTATTTGTCCAGGATCCAGTCTTGTCCTCCCTCATTAACAGCCAGCATGGAGCAGGCTGTTATGCAACCAAAACAACAAAGACCTCCAGATGATCACTTATGATCTCACAAAACCAATACTGTAAAAATCAAAATCACATAAACAGAGAGCATTTATTTATTATAGGGGAGTAAGAACACTGATTACTTGTTCCTATTTCTAACACTGTGGCCACCAAAAGCTAATGTGAATGACATCAGTTTGTGAGCAGCTTCTTCCCAATCCGGAAAAGGCATACCTGTCCCTCACTATAAGTCGATGTGTTTACTGGCCAGAAGAGGTTTCCCTGCAACATCCATTCCCTGTGAGGAACTGTTTGTTTCCACCCGGCCCTGCTGAGGTCTGTGCTGACAGAAGGTCTGGAACAAGACAGCTGAGATCATGTTTTTCACACTCTTGATTTAGCAGTTCCAGTGCAGTTATAAATAATGTCATGGCGTAAACACTCCATTACGGCCATATAAAAGCAGGGAACATAATTGGAAAAGAAAAGAAAACTGATATTCATTTAGCATTTTTTTGTGTCAGTGGGGACAAATGCCTCATCCCATCAAAGGGGTTTCTTTTTTTTTTTACACAGACTGTCCCAGCCTATTACTGTAGTGTGTTCGAGTGTTTGTACAACACAACAACAATCACCAAAACAGAGGGCGAACCAGTGCCAAAAATCCAACTGATACTTGTTGATAAATAGCCAAGTGGTTAGAGATGCTGCCAAAGAACCTGGTCTAAATCTACCCCTGATTAAAGAAGGATGACAATAAGAGCTGTTTTAGACTTAAGCTCAGCTTTTATCTCAAATTTCTTCCTGCATGGAATTTTACAATATCAATCAATTTGATAAAGGAGAAACAACTTTTTGAAAGGTTGCTGCTTGATGAGTATACAATCTGATATATCCGTGATTCCCAATCCCAACCAGGTGTACTTTTGCAGTTACAGGGGGTATGTGGAGATTGTGGGGTAGCTCAATTTATTTGAAAAAGTATAAATTACAATTACAATATTTTTAAATTATATCCAAATATTGAGACAGCTATGCCTGAACACACCACATGTTGCAATTGAGAGTCTGCGAAAACTAGTTATCAAGCAAACTGAGAAATAACTGTTAGCTTAAAGTAATGGATAAATGTTTGAAATAGAAAGCTTAAAGTAATGGATAAAGGTTGCTACTTGAAGTAGTAGTAGTATGAATGCAAACCATCAAGTTTATAATCAATTCAAATGAACACTTTTGGAACATTGTTGGTGTCAATGAAAGATACTTGAAGTTCATCTGTAGGGGCTTAGGGGGTACATCAGACAGAAAAGGTTGGGAACCACTGTGATATAATATAACTGTACTAATCTGCCTATTCTGACTGCAATAGTCAATACGATGGAATGAAATTCTCCAAAATCGGGGCAAAGGAGTAGGAAAGCTTTTTTCATTACAGTGCCATAGGACCTTAATTGTTTCCCCTGCAGACTACCTTGGACAGCTCTGTATCACAGCTAATGGCATTACACTCATCACACAGACACGCACACACTACTTCCCCAACAGGATAACTGCTCATCCCAGAACATCTGTGTGGTATAAATCACCCTCAGAGAGGTTACCTCACAAACCACCAGGCCTCACAGTGAAAGAGAGAGAAGCCCTTGGCAGCGACCGCCAAGCAAGAAAGGAATTTAACTTTCAAAAACTGCAATACATCAATTTTTAATTGCCAAAACACTGAAATTATGCTTCAAGTGGGATTTGGGAATGAGAAGTAAAAGCAGGCTGAAAAATGGGGTGATGCAATGGCAAACTGAAATCAACACCCTGTTATGCTAAATGTATCTCCAGAGGACTGTATCGCTGTGTCGATGTTAATCTGTCTGCCTTGGATGCTACTATACTACTGTGAATTATACGATGCACTATAGCAAGTCCAAATACTCTACTTTTTGCCCTGGATTTTGGGCCAGTATTAATAAAAAAAACTTTTACAACAATTACACTTAAGAATGCTCTAAAAAGCAGACGGGAGCTACATCTGGAAACGATGCTAACGAGAGCAGCCAGAGTGAACCAAAATAGAAACGTTTCGAGCCAGAAAAAAACCCCCAACAAAACAGTGAGCTAATTAATGCTAATTCACATACTGCAGTTTGATAGATGTGAGCGTTTAATAACGGGCAGATTTGAGGCTGTGGCTATGACTATCGGGCCAGTAGGACTTGGGAAAAGCTAATGATGACTTGCACACTCCTATCAGCCAGTGAACTCTTGGTCACCCATTACATGCACGACACTGCTGGTGAGGCACGTGGGGCGAAAAGAGAGCAGTAATCCAGCCACGTGCCTTTTCTGATTCTTCCTCCCTCGATCCAATTCGCTCTCCTCTTCCATCCTTCTCCTTCGTACACACACCCAGAGAAAACATACTGAAGACATTAATGGATCCACATCAGGTTTAGAAAGAAAAGACATAGTCATAAGATATAAAAGCAAATGACAAGAGGAGGGACTGGTGCAAGTGAAAGAGAGAGTGAAGGAGAAAGAGGAGAAAGTGCAATTACAAATGATAAAGATGAAAGTGAGTATAAAATGATCATATCAGTCCTTTGAAAGTCACGGGGAACTTCTATAAAAAAAAACCTGCCATGTGATATAACTTGTTGCAGTAAAACATCTTATTTATTAAAGCTGATTTGCCTCCAGACATAGCAATCTGATCTGCAATAACAAAAAACCATCCCAAACAGCTGCTGAGAGCAAAGAATAAAAGTCTTACTTGTAAATAGGGTCACATTCAGAGGTACCAGCTTGCCAGCAGCAAGCGAAGTGATGGGTAACTCTTTTTCATGCTGCACAGGTACAGGAGATAAACTCCATAATTTCTGTACAGTGTTTCACAGCCAGCTGGTGAGGGACGGGGTTAGCACTAACCGCTAACTCTGTCATTTATCTGCTCATAAATCTGCAGACTTTTATAAGACACTTAACAAGAGTCTGCACAGACACGAGGAAATGAGCTGCAGACTTATTGAGAGTTCAAATAACACCTCTGCAGGCTTATCAGTATAATTACATGCTGTTGTTGAGGAAGAGGCATAAAAAGATCTGTTCACTTACAGTATGCTGTAACATATTGCCTACATGACAAAGTGTCTGTCCAAAAAGTGGTACTCCTATGTTGGGCTGTCAATGAATATTCTAAATTTGATTAGATAATCAAATTGTAAAAAATAAATAAATAAATATCTGACATTCGATGGATGGTGAAAATTAATATTCGATGGGGGGGGGGTAGCACTTCGGCAGCTGTCTGCCTTGCGAATTCTCGAGTTGCACTGAATGCACTGCATGACGGTCAGGAGTCACACAATGTCACTTTTATTGATTGATAAAGAAATGTAGATCAAGCTGAAATGAGCAAATAATTCAACAACAACCGCGTGGTAATAATGACAGAGAGATCACTACCCACCTCGGGCCGCAGACCGTGAGTGATTTGTACTCCAAGGAAATCTAAAAAGCCCCGTTTGGAAATACCATAAAACTTCACCGGAAGCCCACATTAGAAAGGATGAAAGCCGAAAGGTTACCATAGTTGTTTCAACTTGGATTCATTTTTATGACAAACTGTTTGATTACTTTGATTGGTGGACCCTTACGGACTAATGGAATATAAATAATCAAGGAATGGACACATAGCCAGACTTTATGACCGCTTCAAAAGGTAAGAAGTCAGCACTGTTTTTCGTCTCTTACCATTCCGGTACTTCAGAATGAGTTATAATTTGGTGCTCATGGTTTTCCATAAAAATGAAATTAACGATTGAATTACAGAGAATCTAACCGATCTAATGATTTGTCCATATTAACAAATATTTGGACACGTATATTTTTATGAATGAACTAAGCTTAGAACGATCTCAAGCAGGCGACCCGGTAGGCTTTAAGATATATATACTATATATCCAAAAAACTTCTATAAAAACCAGACCCAGCGTCTAAATTGAGATTCAGATTTTGGTCAGTAGATGGCAAAATAGTGGAACCTCAAGATACAGTTAAATGCAAGCTATGTCAGCTACAGTTAGCTTGCCATTCCAGCAATAGCAATCAGAGGGTACATCTCAAACTTATGCACCCAAATGAGCATGGTCTGATGTCCGGAACTCCACCCAAACATTATTTGTTTCTTTTGTAAAGTGTAGGTTTGAAGCTCTTTTAAAAAGACATGATTATGTTTAAACAAATATACCTACAAGTATCTATGTCTCGTTGTATTGGTTTGCCATCTTATGGGCATAGTGCACAAAAATAGATATTCGAACAGTGACGGCACTACTCCTATGCAATCAGGTATTCATTCAGTGTCCTAGACTAATTCATCCAATCACACTAGGAGCCTCTTCAAACTACACTGATTTCTAGACACATGAGCGCTCTCTCTCTCTCTCTCTCTCTCACACACACACACACACACACACACACACACACACACACACACACTTCAATTATGAAAACAACATGCGTAAAAATGGCTCTAAAACGTCTTTTGATTTTCTTTTTTTTTTAATGCTTCCAATGCCCTGATCTCTGCTACATATTGCAAAGTCAATTTCGAATCAAAGTAGAGAGTGATGCAGCAGTCATCCGAGTGAAGACAGATACATGGCCCCCTAGTGGTTGCACAGGATTGCACACATCCAAAACGCCACAGACTCTTCACTTCCTGTAAGCTGTGAAAGGATTCCACAACAAATATGTCTCTCGAGTTTCCTTTCAAACATAACTCCAATTGTTGTAACTTTGCGCAGCTGGATCACCTGCTATTTTCAATACAGTTAACACCCACAGAAACCCATCAAGTGCCAAAGAAACTGCTCTTGTGAATACTGATTGATTAATTAACTTAATTCTTTTGGGGGAATTTTTGGTTTAGATGAAGAAAATAACAAAAGCTAAACACAAGACGTGACCTCATAGCTCAAAACATGACAAAACAGTATCAGTATTCATTAGCAATTACAGATGCAGATTTAAAATACCAACTAACTAAATCAATTAATGAGCTGGTCCCTCACCATCCTTGCTCTTGTTCCCCTTTAACATGTCGAAAATGCCACTCCGGTCTGTGACTCTTATTGGTATGGAAGAGAGAAAAACACAAAACGCTTTCAAACAAGGGGTTTGATTAGTTTTCCGTCTAATCAACTAAGATTAGATTATACTTTATAATTAATCAACTAATTGTTTCAGCTCTATCTGACGTCTTGCACAGCACTACCCCACCCAAATCCCAAACAGCTCTTTTAGAATTTCTGTTAATGAAGTTGTATAACAGTTTGTTTATAAAGGAGGTCTACCGGTGACCTCTATGAGGTCTAATTAGTTCTAAATATAAGTAAGGCCACTATGTAGGACACAACCTCTCAAACTTTTTGTCATGATGGCAACTAACTACCAGACCTTCTGCGCAGGCTCATTCGCAAATCGAACATCAACAGGTGACTGTACAACCAAAGTAAAACCCTGCAGGCTCGGTCCCTGCTGACAGCACACAATAAACACAACAGCTTCCGTGTTCAGCCAAACAACCTACAGTAAGTTAACTGTTACACACTGACAGCCAGAGACATTTAACGGAAAAGGAACCAACAAGCAAATAGACAGTCAGAGAAAGAAACAGAGAAAATATCTGACTCACTATTTGACGTTGAAGTGCATCCTCCTTTATGGAGACGAGGAATCCATGTCATATTAAATGTCCCACCGCACATGTTGCCCGGCCATTTAACGTTAGATTGATTGACAGAACTCCATCTCTGCTAGCTTACAAAAAAACGCCTGAGCTGTAATAACTAACATGTCCGGAAAACAAGCTAACTTTGCCGGTTATTTCATTTAAATTAAGTTATTACGTTGTACTGTTAGTTATGAGGCCACAGTTGTGAGTGATTTCAAAGTTTCGCCTCCAGCAACTTGTCCATTCACAGTTTTGCAGTGACAGGCCAGTGACTGCATCCGACCGTTTGATAATCAATTTCACCTGCCCTCACTTCGGTAAGGCTGCAATATCGTGTTCGACCACACACGCTGGCTAACATGCACCAGCCGTTACAGTCAAGAGGGGCGCTGTTTCACTCATTTGATAAAGCTCTGTGTAACGGGAAGAGATGGCCGCCACAATATGGCCGAGGCAACGAAATAAAGTGAATAAAGTTGTTGTTTTTTTTTGTTTTTTTTTAGATCCCCATTAGCTACAGTAACAACAGTGGGGTCCAGATGTCTGTTATGTGAAGATAATTATTACATATTTTTTAGAGCTGCAATGATTAGACGAATAATTTATTATTCGATCAACAGAAAAATTAATTGGCAACTATTTTGATAATCATTTTTCAAACTAAAATGTAATATGAGGATTTGCTACTGTTCTTTGCTATATTTATCAGAAAATGAAAAATCTTTAGCTTTTCGACTATTGGCCGGCTTAAACAAGCAAAATGATATTACTGTGGGCTCTGAGAAATTGTGAGAAATTCTTTAACATTTTATAGACTAAACTATTAATAGACAAAAAAGTATCAGCAGATTAATAATGAAAAAAATCGTTCGTTGCAGCCGTAATCTTTTTTTATTAAAATCACAGTGACCACTATGTTGAATAGTAAGAGAGTCCTGCCTTGCCTTGGTTCTAGGGGACGGATTGCAGTTATATAGTGCTTGTCTAGTCCACCGACCACTCAAAATGCTTTACAGCATATGCCAACATTCACCCATTCACATTCACACACACACACTGATACACTGATGACAGAGTCTGCCATGCAAGGTGCCAACCTGCTCATCAGGAGCGGTTAGAGGTTGAAGATCTTGCTCAAGGACATTTCGACACTCTCTGGAGGAGATCAAGCCAGGAACCTTCCAATTACTAGACGACCACTTTACCTCCTGACTCCTCCTTATTATTATTATTACTCATACAGCAGTGAGGGCGGTGGGACCCCAAACAAGTAAGACAAATGTCAACTAAACACAAGGGTTAAATTAGTTTTCACTTTTTTTACAGAGACTGGTTGCACACGATTGCGTTGTCATAAATGACACGCCCAGCAACTTGGCAGCAACTTGGGCAGAAGTCTAAAGCTGGAGGCAGATGTTTTTCTCACACGGGCAAATAAAGACCAACCTGGTCAGGAACATCCTACACCACTAGGACATGTCGTCTGTGCCTCACTCCTCAAAGTCATTTTATCCTCCAGCATGAAAACATTACATGTCAGTCTGTCAGCATGCAGTAATGATTTCATCCCTCGCTTGGTGTTTTCCATTTTCACCCACTGTCCTGCACTGACACCAACTGCAAGTACGTAACACTGGTTGCTGCTGCTGTCACTCTTCATCCATCACTGACGTTCAACATGCTGAGACATAAAGCAGGCACACCCTCCTGCTCCATCACCATGGTGATTTTTTTATATTATATTAAATTACATGACGCCATGACTGGCCACCAACACACCCGCTGACCTCACCGAACCACACCAAATATAATCCAAAACTCTGGAACAATGCTCATACTAAAACATAACAAAAAAAACAGCAGCTGGATACAATTTTTTCTGCATGCGGTTCAATAACACATAGTTCATAGTATTGTTTCGCCAGAACGATGCTATGTTTACATAATGTCCTTTACTTGTGCACAGCCAAATCCTGGCACATGTGTAAAAGTGTGTGACGCAGGTTGATTACTGGTATGCACACTTTTAGAAACTATCATGGCCACAGACGGTCCTATAATCCATACCTGCTGAGGCTAATCTGCTCTTCGGATTATCCGGGAGCGGCTAAACACTTGGTCCAACAGCATAGTGGAAAAAGCCAATATATCAGTGACTCTAAGAGAAAGAGCACGTGTTTTCCAACTCTAGTTGTTTTCTTGTCAATGACAAGAGCAGTGGTAGAAGTATTCACATCCTTTACTAAATTAAAAGTATCAATACCACAGTGTAAATTTACTCTGTTAAGAAAAAGTCACGCATTCTGAATTTTACTTACAGGAATAGTTAAACATTGCGCAACAAATGTGCATATTTGCTTTATTTGCTGGCTGAGAGCTAGATCAGACGATTGATACCACTCACACATCTGTACAGTAAATATGAAGCCAAAGCCAGGAGACAGTTATTTTAGTTTAGCATAAAGACTGGAAACAGGAGAAGCAGCTATGTTTTGAGCCCTTCCTGGGGTCTTGTCATGAGAGTGAATATCAGGCAACCAGTCAAGCCTTCAGAAGGTTAATGCTCCTGGCCAAGAAATAGTCCAGCACATAATCCCCCAGAAAACCACAACGTTTCTACACTTCGTTTATTGTATGGATTAAACAACCAATATAACTAATAATTAGTGAACCTTTTTGTTACCTTTGGACAGACTCTGGCTAGCTGTTTACCGGTGTGGCAGCTTCCTACTTTGCATACAGACAAAAGAGTGATATTTTCTCATCTAACTCTCACCAAGAAAGTGTATTTCAAAATTATCCAATGTAAAAGCAGTCATTTTGTAAAATAGCTCCATAGAGTGTTGTATTATTGTATCAGTTACATTATTAGATTATCATTACAGATGCATTAATTAACGCATTAAGCAGCAATTTGTTGTAGCTGATCGATGTGGAGCTACTGTTGGGTAGTTTTTATATGATTATATTTTACTGGCTGATCATGTGTTTTTTGTAAATAAAATCTTAATGTGAAAAGCAACTGAGTAGAAGAACGAAGTTGCATAAAGTGGAAATATTTAAATAAAGTACCTCAAAATTGTATTTAAGTACAGTGCCCAAGTAAATGTATTAGGTTACATTCCACCACTGGACCAGAGTTTCCATTTTATACAAAAAAATTTTATTTTCGTTGATGTTACAATTTTTTATTAGTAATTTACACAGCTGCACGGTATGATGGTGAAATAGTTATCAGTATAAAAAGAATATGTTCATATATTGAAACATTTTAGTGACACACGTGATTTACATCCTACAACTGTAATAATATTTTCAGTGTTATTTACATGACAGAACACTGTATGGGATGATTGGCCATTTGTCCAGATGGCAGATGGAGGATGTTGACAAAAACTGTATGCAGACACAAAAAAGCCAGCATATAAAAACAATTCGAATACGCAGATTGCAAAAGGCATGACACTGTCACAAGAGTCTGCTTCACCAGTGTTTTTTGTTTGTGTAGACCTCTAAAATAAGAGCAAAGGACGAGAAGCATGTAATGTAAACAAGAAGCTAGGACATGACCTACGTGTCTGATTCTGACCTCCTAAGAGAACGGACGGTCACACTGGCCGACAACAAACGAAGACCTACAAATCCTAATCAGCTGCAGCTGTGAGGGTCCACGCAAGGGACAACAAGGATCAAGCACAAGTCCAGGGAAGAACATATGAGAATACCAAAGAAAACACTGGAATTAGTCTGTCAGAAGGTTTCAGATTGAGGAGCAGGATCTTTTTTCTAAGAATTGCTGGTAACCATGATGTTTTTTTAGCAGGAGATGCAACTTAAGGTTGTCTTTCCAAAGAGCGCATGTTGTTTATCAGCTCGCTTTTCCTGGTGTTCTTGTTCTTTCAGTTGCATTACACATGACATCTAAAATCAGAACATTTAATCAAATCCCTGGGCCGCTTGCATTTTTCCACTGAAACATGTTTTCACTTATTTCTAGATCCTGGAGCTATAGAGGGTTCATGCTCCCATCACCACTTTTTTTTCCACTTTCTCGTGTCTACCATGCCATACAACATACACCAATGCTTCTGATGGATGGAGCTGTTAAAAAGACAGAAAAATCAGTAGAAAAATAGCTGGAATGATGTTCAACTCATTGAGAAACAGTTATAATACATAAACTAGTACTAAATTTGGCCGCCTTAAAGGGATAGTTCGACTTTTTGGGAAATACGTTTATTTGCTTTCTGGTGGAGATTTAAATCCCACTTTAATATATGCACATTCAATGTCAGGCTACAGCAAGCAGCAATTTAGCTTAGCTTAGCACAAAGACTGGAAACGGGGTAACAGCTAGCTTGGCACTTACAAAATCTACCTACCGGCACCTCTAAAGCTCACTAATTAGATTCAGGCTAGCCATTTCCCTTTGTTTCCAGTCTTTGCGCCTAGCTAAGCTAATGGCTGCTGGCTGTAGCTTCATATTCAAACAGACAGATATGATAGTTCAATCAATGTTCTCATCTAACTCTCTGCCAGGAAGGGAATACACAAATTTCCCAAAATGTTATTAAACTATTCCTTTAATGTACAGTAGTATATACAGAGTTAATCCATTGGTGTTGCTTTTAAATTGTAAAAATGAGTCGTGATAGATCACTACATTTCAAAGAATATTTTAAGTTAAGATAGCACCATTGACTAAAAAAGAGGCTCTCTCAGAGCCTCTCTGAGACGACCTAAAGAGTAAATCTGAGCTTAGTGGAGTAGAGAAAACTGTTTAGAAGAATATCCTTACTAGCAAACATCCTAACAGTAACACTGTATACATTTTTAAAGTTTTATGTTCTTCTCTTAATGAATGGACAGACATGATTAAACAAAACCATGACACAACAATAACAAAAACATGATTATAACACTAAATGTAATACTGTAGACAGTATTGTGATGTCTGACAACATTTCAAGTAATAGGATGCGGTCCAGTATTCCCCAAAGGGAGACGTCCAGTAGATGAGCAGCAAACACGTCCCTTGATGTCAGAGCCAGCTCACCCGGTCAAGAGAAGGCACCAAGGAAGGAGGAAGAACATTCGACACTTTCGCCCACACAGGCAGGGACATACGCAGGGACAGAGAGGGGGTTCGTTGGTCGGTAAAGTAAAGAGCAGCATGCTGAATGGCAGTCTGTCTTAAACAGTCCAGACTCTGGGCATCATAGTGAACAAGTGGAGAGTATTGACAGGGAGCTTCACTTTTCTAACGTAGAGGTTTCTGTGCAGCAGAAAAAGTGTGTCAGTATGCAGAGTCCACATGTATTAGACATACCAAATATACACACTACACAGTCTTCTACTATCATATGTTTTTGTACTTGTTTGCCAATATAATCTTTTAATTGTAAAGGTCTAAAATGGTCTTGGTTCAGCAAATTTAATGGAAGCTCTTGGAAATGGCTTTTTCTATCTTGATTTATGACGCTGCAATATGTTGTGAGCCCACTAGTGATCCAACCTTTTAAAGAATAGGTTCACTTTTTGGGAAATATGAAAGTTAGATGAGAAGATTCATGCCACTCTCATGTTTGTATGGTAAATATGAAGCTACAGCCAGCAGCCGGATAGCTTAGCTTAGCATAAAGACTGGAAATTGGGAAAAGCTAGCTTGGCTCTGTCCAAAGGTAACAAAATCCGTACAAAAACCAAGGTGCAAAGATGACAATTTGTGGTTTTCCAGGGCTTACTGTAGCTGGAATTTCTGCTCTTGAGAGGAATTGTAACTGAAACTACGATGCTACACAGTCTTCAAATGAAGAAAAAATACCTTCTTGTTTACAGGAGAGTTTCATGCATATGTAGAGGAGCTCTCTCTGCGGGTATCCAGGACACTGCAGCACATATAAACACATACACAAACACATTAGAAGTGCCCACAACTTAAGTCAGGTTTATCTGGCACAAAGGATCTCCATGCCACACAGATTGATGATCTACAGCCAGATACGACTTAAAAACTATCACTACTGTTACACAGACACATTGCTACTGCCAGGCTGTTGGCAGATGATGGAATGTCTGCGTCTCCTAATGGTTTCTGTCTTACTGTATCAGCGCCGGGCCTGGCTGGTGAAGATTTCAAAATTATAAAATCTGTTTCCATACTGGTTTGACATGGCTTGAACTCGCCAACCTCCAGCTCTCAACTAACAAACGAATCCTTTTTTCAGTACAATCTAGCCAGACTCCTGTATCTCAGATTTGCTTCCCTTTTATCTCATATCCTGGCTCATGTGTTTATCTCATTGCAGTATAAAAGGAAAGACAAGAGAGGCACTCACGCTTGATGCTGCCGTACAAAATCTGCAAACTGCCGGTCCTTCGCGTAGAGCTCAATAATGCGTATCCTGTCTTGGATTTCCTGCAGAAACACATGACATGAGTAGGGAAGGAACATTACATCACAGGCAGATAAACAGTAAACTGACCAGGCTGTGGCTCAATCAAAATTTGGCCTTTTACACACCAAAAAAAACCAACAATCACTTTCCCATTTAAGGGCACAAAAGCCAGTTGGTAATAGAACAGGTTTACAACCTGCGATTTCCGAATTCAGATCCTTATCAGGTAAAATTTGGATGTGGGAAATGAAAGTGATGGGGTACCGCTTGGGTCATTACCTAACATCCAGATGGCCTTAAGCAAGGCACATTTAAAAATGCATCTCCCCCCCCCCCCAATTTCAGCGGTCTGTCCAGACTAAAATCAAGTTTTCCTCTCCCCAAGACTTAGCTTTTCCAAAATGGTATAAATCTTAAAACGCCAGCTTGGTGTTTTAATGTGCACAGCTTTTACAAAACTATGATGTAATCCAGCCCAGAGAGGGTCGGGGGCTGTGTGGCAGTAAAGTTAAGCAGACAACCTTTAGTCGCCTCTAACTTTCTCTGTGGTCACTTGTTTTTAATGTCAATACACCCAATCACACATCACAGCTCTAGTCATTAACCTGTATTTATGCTGATTTTGTCAGGCAACATCATGATAAGAAAATAATGATTTTATCAGCACCATGGCGCAGCAACTTAGTATGACTGCTGGATAACAGTTCACATCATAGTAATGGTAATGGGGTAAAAAAAAAAATAACAATGTGAGAAACCCCCCCACACACACACCTCTTTGGTCAGTTCGCTGTTCTCATAGATGTGTCGTATCTCCTCGCTGCTGAAGTCAGTGGAGGCCTCAGCACTGGCACTGCTGTACACAGGAGCCTCAGGATAGCGGCGGTAGTAGTGGCTGTACCCTGTGGTGGCCTCACTCTCATACATGGGGTTGTATTTGGTTGCCCTCTCCAGAGATGGGAGACTCTCTGCGCGCCTGTGGAGCAAAACACACACAAAGAAATCAGTCACAATGTAGAGGCAGGGTGATCAACAAAGCAACACATCATCTAGGAAGTCTGATAAGAAAATTGAGCTGCAGTGAATAAGACTTTACTGTTGATTAACCTTTGTAAATCCTTTCGTTTCTGCCTGAGTCAGACACCAGACAGCCTATTGTGTTATGTGTTTAAGGCTTTCGGGAAATGGATCAGCACCATATCTGATCAGTTAATTGGCTGAGGTTAAGACAGTGTTTCTCCACAGGCTGCTCTGGGAACCATGCCAGGAGCACGCACAAAGAGAGGGAGGGGGGGAAGCACATGCTTTGTGAATGCAAAAGAGAGAAACAGTTAAGGAAGGATCAAAGCAGGACAGGAGGAAAGAGACACTGAGGCAAAGGGAGAGGGATGGCCCCCCTGCTGTAACTCTAGAGGACTAAAGAGATGGTGCAGTGGATAATCTTGGCTGTCTAACTGAGGACACAGGCATGGGATGTCTCAACTTATTCTGTCCACTCAAGAAAATAACCAGGCTCCTTTCTTCTAAAGAGGATTACGTGGAGGAGAGAAAACTTCAAACACACTAAATTTAAGTGTTTCTGTTCACTATCAAATAGAAAAGTGAGGTTTGTTTATTTTCGGGAATAGAGTTAACAGCTTTTGCAGGCTGATAAAAAAACGAATCTTACTGGTTAATTCATCATATACTGTTCACTGTGAAACAGTAGGTTATATGTATATGGGATATACAATATTAACTCCATAGAGTCTGGATTTTTCCCTTAAACGTTGTCAGGGTCAGATATATTTATTCTTTCTCCATGTTCCACAGCTCAATTGCACCTTTATTGAAACCCAAGGCAACATGTTCTTTTGGATCCAATTTAATATGGATGCATCTTTACATCAAATAGAAACATACTGAGTCTCTTGTGCATTATGTTTATACAGTTACACTCCTTTTTTTTATTCACTACTGTGATAACTAAACATACAAAATCTTAATCTAAAAACTATGGACGGCCACAGTGAGAATGAATAATGTATAGAATATGGCAGATTAAAATGCCTCACAACACTAACTGTATCTTGGTAAACTGTTATGACAGTATGGCAGGTATGAGTATGCCCTCCATCCTTCACATAAAAATATATTCATATGCTCCTCAAGATACATGGTGTGGATTAGATGCTAGATCTAATTCATATGTCATTATCAACGGTGGCTGCTGAAACGTTTGGCCATATGGTACGTGAGTGGTTTTCCTCACCGTATGGGGTCCTCGGACTCATCCTTGTCATACTGATCCCTTAATGTCCTGGCGAGGAAGAAGATGACTCCGGAGGCCACCAATAGGAATCCAGCAACGGAGGCGATCGCTATGCCAACCACCAGCGGCTCAGATACATACTCCTCACAGTGCTCTCCTCTGTACCACCAGTTCTCCCCGACGCGACACCTGAGATGGTGGTGGAAATTTGTCAGCAATGTTCCAAAATAATTTCCACTCAGAAGTGGTACAATGTCCAAAAACATCCTCTTCTTCTGTTTTTTATTTAGTTGAATGATTAAAGAATGTAAAAATTAATGACTGAATCTGCAATCATGTTTGTATTTTGTCTTGACATAGTTCATATGTATACAATTACAATGTTCTGTGTGTGTCATTAAATCATTAATGCCTTGTTTTGGAATAATTGTAATAGTCTCTATGGAGCAAGGCAATACTTTTGGTTGGACGGCGTGAAGTAAACAACAATCCAACAGCATCTGGAGCTGCCTGCATGTTTTATGATGTGGTGGTGGGTGTGAAACAAAGGTTAGCCCTCATCTTGGCACACAGTCTCCTTTCTGTCTGTTCATGATCATTCAATTTAAAGTGCACCACATACAACAGCTTGAACAGAGCCAGAGGACATGTTTCTGTCACTGATTTGGATAATTGGCATATCATCTTACACATCTTACACACATTAACCGATCCAAATGTCTGTTTGGACATGGAGACACATAACAAACTTGGTTAGACACAACCACTTCCAAAAACACACACACAGCTAAATTGTTTGCAAGTAACCTTTAGAAAGTTTGTAGATAATAGGGTTGTAACACCATATAATGAACAATATTTCACTGAACAAAAATGTGATAATATGGATCCTGGAGCTGGAAAACGGACCACAATAGTATTCAAATCTTAGCAATTATCCCCAAATGGTACTCATTGTTTTCATTTATGTACAGTACATTTACTACCAGAGGGCACCATTAAATTAACATGGTAAACTGCCAAATGTTTGAGTGTTGACTCAAAATGTTGACCTGCTCATTTACTTAAAAATAAATCTTGATCTTGGCCAAAACATATAAATATTTGAAGATGGTTAATTGGTGTTTGTAGCAAACTAAGGTGAAAAACTAAATCTTTATTCCATGTAGAACACATTTTTTTCCACCACGTGTGAGGAGCCAAATTTAAGTGCATTGTACATCAGTCTTCTCCAAATGATCAACATGCAGCCAAGAAAACCAGCTTTAAAACTAGAAGCTTAGAGTCTGGCATCCTGCATGAACTGCTATAACAGGTTTGAAAAGCTGTTAAATTGTCTGTGATGAAGCACTGGCTTCGCAAACCTGCAAACTCAGACACTCTTTCCCGCACACACGTAGATCACATCCCCTAATCCCCACCCACCTGCAGATGGCTCCCTGGCCGGGGATGATGTCACACTTGCCGTCATTGAGGCAAAAGTCAGTCTGCAGGTCACAGATGCTCTGACAAGGCAGGCTGTCCACGCTGAAGTAGCCAGCATTACAGACACACTCTGCCTCCCCTGACCACTTGTTCACCTTACACGCTGCATACTCGTTACACGCCTGGAACTTACAGGGGTCAGCCTTGTCACCTGGAAATAACAGAACCAGGAGTGTTGACTTTAAGGTATTAAGAGAAACTGTAACAGGTTGACTACAGGTTGTTATGCGCTCATGTGGTGATCAGCATTTAAAAGAGGCGAGTAAATTCCTTCACCTCTGTTATCACAGAGATTAATTTGGGGAAATGCGCTTTATCACTTTCTTGCCAAGAGTTAGATGAGAAGATTGATACTACTCTCATGTCCATACCATAAATATGAAGCTACAGCCAGCAGCTAGTTAGCCTAGCTTAGCACAAGGACTGGAAACAGGTAGCCTGCCTCTGTCAGAAAATAACAAAATCCACCTATTAGCACCCCTAAAGCTCAGCAAATTAAGTTTTTACTCTTGTATAGATAGGGTTAGGGTTAGGGTTAATATAACCCCTAACCCTAACCCTAACAAACGAGATATAATATGTTAATTACTGAGCTTAAGAGGTGCTGGTAGATTTCTTACCTTTGGACAGAGTCACGCTAGCGGTTTCCTCATTTCCAGTCCTTATGCTAAGCTAAGCTAAGTTGACTGGCTGCAGCTGTTAATTTATCATATTTACCAAACAGACATGGGAGTGGTATCTTCTCCTCTAACTCTCTGCAAGAAAGCAAATAAGCGTATTTCCTATTTCTTTTAAATTCCGCCAAAAATAAACACAAAATTAAACTAACCTAACTCAACAAAGGAATAGTCTACTGTTACACACAAGATTCTAAAAATTTCAGAAATATAAAAAAAATAGTAATAATAGTAATGACCATTCCAAAATGGGTACACAGACACATTTAAAGGCCATTCTTTCTCCTTTTCAAATGTAACCCAAATGCATGCGCGGTGAAAGCATTGTATTTTGGCTGTGACAGACAGATTATGACAGCTCAGTCATGACTGTAAACACAAGCATGAATCACTGACATCATGACTGGCTGATTACACAGAAGCCTGGTGATAGATACAACATCAGGAAATTAAAAATGTGTGCTGAAAATGTCATAATGGATCCTTAACTGAACCACATTGTAAAAAATAAAGGCAATATAATACGCACACTGTGTAAAACCAGAGCTGCACACAGCAATCAGTCGGTCAAAGTGCATTTAATGATATGTGTTAACATGGCTGCTGTCCAGGTAAGCCCTGATTATCTCATCACAGCTGATGTGACTGTGTCATTCGCCTTGTCACGACAGGGATTTAACACCTGCCCTCCCGGGCCTAGTCACACACTAACACGTTTTTCAGTCCTGACTGAATGCAGTAATTTTACAAAACAATGTTCTGAGATCACCCATTAAGGAAATTGTTTAACATTTTGAGAAATACATTTTCTTGCCGAGAGTTAGAAGAGAAGACGAAGCCACTCTCATATCTGTACTTTGAATATGAAGCTGGAGCCATCTGCCGGTTAGCTTAGCTTAGCATAAAGACTTGAAGCAGGGGGGTACAGCTAGCCTGACTCCATATGTAATAAAATCCACCTACCAGCATCTCTAAAACTGACTAATTAACAAGTTATGTCTTGTTTGTTTAAAACAACAATTTGTGGTTTTACAGGGGGTTATGGGCAGGACTATTTCTTGCCCGCGCGCAGTGACGTCCTCTAGAGCTTTACAGGTGCTGGTTGGCAGATTTTGTTATCTTTGGAAAGAGCCAGGCTAGATTTTTCCCCGTTTCCAGTCTTTATGCTAAGCTAAGATAACGAATACTGGCTCCAGCTTCGTATTTACTGTATGGACATAAGTGGTATCTATCCTCTAATAGTAACTCTCAGCTGGAAAGCAAAATGTCTAACAATTCCTTTAAAAAACATCTGACATAAGCTTTAAACAGTTGACGCTATCACAGCTGTTGTCTTGATCAAAGCACTCATAAAAACACTACAGTGTAAATTAGTGAGAACCCACCCGACTCAACGTCCAGTGAGTACTTATCGATGGCGAGGTTCATGGTCTGGTAAGCTGTGTTACAGAAGTCCTCCAGGATCAAATAGACAGTGGTGGTCACACTTTGTGGCACAGGCTTGCCAAATTTCATCCGGCTGTTGACCACAATGCTCCCGTTCCTGAAGTTCAGTATTTCCAGGTTCTCAAAGTTGGTCAGGTTGGACTGCAGGTAGGGCACTAGCTGGGAAAATGTATAAAAATGTACAGTTTGATGTTACAAACCAAAGGTTTTGACACAACAGTGGTAATACTGATAACCACAAATACAGTAAATGTGAGAAGTTTACCAGCTCTAGGAAGCGTTGCTCCAAAGCTTTGTATTCTGGGGAGCTCTTGTTAAAGAGATCATCTGAGAAGATCATGTTGGTCACCCTCAGGCTGAAGAACACCATCAGTGCTCGTCCAGGGTTCACAGGCATGGCGATACTGACTTGGTCTGTGCCGTGTGCCACACCAAAGGGAAGGTCGGTGCTTCCCTCCTCTGTGTGGTTAATCAAATCATAACCATAATGAATCACGTCATAGTCCTGGTCTCCAATGGTGGCATCATCCAGGCCTTCGTTAGTGGTCTGGATCTGGGGGATAAAAAAGTTGATTGATTTTGAGATGAGACTTTTTACTTCTGACTGGGATACAACAATGTTTACATTGTCTTATAGGTCTGCTTTAAATCCCTAGAAATTCCAAGTCAAATGAGCTTTTGCTAAGAAATCAGTACATATCCTTGTTGCTTGTTTTGACTTATGTACTTTATTTGGTCAAAATTGTAATTACCAAAAAGAAGAAATTAATACAATACATACATACTGTAACATATCTGGGTAGATGGGCACTATAAATAGTTTATAACATAATTTCTATTCAAACAACACAAGCAGCTGGCCTGCTAGGGGCCGTTGTTTAGCCGTAGCTTAACTTAATCTGTGATTTCAGTACTCTGTAGGAGTTGTGATTCGAATCATGGGGTAACGTACGGAGAGCTGAGATTACAGAGCCTCTTGTTGCTGTGACTTTTGACACTGTTCATTTTCCATCACCACATCTGGACCAATGAAAGAAAAATAAATCCCCTCCTTTGTATAATGCAGGACCATAGACTGTATACAGTCTATGTGCAGGACAAACACAGCACTGAGTGTGCAGGAGCTGCCGATCACTCAACAGGTGTTAAAATAACACCAAAGGAAAATTAACATTAATTAACATTAACGTCTAGTGGGAATCAGTGCTAATGTTAGCAAGCTAGGCTAACTAGCTTCCACTTTTCATGTTGAAGACAAACTGAACAGCACAATGGGTTCTCCCACATGTTGAATGTTGCAAAGTGAAAGACAGCTTAAATCGCAGTACATAACCAAGGCTATGTGGACTTGAAAAAGGTGGGGGGAAAAAACATCTTGTATTAAGGTTTACTATGACGTGTTCCAGTCGGTAACTTAGCGCACCACAAACGTTGACAGCGCGTCTCCTAGCAACACTGGCTGTCAAATATCAGTCAATCGTCGCCACGGGGGAAACACTCATCCAGAGCCCTGAAGCTTAGATGCAGTTTCCACAAATTTGTACAAAAAAAACATTTTATCCTCGTTTGAAGAAAATATGCACATTACCTGCAGTATCATTATATTGCTTACACAAAAAGTGAGAATTCAAATTTCAGTTCGACTTAGTGACGTATTGTCATACTATTTTTATCAACATTAACATCAACAGTTTTGCTTTACCTCCACCAGTGAAGGAAGGACAATGTCAGGTTGCCCCTCAGAGGCAGGATCAACGTCAAAGATAAGGGTGAAAGGCGACTCCCTCTCTGGAGACAGGGCAGTCGGTTGGGCAGGGTTCCGGAAATCTGTCACCGGTGGCTCCAGTTCATCCTTGTAGACCAGTATGATCTCATCCTCTGTAAGATCCCCTGTCGAGATCTCTGGAGCTTCCGGGCCCTCTTCCTCTACAGCCGGAGTTTCAGGTGGAGTCTCTTCCTTCACCTCTTGTCCCTCGCTCTCTGTTGCTTCCACCATGCCACCCTCTTCAAATACAGGTTCCTCAGGATAGTTCAACACAACAGTAATGTCTGCATCTTCTTCAGGCTGTTCGGGGTTAATTTCCTCATCTGCAGATGGAACATCTGTGAGGTTGGACTCTTCTTCTGTGCCCTCCACCGAGTCTTCACCAACAGTAACCAGACCTGTTTCTGCTGGCTCCGGCTCTGATGCTTCACGCGCTACATCTACAGCCTCAGGAGGTGGGACTAAGGCAGGCAGGCCTTCTTCTTCAGTGTTCTCAGATGCGATTGTGGAGATCTCAAGCTCCTCTGGAATCTCTGCCTCAACAACATCATTCAGATGCTTCTCTTCCCGAACTGCAGTAGTAGGTACTTCTCCCACTGCCACAACCTCAACATCCTCTGTTTCAGCTTCAGAGATGGCATCTGCATGTATGGTGACATGTTCTGTTATCAGCCCATCTTCTGAACCAGTTTCCTCAAGAAACACTTCCTCTTCTGCTGTGGGTGTAGGTGGCTGGAGCAGATCCTCCAGGTCATCTGTGCCTGAACCAGAGGCCTCGACCTCCACTGGTGGTTCAGGAAGCGTGATGCCCTCTGCCAGCTCAGGGAAAGGAATCTCAGCTGGGAGCTCCTCTGGTGGGGGGTTTTCTACAGCAGGAGCCTGCACAGTGTCCTCCAGCAACAGACCCTCCTCCTCAATGCCTGGAAAAAAAAAGACGAGAAGAAACTGAACTCAATCTCTGCTGGTTTCCTTTTATATAAACTGGCTACCTTTTTCCAGAGCCCATAGATCTATAATTATAATAATAATAATGATAATGATAAACTTTATTTATACAGCACTTTTCAAAATTAAAATTACAAAGTTCTTTACATAGTTGAATCAGGGTTAAAAATATTTCAGGACTGAGGCAAATACAATCAGGCACTTAAAATACAGCAGTACCATTAATTTAATTAAATTAATTAAGACATTATTAAATAAGATATCAGATATCATTAATAAAATAATAAAGTAAAATAAACCCCGATCAATAAATATGAATTACCACTAATCAAACAGATTCGATATGCTGGCAATAAAACAGAGTACAAGAATTAATAAAAGGCCTTCTAGAGTTCAAGTTGGCAGAGAAAAGACCTGATCTTTGAGATGCTCCATAATTGATAAAAACATGATCGAACTACAGTTGTAATTTGCTGGTCAAATTAAATTTCACTGTCAAATATCAAACCCAGGTTTCTGGTTCCGAGTTTTACATTTGAAGACAGGGATCCAAGATGTTTCTGTACAAATCGCGATGGACTTTGGGAGACCGAAGATAATTATTTCAGATTTAATTTTATTTAGCTGGAGAATTTTTAGGGACATCCTTCTGAGAGACAGGATAAAAGATTAAAACTGCAATAATGTGACATAGATTTGTGTGTCATCTGCATAACAATGGTACTGTAATTTGTGATTAGTTATGATCTGTCCCAGTGGCAGTATGTATATGCAGAACAACAAGGGGCCAAGGATGGACCCTTGGGGGACACCACAGGTCAGAGGGGCCACAGAAGAGGAGGTATTGCCAATAACCACTGAGAAAGTCCTGTTTGCTAAATTTGATTTAAACCATTTTAGAGCAGTGTCCCTGATGCCAGCCCACTGTTTAGGGCGGTCCAGTAGGAAGGATTAATAAAATTGAACAATCTCCAGCATCATCTGTGAGTAAAAGGTTGTTTTTTCACTTTGATAAGAGCAGATTCAGAGCTATGACGGAACGAAACCTGATTGAAATTTGTCAAAGATATCACAAGTATTCATAAAAGAAGTCCACTCTAAATACAGTATTCTCTAAAACGTTTGATAAAAATGGCAATTTAGAATTGGGTCTAAAATTTTGAACGTCGGAAAGATGAAGACTCTGTTTCTTAAGAAGTGGATGCACTACTGTGTGCTTAAGCCAGGAGGAAACAGAGGACAGAGAGTTATTTACAACCGATAAAATAGTGGGACCAACACTGTTAAAAACCTTTTTAAGAAATCTGGCAGGCATAAAATCTGAAGGACTCAATAAGGGCTTTAATTTGGCCATTGTGTCCTGTGCACAATAAAATGGCCTGAAAGTCATTGAACAAGGCCGAGGGTTTGTTATATTTCACTGATTTTGGTTGTGAAGAAAAAAAACAAAATTTTTTTTACAGATCATTGGAGTGGTTTCAGGAATTTGGATAGGAGGAGGGTTGATTACAGATTCAATGGTTTTGAAAAGAATTCTGGGGTTATGACGGTTTGTAATAATATTAGCAAAGTAGGAGGACCTGGCTTCTTTCACTGATTTCTGATAAACAGAAATTAGTTATTTTAAGCTTTGATATGAAACCATGACATGGTCCTTTTTCCATTGGCGCTCTGCTTGTCTGCATTTCCTCTTTATTTCTCTAGTGTTATTTATCCGTGGCATGCTGTGAGTTGCTTGCACTGGAAGTCAGGTACAGCTTTACAGGTGGCATTAAAGTTGTTTAGTAATTCTTCTATATACAAATTAGGTTTTTGTTTATTGGTATGTGTAGATGTAGTGATAAAGGCCTTATGGAAATTGCCAGCGGTGTTAGTATTTAGAACACGAAAAAAAACATAGGTTGCCACTGTGGGAGCAGGAGGTGGGAGGAGGGACTTAAAAATTATGGCTTTGTGGTCAGACACATATAAGCTGGCCTCATAGAGATCAACACTATCTAGACTAAACCCTGAGGACAGAACAATGTCCAGGGCGTGTCCCTTAAGGTGAGTGGGTCCCTCAACTGACTGAGTTAGAATAAAAGAATGCACAATTTCTATAAAAACCCTAGTAAAATAGGAACTAGAGGGGCAGCAAACATGTATGTTGATCACCTAAAATCAAGACATAAAAGCTAAAAGATCAGAGAATTCCTGAATAAAACCAGAGGTAGAATACGGGGGTCTATAGATTAAAACACATAGTAGCGGGGTCTTGCCATTAATCATAAAACTAAGAGATTCAAATGAGGAACACTTAAAATTATCTCTGTGAAACACAGCCAGTCCACCTCCTCGACCTGAAAGCCTACACTGCTGAAAAGAATTAAAACTTGGAGGACAAGCTTCATTCAGCGCAACACAGTCACCTGGACTGAACCACGTCTCAGTAAGCAGAAGGAGATCTAATTGCTTGGAAACAATGAAATCATTACAAAAAAATTATTTATTTGCCAGTAAACACTCACTGTCGAATTCAGGTGCGCTAGTGGTCAGGACAGGAGCAGGAGACACAACTGTACTCTCCTCAAGAACAATGACGTCATTTTCTTCTGTCGCCACTGTGTTGGTTTCGGAGGGCTCGGGCGGGACATCATCTTTGTTCACATCTTCGTTGTCCTCTTCTAGGATCATGACCTCTGGTGGCTCCTCGGCAGCATTAATCTGTATCACAAACAGACTTAATTATCTACACCTTTTGGCACTATTTCACTGGAGTGTGAAGCAACAGGATCTTTGATTGGCCAGCTGTTTTGTGTTTACAGGTCAGGCCAATCAGATCTACTTTGGTGGTTCTGGGGGTTGGACATCATTTTTAGGAGATAGCTTTTTAAATGTATTCAAGTACTGACTACTTTAAAAGTCTATAATTATTTTGGTGGCAATGTCAACTCAAAGTTTGAAAAAAACAGCAACTGAATCTAAAATGTTCTAAATTCAAACCAGGGCAGCAAAGTGCTTCAGTGGCACAGTAGCTCTGTGCGCTTGTCTGTAAATCAATTATTGATGCGAAGTTTGCCAAACTCTCCCAACTCATATAATGAGTCAAATTAATCACTTAGCAAGCTGAACTATAAAGTGAACCAGCAGACACATTTAGTGCAACCCAAACTCTGATTACCTTCAAAGAGCACAGACGACCACAAGACAGCACAAATAAAGACCGATTTTAGATGACATTACTTGTCTGAATAAACTCATATGTGCTGTCTCTCTTCTTTACTCTCTGCAGTGTGGTGCATTGTAGCCTTTGCCCCAGAACAGCGGTGGATTATTATAGCAAGAGGCAAACTAATCCTCAAAGCCTCACTTCATCCCCGCTGGTGAGCTCATCCCCGAACTGCACTGGTGTGGTCTGGATAACATCACAAGCCAGTTACAGGTTATCGCAACATCAGTCATACTACGACTGTCAGCTTCCTTAAACAAAAGTGATTTATCAACTTAGTGGAGCTCAAAGCAGCTGGACAGCCCAGAGAGAGATTGTTGTCATGATAGTTGTGGAGGTAACTTATTACTCACCGCGGCTCTGTCTGCAGCGTTGACAAACTCAGGGACCTCAGACACTGTGGAACCAGTGGGGAAAAAAATCTTAATACAAACTGACACACAAAAGGCAACTATGCCAAATAGCTAAAATAATCATGCCTACAGGAGTCTACAGAATCCTTTTAACTGTTAGCATTTCAGCACTTGACAGCCTTCTTTTTGACAGAATTACCTTCAGGGGTAAATATATACAAATCAGCGCTAAAATCTGGAGTGAATATCAGCCGCTGTGGGCCAAGGCTATTACTGCATCATCACCAAAGCAGAAAAACAAAGCCAAGCTGTGCCTTTAAGTTCCCCAGCCACACATGTCGGCCATATGAGAGTGTTTAGTCATTTAGTCATTTAGTCATTTCACATGTCCAAGCATATAATTAATGTGAGCGTCAGATGACACCCATCTCCAGGGCAACCCAGTAAACTAATGACACACATTCTCCCAAAAAGCAGGGAGAAATCTCACAGGAGGAGAAGATGCTATAGACATTATCACATCCTTCATTTTCTTCACATTTCTTGAGAAGGGCCCTGGTCAGAAGTACGAAGGAAGCTAACCTACTTAGTTACTGGCTAAAGATAACACATGCAGTGGTTTAGATCTCCCTATGTGAGCATTTGAGTGTATGTGTATTATTGTTGTGTTTACAAAAGGGAACTCCACTGATTTTACACCTCACAGTCTGTTTACAGGTGTTGGGGAGTAGGCCTGCTACTGCATATGTGGAAAATATTGTATAAAGCCTTTTGTGGCTCCAGAGGGGCTGGACGAAATCTGATGAACTGCCTAAAGTGATGTCAGTTCGTTTCGGTTGGGGACGGAGAACTAGAAGTCTGAAAATGAAATTAATCTGGGGATGTGGAGTTAGAAAGAAGTAAGTTTACCAGACCTCCATAGCCCACTCCTCAGGGCTAAATTAGCTTCTGTGGGTTAGCATTGTTGGTAACGTTTTGATAAAGAAGAAAAATGGATGGAACAAAAAAGACGATATCTCTGGTTCTGCTGCATCAATCTATCCTTTTTTTAAACTGTCCATCGTGAGTCCGACAATGTTATAGGAGTGCAATGCCAAATCTGTAAGAGTTAACCATAAGGTCCACTGGGTGTAAGCCAAAATAAAGGACTTATGTAAAGCGGAAAAAACCTGAGGGTTCACATTTCAAACATCCTTTTTGCTCAGTCCTCTTTTGCAGATCATTTAATGACAAGGATTTAACTGTAGCACAGAATAACTACACGGTTCCTATAACTGATGACTGTTATTTGTTGATTAAAAATGGCCCACGTCTGAGCTGAAACGTCTTAAGAATATGTGTCTGTACTCTTTGAGAGAAAGAGCAGACAAATAAGAAACAGATGAGACTATTAAAACCTTGGAATGTTTTCTCAAGTGGTGTAGCGTATGTTGTAATATCAATGCTGAGTCTACTGTGTCTCTATTTGATTTGACATTTGGAGGTTTGCCCTGCACTGCCTCTGCCAATGTGTTCCCAGTGACTTCACCCCCATACCAATTAAATAATTGCCTATAACGGTGGCATGTGTGTGTTGTGTTACAGTGCAGGGAATATCTTTGCACTGGTCATCATCTTACCACTTTCCAGCTCGTCTTTATGCAGGGCTTCAGTGACAATGTTGTAGACCACCGTAGGGTCCTCCAAGACCTCACGGTACGAGTTTTCCACCCTGTTTGATTGCAGGGTCAGGTAGTCCAGCTGACCAGTGCTCACTCCTGCTCCATCCACCACCACCGTGACAGCATAGTCCACCACCACGCCATCCAGCCTGAAGACACAAATATGTATTTGTTACATCCAATCCACATACTGAACAGTCTCAGGCCAGAACTAGGCAAACACATACATGAAGTAGACTGTGGAATGTATGTACGCCTCCTCACATCTTTCCATAAATTGCTAAATGGACCTTGCAGTGAGATTATTTTGGGTTTTTTTGTCTAGTGAAACTTTTGAGTGAACTTTCAATCTCAATTCTTATCTATATTGTGATATTGATTTCAGCCATATTCCTCAGCTCCAGTCTGTCCCAAAATGTCCCTCTTCAAAAGCCCTTATCACACCAGCCTTGATAACTTTATTTCTTCCTGTGTCTTCTGCTCCACACGAGCAATAAAAGAAAGTGATCAAGGGCACCTTAGTGGTTGTTAAGTGACAGGAAAGATTCTTTTTAATTTTTCTAACCCAAACTTGAAAATATTTACCAAATCAATACACTAGTACTATAACAGCATTTTAGATTCATCTTATACACACATTTACACATATTTACAGTATGATATGTCTCCTGGAAGAGAGAGCAATTTTCTAAGAGGATGAAAATTGCTCAGGCATTAGCATGATTTAACGTCGAACCTGTTCAAAGAGTTGTAGAGCGCTCACAGATGACTGATGACTCAATCGATTTACTCCAGCTAGGTATGCAGGAGCTCGACTGTATAGGCCAAAAAATGGCAAAGTCAGCAGAATGATCAATATCATAATAATAAACATGGAAACCTCACAAGAGATTTCAGGCCCTGGAAAAAGCCATCTATCAGCCTTCATTTGACTACTGGGAGCCCTCCACTCTGACCTAGTTTGTTGGGTTTCTGGCAGACAGCTGAGCACGTGCCGGCCCACAGTCAGTCACATTTAGAAGGAGATCCAATTTTTCCCCCTTTGGTTTCACACATACACAGAGGCAGGCAGACAGAGCTCTACTTTGTGCCCTGTGATCTGCTGTTAGCAGCAGCATGCAACAGTAATCACAGCATCACTGTGGAAAGGAATAAATATATTTTTCAGTGTACTTAATGTATATATGTTTGCACACTTATGGCCATATAGTATACAAAGTACGATTAACAACGAAAAGAGCAGAACATGTTTGTATCTACGTACATTTTCCCAAGTACTGAACTTGAGTATAAATTTGGGGTAGTTGTACTTAACTTGAGTATTTCTATTCTCTGCTACTTTTATTCCACTATATTTCATGGGCAAATGTTGTACTTTTTACCCCACAACATTTATGTGACGGCTGTAGTTACCAGTTACTATAAAGATTAAGAATTTACATACAAAACAGATGATCAACTTATAAAATATAATCAATAAAAATTGAAATAAACTGTTCAATAGTATATAAAGTTGATCAAATTGGCTCCATCTTGGCCAGCTACAACATTAAAATGCTTCAGAGGAGCTGGTAGTTGGATTTTGTTGCTTTTGTCAGGCTAGCTGTTTCCCCCTGTTTCCAGTCTTTCTACTAAGCTAAGCTAACGGCTACTGGCCAAAGTGAATTTCCAAAAATGTTGCACTATTTCTTGAAGGAAAAATTTGAATGCAAGACTTTTACTTGTAATGGGGTGTTTTTATATTGTGGTATTGCTACTTTTACTTAAGTATTTAAATACTTCTTCCACCACCGGTAGTACGATAGCAAGAAAAGGTCATCATTACCCACAAACCTCATTCCTTTTCATTTACCTGTGTCTTTCTAATTCACTCCCCTGACACGCACAACATCTTTCCCTCCAAGCCTCCTCCTCTCCATCCCTCGCCGGAGGGTGAGGTCGTAAAGCCCTGATAATCGTCTCTATAGAAGAGCACCTGCTCACTCAGCTGGACCCATCCTGTTCCCATACAACAGGTGAGTGACCACACTAAGACCATTAACACAGGCAGCTAGTGACACAACTTAACACGTGCCCACGCTCACAGGTAAACACAGTGTGAGATGAAGGTGACGCCACACACACTCACACAGATTGAGCTAAGGGATGGTTGATAGGGATCTGTGGGCTTAAATACAAGACAGGATGGGAAGAACTATTCAAGGTCAAACTACCACAGCCTGTACTGATGACTCACCCATGGGTGTCCTTCTGGGGCCTACATAAAACAAGGAGAGTGAAACTGTGTTAATGCTACAAGTTGGTTGACAGGTCTTTTGTCCAGACCCAGGATTAAACCACAGCAGAGATACTGACCTGAAGTCCAGTACAGACACACTCCTAAATCCAGGAAGCCCCTCCAGAGCATTCTCTATCTGCAAGGACAAAAAATGATCAGTCATCAGAAAACTAGAGTTTTTGTCTTATTTTGACGGGGTTACAATGAATTTGCTTGGCAAAAATAAATCACATTTATTGTTCCAAAAGAGCTCATTTTGTTCAAAGTAGTTGAAAGGTCTTGAGTCTTTTGTGCTGTCGTCCACATCATTATCCTTGGGAGGCAGACTGCTGCTCTGTGGTTAACTTTTTTTATTACAAAAAAACAATACATATGCTGTTCTGCAGACTCACTGGCCCACTTTATTTAATCCATCAGAGAAAGAGGATACAAAAAGGTCTCCAGGGCCTTTTGTCTTCTGGCTTGTCATCCAATTCCCGTCTCTCTTCAGTCCTCTATTTCACTTCCTCCACACAGACTTATAATCTCTTCAAGGCATGTGAGTGCGTGTGTATGCAATGTGTGTCGGTATATATGAAGGTATGCAGATTTTATGTGTGTAGCAGATCTCCACGGAGACTAAAAAACAGGTCAGCGATTAGGAGAAATGCCTTCCTTTACCAACAAAAAGCATGTACTTATGATGTTGTTATTTACAAGGCATGTGTGTGTCCTACCATATTTGTGTGTCGAGCTGGCTGCCAGGGAAGTGTACCTAAACATATTGACAGAATTTTTCCGAGTACCTGTAAAACCACTGAAGTCGCTTCCAAAGGCGAGTACCTGTGCATTCGTGTGCATGTGCAAAGGTTTATCTATTCCCCTGACAACTCATAAAGCTGAATTTTCAGGACAGAGTTATATCACCAAACCAAATGTGTACCATAAAATCTGTGTTTTTGAACTCCTGCCTAACAGTTTTGGGTTTAACTACTGCTGCTGTGCGTGTTATTAAAACTAACAATGCATCCATCACAGACCATAAACCAGGAGATATAGTGAGTCCAGTCTGGAGCCAAGATACAGTAGCACTAAGGGGAGTCATAAAGTGAGACAAACAAAAGGAGTTGGAGCCAGAGACGAACCTTTTCAACAATCTGTCTGCTGAGTGTTTGGTACTGGAGACTGGCTGGGTCGTCCAGGTTGTTGCTGTACATCTCTCCGGTCAGGAGGATGCTCAGCTCCACCACCTGCTCCAGCACAGCGGGGGTGGGAGGCTGCACAGCAATGTCATTGTCCAGCTGTGCAATAAGAAAGAGACACAGTAATATAGTAGGTAAGTGTGCACATTAGTAAGACAGTGTCCCAATCTGTAAACAATCTGTGTGTGCACTTACTAGACTCTCCTCCGCCTCTGGAAAGATGGCAGCTGCTTCCTCCTCTTTCTCCGTTCCTTTAGCTATGTCTTCTGGGTGGTGGAGTTCATGTGGGGTGGGGGTGGGGGGGGACTGTTGGTTTATTTCAAGTGGATGTAAGCTTAAACCTTTGGCAAGTGCCATGATTCCTGATGGCTGTATGGATTAGACTGTCCTGACCCCAAGTACTTTTGAAATCTCAGGCTGAAGTGGCCTACAGCCAAACTCACTCACCAAACACACAGAAAGATTCACTAAATTACTGCATAGAACGATAAAAACCAGGAATTATTGTAGGAATATGTACATGAAAACACACACAAGATAATGGTCTAACACTGAAACAACAATTCTTGTGCACAGGTACAGATATGGCAGGATGCTCATATGACAGTAGAGATACCATGTGATCAAAGTCACATGATGTCCTACATGACGTCGTCAGGAGTGACACTGACCTAGCTCAGGAGCTTCAACAACTTCTGGTGTGCCTGCTGTTGGAGTGCTGTGAACAGTAGAAGATTGTTTCAGCATATCACATTATTTCAAAATCAAAAATAAAAGCTATGACTTTTAAAAGGTAGATATTAAAGTAGGGTTTAAAGGATAAGGCTAGGGTTATTTTTCATTTTTAATCAACAAACATGACAAAACCAACCCTTAATTTACTCGGTTAACAAGTGCTGTATTGTCTCAGCCAAAGCCTGATATAGCTGCCCCAATGTCATATACATCCCTTATTTCCCTAAAACTATTATAACACTTAAATAGCTAGACATTTTGGGAAATGCGCTTATTTATTTTCTTTCCCAGAGTTAGATGAGAAGACCGATACCACTCTCATATTTGTACGCTAAATATGAAGCTATAGCCAGCAACAGGTTATTTTAGCTTAGCATAAAGACAAGAAACTGGGCGAAACATCTACCCTGGCTCTGGCCGAAAATAAAAACAATCCACCCACCAGCACCTCTAAAGCTCACTAATTAGCACATTATATCTATGTAGGCAGAAGGTGTTACCTTTGAACAGAGCCAGGCTACCTGTTTCCCCCTTCTTCCAGTCTCTATGCTAAGCTAAGCTAACCTAACCGGCTGCTGGCTCCAGCTTCATATTTACAGACAGATGTGAGAGTTGTAAGGATCTTCTCATCTAACTCTCGGCAAGAAAGTGAAGCATATTTCCCAAAATCTAACTATTGCTTTTAAGGATCCATACTGTTATAGTGGGTGACATATTACGGCATTACAATGACCATGGCCACTACTTTATTCTGAAATAACTCCACAACTCCAGTTTCAATTTCTGGAGAACAGCTCCATGTTGGGCTGACATCACTGAGCATGGCCAGGGACGCAGTTCAGTATTTACACTCCGATGGAGAATAGACTTTGCTGACCAATGCGATGACGGAATATGTAACCTGAACTAAAGAGTATAGCTCCTTTGTGTGTTTTTAATAGTTTATGGATGATGGTAACATGAAGGCATAGGGATATATCAGACTGGCTACACAGACAAATCTTGTTAGCAGGATGAAATCATTTAGTTTTTTGATTTGTTGAAAATAATAAAAAGATAAAATAAAGATAAAGTGTTATCTTTGAAACTCAGAGAGGGAAATCAAAATATACAGTAGAGCTTGGATATTAGTATCCAAGTTTAAGACATATAAATAAAAGAAACAAATCAAACACAAACAAATGAGCATGACACATCTAGAGTCACGTGCGGTAACTGATGAGCGGAATATGAACAGGTAAGGTTGAAGAGCCTTGACAACCGTACCTGCACATATGTTGCCAGGACCTGGTGGGCTCACTACAGATAGTGGGAAGAATGACACACCATTACCAAACACAGACTTAATGATGAGCTCATAGATTTAAGATTGAAATGGTGGGTTAGCACTGGGGAAGAGAGGTTTATTTTACCTTTTCACACCTGGCAGTGACATTCTCTAGAAACAGAAAAAGAAATGTGTAAGCCACCGTATACCACCAGTATTTTATGTTCTGTGCTGCTCACAGATACTTTTTTATTAAATCATTAGTCATCCACTAACCTTTTTAACCAGAGCCTGATGCTCCTCTGATAGGCTAAAGTAGCTGCCAATATGTTGTGCTGTGACTGTGCCCTCCTGGCATTGGCTCATCCAGCTCTGGTACTCTTCTTGCTCTGGGAGGCGGTCCCAGAAGATCTTGAAAGCCTCCCATATGGTCTCCTGGCACACTGTTCAGACCAGAGAAAGACACCGTCCACTTTAAAAAAACAAGCCTGCAGAACTTTAAAACAAATGTATTTGGTAGGGGTGACACTGCGGTCCTAGACGGACTGCAGAACAAATTAAATTCTCGTGAAGGTCTCTTTTAGGCAACAAAGACCACTCTATTTGCCTATCAGCAGGGGAATAAAATCATCTATGAATCAATTCAAACATTGATAGACCTAAATATTATTAGCTGGAAGTTTTGAGGCCCAAATTGATGTCCATTGCCATGTTAACTTGACATAACATGAGTCAGCCTACTGGGAAATGATCCAAAGTCTCAGTCACAGACATATGCTTCTTCCCTAATCGATGCTGTATGTGAGGCCTGAGACACCAGTGATCGCCTCCAATTTAAAATTTTGCTTGTATAACAAACCTCAACTTTTCCCAATCACAGGCAGTCACTCCCACTCCTCATCTCTGCTTGTGGCTAGCGGCTCGAGGATACATTAGCTGCTACTAGCGTAATGCACCTGAATCCCCGACTGAACTGTAGGCGGTTGAATTGCATTGTGGGTAATGTAGCCAAGGCGCCTGGTTTTGAAAAGGAAGAACGAAGCAGGGAATAAAAAAGACGATATCTCCGGTTCTGCTGCATCAATGTTGATACTTTTTTTGTAACAAAACCTATCCTTGTCCTTGACTGTAATGTTATAGGAGTACAATGAGATCTCAAAACTTGGCCTCGTAAAAAACTAAACTATCTTCATGAGTAGATACCACTAGGGTAAGTGAGATGTTGTTTGTTTGTAATTTGGGTGAAGGCACATCAGGAGGCACATCTACCTGAAGCGGACCACAGTCTGTTTCAATGCGAATCTCATCAGGCCTAATTGCAACTGGTGTCCACACAGGTGTGAACTGACATTCTTCTGCTTGACCCAAGCGGATCCCTTGCTGTAAATGCGGCAAAGGTCAACAATCTTGCTTACTTGACAAATCATTCCTTGCACGTTAGTTGACACAGAGAGGGACAGTGGGAGAAATCTCGCAAAATCATTTTTTGTGGTTGCTGCCATCTCTTCCTGCTGTTTGCGTGTCCTCACCCCATATCTAACCCGAATACATACAGTGTGCAGTGATCTACTCTCATTAATGTTCGGTCTTACCTCTGAGGTGAAAGTAGCTCAGATGGTTTGCTACAACTTGTTGGGCGGTCTCTTGTGCACAGAGTTTGACTCCACTCGGGAAAAGGATGTTCCGTTTCCGTCGAGAGATAACTGCATGGCCTTCGTGAGATACCTTGACACCAGATACATGAACGACGCCTGGAAACATCACAGGCTGCTGACTATAAGGCAGACTCAGGTAACCCATAGAGGAACCTTCCACTGTTGCATCTGGAGCACCACAAAAAAAAACACATTTAAGACTTAACGTTTGACTTACTTTGGGGAAATGGTGAGCAAGAAGCTTACTAGAACTATAACACGTACCTGTCCTTATGTCCAAAAATATGACCACAAAACTAAATACAACAGAGTAGAAAACACATCTCCAAGATACAATGCTCATGTTAAATCCGCGATTGTGTTTAAATCCGTGGACTTGGAAAAGGATCAAGTAGATATGTACTTCCACTCAAGTCATGTAACAGCAAGGTGAACAGTTTCTTACAAGTTTGCATAGTTCAGAAGTCTCCAGACGTAGGAAAATAACAAAAGCCGTCGCAGAAACCGTTTGACGACACTATGACATACTGGTTTCCTGCTTTCCTCCGCACCTAAAGAGAGGTGTGTCCCATGGTGCCGAGAGGACAGCTCCTGGCTCAGGTAGATAGGCAGATGGCCTTTAGAGAGGGGGGGATTTTTTTAATGCTCTCTAATCCTGTTTACTCTAAGCCTTTTAGAAGAGCTCACCAAGAAGTTACTGGAGCAACACTGGGTAGGGAGGGCGCTTAGTGTGGTGGAAACGTGGACAGAGAGGAGGTAACAACAGCCCCATAATCAGCACCAAGCAGAGAGATGCATCAAAACATAGCGATACTATGGTAATTTACTGATTCTTGTAGGAAAATTAAATAAATTATTTTAAAAAACAGCAATCCAAAGGCAACAGGATCATATAACAGAAGAAGAACTGCATCACCTCAGACAACTTTCTATAATCTAGAAAGAAACTCCTTACAAATAATTTATGCTATTTTCTAAAAATCCCCCTCACACAGAACGTCACTCCGACACAAAAACCAACAGAAAAATCAAAGGAAATGTAGTGTTAACAGAAAGAAAGAAGTTTGTCTCGCTCTCAGCTGACAAGCAGCTATCAAGCTCCTCTCCTGTGGAATCAGATCCCAGTTCGGGTTCGGGAGGCAGACACCATCTCCACATTTAAGAATAGGCTAAAGACTTTTCTCTTTGATAAAGCTTATAGTTAGGGCTGGCTCAAGTGAACCTGAACCATCCCTTAGTTATGCTGCTATAGGCCTAGACTGTCGGGGGACTTCCCATGATGCACCTCTCTCTTCACCTCTGTCCTCCTTTCCATCCGTATGCATTCTCATCCCATAAATGCATGTTACTAACTCAACTTCTTCCCTCTCCCGGAGTTTTGTGCTTTGTCGTCCGTCTCTTCTTTCTTACTTTCAATTTCAGCAGGTATTTCAGTGTCCGGACATGTATCTGGATCGGTGACTATGGCGACCTGCTGGGGCAGTGTTGCTGTGTCTATGGTGCAGGGGACGAGTGGCTCGGGTCCTGCTCGTTGGGCTCCACCTGGAGCTGCTCGGTTGTCCGTCTGGACCCATCATCTTCCCTTATGTTTTACCACCTAAACATTTCTAACATAATAATATATATATATATATATATATACAACAATTTTGCCATCATGGCTGTATATGTTATAGTTTTGATGCTATAAATCTATTCTGTACTTACCACATCTATTGCATGTCTGTCCGTCCTGGGAGAGGGATCCCTCCTCTGTTGCTCTTCCTGAGATTTCTATCATTTTTTCCCCCTGTTAAAAGGGTTTTTTTGGGTAGTTTTTCCTTAATCGAATCGAGGGTCTAAGGACAGAGGGTGTCGTATGTTACGGATTGTGAAGCCCTTTGAGGCAAATGTGATTTGTGATACTGGGCTATATAAATAAAATTGAATTGAATTGAATTGAAAAACACACTGGTTAGATGATGAGCTAAAGAGCGGTGACTGAAATCCTCTCAGTATGTATAATGAAGCAGTGAGAGTCAAGAGGACTTAGTCTGGAGTCGACCTTTAACCCTTTTTTAAAAGGGAAACATTCCTCTTCTTAGCTTTAAGTAGCTGCATTACATACGTGAAAAGAAAAAGAGAGGAAAGGAGCAATAACAAGGGCTAACAAACGTAGGCAGTACAAACTAAATTCATTTTAAGTTTCACCTCATTATCCTCAGCGTGATGTACAGGTGATGCATTTATAAGGACATTTTGTTACTCAAAATACTGGAGTACTGAAGAAATGGAAATTTTGACCTGATGCTAATGCTAAGCAAAAAGCCAGGCAATCACCAAAAACCTCAAAATACATCTGGGAGACCACAAATGCCTGTACAAAATGTAATGGCAATCCATACAACAATATTTCACTCAAAACCACACACATCATCCTCATGGTGGCGCTAAAGGAAAAATCAGGGGATCGCCAAAGTCATTAGGCTACATGGTCCAAGAACCATGAATGCGTGTGCAAAATGTTGTTGATGTAGAGACATTTAACTCGATGTACGTGAAGTCTTTGACTTGCTGGTGGAAACATCAAGTGATTACCAAAGTAGGATTTATCCTCTGGGGACGACTACTGACTGTACCAAATTTAATGGCAATCAATCCGATAACTTTTGAGAACTTTTATTCTGGACCGAAGTGATGGAGAAACAGACTAAAAATACTTACACACCTGACTTTTTTTTTGTTTTTTAAAAGAGAGAAAAAAAAGATTACCAGCAATTGGACGTACAGTTACACAATGATTCATAAGTCTTTCTGCATTTGGGCAAGAAGCCATAAATAAAATACTTCTAAAATGTGTCTCTTTAATGCTTCAAAGGCCAAAGAGCTAAATTTGATTGGCCTAACGGCCCTCTTCATGGTGCAGGATTCTGTCCAAATACCGGCAACAGCAGTTGGCTGAAACAACGTTTATCTCTCTGTATGCTCCAAAGAGTGCTTGATCCCGTACCCTGAGATCATGGACAGCTAGCCGGGGAGCCAAGTACGCCTAGAGGGCAGTGGTTTTACTCTTACTATTCACTTACTGGCTGTGTGCATTCCTGAATGAGAGATTTCACTCATGCTTTGTGAAGCTGAATATGATGATGAAGATGAATATCTGCTTCTAAGACTACAATTTCAAATACTGAGCATAAAAAATACTTTGTGCAGACAGTGGACTGGGCTAGCTATACATAAACATATAGTAAAATACACTCAGCTGCCAGTTTATGAGGTACACCTAGTTTAAAGTAATGCAGTCTAACAACAGTCCTGCAATAAATCCAACCTTCATAAAGGTTATAATGTGTTATTTAGCCTACCCTCGTTGATATAAATGGGGTGGACAAAATAATAGGCAACACTTGTCAGTACGCATTTCAAAAGCTCCACAAAGATCAGGTAGTTGAACCAATGTCTCTCTCTAAAACAGAGTCAACAGTATAACTTCCATGAAGGTTGGATGTATTGCAAGACTGTTTTATTGGACTGCATTAGTTTGAGCTAGGTGTACCTAATAAACTGGCAACTCAGTGTAGAGGTGTACGCCAAATGGCTGCAGCACACTTCCATACTTAATGCGAGGGCGTTTACTCGGAGTCAGACTGTGAGGGGATCTGAGACAGTAAATACACCCTCTGAACAAATTATACTGGAAAGCATTGTACTGTACAGGCATTTCCAAATGAAGGCTTTTAGCCCAAGAAGAACAGAGGTGGCTCATCTGGTCAAAAAGAGAATTATTAACAGTAATAGACAAAAAACAAGGGGTGGGGGGGGGGTTGCAAAACAGGAGACAAAGAAAACATCTAATACATAAAAGGGAATACAATCAACTCATTTACAGCACAGACATTCAGTCTCTGTTCTAGTTACCAACCTCTAATCCTCTTCTTGTTATGAAAACCAAGTAGGACAAGAGGTCAAGAGTCAGGACCACAACCAATATTTGTCATATAATAATTCATAGAAAAACATACTGGGCTTGTTTAATGCAACTATATAGGCTTGTGGTTCCAGATGAAAATAAAAACAGCAAAAAAACAACAACAACAGAACACCATATGTAATTCACTCTACAGGCTTTAATACACAGTTGAAACCAAAGCTTTTTGGAATCAGCTCCTGTACATTCATTAAACACGTCATAAAAAAACATGGCATCAAGGACATTATAAACTGTTAAGAGACAAACATCCGAACAAAAAGGGGAAACTACAAGACTATCAAGAATGATCTCTGTTGAGAAGAACTTAGGCAACAGTAGTGACAGACTGCAAGATCTTTTAGGTTTTAATTTGAGAGCATACACATGCTAATGTATGTGCACCCCTGAAATCCTTGCAAGTTGTATTCTTATTAAAATAATTAATAAAGGACTCACGTTTCTTACATGTTCTAGGATTTGTAAGGGATGATCGGCAACTACTTCTCCCACATTTTATACCAAAATGTTTCTTCTTATTCTATATACTAAAATCAGTTTACATGATAGCAGTCACTAACTTTCAAAGCATCAGTGTGTCAAATCTGGAAAAATAAATGGTAATGCCAAAGAGAGAAAAGAACTTCAATGCCACGTCAGTATGAAAACAACAATTTAGAATATGCTATAAGCAAACTTAATATATGTAGTACCCTACATTGATAGTCTGACATCCCAACTTGGTCTAATTCTGCCAATTTGTGGAGGCAAAGTTGATATCAGGAAACACCACTGTGTCTCAGTATGATTTTAGGGTCCATGACTGAGTGCAGTACAGAGAGTGAGCCACAGATAAATGGTAGCATTCAACAGTTCAACTTTGTTGCTAAGAGAGGTGAGTGAATGGTTCAGGTTTATGGTCATCTGTAGACACCATCATGTGTTCTATTGAGCAGCCAACAGGATAATAACAGGATAACAGAGAGGCACTGAGTGACTGAAAGAGTTCTTCTAACACCCCCCCGGTAAAACAAGGGGCAAAAGATGGGGGTTCTGTTTCATGTTGAGATCCTAGTTCCTGAGGCTTCAAAGGCATGTAATTTATAATGAAGTCAATAAAAGAAACTGCGATGTACTTCACACTGCCCTGTGCCGGTTATAGAAATATAGTTCATCCAAAAGTGCACTGATGCAAAGAATGTAGAATCACAACAAAACCCACAACTGAGACTGAAATATTAATCTACACATGACATGAAAAGTCTAAACAAATGTCAGCAAAGCAAGTTCACAATTTGCTGTACAAACTAGGTTTTACCATTGTTACACTTTTGCACAACTTGTTTGATTCTACATAGAAAATAAAATACAAATTACCTTTATAAAATATCTTGCAGTATAAAAACAATGAGTAAAAATTAATGGGGTGTACAAACATTTGCATGTAGATATAATCTACTTTAAAACCCTTTCTGGTTGAATGGACAAATTAACTGATGCCTTCATGTTCACTCACAGGACCCGCAGATAGTCATAGGCTTACATGTTATGTTAAAGTTAATGCATAAAACAATAACAGCATCTAAGTTAAAGAAAAAATGTTCCGTTCACGCTGAAATGTCCGTTGCTCAGTATGAGCGCTGATTAATAAATGGCTACAAGAATGTGATGCACTGAACAGCAGAGCTGCCTCACGTGTCTATGTGTCTCTATCCAGGTTTTGATGTCGGTAAAGGTTTAGTACAAGATCTCTGATTTCGTCTCGTTTCCGTCGAACCTGCTGCCGTGGAAACCAACGTTCTAGGTGTAGAGGGAGGTCAAAGTGTACCACAGGGTCCTAAGAGCACAAGCAGAAGCAATTCCAGATTTGGCAGTTTTTACAAAACATGTCAGACTATGTGAACCCTAGAAAAAGAGATGCTGACAAGTTCTTTACCTTCAAAAAACTCTCGACGTATTGCAGCAGGTAGAGGCCACAGTCGCTGCTGTTATCCTGAAGGGGAACTTGGCAGTGTGAGCTTTGCATCTGATGAGGACTAAAGTCCCTTGATGAACCACGACGGACTTCCCATTCTGAGTGAAGGTAACTGAGGGACAAACATGAATTCTCTTACATATATTTTTAAAACACATGCAGCTACAAATAGGCAGCTTAAAAGTGGCATACTTACTCCCGTAAGAGTTTGAAGACTCGCTCATGAAGAGAAAGTTTGAGGGAATCCATGATAAGAATGCACGGCCTAGAGAGAGGACAGGCCCATTCAGTGTTTCAATCCACATTAGGCATACATTCTTTTTTCACATTAATAGGGGTAGTGTGCAATTGCAAGCAGACCACCAAGACCACTAAGTACCTGCTGCAGTAAGCGTACATAAAGACAAACCTCCAAAACACAGTCAAGACTCTCTAAACACATCTGAGTGTTTCTGAGAGTCTTTGAAAATAGCCACCACAATCCTCTTCTTCAGCTGTATGGCCGAGCTTAAATTGGCATTTCATCTGTTTAACAGCAGTTGCAGTTTCCCCACACAAAATAAATTGTGCGCCCAGAAGTGAAATCCCAGCTCAAGTGGGTATTCAAGATATTCGAGCTGGATGTGGACAATCTGAATACACTGCATCTGTCTACACGACAGCTAGGTCTGAACGTACCTTTGGACGGAACTGAATAAGTGCTTGTGGTATTTGTAAACATAGTACTGCAGGACCTGTACATAATTTACATCCAGTGTCTGAAAGGGTACAAATTTGGGTGCCAAAGTGGACACCTGATTGCTTTCAAGGGGATTATTTCTATATTTGACAAAAGGACTGTGACGGATAAATATATAACTACACTAAATAAAAGTGTGAAGAACAGGGGTACGGACACATTTTCTCATTAGAGTGCTCTGTAGATACACTGAAGCCAGCAGTAAACCAAATAATTCAATGGAAAGACTATGGACACGTTATCTCGGGGGCTTCATGTGAAAACTGCATCAGTACTCATTCTCATATATCAGGCAGTCACTGTTGCAGGTGAAAAGCATAACTCTGATCCGCACACTCACCTCTTACAAACAGTTTTCTTCTGGCAGGTCCGCTCCGTGCAGTTCTACAAACACACATTTTTTGGGGGCAATTTGGAAGAAAAAAAAATAACTGTCAAAGCATTGTCTGTGAGATAAACAGAAAAATATTGTTATTCCTTAAGAGCACAGAACAGCACTCTCTTACCACTGGACCATGTGCTGGGTCTTTGGTGGATTCTTCTTGAGCACTTTCTAAAACACATGAAACCAACCATTACCTGCAGCTTTGAAATCACAGCATATATAATTAAAGTCCTGGAAATATAGTCCAGAAATATCAGATTATCGCAATGAAAAGCCACGGCATACTGCTCTTTGATCCTTAGTCAAACATACCGGTCTCCGTATCCACGTTGTCACTGTGGGTTAATGTAAGTGGTGTCTCTGTGTTATCGTGTGGGCTTTTAGATCCTTCAGCCACCTCTTGATCCTGTATCTCGGCTGTCCCACCATGGCTCTTTCCCGTCTCGGAGTTTGGATCATTCCAGGCGTCAGATTGTGCCTCATCCAGTCCAGGAAAGCAAATGACAACTAAATACCAATGAGCTCTAAAAACAGACAACAGAGCAATGGGATGTGTAATGGGGCATACCAAGAAACCTCTGTACAATACACCTCTTCCGTGTATTTAACTCACTCCTGATTAACAGGCACAAACAGGAAGTCCTTTTTGAAGATGTCCACATGGCGTGTCCATGTCTTCACCCGTTGGTGACGCCTCTGCCTCTGACAGCTGCATGCACACAAAAATAAAACCAGGGACACAATGTTTTTTTAACAGTGTTTCACATATCCTCACACACACACACACTTATAAAGTGCTGGCAAGTTCAAGTATTGTGTTGCTCTGGTAAATACCTGATCTGGACCTCTAAATATATCAAACGTTTGAGTTTTTTGACTTCTTGAGTATTATGCACCAAGACTACATTCACTCATTAAACCCTTCAAAATATTAAAGTTTAAGGCTACAATAAGCTAATAACTGAGGTTTACTTCATTGATTCTGGTAATTGTATTGAATCTATATGTATATATATAGGTTTTTTTTCCCCAGTAAATCTACAAAAAGCGAGAGAAGAAATGGAGAAAAAAATATCTATATTAATATGCAATATTATATGATATATCTGCTGAACATTTGCCCTGTTGACTGCTAACGGCCCATAGGAAAATAGGGTGGCATTCACAGATGCCAGTGGCCGGTGTTAATCTGTTGTGTCGCATTGATTTTGCGCTGGCTAAATTTTGCGCTGGTTATTTGTAGGCTTTTGAAGCAGTTAGTTTTCATGTGAAAGAAGGTTATATTAAAAAGGTTGTTTCATACATTTGTAGGATTGAATTTATGCTCAAAGATAGTGTAATGAAATTACTTTAAAACAGTTCCGTTGTTTTTTTACAATTTGTTTGTTTCCCTGGCACAAAAAGGGGGAATAAATAAATAACAAAAACAAAATATAAAACATCGGTATTTGCCCTGAATTTCAATTGGTGCATCCCTATGCAAGACAATTATTAAACACAAAGATGTATTTCTCCCCTGAGGGGAGAACGTGCAGTCACCATCCAGCATTTTACTTGTTTAAATCTGAATTTTGTCACACAGTGCTAAAGTTAGTTTGTAACACTGTTTTTAAGTTGCAATGCTTACAAACTGTTAGTTAGAAATTTATAAAATAGGAGGGGAAGAGAGCTTTTGTCACTGTCAGACTGAAGAGCGCGACTCTGTGGCTATTTCCTGGAAGCAGTACATACCAAACTCGAAATCGTCTCAATAAAAAAGGATTTGTTTTGGTTCATTTTTTGCCGGCACTACTTACGAGTCACTGGTGCTGCCTTCACTGGCGTTGTCCCTCCGTGTCAGCTGCTTGTAGAAGAAGCTGCTGAAGATGTGGCAGCGCTCGGCCACAGCAGCGGAGGCATTCTGGAGGAGGTATCTGGTTCAAAAACACATCCACTTTAACAACTCATAAGTGGATCTCTTCTCCACAAACTTATGAGGAACATAAGTAAAGTTGAAGCCTTTTGTCTGAAAATGTTACTTACTTGAGGTAAAAATCAATGATAACATCATTGAGGAACTGCCCACTGTCAAGGCACTGCAGATCCTCCATTGTAACAGTTATACCCCCCTTTAATGGCGGAGGAGGAAACTGGATCAACCTAAGCAAAGGTGGAAGAAAGAAGAATGAGCCGGTTTACAGTGACAGTAGATGACAGGTCATACCAGTAGCATTACAGATGTAGCAGTAGCTGTGCTCGTGCACAGAGCAACCGTAGATCTTAATCTGATCATCTGCAGCGGTAGGTAGACTGTAATAGTTACAATACTTTTATTAGGGATGCCTTGAGGTTTCATCCTTATTAAGCAGATCTGGTATTGGCCCCCACATTAAATACAGTTGCTTCATTATGGCCAATACAGAACAAAATTCAGTGTTTCATCTATCATTCGTCAGGTTTAGTGCCAGAGTATTCCCTGGTATTCTCATACCTTACATAAAAATGATCTCAATAAGTTCCATTCATCAGTTCGGCGCATCCTAAATTTCTATTATATTTTCAATTCCTAAGATTGAACTGCACTGGCTGCAAGAATCTTCATTTGGAAGTCACATGCCAACCCGTGCTGGGCCAGGCTGCATGGCAAGTAGCATATGGGATAATGTAGGTTACTTGCCTGTGAGCCAGGCCCTGATGTTTATATTTAGTCCAGCTCGAGTTTAGTTTACACAGGGACACGGAGTAGGATCCTTTGGTTATACGATGGCACAGTGTGTATGCAGGAGTGGGTTCCTCCTTTCTTTTCTGTGGGAGACAGTTCATAACATAGGAGCAAAATTTACATTGTAATCATTTCCAATTGGGAGATCACGGATCAGAAAATCAAGAAAATCCCTCAAACATATACATCCCCCGATGAGGCAGATACTGCTTCTTAAGGGTCAACAAGCCATAAATGCTGGGAACAACTTACCTCAGAGGGATGTTCAAGCTCTTTCTGTTCTTTCTGATCCTCCTCCGGTTTGAGTTGTGTCCCTGTGTCTTGTTCTATCGCCGTCTCCAGCTCCAGTACTGTCTCTTTCTGTGAATCTACTACCTCCAGTCGGATGGGCGGTGTGGTGTTTTTGTCTGTATCAGAATGTGGACCATCCTGGTCTGTGTTAGGTCTAGCGTCGGCGCTCTCCAGACCCAGCATAGACAGCAGGTGAGAGTCCAGTCCAGTTCTTCTAATCAGATCTATGCTATCATCCAGAGAAAGAACAGGAGTGTGAACGTCTTCCAAACCACAAATTATGTCTGCACCATGGGGAACAACGGATTTTTCATCTGCAAGACTGTTGAGACAGTCAATGTCCAGGAAGGAGCGCAATAAAGCCCCCTCCATTCCCTCCAGAGGATCTCTCAGAGTCAGCAGGATGAAGGGGCTCGCCTTGCCTATTAAAATAAACAAACCATAACACCAATGTCATGTACCATGCAGATTTACATTGAGAATAATGTGACATAAACAACACTGAAAGGTATATCAGAAATATGAAACAAAAGCATTTGTAAATTTAAAAACACTTCCAACAGGTTAGTGGAAATCTAGCACGCAACCTTAAAACACTACTGCTATGTTTTCCATCTTAGGTCTGTCTTTTGTAAACATACTGCTTTTCACAAAAATACAGTCAATGAGTTTTTAGAGTAAATGCAACCTAAATGGCACCGGCCTCCAAGAAACATTTGGAAATACAAGGTTGAGGTACTGACTCCAAGTGTACTCGGAACTTCCAGCGGTCTTACCAGTATTCATGGTTCCATTTTGTTTGACACACAGCTTGAGGAGGTCTCGCTGTACAGCAGCTGCAGCACATTCTGACACACACAACAGAAGGACAGCAGCAGGGGAAGGCTCCTCGTCGCCCCTAAAGTAAAGCTGCTGGGCCTCCAGTTCCTGCTGTTCCCAGACACTGTACCTCCTCAGCTCTTTACGGTCAAAGGACAACGTCACCTCCACCTGTTCGCTCGTGTCTGGGGAAGAGAGGTGGTCAGGTTAGCTTAGTAGCTTGCAGTGTTGGTCTCAAACTATGAACACTGTTGCTTCTTTAGCCTTACCGCAGTCAAAGCAATGCCTCACACACACACACAGCCTTGTGGTTTCCCCTAACAACAGTAAAAGCATTGCATCAACTTCCATAACCAAAAAAAAAAAGAAAAAAGCCTTCTTATCCTTAGCTTTGTATCCTGTGCTGGGCTTTAATCAGACTACTTTTTTGATGCACTTATGCTTTTTGTTACCTTGTGTTGTTAGATTGCTTCCATTGTCTTCCTCATATGTAAGTCGCTTTGGATAAAAGCGTCTGCTAAATGACTAAATGTAAATGTAAACCAAAGGAATTCAAGATTCATACTTCTCTCTCTCGAGATGTTCCAGTGGTCACCATGCAAGTGGGGAATTTCTATGCTTAAAATCCTACATTTTCCTGCTCCAGCTCTGCACCCTGGGATATGATGGAGTTTATAGCTGCGCACAGGGCCATCATCTGTTGATTCACATGACCTTCTTCTTATTTTGGTGTAAGAGAAAAGATATTTGAGCTCTAAAACAAAACAAGACTAAGAGTCTGCAGTTATACTAGCGGCTCTGTGAGGCTGAACTTAGGCACAGCGGTGCTTTGAGGATAATTGCTAACATCAGCATGCTAAAATGCTCACAGTGCCAAGCTTAACATGCTGCTGTTTAGCAAGTAATATTTATCATGGTAACCATTTTAGTTTAGCCTGTTAGCATGCTAACATTTGCCAATTTGCACTAAACACAAACTAACTGCAGAGGCTGATGGGAATGTCATTAGTTTTGCATGTATCTGGTAATAAACCAAAATATGTGACACATTTAAATGTTGACCTGAAGTCATTAGAATCCATCCTCTGGAGCCCATGAGTGTTTTAATGGAAATCCAGATATTGAGATATTTCAGTCTGGCCAAAAGTGATGGAGCAACAAACCAACTGACAGACAGAGCCATGCTGCTAGCATGGCTAAAGATTTAATTTGGCTGTGCAAAAAAAATGTTGGATTGCTCAGACTCCGAGGAGAGAGTGCACTACGGCCTTGAGGGTCTAATTCAGGAACACACACACACTTTAGCATCTGAAATAGACCACTAAGCTGGGAGTGGATGGCGTGCAGACTGCATGACCAAAGAGAGCTGGGTTCCACTTGGGTCTGAGTTTATTTAACCCAGACATAAGGTCGCAAACAGGCCACAGCCACTCTACAAACACGGATTGTTCAAAGTTAAACTATTCACAGGTTTACCTTTCAGTGGGATGATGATGTTTTGGTCTGCTATCTGTGAAAGAAGAGTTTGTTACACTGCATGTCCATGAAAGGTGATATGAATACTGAATGTGATACCATGAGCAAAATGCATGCATTGTACTGGTTAATAAAGGTTACCATGATGTCTCCATTCCCTTTCCCTTGATAACCTCCACAGTGCAGGGTGAAGAAGGCCACGCCCATGCAGGAGGAGTCGACACTTGGGATGAGAGAAACTGAACCAGGAAGATCTACGACTACACGCAACACCTGCAACACAAACATACGCACAGTTTGGAAAAACAGGGTGGTAGGTCAGCACAATAAAGCAGGTACACATTACCGACCAACAACTTCAGTACAATTACTCCCAAGCTACAATGAGACCCAGATGTAAGGTCAAGCAATATGGTTGAAACCAATATTACAAGTTTTTTAAAGCCACATTGTGTAGGATTTGAAAACTCCTTACTTTGGTGCCATCTAGTGGTAGTACCAAGAATGGACCTTAGTTGACAGCAACGCACACTGCTACATTTTCTCTTGTTAGTTATCTTGTTAGCATAAGAGGAAACAACTCTGATTAAAACTTAGGGGGAAAAAAGTTTGTTACAGCAGGTAACTTGGTTGTCTACTGAACCCCGTTTAAAATTAAACTTGTATGAAGAGACAGTTAGTTCAAGCTTCTGTGCACGCAGGCCTCGCTGCCCCTGTCCCTACAACAACAACAACATGCTTTTTCATATACAGCTAAGTTTTAAAACATTTGGGTTCTGGGGGGCATTACAATCAATACATTTTATTTTTGTGTTTCATCTTTTAGAGTTTATGACAAATCTTACAGTCAAGTGATTTTTTTTTTTTAACCCAACCATAGGGGTAAAAACTTTAGTTGAAAATAACAATATTACGTTATCCAAAGATCAATCTCTGCTCTGCTCACAAAAGAATCAGATACAAGACTGAGTAGTCACACGGGAAAAGTCTTGATCTTAAATGAAATGTGTGTCTGTTGTATTGAAGAGATACTGTATGGATCAAACATTATACAGGGACACATTCTGCAAACCTGCATGTCCTGTGTGTCAGAAGCTTCTTGCTGTTGGGCCACAGCTTCCTGTGGGGATTGTCCCTGTATTACTGCATCTTCCACAGTGACCAGTGTATGGACCGCTGGGCTGCAGTGCTGAGGAACATCACCGCTCTCCTCATCATCACTGGACAGCACAACTGAAATACAAACATGAAGAACACATCAGGCACAGTGTGCACTTGACTTAGGAATAATGCTATGCTACTGCTCTCAAAGACAAGCACCCTCCCGAGCACATACATGCCCTTAACTAACACTGCATAAAGGAGGTGTAATGGGCTTTGAAGGAGAGCAAGGACAGCAGTAATCCTGGAAAAGACACGTGTATAGGCTGAAAAGAGGAAAACACAATAGCTACTAAGATGTAGGGCACACCCACATAAGCAAAAAAGGTCAAAGACAAACTAACCACACCACAAACTGCAGCCTCCCAAATGACCTTGCACAATAGCAATGTGTGCATTTATAGCCACGTTTGCTTTCCTTAAGTATTAACTACCAATTATTAGAAGCTTGACTGATAAAATGGAGATATTAGTTTATCACAGATATATTGATACGGACACATATACCGGCCAATAAGGTTTGCAGCACAGAAACAAAAAGAGCGCATAGAAGCTCATATTTCAACTTTAAAAAGTCAACAGTTTAGTACATATCTTTGTCACAATTCTTTAATAACCAAATTTTAGGAATCCTTATAAAAATGTTCATGTCAATTTTTTTAACCCTCAAATATTGATATCTGTAAATCAGTCAGACTCTCCTGATAATGGAGTCCAACGGGGTACGCTTTTTATCTCAAAATTTTGGTTTGGGTGTGTGAATAATACAGCTCAAACACACAACCTGCAAAATGGCATTACAGGTAAGCTGCCTATACAACTGTTTGAGTTTCCTCATAGTTAAATGCAAACAAAAGTTTCACCAGTAGAATGACGCTTCCAGGTTTAGAAGACTATCTGGCATCACTCATCCTGCGTTGGTGTACTCACTGGGTTCGGAGGGACTGGCATTGGTTGTGTTTTCCTGGCCAGACGATGGACTTCGTCTGGGGGTACCAATAAAGTCTGCAGCCTCCAAATTAGGACTGATGATTGGCACCAGAATGTCTGTTTGATCATCTGCTCCCACCGTGAACTGTACAATGGTACGGTCCAGGCTCTCCAAATCTGCGTCTTCTCCACTTTCTTCCAGACAAATGTGTGTTGGGGCTGGTCCTCCATCTTTTCCGTCTTCTCCAGTGAGGCGAAGAACACTCGCACGGTGGCGTTTGGGGCTGTCTGTTCCATTGCACTGGGACCCCGCAACCTTTCTTTTCCTCTAGTGTTGAGACAGCACAGAATACAGCACCTCAATTTGGGTGTGAGTTCACAACCCATGCTGCTACAACACAGAATAGAGCCATGTTCAAGCGCAAGACTGACAGGAGAATTATCTTTAGCGATCTCACATTAGGCCATTTGACACGGAATACATACAATTACTGGCCTCATCTATTTGTAACAGTATTTGGAGTGTTATGGAATTGTTACCATGTACTACCTAGTAAGATTACCATCATTAGTTTCATGGAAAAGTGACTGAAGGGCTTGTTCAGAACATGAGGCATGCTTACATAATGAGCTGCATGTCTGGGCTTTTGTTTTACACCTTTTGTAGGAATGGGTTATGTTTGGATAAAGTTCACTCCTTCCTTTGAAGCGTTCTCTGTCACCCTGTGCGGTACTCACCATACTGTGTTGTACTTCTTTTTCTGGATCAGTCCACCCATCCTTGATGCTAGCTGGGGAGAACTCCTCACAATCTCCTGCATCCTGGGCAGGCTCCCAGCTCACTGACAACCCACAATCTGCATGAGAGAGAGGAACACCGATCAACCTATCATGCTAATATAATCACGTGCAATACAGCCGGACAACGTGACGACTACTAATACTACAAGAAAATACAAAAGGAAATGGCTAAATTATGAACCTGAGATATGCTTTATTAAAGCTGAGTAAACTCTGCTGTATTTTATTTTACAGAACTATGAAGTGTAGCATCTGCTTATTTACACTGGAAGGAAGGCCAGGAGTATCAATAAGCACTTCCCATTGAATGAACCCTTCAATTAAAAAAGGACGTGTGATAGAATGTCTGGGGAAAGCAGGAAAATGGAAATGTGATCCTTTTCAAGGCATAATATAAGTAATAAAGTCAAAGCTTCAACCAAAGCCAGCATCAGAATAACCCGGTGAATTACAATGAAGCAAATGTGTGTCTGCATTTCTTCATGTTTACACACCTACGACTTCAGAGAATTTGGAGTCCTCTCCGTTGTCCGAGCCTATTATGACCTCCTCGATATCTTTTTCTTCTGTGTTCACTTCGTCATCAACATTTTGTGACCTTCTCCTGAGTCTTGACATGAAAGACACCATGTTCTGATTATGCTGTGTACATTATTCTCATTTTTAGCAAAGCCACATACAGTAGTGTAAAACTCCCAGGACCATAACATCCTAAAATTGTACCGAATCATGAAATATCAAAGACGAAACACATAAAAAAACCTGATGTAGGAAAACGCATATTTGAACTAGAATCTCAAGTTGTGAAATCCTTCTGTGTGGTATTATTCCAAATAAAATCACCATGTTTTCTGTCTGGAAAATACAGAGAGCCAAGGATGAAGCTGCCCGAGCCAGACTCCATTAAAAGGTCATTTCTTCTTAAACTAATCGAAAACAAGTACATGAAATTACCCAATAAAGAATACCTCCTACTATTTTTGTGGCTATTTTTGTTCATTAGCCACAGATCTATGTGAAAAGCCACCACACTATCCTGACTTTTGAAGGTTAGCCTATTTCTTGAGCAAATACCAGTACAGCATCATATGTAAGACAAAGAGACAGCCCACACTGAAAACGCATTTGAGAATAAAACGACAAAAGCGGGTCCCATTTTCCGACTTATTATGTCAGGCGCTTAATGGTGAGAGTCTCCTATCTATGGGATCATTATTATTACTGCAGAGATGCAGCAAGTACCCAGGAATAAAGCTGTGCAGTGCAGAAGCCACAGGTGGAACTGGCAGCCACTTGACACCCCAGGACCCAGAGCACCAATATTCAACAATTACCCTCGGAGTTATGACAATTTAAAACAAAAACAACTATGAAAATATGATTTTCGTGTCATTCATGTATTCAGGCCATCTGCCACACAGCCACAGAAAAACACCAAATGCGCGTGTGTTATTAACACGAAGTAGGAGAAAATGTTTCAATAATGCACTGTGGGGGGGGGGGGCGCATCTTTCACTGGAATAAACAGACTGCCATGTTGGGATGCCTCCCATATTCCCATAAAAAAGCATATTTCCTAAAGTGTCGAACTATTCCTTTAACAGTGACTTCCTACCTTTGAGAGGGTGAGGAGGTGGTATTCTGGTTGCATTTAGAGGTTACGCTCTTGTTTTTATCATTCCTGGTCTCCCTCTGACTCAACTTCGTGTCTCTGCAGATCAGGGGTTGCTCTCTGCACTGACCACTCTTCCTCCGTGTACTTGACGCTTGTCCTCGTTTTCCCAACGTAGGACTCGGTTTTATCCTTTCCATATAAGCCTTGCCCCGTTCTGTCTTTAGGACATCTGTCAGGATCAGACAGGGCTTCCTCCTACAGGATGAAACAGAGAAGCAATTGTTCACAGCCTCCCTAGAGCAGTGTTTTCTCTCCAACATTGTACCCTCTTTAAGGTATTTTAACTTATTGCTCATCTACCATTACCAGACTTATGTATACCAGCTGATCAAGAGGGAGGGGTAGACAAGTCGACTGGTGTAGATAAACCATGTGTCAAATCATGATAAGCTTGGCCTTGAGTCATGGTGCGTATAAGCACTGTTTCTTTTAAGCAGTTCGGCGTGGAGCACTGTGCAAAATTAATACTGTAATACATCAACAAGAGACATAGCTGACAATGGTGGTTTGGAGTAAAGAATGTCTTAAGGCACCACAAGTCAGATCAACACAAAACTTGGGAGGACGGTGAACTTTGAAAAACATAAAAAAAGGCCATAACTGCTTAATCACTGACGCAGTTTGTGTGAAACATGGAGGAATGGTGATTCGCACAACAGACTGGGACACAGGTTTCTGTATAAATGCTACTTACATGTTTGCAACTTAACACCTAGACCTTTCGGTTCCTGTCGTGCATGGGGTTATTTCATCTCAGCATGTGTAAAATCGTAACCAGTATATCCACCATCAGTATTACAGAAGGCAAACTGCTGTGTAATTCATAGTGCAATTTTATTAAATAACACATAATGTTGACACGTGTGGCATATACGGGGGGGGGGGGGGGAAAAAAGGCACTGTAGCTTAAAATTCATGAAAACCCTATGCTACAATACATTTACCTCAGTTTCAAGAATTGGGACAAAAGATGCGTTTTCAAATAAAGTTACTTTTCACTGATTAAAATGATACCAATCAAAACAAAATAAAAGAGCACCTGTACAATTAACAGAGTAAATAAATGCACACAGTCATCATACTAAAAAGGAATCTCTCGCTCTCTGCGGTGATCTTAGATGCAACAGTGCAGCTTAGTGGCAACCATTAACATCACATCCAGCTCCTTAATCTCTGATCTTTGTTGGGAGGCAGAACGGTGTGGCAGTGATCAAGGGCGTGACTTTAATGGCAGCATTTATCATTTCATCAGTGAATCCAAAAAGGGTTGAGGCAGCGGATAGGGGAGAGTGAAGGGAGGAGGAATTAGAAGACTGATCCATGAGCTGGTTGTCAACACACTAACATTGAGGCTGCGATGCTTTGTCTTTGTGGCTCTTTGTGTCAGGGTGCATCATCTTCGGCCCGGCCGATGGGTGTTGCAGACTGAACCAAATTACTCCATTAGTACTTAGGACTCCAGAGCTGCTTGGGTGGAGGCCATCTGCCCTGAAGTCATCGCCACTTTTGTCTCAAGAAGATTTATTGATGGTTCAAACTTTGTTTTCTAGTTGTAATGTCCGGGTTGACTGTGGTCTGTGTTTATGCTCAACTGTGGCTGCCTGCAGATATCCAGAGTTGAAGATGGCTGAACTGATTCCATACATTTTGCCCCACTGAGGGAGTAGTCTTCTACTTATCTTTGGGTTTAGCACCAAGCGGTTCCCAGCAGGTAGAGATTCCATTCACAGCATGTGATTTCACTGGTTTTGTTTCAGTAAGTCTTGGGAAAGTTATGGTGTCATTCAGAGATAGCCATCTATTTAAATCTTGTTGAGTTTAATTCTGATTAACTATCTCCGGCATAAGACATTGGCAAAGTGTCGTGGAGTTCAGAAGACTTCTCCTGTGCACATCCTTGAGTACAACAATCTTCTGTAACAATTTATGACAAGTCTGCACACTTCATCAATTGTGATGAGGAAAGAGGAATAGTGCAGGATACAGTTCGGTCAGGTCGCCACTAAGTCACTGTTTGGGTTGCATTAACGCTATTTAAAAGAAGGAAGTTCAAAGCAGATAATTGCCACCCAGAGTGGTCATAAATTATCCTCCCAATGATTTAGTTGTTACAGGAAACAGCCCACATTTAAGGCTGTTTGTAGTTTGAGACAAGTAGGAAAAAGTAGCAAAAATAACAGCTAAGCAGAGAGCAAGTGAGAAGAGCATCTGCACTGTAGCAAAGCAGGAAGCAAGCTTGGGCAAATAACTGATTGAACTCACAGACCAGTTTAGTGTAAACAACAGAACATATATTTGTCAGTTTCAACTGATGGGCAGAAAAATTACCAGGTATTTCAGTCAGAAATCAATAGCCCAAAAAGTCCATCTGTTAAAACTCTCTTGTAAGCGCCTGCTTACCTGGCCATTTCCAAAGTGACCGTGGCTGCATGGTCGTGATCAAACAGCATGGATCCATTTTTATGCTTTGAATCACGTTGTCTGAATTTGCAACCTGCAAATGTAGTCCAAGAAACCTGTTAAAGGGAAGGAAACAGTGCGAGTCTCAAGAATAATCCATCATAGCCAGGTTACCACCACAACATTTGTTTATGTGGTGAGACAGAGGTCAAAGATATCACTGTACCTGTCTGTCTAACTTCCCACACTCGGATGAAAGACACGGTATGGGGATCGCGAGTGGGTTTTCCATCTACAATTCACAGGGTGGTTAGTTACCATACTGGAATACAATGAAAAGACATGACACAGCCAAAAGCTTGTGAATTCTTCCTCAGATGTGCAAATACAGCAAGTGCAAAAGAGCAAAGATTGTGATTTTGATCTGTAATCCATTATGTTGAGATTAATTTTCCATGTGTTCAGAGCTGTTTAGCCAAGCTGGTATAAAAGCAGCGTACTGAGGTTGACACCACATTTCTGATGTGGAAACGGGTAGCAGCTAGAGCTGAAACAGTTAATTGTTACGTTGGTTGATCAACAGGTGATAAATTGGCTACTATTTTGATGATTAATTCATCTTTCTAAGTCAAAATACCAACATTGCCTAGTTCCAGCTCCTCCATTGTAAGGATTTGCTGCTTCTCTCTGTCTTACATGATGGTAAATTTATCATCTTCGGTTTTGGACTGTTGGTCAGACAAAACCAGCAATTTGATGAATTTGTGTTTTACAAAATTGTAACAGGTTTTTTTTAATACTTTCATTTTATAGACTACACGAGTAGCCAGTGAAATACTCGCCCCAAAAAATCCATAATGAAAATCATTGTTAGTTGCAGGCCTAGTAGCATTTTATTATGGCACCTGTAGCATAGCAGCAAACTAGAAGTAGCTTGGACTGTGCAAAAATATGTGGATTGCAAGTAACTACTCATGCTTAAGCTGTCAAGTGTCCTGTCTGTGATCCAGTTCTTTTAACAACAGAGAAGTGTGCTTAGTGATCGTCAAACTTTTGCAATATAGCGATCGCAAGAGCAGGCCTGTGCATAGGCAACCATAGTGTAGAGCCATTAAACAATACCAGATCCCAATGAGCTTGTGATGGCAGCCACACAGCGGTATCTTGCCAGGATGAGAAGCAATTCAAGACATACACTAAAAGCGCATTCAATCTGGATATTTCAAAAACATGGGTCACACATACCAGGTTATCCTTGTCAACAGTAAACGGAATAGTTAAAGCTCTTCTTCGATCCATCATGTTCCACGATTTCTTATGGGACAGCAAGAACACTGCAAGAAACATATTTTAAAAAGTTAAAACTAGCTATAATCAAAACAAGTCAAACAACGTATAACATGGTGGTCGTGACTATCTGAAACAGTAACACGTAAATAAAACATAAAACAAGATCCATTCTCCAAGCAATAACCATGGTATAACTTTATTAAAGTAATAATGTCCTATTTAAGTGGCTCAATCAAGCAATTTCAACATGGATTCACGTGTTGACAGACTGTTACAGTTGGGCGTCTTAGGAAGACCTTAACAAAATGTTAATAAAATGCTAAACAATCAGGACAAACAAAAAGGACTGCTGCTATACCAATATTGACAAATCCCTTATAACACAAAGAATGTGCACTCTGCAACAGCTGTAAACCTGCGGGTAAAAACACAGGGTGGTAACCTGAAGGCTGTCTATTTCATACCTAAAAACAAGAAGGTTCTTGATGGATAAACACTTACACTGACGGTTATGTTGCACAGGTAGCACGTGTAACGCTAACGTTACCTATTCAAAACTGGACATCCATATTTAATACGTTTTCATGCACACCCCAGCAAAAAAAACCCGCGTTTGATTTTAAAGTTGATTTCCTCCGAGTGTCTGGACACAACAGAAAGTGAAATACCTCATTAGCTAGCGCTAGCGTAAGCACCACAAGCTAGCCTTGGTAATGCTACCTTGTCCATGATGCTAGCTTAAGGGTAAAGGTAAGAGAGTTCAAGCTCACCCTAGGCCGAGATTTCACTGTATACTAAGAGAGGACAAAGAGAGAATGTAGACAACTATTTTCCCATGAACATTTCCACCAGCAACCTGCTAACACAATAAGCAGACATTTGGCTGGGTTCTTCTTCTTCTTGTTCTTAACAGGCGCTTTAATATTCGTTAGCAACATCCGGTGAAAACCGGAAGTGCATCAGGAAAAAAGCACGTAGTTGTTTGTTACAATGGGGGTAGAGTGGAAAGATGGGCAGGAAGCCCGCCTTTTTAATCAACTGGCCTTTATCATTATTACAGCTAGAAAGATCGCGGCAATAGAGTCCCAAATTTGCATTTTTGCCCTTAGCGCGGTGAGGGCTGTAGGGGCTGCAGCCCCCCCTGCTGGGCAGAGTGAAACACAGTTGAAATATAATTTTACCTTTCTAGATGATCTCTGATAAAAAAAAAATATCTATATATAAAAATATGATAAATGAACATACAGTATATCTGGTTTTCCTGACATGCCTGCCTGTCTTTACCTCAGCTAAAAGCTGCTCAACATAGCTGCCCATAGCAAATTTGTGGCACAGAACATAAAATAGCATATTTCTTAACTTTAAATCATTCAAAACCACCTAAAATAGGCTATATTGAAAGGGGGGCATTAATTCAGAATTTACCCTGCCTGTTGTGAAATTTTGCAGACATTCATGGTCCACAGAGGATGAATCCTAGAGGCTTTGGTGAGCCCCTGACTTTTCCTGTAGCACCACCAGCATGTTGACATTTCTGGATTCGAGTGACATGTCTCACAACTATTGGATGGATTGCCATGAAAGTTCGTACAATCATGTTCCCCAGGGGGTTAAATTTTTATCACTTTGGTGATCCCTGGACTTCTGTCTAGCGCCACCATCAGGTTAAAATCTCAAATTTGTCTGTCGTTTATGATCAAACAGTACATGCAAAAGTAATGACATTCCCAGCCGGCTCAGCTTTGTATCAAGGCTGGATCACCTGGAAACTGTCATGGGCCCAAGACCTCCCTGGTTTATTGTGTCAGTTGCATTTTGGTAATTTGATTACTTGCAAATTTGTTTGGGACATTGCACTACAAAAAATACAGTATGAAATGGGTCCCGCCATCTGTAGTGTGTTTTGTGCACTGTACTTGATGTGAACTTTGAGGCAGCATGGACAGTCCCCAAGCCGTGCTTTGTTTGTAGTGCTACTTGACAAGTGTTTGCATGCTAACACGCTAAACTAGGACATGTTAATACTACCTGCTAAACATCAGCATGATACCAAGCTGACATTAATATTCAGTTCAAAGCACTGCTGTAGACTAGTACGTGAACCAGATAACAGGCTATATTTTTCTAGCAAACTTTATGTTTTGCTAACAATTTTGGGGCAAAAGAATAAGAGGCAGGTTGTAAGTATATTAAGATAGGCCTATGTGCTGAAAACCCATAGTTTTTGCAGGGTATGCTTTAAAATCAATCAGCGTACCAAAAATATAAATGTTCATAGGTCAGATTTACAACTAGAGGTTTATAAGAGGTATCTGAGCAGCAACTGTTTTTACCACCTATATGCCTGGGTGTTTCTCACATTGGACTTTCCATGACTACATGAAACCAGCATTGTAGTCCATAAGTGTCTTCACAGCTGTACAGTTCATAACAACTTGTAAGTATCAGGGTCTTAAGAAGACATATTGCTCTTAAATAGGCCTGTCTGAAAAAACCTGTTTTGCACACATATCTGTATCTGTTATCACCATCAGCCCCACTATATTATTTCATTTTTCTAAATTATCATGCTAAATAAATATACCTTTTTACATCAGATAATTTGACTTTGACCTCATAGGAGGAAAAGGCTGACTTTAGGTGGTCCCTGCTACTGCCATCATTCACATTTGTAGCTGAAGCTGCGCTTTACCTACAAGTCACAATGTCATTAAAAAGGTCTCTGGAAACCTATTTCAGAAACACATGGTTACATTTTTTAGTCATTACATTCAGCCTAATACCATTACCATATACAAGTATACAAACACCACCCCTTTAGCAACCTTTTTCAGTTTTGTATTTATTGATACAGCAGCAGAAACATCAGGCCCGCTCAGCCACTGAAGAGAGGTTGGTGAGTCGGCCTTCAAACACTGCAGTACATAAATATAGGCCTTTCTCACAGAGAACATTTTGACTAACCAAATGAATGTAATAATAACATATATGTCTCCATTACATTCAGGTGCCTATAGTATTGTGTTTAGCTCACCAGCAAACCTAAATTGGAAAGTCATTGTTAAATTTTATTAGTTGAACCTGTTTTTTTCCTATAAGCCAAAATGTTTGCTGTGAAAAAGGCATGAATGTGTGTCATTAGGAGCTGGACATTGGCCATTGAGTACAGCATGGACACAGGAAAGCTGTGGAATAATGTTCTATGTATTGTAGTCCACAAGGGTTTTGTCTGTTTTGACAAAATGAATGTTGACCACTTCACGTAGATGGTTCTGTGTATACATGTAATCACTCAGGAGAAGGTCATATTGTCCTGTAATGCAAAAATACAAAAGATGACAAATTATATTTTTACACTGAGGGGACCACAGTCCCAGTGTCCAGCGTGATATTTAACGTCAAGGGCCACATTTCTGCACAGCTGTCTCTGAGGACGTCCCCGAGCCTGCTGCTCCCCCGGGACAATCATCAGGTCCTGGGCTCGGTGCGACCGCTGGGGCGTTTCCTCTCGACTCAAGCCCAGTTCTCATTTCAGCTAAGTAAAAAAAGAGATGCCCATGTGGGTCAGTGAAAAGCGCAGCGTAATGCTTCTCCGTAAGCCTACATGCACACTCTTTCCCTAGCTCTGATACCCCTAATCTATGGACATGCTGCGTGACATAATGGTAAGACAAATTCAGAACAATGATGTCTGAGCAGATTACTGTACAAAAAGTGATAACTGATTAAGTTTGCCATATAAAATTTGATATATTTTGATTGTTTGATAGAAAAAACAGACTCATTCAAATGTCACATTGAGCAACATGGAACACAGTTAACATTTAAAAAAGGTCTGATGTTCGGTAACAGTAAGCTGACTGTCCTGCAAAAGCCCAAAATAGCTGCAGGTATCACACAGTTAAAGTAAACAGTAAAAGATAGGCTATGTGTGCACATACAAGCTGAATTGTTTTCTACTAGTCAATGAACGCTGCCGTTTTCCGTGCAGAAGCTGTAGTAGGTTTTGGTTGTTGTCATTGTCTTACCAATAGCACTACATGGTGTTATAATGGGCTTTTCCAGCTCCGCTCCCTCAGCGATGGAAGCCCGGATCCTCCTAACCACGTAGATGCTTGCTGGGATGTGAAACAAAACCAAAAAAAAAGGGAAGATATACTGTAAATAAGAAAAAAAACAGCACTAAAGCTTTTAGAGTATCATTATGTTTTGCATATAATCATAATTAAAACAGTATGTATCGCTTTAATGTTGGGGCTCATTTGAACTATTTCATATACCGCTGGGTAACTTAATCCATAAAAACGCATCAGAGTTTAGCGATTACATTTTGTATTCATAATCTGAAAATGCAAAGTAACTAGTAATTCATGCTTTTAAATAAATGTAGTGGAGTAAAAAGTACAATATTTACCCCTGAAATGTAGAGTAGAAATATAAAGTAGCATCAACCGGAATTACTCAAGTCAAGGAACGTTACAGGTACCACAAAACAGTTTTGTTTTACTCTAACGTTACAAAGGAAAAGAAAGCTATGTGAACGACAGATAGATAGATAGCTTACGTTAAATAATACAGTAACGTTACATCAGAGTACAGGCCTAGTGTACTCTGCCAAGCCTCAGGACGGAACACAATATAAACACCAGTGTCTCTCCTCGGCGTGGTCAACTAAGGTTTTAATACACAACCGACGATAAACAAATCCTACCTTTTATTAGCAGTCAGACCATGGTTGTTTCCTGTTTTAATCCGGTGAGAAATCTCGTCTGTCGCGGGGGTCTTCCAATGTTTTTGCCACAACTGCTACGAAAGCAACCCGGAAGTGGATCACACAAGGGGCGGGTCCTGCATTCCGAATGGCTGAGCTCTTACGCGATATGGCATAACGTCACGGAGTACCAGAGAGAGGACTCCCCTCAAGAGGACTGAGATCAGTTCTGTTTTTTCTTTTTTTATTGAACAGAACATTAAATACAGAGCAAAGACAAGATGCACTAGAAAAATGACAAATAAGTACATACAATCAGAAAAGGAAACAAATAAATGACAAAGAGAGCAAATAAGCATTACAGCATACAGACTAACGATGCATATTAAAATATTCATATTGATGTGAAAACTGAATGGCCTAAGCAAGCATTTTTTCTAAATGTAATACTTTCTAGATATTAAGAAAAGTCCATTTTGAAAACAGGAAAGAGGGAATAAAATGTATTATTAAAACAATTGCCATCCCCTTCCTTCCTGTATTAAAAAAAAAACCCAAAAAGAGAAAGGAGAAATAAAACTCCTTAAGAAATATTTGCCAAAAGAAAAGAACGTCTGACCACATCTACAAGGATACAAGTCCAAAATAAATGCACAGCTGTTTCAGGGGTAGAGTTACAAAAAGGGCAACTGTTCTTTTTAAAATCTGGAGGAAAGGAAACATTTGACCGGGTAGTATTTATGCAGCAGTTTAAAAGACATTTCTCTCACCATATTGGTTAAAAGATGTTTTTGTGTTAAGGACCAAGCCTCTTTTCCAGAGAATACATTCAGAGATCCACGATACCGTTCCAATAAGAGACCACACGAGGTACAGTGACAGTACCTAATTGAAAAAGTGTTCCAACTCTTTTATTGTTGCGATGACTAGCTGAAAAACATTTGTTTCACAGGGATCAAAAGCTGGAACAACGGGAGGTGAAAAAGAAATCAGTCTTAACACCATAATAACCCCTGAGGGAATAGCATCGAGCACAACAGAACACTCTTTTCGAGTTCCAGAGATGGCGTAAACTGACAGGAAGGATTGAGATCTGTCAGCGCCCGACCCGCACCGGCTGCTCCATCTGATCTGCACATGCGCACAATAGGCGCTGTAAATCAAAGAAGGTAACCGCGAATGTGCCTGTACGAAATACTAAAACCTTTCATAATGACATACTATCTGGTAGGTGTATTTTTCACATATTGAAGGAATTTAAATGAATGAACACGGAATTAAAACAAAACCGACTTACGTTTTTAATTACAGATGAAGTGCAGATTATCTGATGATACACGGACTGAGCTACTACATTTCCAATGATTCAAAATTATTTTGTTGTCTTGAGTGTGAGTAGGATGGTTTTATGATCAGTCATTCATTTAGCCCTGGAGCTTTCGGGCACATCATGTGGGCTTCATCAGCAGAGAAGAGTTTGCTTAGTTAGTTGTCATAGAGATGTAGATGTTAAAAGTTCCCATTCTTCTTTACACTTCAAGGACTTCTCGTCCATGTTGGCCTCAAAATTGAGATTGAAAGACTCTAAGATTAAAAAAATTTAAAGACTAGATTATAATAACAATGAATGAATTAATTAATTAAAAGCACATAAATTGACAGTCTCCATTTTCTTTAGAATTACCAAATTACATAGTCCTTGGTACTTATCAGTGGTTTATTTAGAAATTATAGGGAACTGTGGGACCCATAAAATAAAGCATTACCCCCGAATCCCCTGCAGCTATTTGTCACTTCCCCTATCATCCACTTTCCAGGCCAGTCGGAATTAGTTCAGCTTTATTTTGAAACAGTTCAAATAGGATTTTTCCAAAATAAAGCACATGCTCCGAAATGAAACACTACTACTTTTTACAAGAAAGCAGCCCATTGATGTACTACTGCCCATGCTAGACTTGTTAAGTGGACACAAATCAGGGTGATCCATTTAATAATTTATTGTCGGGCATTTTATTGCAATGTACAGAGCTTAATTTATCCTTGTCCAATCCTAACAACCAACATTACTATCAAGTATTTATGTAATCTAATATGTATCTACCATTTGGAATCAAAGCAGGGTGAAACCGACCCAGAACAAACACTGCCCAAATCTTCACAATAAGAGTACAGCAGTTTCTCATACAGTTGCATTTGTATATTCAATATATACACGTAGATTTCATTTAACTTAAAACAGTTTCACACAGCAAGACAAGCACAACTTCACGCATAAACCAGACAAATCGCATTCTTTCATAACACTACGATAGTTTTTTTACAATCACCAGGGGAAACAAATGAAACATAGTTAGTGAGGAGTTAAAGTCGTAAGGAATGTGAGCTGTGAGGTTGAAGGGAGGAAGTCGGCATTTGTTCAGTGTCTACACGAGTGGAGGATGATATTTAACCGCTTTATGTAGGCAAATTAAGAACCACTGCTGTAACGTTGAAGTTTTTGTCCGTTAACACGCCAGTGCTGTAGACAAAGAGGTGATTCAGAGTTACGCCCTTCCTCCCATCAAGCCCTCACAGTTTTTTCACTAAACAAGACCTCACACAAAACACAAACATTCACTAGTGGGATCTAAGAGGACAGCTGGAGTGTCGATGGTCACGACTTAGTCCATCCTGATCTTCTGATTGGTCATCCTGTAGATGATGCTGTCATATCCGGGGTCCATGTTCCACAGGTTGTAAGCGATGGCGATGACAGCGAGGGCCAGAGCGATCATCAGCCACAGCACAATGTTGAAGACCACAGCATAGTGGAAGTTGTACTTGTAGGCCAGGTTGTAAGGGCTGCCAGGGTTACTCTGTGAAATAAAAAAAACAAAAAAACATTACAAGACTTAACTCCAGAAAAGGTGTAAACATTAGCGAAAAGTCATCGGAATAACTTCACACTTAAAATCAAATCGGTTTCATTCATCAAATTTCACTAGTCATAAAGTGTGAAGTGCAGTCCTGATTTTCCCTGCTCCCAATACCAGACCACCTTTAACCTTTTCACCTCTATCACCGTGCATGCATTCAGTGCCCAACAGGATGGGACACTGTTGAAGGAGGCCAACACCTTTTAATAGGTTGCATTAACAGGACCATTAGGCCATTCTCTGCAGGACCCCCACATTCCCCTAACCCATTTTTATTAGAGTGGATGATCAAAGCATTCTTTGGTTCCAGACCTAAGTCATAAAAACCAAGAAGCATGGACTTGAACTGGGTTAATACATCATGCACGGGGTTTACCACAGTCCCACTCTGAATACCAACAGTGTAGCTTAGGATCTTTAGTTTAGGATTGAAAGTAACAAAGTAACTGTGTTTACATTCTTTCAGTCACTGTGTGATATAGAGTGCACGTTATCAAACTATTTCGCATGTCTCATTAGTGAGTGAGAGACTATTGCCGTGCAATAGACCTCTTTGACAGCAGACATTTTGGCTTTGTTCAGACTGCAGGCAATTCAGATTTGTTTTTCAAATCAGATCTTTAAGACAGACGGTCCGCACAGTTATTTGCAAGTGATCAAATCGGATTTGTGTCTCCATAAAACACCAAGCTATCTGCATGGGTTACCTTGGCAACGCAGCATTGATTCTGCTCAGTCGCTGGGATGCACTTTCGTCACTCTTGATTTGACGGTGTCGTTGTTTGTTTGCGTCACGCAAAAGACACTTTGAAATCCGAGTGCCCAGAGCGTCCGGACTGAGACGCATCTGCAGAAATCCGAATTGGAATCGCATTTCAAAACCACCGCCAAATGTGGCTTTGATCCGAATTTCATGCGGTTTATTGCTGCCCCGGCTTTTTAAAAATCCATCGATATACAATCTGGATATGCCAAACAACAGATTTAGCAGTGTGAACAAGGCCTTTGACTTACCATAGCAACTGGAAAAAAAAAAAAGGTGATTAACGATGGCTCAGTTCCATCAAGTGTCCCAGCCAGACATGGCAGTGAGGCAGCATGTACAAAACCAGGATCCTGAAACTAGCTCACCTAAATGGAATGCAGCCATTTTTTGCATTTACACCTGTGCTTTTCCTGCTATGACGTGCCAAAATGTCTGCTGTGAAAAAGGCCTATAGCCGTTTTTACGTTCTTTTAATGTGGTATGGAGCAAGCCTTTGCTAGACATGTGTTGCTGAAAAGGAGAATATTTCACTGTATGCCACCACAGGCACTGTCCATGCATCATAGGCTAATGTGGCAAAGGGTCACACACCAAAGGGGTGCCCAGACCTGACGGGGCTTACCAAACACTAATTACAATAACATCAAGAAGCGAGAGAAATAGAAAGTAAGCACACATATGGCACGATATCCACGTGTCAAACTTACACAGTTTCAAGTTTATTAGGTACATCTAATTAAAACTAATGCAGTCTAATACTACAGCCCTGCAATAAACCTTGCCTTAATGAAGGTTATATAATGTTCAGCTTTTGTTAAAACAGTTCTTGAGTTGTTGATTCAACCTAATTTTACAGGCTGTAATTTGCGGTGCTGTTGAAATGCGTGTTACTAATATTTAGCTAACTCATTTATAAGTATTATAATGTAATTATAATGCATTATAATGTAATGCAAATTATAATTTAAATTATAATTTCCATTCCAAATTGTATTTATATATACATAAACAGACACACGTCCCGAATGAGCATACAGTTTCTGTTGGCACACCTGAGTAACCATTAAACTTTTAGTTTAGCAAACAACTATTTCTGCTTCAGACTTACAATCTGTTTGGATTCCAGGATCGAACGCGACTTCCTGGTCAAAGGAGCCTCAAAGGTCTTAACTGTAACAACCTCCACCACAGCACTGTTGCCATAGAGACTATACACATCCTCTCCAAACTGCAATGAAAAAGCCACACGTATTATTATATACAGAGGTTAAATTAAAAGGATATTCTGTGAATAAGGCCCATTAAGACCTTCTCCTTACTTTCTGCAGAACTGATGCAAGAATGGAAGTGGCATCGCGGTACTGGGGAGAGTCTTGGCCATAGAGCCTGCTGAGCTCCTCCAGGCCAGACAACTCCAAGGAGTACAGGTCAGGAGAGTGGTCCTTCGCCAAATGTCTGTGCCTCTGCAGCTACAAGAAGGGCAGAGGACAAACACCTCAGAGCCGCATTGCAAGGACTAAATAAAAAATAAAAAAAATGGTGTCAGCGAACCTGGACGACTTACCAGAGCTGTGATATCGTGCAGTACTTGGACCTCAGACAGGAAGAGCAAATCAGCCTAGAAAGCAAAAACAGTAAAGGGGTCAAAAGGAAAAAAGGGACTCCTCTTAAATCAGTTAAGTGTTACCCAGGCATCCTTGGTATGATGGTGCTATTTTATTTTTAAGTATACTAACAACACATGATGAACACTGTGCGCTAACGGCATGAGAACATCCATCAAATCAGCCAACATGACATGACGGCTGTAACAATTTGTCTTTAAAAGTACATGTAAAATAATAGTAGCTGAGTGGGAGAGAGCCCATGCCATAATTTTCCTTCCTATATATGAGGTATAAAAAGCCAGTACGGCCTGGAGTTGCTACCACGTTGCCGTGTGAAACTAACCTCTGCATTTCTGCTGAGGGAGTTGAGCGGCAGGGAAGCCAGCACAGAGCCATCCTGGGACAGGCGGGCACGGATCTGCTGCAAGGTGACTGGAAGGTCCTCAAACACAGCATTGGCCTTGCCCAACATATACAACCTCTGAGAGAGACAACAGACAGATTAAGAAAATAACAGATGAGCCTCTTAAGACTGATGTCACAGATGGTAACAAGTCCCTGTTCAGCCTCAGTATATTTTCATTACCTCCTCACTGGGGGCCAGCTGCAGCACTACAGGAGTGTCCTCAGCAAACAGAGAGTGTACCGTCTCTGCAACACTATCCAAGGTGAAGGGTACCGGCTGCAAGAAAGAAGAAGACCCACTGACTAACTAAGCCAAATTACATTGCAGACTTCAGTAATATTTACAACAAGGTGATATACTTGATGTACAAAACATCATCATAATGCCACAGCTCAGTCCGACTCACGTTCTCCAAGGGGAAGGAGGCCACACTCTGAGGCAGGGCCAGGCTATCGACTCCTCTCACCACCACCAGTACGTTAGCCCGCGGACGCTGGAACAACGGACCAGCCTGAAGGCCCGGCCAGGACAGGTCCTGTACAGATGAACACACATTGTAAAGGCTAGGCTAGCGTAATCATAACGGTTAAACCTGCAATAGCCGATTGTTCTTTTTGGCTGCGGGAACGAGTTGTGAACAAAACATCGACATATCATCACTTTTTAAGCAGATATGGTGAACCTATTAGAATACTGTTGCTTATTTACATTCATTAGAATTAGTTTGAGTCGGGTTGCTGGCCACCTGGAGAATGTAATTCCAGTATTCACTCTCCTTCAGCTCTGTTTTTGGTCTCTACCTACTCCTGAGCGAGGTACCTGGATCTGTTGCTGCTAAATGCTCCACTACGTTCGCCAGCTAGTCACTAACAGTGTCTGTATGCCGTTTGGTGCCGAGCAGCTAGTGTACAGTGGGGTTTAGGAGCTTTGTAGCTGAAAAAAAAAAGAAAGGAAAAAAAAAACCTGCTGGCGCTGGAAACAAAACTACGAGCGTGAAGCTTCAACCCTGACAGCAAAAACAATGAGCAGAAAGATGGTATAAAGTTCTGTAAAGCTGAGAGGAGCTACAGAGGCATACTTCATTGACAATTCTGACCCCTTTCACATAATCACCTTGTCATTTTATTAAAAAAAAAACAAAGTTTAACCTTTATTTATAGTGCAGCTGAAGATTCACAGAAAAGGGGAAGAGAGAGGGGATGACATGCGGCAAAGGGCTGGATTCGAGGGCCGCTGCGGTAAAGACTCAGCCTTGGAACATGGGGTGCCAGGTGAGCTACCAGGGTGCCCCATTTTATACAATTGTCATTACAGAAATAACAGTTATAGCCAATTTAAGCTACTTCTGTAAATTAAAAAATTGTTTTAAATAAACAAAGCACCTCTTGAACAGAGAAGCCCATGGTTAAAGCCACCAGGTCAGGGATCTTCTCTCCAGAGACAGGCCAGTCCCCCTTCTGGAAGGACACAAACTCTGGAGCCTGCAGCACCGTTAAGCTGTCTCCATGTACACCTGTGAGAGAAATGAGAGGACTGTCAATCCAAGTAAAACATGCGGAAAAGAATAAAGCCCAATAAGAAAACACATTTTCTCAACCTTACAGACTTGCAAAAAAGATTGCAAGTTCATAGCCCTTTAAGGTTTAATCTTATTGGCATAGAAATATGTTCTAACAAACTTTGTTTAACCATATTTTTATCATGTACTTTTTCTATCCGTGCTGTGTTTGAAATCACTACCTATTTGCTTCCTGGGGCACTATATCTACTATTTGTGAATTTGTTTTTGTTTTTTCGACTGTCCAATTTCTCTTGTTTTTCGTGCCCTCAAAAAGTCCCACAAAGGGAACAAAAAAGTAGTGTCCATGGCATGTACAGTACAATACTTTTTTGCTAACAATCCCACTAGCAATGCTTTGCCATTCATAGACGTTAATATTACAGTTTCCCAGCACCTCACCTGTCAGCGATGGCGCAATACGTTGACGGGCAATGATGAATGGGTGAAACAGGAGGTGGACACAGCATTGCTTTTGTCGAACCTCACCATTGTTAATATTACTCGCCAGAACTGTGGTTATCGTACAGGTTTAAAGCAAAAGTCAGGCAACCAAAGGCGTTTCAAACAGGAAAATGTCAATTTGAGGAATGATCGCCAATATCTAATTACTGCACAACTATCAGTTTTCCATAATTATTGACATGGCATTAATAGTACACATAGACGTGACAGTGAAAAGTACTATCTAGTACATACACATATCGATGAAATTGAATGACTGCAAATATTTGAATTGAGCATTTAGACAATTCCGCTCAATCAGTAACACTGGGACACATCATCCACTGAGAGTTACCATTTGATAATAATACTTCACCCTGCCTCTGCGGCTGTTCTGCAATAATGAGAAGTAGGGCCTCTGAAACGGGAATCTATGTCACTTCTGTCAGTGTAGCTTTATAGCGAATTCTCACTGAGGCGTTAATTGTACGTTACAGCAAACAGCCCGAGTGAAAGCGAGCCGCTCCGACTGCGCCGCGGATGGAGGCGCGAACTCGTGACAGGAGGCTGATGATGAACGTTAGAGAGGAACTACCAGCTTACAGCCTGTCACATGACAGTTAGTACAAGGACGCAAACACATTTCCCCTCAATCTTATACGGCCGAGAACAACTCGCGAACCTTTCCAACAAGAAAACAATACACTTTGTCACCCCCGCTGCTAGCGTTGACAGCTGCTGGCAACAAGCTAACATTGTGATCTTCGGTTTCTAGCCCGCATTGCTGGTAGCCGATCCAATAACTAGAAGTACAGCGAGATTACTTCACGTAGTCCCCTTCGCTGACGTAAACCGGCATTACACCTAGCATAAGATTTTATCTGTAAAATGAACGACGACGCTAACGATGTTCCAAGCTAGCTCAGCGAGTTGTAATTTGCAAATACGGCGGATACATGACGCTATCATGGTAGATTTATGTGGCGGTGTGTGTGTGTGTGGGGGGGGGGCATCCCAAAAACTGAACCATAGCCATCCGTCGTTGCACATGTCTTACCGGTTGTAACAAGGGAGCAGAAGAGAAACGCCGCGGAGAACACAGCCTCCATCCTCAGCCAGTTTGTCAGCGACATCTTTCTCCTTGGTACAGCACAGATCAGCTGACCTGGCGTCACGGCGCCGCAAAGACCGATGGGAAAATATCTGCCGCCGCGCAGGCACTCGGTGCCGTGGGTGACGCTGTGTGTCGCGGAAGAAGCGTTCAGATCCTTTACGTAAGTACAAGTAAAAGTCCTGCATTCAAAACCGCACTTAACTAAGTATGTGAGTATTATCACTGCTTAAAGTATCAAAAGTAAAAGTACTGGCCTAATTCGGAGGTAAAATGATCCATGTCAGTGTTTATTACAGCCGCACTGTGTGTGTTATATATTTGGTGCTGTAGTTTAAGGTTGAGCTCATCTGAACTTCTTTACATAGTGCTGGTTTGTTTAATGTACAGAAATGCTTCATATTCTGTAAGACCATCATCATCATAGATGGGAAGGGTATGAAAATTTGCAATCTGAAAAGTGCCTAGTGACTAAAGCTGTCAGACAAATGTAGTGCAATAGAAGTATAAAGTAGAATAAAATGGAATAAGTAGCTCCAAATTGTGCTTAAGTACAGTACTTGAGTAAATGCACTTAGTTACATTCCGCCACTGTAATACTGGAGATCCAAGGAAGGCTACTGACCCTTTTTTGTGTTCCTCTGTGACCTAGCAGTTAAGTGCATGGAGCCAACAATATTTATCACTCCATGAAAAACAGGACAATAAATATCCAGAAATACATTTGTAGGCTACATAACGAATACAACGATATTTTTCACATGGTCTAATGTAATTTTATTCAGACTATCATCTATCATCTGTTTCATAAGAACTCGCAATGCTGTAGAACGCACCCTTTCAAACAGTGTTAACAATATGCATCAAACAATATGAAACACACATAGAAAATATCAATAATCTTCATCTTCCACCATCTCATCTGTGGGGGAGGACATGTTCGAGGATGAGGATGGTTTAAACGAGGGCTCATTGTTTTCAAATAACATCGGCTACAAGAATTACATTTGAAGTTGCCTTGTTTTTCATCTTGGAAAGTTGTTGTTTTATTCAGTGCCAGGTATTATGTCCCCTGTGCTCTGGACCCGTCTGTAAACTATCATCGGAGGAGATTTAAAGATCTTCATTTGGGGGTCCAAGCCCAAGATATGCCACTGTCAATGTCACATAATAAGAAAAAATGAACAACTAATAAATCAGGATGTAATATTATAGATTAAGCTATCCAGCAAGTAGTTACAATGAGCTCTGCTTTTACCAGCGGCAGCATTAAAGTGATGTACACATCAATGCATCCATCATTATAATCCAATAACACATTATTCTGAAATGGGACATTCTCCATAATGAGTACTTTTATTACCTTAAGTATATATCAGTGCTAATACTTTGGTACTTTTACTTGAAACTTTACTTTAAAATGTTGAATGCAGGACTTGTAAAATAGTATTTTTACATTGTGGTATTGCTACATTTACTTAAGTAAAAGATCTAAGTACTTCTTCTGCCACTGGTGGGCGCTATGGGACTAGACCTGGAACAAAACAATGAATCAGTTAACTGACAGTTGATCTGCAGAAAATTAATCAGCAACTATTTTCATCATCAATTAATCATTTATGTTATTTATAAAGCAAAAAGGCCCGACATTGTTGGTCGCATCTTCTCAAATTGCTACTTTCCTCTGTTTCGCATATCTTTGGGTTTTGGATTAGAAGTTTTTTTCTCATCTAACGATCTGAATTAAGGATTTATTTTGATCAAACCAGAGTTGGTGATTGTTGGAACGTTGGAAAGACTAATAAAGACGTTTTTGGTGAGTTGTATTTTGCTTCTGTAGAGTTTGAATGAAGTGTGTTTAGCAATGGTCTGTGGGGTAAAAATGAACTTTGTTTTTCAATGGAGTCTGGTGGGTGAGAGCCAGAAAATATGCCTGTTTCTAGTTAAACAAAAAGGATCTTACCTTTTAACAAAAAGGTAGATGTAGGGATGCTTTCCATAATGTTGTCAGACACTTATAATAACAAGGTACATTTGTCCACAGCAGCCACGGCAGCCAGTTTTGCATCTTAGAGCCAGAATATTTCGGTGAATTAAGGATTTATTTCAACCAAACCAGCGTTGGTGATTGTTGGAACAATGGAAAGACTAACAAAGACGGTTTTGGTGAGTTTTATTTTGTTTCTGTCCAGTTTCAATTAAGTGTGTTTTACGATGAGGTAAAATTACTGTTTTTCTCAATGGAGTCTGGTTCTCTGTAGAGTGTCCTCTAGTGTGACATTTACCATTTACCATTTAGTGGCAGTGAATGTGTGAAAGAACTTTGGTGTTATGCATGGGCTCAAATCCTCCGTTGGCGAGTGTTGCCCTGAAATATCCTAAACTGGTTTGTATAATTTCAACTACAAAGAAATCCCCAACTTTCAGAAACTGTTGACTGAAAATTTTGTTTTGGTTGGTGTTTATGTGGACTGGAGCAACTGAGAGACGTTTCAGCACAGATATATCGACTTTCCCACAACACTCTTTAGTCATACATCAGTTAATTCACCAAACTTCTTTCTGGAGCATGTTAACAATGCAGAAAATCTCCATGAACCACACACGAACAACCAAATGGAGCCGCACACAAATAACAATTTTTACTTGCTGCTTTTCTGGTGCATTTTACTGACAATTAGGAGAAGAAAAAAAACGTTCACAGTAGGGTGGGTGATGGCTGTGCAGTGTTATCCAGTTTAATATGCACGACTTACAGAATCTTACAGCCATTTTTTTTCACCTTGATGATGTCCATGTATAAACCATAATAGCTGGTTATTAGAGGCTTACGTTCAGAGCCGTGCCTTTATCTCTAAAATTACATCCTGCTGTTCTATAAAGAGGTTGAGTGTGACCCTCCTGCACTTCTCCCTCAGGATATGACTCTCTGACTTCAGTGTTTGGGCTGAGAAACTAAGGTCTGTGAGGCTGAACTCTTCTTTTTAAGCAACTCAATTAGCTGTCTGACAGCCTCTTGTCAGTCCATGACCTTTACCTGGATATGTCAAATGGGGCGACTCCTCTCTGCCTGGAGACAGCAGCTAAAGCTCCGACTTCACTCCATGAAGCTCTCTGAACTTTGCTGCTAAATAAAACAAGCATTCATGTTGCACATTCTCAGTCATCTTTTCAACATAAAAAGAAGTCCTAAGGTCACCCCGGAGCCCGATGATGACTTTAGTCTGCTTTCTCTCTTTCCTCAGAGGACTTCTCCAGGGGTTTATTTATGACCGAGGGTCTGGATTGAACCATGTCCCTCTCTAAAGCTCCATTGTCAGCTTGTGGATCAATTAACACCCCCCACCCCCAAATTTTGGCCTGGCTCTTGGCAACGTGCCAGGGATCTCTCTGCAGAGATAGGGCAGTTGGGAATTTAGTTCGAAGTCTGTCTGCCTTGCGTGGCTCCCCTTTACTTCCGTCACCCTTTTAGTTGAAGCTCAGCCAGATCGTCATGCTGACACACTGCTCCTCATTTAGTGTGTTATGCTGAGCCTCCCGGACAGATGTGTTTTTCTCTTCAGTCCTTTACAGCCACTGAAGTCCAGCTCTTCTGTGCCTGATTGGACACGTTCATGTGAACAAAGATCCGCTGGTGATCTATACACTCAAAGCATATTCAGGATATGATGTAGACCATTGTCGGATTAACCTACTGGGGGGCCGTGGGCCGGTCCTGTGGGCTCCGTCCCCCCATAACCTCACGTCCCTCCCACTGTCTGTACATTGTATATGTACCCAATAACCCTCTTGATATCCGGGGTGCCTCGAGCACCAAATATCAACCAGTGCTCCTATAACTGGAACTACCTGGCCCTACGTTTTTCACATCTCAAATTAGATTATGGCCTGTTCATTTTCTATATTTTTAATACCATGAAAGAACAAAACCAAACATGCGTTCCCAGTTCTCTACCCTATCTGTCGCTGTGTTCCTACGAAGACATAAATCTTTAAGAATTAGTCACAAATCTATATTTTTTTAAAAGGCTTCACAATTTCTTAAAAGAGCTGGGCACTGCAGTTGAAGAAGCGTTACTTAAATGGGAGTAGTTAGTAAAACAGTTTTAAGCCATGGATTTTGTATGTTAGGGAGTATTTCTGGCTGCAGGCTGATCATGACTCAAACCAAACTAGAGTGTCGGTGGTCTTCACAACGAAGAAACACGTCACTCAGTGCAACAGTGTTGCCCATTTATGTGTTTTTAATAGTTTTTGGACAATAATGGAGGTCACTGGCACAGGGTAATACAATATATAAGTTTGGTTACACAGACAGTACCTGTGAAACCATACTCATTCTGGGTTTTGGTCTTTTGGTGGTATGAAGAAAAATCACATGACATATCCTTTTAAAACTATACTTTGACACATGGCCAAAAGACTAATAATCACCACCTTAAAGCAGTTATCATTTAAGTTGATATTGTGATTAAGAGGTGGAGGTGCATCATCCTAAACCAATTTGTACTTAGTCAAATTACCAAATCGTGAAACACGGTAATAATGGGAACCCACTTTGCCCTGTTGGTAATTCTGCCTTGAAGGCAGACAAAACAAATTAAATATTAATATAGGTATTCTGGCTTTTTCAATTTTAACGATAACGCCAATATTTAGTAGCTTAAAAAGGTATATTTAAAAAAATAAAATAAAATCAACCACACAAGAGTTGGATTTAGCACTGGAGGCCCATTAAATTCACCAGTTAATAGTTTTTGCCCACTGGAGGGCGCTGCAAGCCACAAGCTGTTCAGCATAGAGAGGCAGCAGATGGGATGTCATGGATGGAGCAAAAAACCGCATGACACCTACAATACAAAAATATTCCAAGAGATGGCAATATAGGATTGTGTTGTTCACACCTGGTGACATACAGGAGTAGTATACAAATAATTAGGAGAGAAGATTCAATTTGATAGGGCAGCCAGAAAAATTTCAATTCTCGCATCCCACTTTAATTCAACAGACAAAAAAAGGCGCAGAAAACATTTTCTCTTGCAGTTTGTATATTTATTTTAAAGCAACTTCTTTTGTAAAATATAAATACAAATTATGAGATATTTTAATTACAAAGTTAAAACAAAAATGAACACACCAAAAATTACTTTACTGCAGTAGCCTCCTTGTTATATACACAAGCTCTGTGCCGAAGGGTGAATATCAACATTATTTTAAAACATTACTATACAAACAATTTTGTAGTTTTGCATGTTAAATTACAGACTAAACAGGAAGCAAAATTTGAACAGTAAAAAAAATAAAACCCAACAACAACAAAATAGCCCCTGAGGCTCAAGCGAGCCCTAAAGTCTGAGGAGAAAAAAAAAGCAGAAACAACAAAAAAAAAAAAAAAAAACAGGACATCATGTGCTTCCTATAAACACAAATACCACATTCAATAGCAGTCTCAGTACTATCCTGTACAGCTACACACAGGCACATTGTGCTGCGCGCTCACACACTCCATCCAATCGCTGACAACATGACTACACACTGTTGCCATACAAAATCTTTCAGAGGAATCGTGAGCAACGTCAAAGAAAAAAAAAAATCTCTTGATATTATATATATATATATATTTATTTATTTATACATATATTAATTTATAAAAATAAGACCATTATTATGTCTAATGAGTCACAAATGTATTGATCCTCAGTTGATCCTCAGTTGGATGAAAACAAACGGATGAAAAGTTTCGGCAGCTCGGTCAGCCAGCAGGTCAGTCCATCTGTACAGTGCACCAGTGCTGGTCCAGAGCAGGGCCGAAGCGTGGGAACTAAGGGTCAGGCTAAGGCATATCATCGTAACCCCTGGTTGGTTCTAAAGCAAACTGCAGTCGGTTAGGATCAAGGTCCGGGATTAGTGGTTTCAGGCGTCAGGATGAGCCCAACTTGCCGACAACCTTGATTTTGTCCTTCAGTTTGTTCCCTGGGTGGTCCCAGCGGTCGTCCAGACACTCCAGTGTGGAGCCCAGAAGAGCGGCCAGCTCAGCGCTGTCTTCCACCAGGTCCAACAGGTCCTTGCTGTCCGGCTGGAAACCCTCCAGCTCCTCTGGGCAGGAGAAGAGCTGCGACAGAGAAGCCTGCCGGTAAAACTCTGCCTCTGCCACCGTCACCACCTCCATGTGGGGGAAGGTCTGTCGGAAACCGCGAGCAGACATCCGTAGCCGACGAAGCACATCGGACAGTAGCAGCCAGTTTCTCGGCCTGAAAGAGGAAATCAACCAGTGTTTAGGAATAAGGGCCGACAGGGGGACAAAAAAAATTAAAAAGGTGTCTGCTCTTTAGATCAAAGCTCACCCCTGCGAGAGGGACACTTGGATGTTGTAGCAAGGCAGCAGAGGGCGGTCAGAGAACTCAAACTCAAACACCTCCCTTTTATCATCCTCGTCCTCATCCTCTGGACCCGGGGGGTCGGCCAGGATGTCATAGACACCGCCCTCTTCGCTCAACTCTGACACACACAAAAAAATTACACATGAATCATTTTTAGGGAGCATCCATGTTATCATAAAAGGCACAGGGATATACAGACATGTATTGCACAAAGCTATAGCGGATGGCACTGAAGATGTTCAAAAAATAGACTTCACTAATCTCTAATACGCACAGAGTGCTGATCAGTACTCACCACACACAGCACTGCCATAGAATTCCCAATAAAGCCCTGGGTCGTCATCTGAGCGGCCCTGAAGGTCAGCAAAATAATCTATGGAGAGAAGAGAGGAGCGAAGCCTGTTATTCAAGAGCCGGAGCCCTGGGGACAGGCAACGAGGCAAATACAATTGCCTTTTAAGACTACAGCAGAAAAATGTATAGAGAACAGTAAAATAGAAGAGGAGGAGGAGGGGCGGTGTCCAGAGAGAAAAGAGAAACAAACAGAGCAAATGTTTTTTGGGGGGGGGGGGCGCTGATGGTCAGGGGCCAGCGGCTGTACCACAGGGTAGGAGAGCGACTGCCTCCTGTGGGTTAGAGCTGGCTCAGTTCAGAGCAGGGCTGCCAGGAATCAAACAAGAACCACACACAGTCGCTGAGTGCGCACACACACACACACACACACACTGAGGGAGAGAGAGAGAGAGAGAGAGCTGGAAACAAACAAGCAGAGGGAGCTGGGTAAGCACACACAGCGAGAGCAAAGTGTGTATTCAGCACACGCGTGCGTGCACACACACTCACACAGAGTGAGGGCTGGGCTTTGTGCCAGTGCTGAGGCGTGGGGCGTCTGGCGTGTGTTTGGAGGGATTAACGGCCTCCAGATGAGTGGGACCAGGTGGAGGGAGGGCAGCAATCACTCGCTCTCACTCATTTTCTCCGGTGCTCGATCTCCCTCTCTCCCTGCTCTGTCAATCTAGCAGCGATCGATCTATCCATCCACGCTCTTTTCAAAATTCAACACCATCTTTCCAGCCGTCTACATACATACATATCTCTCTTTTGCTCTAAACCTGTTCACCCTTCTGCCGACCGTGAACTCACACCTGTTCATTTTCACCCTGATCTACCATATCTTCTCCTGCGTCTTGTCTCTTTTACTAAATCCACTTGTGTGTCTCAGATCATCGGGTTTAACTAGTTAGATCTTCATGTAATATTAAGCAGCTGGCGCCACAGGAAGTGTGTGCATGTGTATGCTTTCATTTCCTCCTCCTGTACACAAACTCGCTGTGTTGTCCTAACTACAAACAATCAGACGAGCACTCTCAACACACATGGTCCAAATACAGACCACGTCAGACTCTAGCGTGGCAGCCTTGTGAAAAGACACACTCAGGCACTCACACGCACGCATACAAAAGCAGAGTCTCCAGCCAGAGCGAAGCCCATTTCCGCACGTACGCTGAGCAAACACAGTTGGCGTTGCTAAGTAACCAGATAGAGGAGCTCAGAGGCAGCAGCACGCACCCCGGCGGGCTGAGACTCCCTGCCTAACAGGTGGTCGAGGGAGGGGGAGAGGAGCGGGGGTGAGGGTGCCAGAGGGGAAACAAGATGACGGAGATGGACATGTCTCATAACGGTGGTTGGGAGGTGGAGGACAAGGATTTACAGAGGGGGACTCACACTAGCAGGTTGCACAGAGGTCAGAGCATTGAAAGAACTGCAAACAGTGAATGGGCCAAGATTGGGGAATTTGGGAACTGGGTTGCTGACTTTTCAGTTTATCTCTTGCCCTACCTGGATATCCACTCTCTGGTGTACCTGCTGTCTAAAAACTCCCAGGGTTTTAATTCAGTCCCTTTCTAGCATTTGTGGCTTTATGATTTGTTGTCAAAGTAACATTAATTTCCTGTCTTTTGAAAACAGTTAAATGTATAACAGTGGTGTGTTGTAAATGTTAGTCAATAAAAACAGTAATTTCAATCAGGGACTTAGATTCCAACAAGAAAACCAAGGTCATGTTCTCTATATTCTTTGGGGAGGGGGGGGGGTTAGTGACAATTTACAGATTTTAAATAAAACTTCCATATCATGTGTAACTTTCATTAATAAAGTGATAAACTGTAGGCCTGTCGTTTGTAAGTCTTCTTTCAAACTCCGCAAAACCAGCCTTATCCATAAAAGATGCGTGTGTGCTGTGCAGTTGCTGCCTCGGAGTACTTGGATGTTTATTATCTTAAGTCATGGTTCATAATTAAAGATCAGGATTATTTCTGATTGACATCACTTGCAAGGGAAACCCCGATTTAAATAAAGTCCCCCAGTCCTCACTTTTTTGTAGCCAGAAAATTACATTTGATTCTGTTGATCAAACCAGCCCAATCTAGATTCAGAATCTGGATGAGCCTGACGACTGAAGGCTGGAAAAGAAACTGTCCTCAGTGGTTATGTCTGCTCTCAAAGCGTGCCGATTTATACTCTAGTATTTGAAAGTTTTCACGGGGGGGGGTAGGGTAAGGATGTGGGCTGCAACTAGTGACCTCAGTATTTTTAAATTCCTGGCTAAACAGTGTCTATGGCTACATTGAAAAGCCAGCTGGGATCTTACCCGTTAGGAAGCGCTCCATGCTGTCGCTGTGGGTCATCTTGAGCAGACCACGGCCAGAGTATGTGGCCAGGGTGGGGTCGGCGCCATAAGACAGCAGGACTCGCACCACGTCCAGGTGGTCATTCTCCACAGCATCATGAATCGGTCTAGATAAACAAATGCACATTCATTTTTAACAAGGCCTGAACAGGAACATCATGAACAACATTTGTATGTGAAAAAAATGAGTCTTTGTGTTTAAAAATGCTGTGTGTAGCATTAAACATACATTACTGTCCAAGTAATTGTGATACTGTTAACTGTTAGCTTCTTTTTCATTTCAGCAGGATTGTTACTGGAAGGGTTTCTCAAATATTTTCCCCATAAACCACTTTGTCTCCTGAAGCAAGTCAGATGTTTCTACTCCTGCATGTCCCTAATATTGCTCCGTGTGCACTTTGGTGTTTCACTGATGAGAATTAATATGTTCAGGGTACTACTTCTAAGGGCAGCATCTTCCATGCAGTGAAACTTATGCCATAAATATTTTTTGACCTATTTAGATTTCCCGTCAACTCTGACCCAGTGGGACATAAAGTAAAAGGCAATTTATGGATTTATAAGACTGCCATTCTTCATTTGGCCGATACCAAAGTTTTTTTTTTATTTATTTCCCATTTTGTGCCAGAGAAACCAAGAAAACTTAATTTTAAAAAAACAACTGAACTGTTTTAAAGTCCTTCAGCCCTTCATTACACTATCCTTGAATATCCTTAATCCTTCAAATCATTCAAATGTATGAATCAACCTTTAATATAACCTTCTTTCACTTGAAAAAAAATAATATATATATATATATTTTAATAACTGCTTCAAAAGCCCTTTTAGCCTGCTATACAACAAATACAAATAACCAGCGCAAAATTGATGAGAAAAAACAGAAAAAACAGAAAAAAACACCAGCCACTGCATCAGTGAATGTCATTCTATTTGCTGATAGGCCGATAGCAGTCAACAAGGTGAATATCAGCTGATAACAATGTTCTGCCGATATATCCGTGGATCCCTAAGAAAGATTCATGATCATGTTGGCATTGCGCATAGGAGACATGTTTATGCAAGCAGACGTTTCTGTGATTTGGTGTGCATATGAATGAGTGTGTTTGTTTACCTGGTGCCATCTTGTGCACTGCAGTTGATGTCGGCCCCGTAATCCAGCAGGTGTTGGACTATGCTGAGCCAGCCACGGGCACATGCCTCGTGGAGTGCACAGTAACCGGCGTAGTCTCTGTGATTCACCTCACATACTCTGTTCTCCAAACAGTACAGCACCACCTCCTAAAGAGAGCCAACACACAGGGAGAGTAGGGTTTAGCGTGATATTTTGTGTGTATGGATGTGTGTGTAACGACAACCCAAGCAAAACACAAGTCAGACGGAGCAGACACATACGCAAACAGTCCTTCCCTTTATAGTTCCCGTGGGAGAGAAATTAGGGAAAGGAGGAACTGAGTGTGTTCCTGTGCCGGACAAACACACACACACACACACACACACACACGCTCCATAATACTAGAGCTGACGCCAACACACATCGAGGAGACTAAGTGTGACTCAACTGTATTTAGCCTGCCAGATTCTGCTCGTGCACATATGAGTGTGTGTGAATGTGTGTGTCTGTGTGCCATGGTTGGGCCTGGACGCCACTGTGGCAGCCAGTTACGATGGCTGGGCTCTGAACACAGCGTAATGGAAGCGGAACAAAGACATTTGAGAGAGGCGCTCAAGAGCTGGAAGCGTTTTCTCTGGTCTAAGGCTGCGACAGTTGGGCATCCAGCACTAAGTAGTCAGACTGGTTTTTATTAGACTGGAGCAGTGTCAGCGTGTTGATATGGGGCCTGTCCGAGTCAGTCTGTGTTTCAACACTGTGGGTATGCGTGTGTGTATATATATATATATATATATATATATGCATGCAAGACTCACATACATCTAGATGCACTCATACTCTGTCCCGCTAACAGTCCTGTGCCGAGGGGAGGAAAGCTACTCATCTGAACCTGGGGAATGACTCCAAACTTCCATTTCTATGCTAATTCTAGCCTGCCGTCTAGTCCAAGTGTTTATCTCTCTCTCTTTCAGCACAGGGTGGATGGAGGGAGGAAGAAGGAAGGAAAGGCAGGCAACAGAGAGAGAACAGACTGACAGAGGGATGAGAAGAGGGCTAGAGAGGGTGGAAGAATGGGAGAAGCGAGAGGCAACACCCCAACAGATGACAGATTAATGAATCTGTGGATGAAATCTGCCGGGGCTGTCCTCTGAGCTGCAGCTGATAATAAGAGATGAAAGGGTGGGGTGTAGAGCGGGTGGAAGTGCGAAGTGTGTGTGTGTATATATATATGTGTGTGTGTGTGTGTGTGCGTGTATGTGTGTGTGTGTGTGTGTGTGAGAGAGAGACTGAGAGGTAGAGTGTGTTTATATGTCTCTCGTGTGTGTGTGTGTGTGTGTGTGTGTGTGTGTGTGTGTGTGTAT
>CM022488.1:9675573-9695097 GCA_011952105.1 Coreoperca whiteheadi | reverse complement strand
TGTGGGTGTGGTGGGGTGTGGGGTGTGGGGTGGTGGGGTGGGGGTGGGGGGGGGGGGGGTAGTGATCGGAGTGAACAGAGGACTATTGAGCCAGGGAGAAAGGATAAACAATGAAGAATGGGGGAGGGAAAAGTGGAAAGCAGTGAGCAAGTGTGAGCAAAAAAAATTTGCGAGAGAAAAGGAGAAACGAGGGGGAGAGGGACAACGCTCCAACTGGTTTTCGCTCGCTGCCAACACTCTGTTTGCCTGCTGGAGAGAGATTCAGGAGCTTCGTGCCGAAGCTCCCCTCTGGGGGATTCCACTCGCTCTGTGTGTGTGTGTGTGTTTATGTGTGTGTGTGTGCATGCGTGTTAGAGAGACTGACAGGTAGAAAGTGTTGATAAGCATCTCGCCTAAGTGTGTGTGTGTGTGTGTGTGTGTGTGTGTGTGTGTATTAGTATGCCGCTGCCGAGTATGTGTGTGTGGCTGTGGAGGAGGCATAGCGCTAAACCTCCGAAGCCGTGTTTAATATCGCTGGGAGAGAGCGAGGAGCTTAGCACGAGAGCCCCAGCTTCCCGCCAGACACACACACTCCTCCGCAGTAAAATGAGACACCACCCCCGCCCCCCTCGCTCTTTCCCTCCGTCCTCTAATCTCCCTCTCTAGAATGCTTCCCTGCGCTCGCCTGCAATCAATGCATCACTCCGACATTTAACCCCTTGCAGTCCTGCCTTGTATGCTCCTCACATAGAACAGATGTGTGTGTGTGTGTGTGTGTGTGTGTGTGTGTGTGTGTCTGTATAAATGCGTATCACATGTACAGGTGATGCATGAATGGCTTTCCCTGTGCAATGAAGAGCCAACAGTCTACGCAGTAAAAAGTTGGTACGTGCCTACACAAGTGAAACGTGTGGATCTTTGTGTGTACGTGAGAGTGTGCGTATAAGAGCCAGGCTGTGGTTGAATGACTGTGCTGGGGTAACAGAGAAAGCCTGAGAATCTAGCCTCTGATGATCTCAGATAGAGTTTATCAATCTGAAGAACAGAGATGAAAAAAAGAGCTAATCACCCTTTTTCATATACAACATTCGTTCACAATAAATGCCTCAACCAATAACCTGCTTTGCATATTAAAGCTCATGAGCTATATAAAAATCAAATGATAAAACATGTATTTGGGGAAACAACAGTCTGAGTCTTTTCTGGTGTCGGGTCATACCAGAAAGTGTCAGTAAAATTCATTCAAATGACTTTGCGAATATGAGTTGCTGAAAGTTTGGTGACAACTCATGGGTCTAGTTACCGAGCGACTGCAGTTGGCTAGCTAACTGCTAACATACTACGCATTATATTAGCTAGCCTGATGCTAACATGATTGCACCAGCCATCCAAAATAGCTCACGAAGCTAGCTGGTTTGCCACTGGTTAGCTAATAATCAGTTAGAAAGCTAGCTAGCTCAGTTGCTATCTGGATCCACTGCGTCTCGTCACATGTCTATTGTGGCGCCGTTAAAACTCAGAGCAGAGAAACATGGATGAAACTGAATTACAGCTAATATGATAGCTTGCTCAAATTTGGACTCTGTGTGTCGTTGTTCCGTCAAAGGTCGGCACTGTTATGACTCTTTGCTATTGGTTAAAGGTGCAAAATGGCAAGTCAAAGTTCACCGAAGTTAAATGTGAAAAGTCAGTGTGGATTGACTTTGCCTCCACAAGCAAATCCACGAATTGCTGCAATTTCAGTCCAAAATTTTGGTATCATAGATGCTGGTCTGACTGGGCACCTAACATGCAATCTAGTTTTTGTCTTTGCTTGGATCACACATGGATTTGAGAAGGAAAATCAGAAATGATTCATGTGAGGAGAATAAATGACAGATTGCACCCTTATCTGAGCTTTCAATGGGAAGAGCTGAGGGGCCCCCGAGTCCCGACATGAGGGGGAGAGGGATGAAGACATCCGCAGAATCTCTCTCCTCATTACCATTTCAAATGCTCAGAGAGCGAGGCAGACGAGGGAGAGCGAGAGAATAAAAGGGGAGCGAGGGGGGGAGGAAGGAAGAGAGAGTGGGCTTTCGTGTGCAGAGGCACGGATCGCAAAACTAAACGAACATGAAATATGCACAGTGTCGGCTGGGCATTGGGAACGGCACAGAACAGTGCGCGTGTTTTAAATTACATGCATGTGTGCATGACATGATTCTGCATCCTGCATGTGCAGGTCTGTACTCGAAGGGATGTCTGTGCATGTGCTTATTGGTTCATAATGGGTGTTTCACTGTGCATATTTCTGCGTGTGTGTGCTCGTAATCAGCATGTGAGCACTGTCTGTGTGTGTGTGTGTGTGTGTGTGCGCCTCTGTCTCTCAGGCCCTCATATCTCTCTGCCTCTGTGTGATAAGCCCAGTGCTTGCGGCGCTAAAACACCAACGCGAGACAAGCGCTCTGTGCGTCTACAGGCTTGTATGCAAGTGTGTGTGTTTGGCAGTGTGCATAAATTTGTGTGTCTCTCTGCACACATCCGTGTGCGCGCGCGTGTGTGTGTGTGTGTGGGAGCCCCAGGGGTCTGCCCCAGGCTTATCACACACAGGCAGTGAGAGACGAGCTTCCTGAGAGAGAGAGAGAGACAGAGAGTGCGAGAGAGGGAGAGAAAGAAAAGGAGGGGGAGGCGGGGGTGTTGTTTGCGCAGCGGTCAGCGCCTTGTTTGTGTAGTCTCAGGTTTTCTCCTCCCTCCTCCCCTCTCCACACGCGGAGCGCAGGAAGGGAAAAATGCGAAGGGGGAATGAAAAAAAAAGCAGAGAAAAAAAAAGGAGAGGGAGGGAAAAAAACGTTCGAGAGAGACGCATAAATCAGAGAGACGAGCCAGCTTCTCTCCAGCACGGCTGACTGAACCCTGCTGCTGCTGCGCTGCACACTGTGTGTGTGTGTGTGTGTGTGTGTGTGTGTGTGTGTGAGTGAGAGAGAGAGAGAGAGAGGAAGAATGAGTGAGTGAGTGAGCGAGCGAGCGAGCGAGAAAAACAGCCGCCGCCACTGCTAACCACAGTCACCACGGCACATTAGAGGGCCATTAGAACGCGATTATACTCCCAGTGCTTACCTCTCATTCACACTCTTGCTCTCTTCCACCCTGACTCACAACATTCACACATAATCACTGACACACTCACAGACACACACACACATCTCATGATCATAAATGTGTATAACAAAAACACACAACCATAAAACAACCGGTTAATGAGCAACAAAAGATACCCACACCTATTTACAGTTCTGTGAAGATACCTCTGCTGGTGATAAACATTATCACACGCACGCACACACACACAAAGACTGCATCAAAGGTGAGTGAGAGAGAGTGGACGCACACAGTTCAAATGGTATTAAAACCACTTGGATCAATAAATCAAGTTGAAATTTAAATTTAAAATCTTTCAAAAAAAGGGGGGAGAAACGTTTAGGCTCACAAAAAGAAACACAACGGGTGCGTAAGAACAAGACAGCAGGCCATCCAACTTTAATTAAAAGCTTTCAGAGCAATGGGAGTTGAGAGATTCAGTATAATATACACCAGTTTCTTTCTTGTATATGCGGAGAATGAGAGGATCTGGTTTAGGTGCGAACGATCGGCTGCTACACACAAAGAAAAAAAAAAAAAAACTTCCGATGCTAGAGAGAGGCAGCGAGCATCAGTCTCCGTATAATGATCCCACCGAGGCCTCATGCTGTCTACGCACACGCATGTGCGTGCGTGCCTGCGTGTATGAGTGTGTGTCACACTTCGCCTCACGGAAAATTAATGAGATGTGAGAGCGGAGTGAGGCAAGAGGGGAGGCGAGGGGAGTGTGTGTGTGTGTGTGTGCGCTCGCGGGGAGGAGGAGGAGGGGTGCCAACGACAATCTGAGTCACAAAGAGAGGAAGAGAAAGAGTGCTGAGAGGAAAGGGGGGGAGGGAGAGAGCGGAAACCTGAGAGAGAAAGAGAGTAGCGGGCAAGAGGAGCAAAAAAGATGGAGTACGGCAAGAACAAAGCGCGAGTAAGGGTGAAATAAAAGGAAATTATTCAAAAAGCAAAAGAGGGAGCGAGAAAGAGGAAGAATAGGACAGATGCAAGAGAGGAATCAGATGGAGGAAGACAATTTTTTTTAAAAGAATCAAGCTATGACTGCCAGAGTTGCAGACAGGAACAAAGTAGGGGGAGAAAATGAGCTCAATTTAAGAAGAGCGAGAGCGCAAAGATTTGGAAGAGACGAAGTGTAAGTGTAAAATATGAAGAAAGAAAGCGATAAGGAGGGAGGATGACTTTGAGTGAAGCCTATTACCTCGTAGCCCAGCCGCGCAGCTCTCTGGAGAAGAGTCTCTCCAGCGTTCTTGTTCACGATCAGCCGACGAGCCTCTGGCGGGATCGGACGCACCACGGGGGGCTCGGCAGGGGGGGTCCTGTAAACCCCCGCGGCCTCTGGTGTGACACCGCCCGCTCGGCCGTTTGCCTGGGGCTGCAGTGAGGGCGGACAGACCGCGGCGGGGGAGCAGGGCTTGACTGGAGAGCAGGGATAATGATTAGGAGAGGCGGCTCCCTTCCTCGGAGCGCCACGCTGCTCACTCAGCTGAGGAGAGAGGGAGAGAGAGGGAGAGTGTTACACACCGCCACAGAGCAGACGACACACACACACGCAGACACACATGGACACTGAAGGGCACAGGGAGACTAGACAGACATGCACACACTCACACACACACACACACACACACTCAGAAGGATATGCCTATGCGCGTATATTCACACACACTCATACAATCATATAATTGTTTTTTTGACAATATAATGAATGGCAAATACAAAACTGGTAAAGGTATGACATTCTGTCAGTAGTCACTATAAGGCCAAAATCCATCCAGAAAGAATAATTATATTTTCAATTAAGCTTGATCTATATTTTCCTCAAATTATTTTCCTCTTATCCTTTTTCGATACTCTTTTCTATACTGCCTACATATAGCTTAAAATATAGATGAATTGTTCATTTACAACATCTGTGTTTATATATGATTACTGTGTATGTAAGACACACTATGCATCGCTGAAAAACACACGCTCACGCGGCTTTCACACTAACTGTTCACGCCCCAAACACTGCAGGTTGGCACGCCACTTTTCTTTAACCGCTAAACCAACAGAGCCTTCGGAGCGCAACACACAAGAGAGGGAGTTGCCTCTGTGTGTGTGTGTGTGTGTGGGTGTGTGTGTGAGTGTGCGCGCCCTCTCAGTGGAATTCCATGTCGAAGCAGCTGTCAGGCTGAGTAGGAGCAGGGGAGGAGAGCAGCACGGGCGGAAAACAACTAGCCCTTTTTTCCCCCTCAATTTTTCCCCATGCTCATTTTTTTCCCCCCTCTTTTGAACTCAGGCGCTTCATACGCTTGACCATGGCTGCCACATTCCTCACTCTGTGAGTGAGGGAGTGTGTGCAGCCTTGTGTTCGGTACTGAGTGCGATGTATAATTGCTCCAGGGTTTTGTTGTTATGTCAGGAATGCTCACACACTCACAGCCCTGGCACGCACCTACACACAAAACAGCACCAATGACACACGTTCAACAATTAAGGCCAGAGATAAACACACATGCATGCAGGCGCTCTGCAGGGAATCGCTAAGGGCACAAGGAGGTCAAAGCTCCAGCAGCCCTCTAAACATTGTAAACATACTTCCTTCCTCTCTCCTTCCCTCCCTCTCCCAGCTGCATAATCAGAGGCGCCGACAGGCATACTGAAACAGACTCCGCTGCTACAAACATCCAGACGCCCATATCATGGCCAGACACCCTATCAGCACTCACCATGTCAACTTCAGCTGCTCCCAGGTCAGCAACACAAAGCTGGCCTGGGCTCTGAGGTGTGGCCTCTTTCCTTTTCTCCCGCTCTCGTTCCCTCTGACTGGTGTGTTTGGTCTTGCACGGCCGCTTGCCCTTGGGTTTGTCCGTGTCACTATGGCGACGGGGCTTGAGGGGAGGGGTGACGCCCACGGACAGCTCTGGGGCCGGAGAGGGGGGGCCCCTCCTGGGCTCCTTGAGGCCACGGTCACCTGAGAAGGGGCCCAGCGGTTGTGCTCTGTCCTTCAGTTGGCCGAGTGGAAGGGGAGAAGTAGCTACTCCTGGAGCAGGAGGAGAGGAAAAAGGGAGGCAGAGTGAGCGGCCGATAGTGTGAGCGCTCAGTGGAAGGGGAGGATGGGAAGGTATTGCAAGGCCATCTCTCACCCTCTGTTGGTTTATTAATGAGTGCACAGAGCTGTCTGGGAGTGCAGCAAATAAAACACACACACACACACACACACACACACACACAACACAGGCTCACATAAACACCCCTGTAGTGACTTGCGCACACTCATTCACTGCAGCAAGGACACTGCTATGAGTAATCTCCTTAAACAAATGTGGCACTGTCTGGTTTCATCCTCTTATAGTACATATTTACATGAAAAATAAAAACCTGCCCTTGAAACCACAATGTCAAAATGTTGTTTAATAGCTTAATGGAAATACATTTCCTCCTAAGGATCATTGCAAAGCATTTCTAGCTACTCAGGAATGTGGTCTAGGTCTGATTTGTATAACAATAGAACTTTTAGAATAAACAGTCCATTAAATTAGTGCTAGGATGAGAACCAGTGATGAGGAAAGAGAAATTACACATCTTGCTGATGCTTAAATATCCATGTCCTTTTTCTATGTGAACCCCGTTGCAGAAAAAAAAAGGTTTAGAATACGAGATTCTTACAGAAATTAATGTATTTGAAAAAATGGAAGAAAATAGAAAGACCACAGCCCTGACAGACACACAGTGGAATAACCACATTCAATAAATAAAAAAAAAAAAAAATTAAAAAAAAAATAAAATAAAAAAAAAAAAAAAAAAAAAAAAAAAAAAAAAAATCAGTGGCCAATCAAGGCCTGTGGTTTCTGCAGGAAACATAAAACCAAAATCTCCCCTGCTTTATTCACTTCCTTTAATCTCTCTCCTGCTCTTTTATTCTCTCTTCATCTGTGCCTCCCTCTGCCTCAGTTTGGGCACATGAATAAGGGAAAGCCCTGGTTTTAATAAGTCCCCCCCACCACCACCACACTCACTCCCCGCCCTCCCTTTCCCTGTGACTGGTCTTGAGGGGAAAAAAGAAAAAGAAAAATCATTGATCACACATTAGTCACACTACACCTGCCCACGCATCTCTCTACCAGCCACTTCCCTCAATCGCACTTTCGTTGCTCTAACAGAGCCCCGCTGTAGACCAGCTGAGCAAAAAGCCCAAAACCACAGGGGGGTAAGCATTTTAGCTTTTAGTCCCCAGGTCTCTTTTCTGATTCACCAGCCTTTCCTCTAGCAGGAGCAAGTATCCCCTACTTCATTTCCTTTGCCCCCTCCCTGAAGGCTCAAGGGAAATCCCCCCAAAGACAGACCGCTCAACAAGAAAGCGAAAGGTGAGCCAAAGATAGATTTCCGTTACCCTAGCTGAACTCGAGAGATACAGCAGCGGTTTGCACGGCTGCCAGTACATTCTTACCATTAAGTAGCTTCTCGCAGCCCCATTTCCTGTTGATCTCGGCTCTCTGCGCTGCAGCTCTGTCCTCCGGCTCACCAGCCCTGATCTTGCGTTCCCGTGGGCTCTGGGCCATGGCTACCAATCGGGGCTGGGGCCACACCCTCTCCTGTTTGATTTGGGACACATCAGGTGAAGCTGCACTGGCAGAGGGCTTGCTTAGTCGCAGTCCCTTCAGCTCGATGCAGACCTTGAGCTTCCGCACCTCGTCATCGTCATCTTCAACATCAAGACTGGCCTGCTCACGCTCATCTGCAGACAGCATAAACACAGAATTAGCATTGTTTGCCATGTCTCATATACAACTATATTGTATATGTGAAAACAATTCTGGTCGCGTTCAAGTTTTAACCTCAGTTAAAAGATTAGATAAGAACATTCTCATCACTCACTTATAAAAAGGTAATTAAAAACCCATTGGATATACTCAGAAATGAATTGTGGGCAAGCTAACACCACAACATTTCAGAATAATTTCAGCTGCAGAGGAGTTGACATTTTGGAAAAAAAGTTTTCACCCTTTCAGAGACACCATTCTCACCTTCTGCAATACACAAAGCTATTGTATGAACATTCATACCGAACTGCAGACAACTGAGCACAAAGAACAAAAGGCCATTAATCACTACATTCTTATGGCTTGTAAAACCCCCTCTAAGCCTTACATTTAACACACACACACACACACACACACACACGCGCACACGCACACAGGCAAGAGAGGCAGGGAGCGGGATGTGAAACAGACCGATTGAGGAGTAAAAGGGGAAGAAAAGTCAAGAATCAGGCGGAGACACAAAGCAATAAAGATTGGAGAAGCAGAGGGAGGATTCCCCCCCCCCCTCGAAATTCACAGGGGGGGACGGGTATTTGACTCTTCTGCCAGTGCCAGGGAGAGCAAACGCGATTCCGCATGCCAGAATAAAAAGGGAACCCAAACAGATGAGGGGAAAAAAGAAAGGAGATAAAAAAAAAAGAAGAAAAAGGGCAGCTTTGAAGAGGGTGGGTAAGCGCAGCAGAGGAACGGCAGAGCTGAAAGAAGAGAGAGAGAATGGCTGTCCCTCTTCCTCGCTTCTCTCTCGCACTCCGCTCAAAGGCAGGATTAAACACTTCTGAGCTGGCTGCCACACAGAGCGAAAGATGGGACAGAGAGCAGTAAGGGGGGTTGGGATGGAGCGGGTTTAAGGTGAAATTGATTGGGAAGGAGGAAGCGACAAAAGGACTAGAAAGATTTTTAGAAAGAACAAGGGATGAGACCGGGCTCAGCAAAACACAGGATGAAGGGAAAGGAATTAGAGAGATGCACGGAAAGCAGATGAAGAGAGAGGGGGGGGGGTGATATGAGGAAAATGGAAGTGGCATGTTGGTGACGAGGCATGTTCAAGAAATTCTCACCCGAAAGCTTGGCTCTTTTCTCTGGGTGGGACACCCTCTCTACTTCCTCTCTCTCTGTGTCCTCCTGTTCAGCCTTGGGGCAGAGCTGGCGTTTCCTGGTGGGTCCAAAGCCAGGACTGGCCTTCTCCTCAGAGTACCCTTTAACCAGTGTCAAAGTGGGGGGCACACAATAATCTCCTTCAGACTCCCTCATTCCCTTCCTGGCTCCATCCTTTAGCCCTCCTTCACTGGCACCTCTGGCACCATGCCCTGGGGACAGAGGCTCCTTCTGGCCCCCACACCTCTGGAGGACTGGAACTCTGTTGTTTGCATACACCGGCCGGACACCTGAGCAAAGCAGACAGTTGGATGGAAACGGGGCAGGGAGGAAGAGGGGGGGGGGGGTAGAGGCAAAATAAGCAACAGAAGATGAAAGAGAGACAGACACACAGGAAGAGAATGCAGACAGACAGACCGCAAACCAGCCAGACAGACAGAAAGAGAACAGGGAAACAAGGGGCGGGGGTGTGAAGGGATGGGGGATTGACAGAAGGAGAATGCCAGTTAAACACCAGGCAGCTTTTATTCTGCTTTAAAGACAGGCAGTAAAACTTTGATGGGGTAAAGACTTTTTAATCTGATGTGAGCCGAGCCAGCGGACTGACGGGTTCAGTGCAGCCGCTCGCACTTCCAGCGAGGAGAGGCAAGAAAACATCCTGCGCACGCCGACCCCCCCATCCTCCCCCAAGGCATGACCGCACCACGCCCTTCTCACACTGAGCGTGACTCTACCCCCCCCTTCCCCCCTCTCGCCTCGACTCCCTCTCCTTCTCTGTCTCTCTCCATGCCATAATTAGGCTCACACGTCAGCCGCGGCCTCGCTCCAACTCACAGCTGGGCTCCCAGCCAACGTAACTAACCCCCCTCTTCCCCTTCCTCCCTCCGCCCCCCTTCTCTCTTTCCGTTGCGCTCTCCCATCCGCTTTCACCCACTAACTCTCCCCCCGCTTTCACTCTCGCTCACTCACGCAATCTCTGCCCCTCCTTCTCCTCTTGCCCTCCCTCTCGATCGTCTCTCCGCGCAGATAAGCACAAAAGACTTCTTGAAAATAAAACTCCCCCTTTCTGTCTCTCTTGCTGGCTCGTTTGCTTGCGCTGCCTAGCTTGTGTAAGACTGTGCGTGTGTGTGTGTGTGTGTGTTTGTGGGGAAGAGTGTGTCTTTTTTTAGAGTGACCCGGTCTTGCCTCAGCATTTGCTGCAAGTGCATGTGAGTGTGCACGCGTACCTATTGTTTGTGTGTGTTCTTTTCTGAGTGTTCATTTTCAGAGTGGATGCATATGTGTCTGTGCGTGCACTACGAGTGTGTGCGTCGTGCTGGGTTACTCACCCTCCCTCTCTCCCTGCCTGGTGGTGTGTTGGCAGTGTTCCAGTGCTCGCTCTCTGCTCTGGCCGCCTGCCAGCTCCCGTCCTGCTGCCGCTGCCGAGGCAGACACACACACACCGCCGCCCTCCTTCTCCTTCAGCTCCAGCTCCGAGAACCGCATCATTGCCCGCTGTGCGCACACACACACACACAAATGCAAAGAAAACCTATGAAAACCACTCATCTTCTGCCCACGCCGCACACACACCTCTCTAAGCCTCAATCTGGCCTCAACAGCTACAGAAGCAAAAATTGCGTCAGAAATCACATTGTCTCAAAATCAAAGAAAATGCCAAAGAAATTAAACCCACACACACACACACACACAGGACAAAAAGGTAGACAAATAAATCACAAGCATGGCATCAAGACACAGATTAGACTACTGCAGCCACTGTGAGTCCATGCGCTCTGGGGCTTAAGTCCTGGCATCTCCCTTCCTGAAACATAAACATGGCTAGGAAACATATACATCTAAGCCCTGAGGCAGAGAGAGGAGATGAAAAAGAGGAAAGAAGGGAGTGGGAAAAAAAGGAGTGTGCAGCGGTACAGAGTACAAAGGAGACAGAGCCCATCAGAGGCAGATGTGATAAGAAATGTAAAGAACTGACCTCCCAGTTAGCTGCAGGTTGACTTATATTACTCCCCTCTCGTGATATGACTTCCATCTAAGCAATTAGAATGGGGGGGGCTCAATATATCTGTCCATCATTTCATCTTTTTTAATGAATTTATGTTCTCCACATGTTTCTTTACACACAATAGGCAGCCACAATCCCACAAAATAACACAATCAAATTAAAGTGACTCAACAGGTCAATTAACACTGCATCAAAACTATCAAATAATTTCTGAACTGCATGAATGACAAATGTAAAAAAGATAATCAAAACAATATGTTAATTCTAAGCATGATTGATAACGCTAATTCAGTTTTAGCAGTCTCATTTATTTTTTTCCCCAAACAGACTTCCACATCTAATTTTTACATGTCCAGAAATAGAGCGTTTGATAGCTTTGTGTTGCAGCTGCGCATTGACAAGCATGACACAGACAAAACCACAGTTTTCTAGGTGTGTTCACAACATAGACAGACATGTGCAACCTATTAACATATCTGCCTCTGAGCCAGTGGATAATATAGCATAGGGTTTGTTAGTGTTTCTGTGCTGAACATTGAGAATAAGGAACCAGAGATAACAGTCTAAAATGTGTGTAAATGAATGACAGGGGATGATGGCCAAGTGTAGGGGATGTTGCTATAATTGTGAATTTATAGATATAGTGTGATGTGTGTTAGGAAAGAGGGTCTTCTAGCAAATGGGGTGAGGAGAATTATGTACTTGGGCAGCAACCAGGCAGGGCAGCATAGGCCATTAGGGGGAGGACGGTTAGGGGAGAATAGCGACTGGTGGATGGGGGCATGCAGAAAGCCTAAGAGGAACCCCAAAGAGGGCAGCTGCTGGTTTTTAAGCACACTGCAAGCCCTCCACTGCCCCCAACCTTGGGGTTAAGCATAGCCAAAGGCAGTGCGAACTGTGAGGCTGCCACAGTCATGCTCTGAAAATACAGTTTATGGCTCTATAGCACAGTCAGCACTAACACATGCTTTAGCCCCAAGGCAGTCACGCAAGGACAAGCACGTACGGACACACAAACACGCACGCAGAGAAATAACCTTTACAATGACTACTCACTAATCAACATACAGAGATGGCAGCCCTGGTTAACCTTTGAACTGCCCTCCCTGATAGAGGGCCTCAATTGGCCTTGCACCAGCTCACTAAGACAATGATAAACTATGGGGAAGGTCATGCCTGTGGCCAGGACAGTAGCATGACAGCACTTATATTATTCTGTACTGTGTTGTAAATGTGGAGTATGCCAATTTCATGCAGGGTTTGTTCTACAGGCAGTTCTGAATATTGCAGCAAAGGAATGACGACAGTCGCCCTTGGGGGTTTATTCCAGCACAGATGTTAGAACTGAAAGTATGTTTGAAATGTCTGCACGTAAGAAACATTCGTCATAATGACCTCTCTCCAGCCCACCACCAACTTGAGACCAATATATCCTGTGTGTGTGTGTGTGTATATATATATATACACACACACACACACACACACACACGCACGCACGCACGCACGCACACGTTAATGGCCTTACCTGCAGAGCTCTCTGTTCACGGCTCAGCTTGCTGGAGTCAGCATACAGCTCAGTGGTGACACATTTAAAGCGGTCGCCAACGTAGCCTGAGGAGTTAGCAATCCTCTTGGCCAGACTGGATCTACGAGAGCCTTTAGATGAAGTCTGGCTACCCTCTTCTCCTTCTTCCTCATCCCCTTCCTCTTGAGACTCCCCTAGGTCAACAATACTGTCTTCCTTTTCAGTCTCGCACGCCTTTTCCTCTTGCACCACATCTGTGCAGTGCTGAGTGAGGTGAAGAGCTCGGCTTTCTCTATCCCATTTGTCCTTACCAGAGCTGCGCTCCCCAGATGTGCGGGCACAGCGCAAGGTACTCTGGTCTTGGTCTCCAGGGTCCGGGCTGGGGCTCTGTTCCTCCGGGCTCTCCTCTGCTTGGGTGACCTGCCCTGGAGAAGTTGGGGATTTGCTAGATGTCACCACAGGACAGCATGTGTCCTGAAGAACCTTTGGTTTCCCAAAGGGAGTTTCTGGCTGTCTATCAGTGTGATTGGGCTTCAGGGTGGAGTGCTGTCCCAAGTGGATTGAATAGGGATGGGAAAGATGTTGCTGGTGTTTTGGCTCATAGTCAGCCTTTGTCAGATTTTGGTTACTATGACAACATTCATTTTGGTTAACCTTGGTATTGGTCTCAGCAGAGGGCTGTTTGTGGAGTGTTGGGGTAGACTCAATATCAGTGTCTGAGTGTACAAGGTCAATGCAGACAATATTTTCTCTGGATGTTACAGAGGAAGAGTGGGTTTTGCTTTGACTGCCACCCTGTCCTTGTGCTCCTGCTTCCCTATCAGGCTTAAATTGGTTTCCCTCGCCTATCTCTTTCCCAATTTTGTGATCTCTGTGGCCCCCACATTCTTCGACAGCTCCCCGGGATTTCTCCTGTCCCCGGGGCTTTAAAGTTGCATCTCCCCTTTCTGGCAGCTTGTTGTCTGAGCGAGTCTGCATCAGGGGATGGGCCATCTCCTGTGAGTTATAAGTGAGGTATTCCCCTCCTGGACCAGCTGGGAGGTTGTGATAGGGTAAAGGGTGTTTTGCTGCCAAGTGGGTTGGGTAAAGGCTGCTGTTGCCCAGCAATAGTGGGTGATGGTAGACTGGGCCTTTCCCTGTTATTGGCAGGGAGTGTAGTGCCATGCCATCAGGGAGGGGGTAGTGGACATATCTACTAGCATAGGGCAAACTGTGGTTTAGGTAAGCATCACTTTGAGGAAGGTAAAGGTGGCCAGGAGGGTGACCATTCTCTAAACAGGGCCTCTTGTACGATGGCACCTCTGGAGTTGTTTCACCTCTCTTAGTGGTCTGGGAAGATTTCTCCGTTCCCTCTCTGTGGTGGCCCACAACTGGTGGATGTTCTGATTGGCTGGGGCTCTGTTTGACCCACTCACCATTGGGTTTGGGAGAAAGAGCCCTGGAGCTGACCAGAGAGGAGTGTGGAGTGGCGGAAATATTATGGTTGGTCTCCCCTATCCTTGGACAGGATGAGCTACGTTGCTGAGGGAGTACTCTCTCCAGACCCTTGTGTTTTATTACAGAGGGCGAGGAGCCTTTGGCTTGTGAAAGGCCCAGGTCTGTGTTAGGCCTTGGAGAGGGGGGCAAGCCTGGTGTGTGCTGTGTATTGGAAGGAGATGGGCTAGGTACAACCCAGGAGGAGTGTAAAGTGCTGATCATCTCTGGCCTCTCTGGGACCTTTGAAGAAGTGCTGCTGACCACAGAGTGAGGGTGGGAGGACGGAGAGAGGGACAGGTTTTCTTTCAGGTGCTCTCGGCTAGAGGGCAGTCCATAACGTGTGCCTGATGCTATTGTGTCCATCTTAACTGGAAATCCATTAGGAGGCAGTCCAAACTCCAGTATTCTTCCAGACAAATCCAATGGCTTCTCTGCTGAGTCTTTGGTTGCTTGGGGTTGGTGAGCTGGCCTCTCAAAATTGGGTTTGGAGGGTGACCTGCTGGGTCTCCTCTCAGTCCCTACACTTCTGTGCTCTGGTGCCCCATCTCTTGGCCTAAGTTTGTGGGGGCTGGGTCGGGCAGGAGAGGGCTGCTCTGATGCCATGCTGCTCACAGAGAATGGATGATGAATGGACTGTGTGGATGAGGATGAGGCAGATATTGAAGAAGTGGAGGAGGTGGGTGGTTGTCCTATCCTAGCAACTGGCCTTTGTAAATCCAGTGAATTGTCAATGAGAGCAGGAGGGGGGGGAGGTTGAGGGAGGTGAGAAGATGCATGAGGAGAAGAATCAGTAGTCAGACTATTATTATTCCCACCATTGGTGCCACTAGTGCTACTTGTGTTATTGTTGTTGCTAGAGCCCTTCCTCGAAGGAGGTCTACTTGGTCTGCTGCTCCTGCTCGGGGACCGGTCCCTATCTATAGCAGCCTGACGGTGCTGAGGATGAGGGGATGGTTGGTGAAGCTGTTGTGCAAATGGAAGACCCTTGTCCTGGCAGTGTACCAGTGATGTGGGGGCCACTGTGACAGTAGGAATCCTCATTGGGGGTGCCACCAGGGGAGAAGAGATAGGAGGATAGGGGGGCATATAGTAGAGCCTCTCAGCAGCAGAGGCGGCTGCAGCAGGGTTAACATTGCCCCCCTGAGCTGCACACAGGGAAGGGTAGGCCAGGTGCTGGGGAAGATAGGGGTTGGGTTGGCTGAGGAAGGAGGCTTTGTACATGTTTAGAGCCGCATACTTGGATGTGTCCATGAAGGGATACATGCTTGCTTCAGGGTAGGGGCTGAGCCACGGCAGGCGGAGGTAGCTGCCACCAGCACTTGCCAAGCCAAGTTCAGATGCTTTTTCTCCAGGCCCTACTCTGCGTTCCAAGCCTAGACCTTCAGTTCCAGCTCCAGGTAGCAGCATAGGCTTGTGGAGACCTGGAGGGGTCCCCTTATAGAGGCCCAGATATCCATTACTGGGCTTACGACTGTCCAGAGGGCCATCAGGCTTGTAGATGAGCTCTGGGAGACCATCCCTGTTATAAGTGAGGGGAAGGGCGGGCGTCTCTCTGCTCTTCTCCGCTGGCAATGCTCTGATCCCTGGGTACACAACCCCACCATGGAGACGAAGACCATCGTGCATGAGAGTGCCTCGGTCCAGCCCCATCGCTGCCAGCGGTGTCAACCTTGCATCCACCTGAAACAAAAAGAGAATACCAGTGAAGTAAATGTGACTATCAACACAGAAATCAGATCCCTCAAAGAAAATCTGAAAAATATAAACACTGGAAGCATGAGCTATAAAACAATTAAAGGGCAAAAATATTTCTTAGCGTTCTAGGTTAGTTGCGTGCATGCACATAGTGAAACAGACCAAATGTTTATTTACAGATAATAGTGACTTATATGACAAATGAGTGTCAACAGTATGGAGGATGAGCATGGGGACTTACCATGTTTTGTGTGATGTGGTTCCCTTGTCTTAGTTCCAGGTTGGTTTGTGTCTCAGCATCGACATCACGAACAGATGTTGCCCTGTAGAGATGAGCAAACAGTTAGCAGTTAGAGTCTTGGCTCTGCCACATACACACATACAGACACGCACACTGCAGCTCTGTTGTAACCCCACTGCCAAAAAAAATTTACAGGGCAAAAATGTGGCTTTCTAAATATTACACCTTCTTAAATTGGGGGGGGACATGCAAATCTAAATAATATATAAAGATATACATTATTGCTATGTAGAAATGTGGCTCCGAGATGTGTAAGTGACATGAGAGACAGGGATTAGGGCGAAAGTACAAAGAAAAGATAGATAATGGCAGCGTTAGCTACAGTATAGTCATCACACCCTTCCTCTCACACATACACATACACACACACACACATCTCCACTGAAGTAGTCACTGGAGATGAAAGCACTGTGGGCTCCCCTCCCCTCCATCAACACCCCTCAGTAACCCCCCATCCTCCTATCCCCCTCCCCTGACCCCCATCCTGCCCACCCTGTGGGCTAGACGTGCATTGTGGGGCTGCATCTATTCAGTCACGTTCCCCACACACTGGTTTTTCTGTGCCCTCTTTGACCTCCTCTCTCAGCTGTCTCAGCCAGCGAAGCAAGGGAAGATTATACATCAGAGACCACTTTGGTGGGAGACCATTTACCGCCCGCCAACACAGAGCCACAGATCACAAACACTCACACCAGTGAACACACATAAAAGTATAGTATGTAAGAGAAAAAGAGACAACTGTGCAAAATTGACAGTAAACCATAGGCTCAGTTGGAAAATGCATAACAGAGGACAGGTATAAAGATAAAGAACAACATGGTGTTTCTTTGAGGTTGTTTTTCTTTTTTGAAAATCAAAAACCACCAAGATCGTTTTGTGTGTGAAATGCGCTTTAATCTGCAAATGTTTTGTATACATTTGAATATATTTAAAGCACTGGAGCATAATGGAGATGTTATTAAAGAGATATTAAATAAGTTACAACAAATTGTTATCAATCATTCATTAGTGCAACATTTTAGGAGATGAAAAATTTAATAATTGGTCTTTAACATTAAATCTGCCCTTTTATCAGCTGGGTGCTGCTGATGGGCCTGGATTTAACTACTTTATTAGATAAATAAAGATTAATAATAAAGAAAATAAAGCTACAAAGAGATAGCTCTTGCTAGAACTAAATACAATTTTGGGTAAGTAGCTAACCCAAATGTATTTTATAAAAAAGTATATTTTGCTACACCTCCAATGTCTGTTAGTAACACAATGTCACATTTGAACAGTGGTGACTTTAATGTGATATATAGCTAAGTGAGAACATGAACAAGACTTAACATACTTTCAAAGAAAAGAAACTCAACAACCACATTTATTTAATTAAACTGCAGTGACAGGAAATTTACACCAATTTTTCCAATATGTATTTATGTTATGGCATCACTTAAGTGAACATAAAAAAAAATTAAAATCAACCAATGTTTTAATAACTGTGACAATGCCTTGCTTACCGAGTGAGGGATATCAAAATCTTGTGAGAAAACAGGTTGAGAAAGAAACTGAAAAACACATCTTTTTAATTTAGAAAATCTTTGAATTGAGAGGACACTGAACAAAGCCTTGATGAGTCATCTTAATAGGCTTCTAACAACGTGGTCCACCTAATGTCAAAGGGCTGTTTGAAAATCCTCAAACAGGTGAAACAACAAAAGGGAAAAGAAGATTTTATTTAAAAGAAAATCTTTAAGTTTGAATATTAGAGTTGATGGCTATTTAGTAGGCCTTCACTATACTTGTATGTGTATATAGGTGCTTTGATTTACCATTAGTGGGAATGATCATTTTTGCATCACAATTCATTTTCACTGAAAAAACAAACAAACTTTAAATCATGAAACAAACATGTTTCCTTACATCTGGAGAACAGATTTGTAGGCCAGGGCATCTCTGCAGCACTACAGTACGTTTTACCGTTATCAAAAAGTTGCAGCTTCTGTGATTTAGATATTGCACTTGGCCATAATGGATAATATTTCGATTCATTGTGCAGCCCTACTATTGGGTGGACATTTCTGCAAGGCAGCCCTGTTTGGGGACCCATTGCAGGAATGAGGTGGGAGACAGGAAGAGAGAAGTGCCTTTAAATAGTAAAAGTGAAGCCTTGCCGTGCTTGGCAGTGCTGAGAGCAGCAGAGTAACTCGGCTCCTCGATCATCGCAGAGAAACGCCTCTGAGCCTGCTGCTGGCACGCCACTTTTATTGCCGTGACCCGAGGCCCATTAATCAGACTGTTGTGGGCCCCTCAGCACGGCTCCTCCCTGACCCAGCGCTTCCATCCCCCCACAGGCCCCACGCTCCAGCTCGGGGCCAGTCCTGCTTCAACAACATCCGCATCTGACGGAACTGAAACGGTGTGTGTGCGTGAGTAAAAGTGCTACATGAATGTGCGTACACAGCCACGTGCATTTCTGCAAATTACACAGGCATCGTTGAGAAATCACATCATTACCGTTTCCTGTATTTCCTGGAGCGACACATGCATCCCCCCCCCCCCCACACACACACACACACGCGCGCGCTGAAAACTCTGCGCTCACTGAGACCGAACATGATAACGAAAAAATAAGCCTCTTATCCAAACGCAGATATTCAATGACATGCTGCCTTTGTGGACATCTCGGTGCGCAACCTTCACCGCCAATACAGTTAAATCTCTCTCCTTGGCTAACCTACATCTATGTTGCTTTCCCAGAACAAAAACACAGCTGGGAAACAAGAGGAAATGATCTGTTCTTGTATAGGTCAGCACAACAAAAAACACAGTCTGGTGTCTTAAAGCCTGTTATTACTTCACAACGTGGCCACACTGTGCTGATGACCGGCACCTGTTATTTGCATGAAATTAAAAGTAGTCTAGCAAAGATGAAAGGCTGCACCGGGCCTCAAGGTCAGGATCCAGCACTTGACGGCACACTGCATGCACCGCGGGCAATAAAACTAAGCTTTTGGATGCATGGTCCCCGTAGGTTCTGAACTGCAAAACTTCAACCTCCTAAAAAATGGGAGCGTTAGAACAATAATGCCAATGTTGTTTGTTATATTAGGTAGGCTTGAATAGACACATTTTAGACATTTTGGAAATACCAGTCTTGTAAAATTCACACCAACAATGCACCCTGAAGTCTTTGAAAGAGAGGAAGTCTATACATTTCCAAATCCCATATTTATAATGTCAGCGAGATCTGAACATAAAAAAAGAGCTTTGGCCTGGGTGCTGGGTTCTCCTGCATAGTGTCCTATACACCGGATGCTTTGAGGATATTCTGGGAGGAAATCCTGCCAAAATGTCATATTATGAATGAGAGGACCAGGAAGGAGAGAGTGGGAGAGAGATCGGAAAGGAGGAAAAGGCAGCGTGTTGACGCTCATCCCCGCTGCTAAGAATAGTTTGCGCAACAAACAACTCCCGACGGCCGTCCAATCCATCACGCTGGTCGGCGGCAGCAAGCAGGCAGGGGGAGGGGGAGGGG
>CM022488.1:9663588-9675548 GCA_011952105.1 Coreoperca whiteheadi | reverse complement strand
GGAGGAGGGGGAGGAGGAGGGGGGCGCAGCGGTCGAAGCTGCGTTTATCAACCAGACTGCTGGAGCGGAGTCCCGTCTCGCACCATTTAACAGAAAACCACCGGGCGTTTTTAGCGGAACCTCGTAGCCTATAGCTCTTTCGGTATTGTGCGCTTTTTGAGGGAAGCGCAAACAAGGACAGAAGGATCTGATAAAGAGAGAAGAGGGAGAGAAAAAAAAAACTGCTTCTCCCTCTTTTTCCTTGTTTCCCGACTCTGACGACAATGACTTGAACTCTCCGTGACCCGCGGTATACGCACCGCCACTCATCATTTCCTCCAGAGCTGAGGCTTCTTATTCCCCGTGCAGCACAGTGGTTGCATGCGTACCGGTAATATGAGCGTGTGGGAGAGACTGAGGGCGGACGATGGAGTTGGGAAGGTGGTTGTATCACCGCTACCAGCTCCCTCTTTCCTCACAAGTTGAGAAACACAGGACGAACCCAGGCCACCAGTCATTCACAAACACCTCCTGTTTTTATGATCGGATTGTTGCACGGTCAGGTTCGCAAGTCTGTTCGGTAGTACTGTCACGGGAAACTGGGAATGTGGGACCTTGCTGTTTAACGGGAGTGTAGGCACCCTCTCGCTCTTTGTCCCTGGAGCTTTGCCAGGCTCTCTGAAGCGCAGAGCTCCAATCAGCTCTAAAAAATAAAAAATAAAAAAAGAAAGCTGTGTGACGCAGGATAATCTCCACAGCGACGGGATGGGGTGGGCATACACACGGATTAAATGCAGGAGCACGCGCGCACACCAAACACTACCGCGACGCTGTGTGCGCGCGCCCAAAACGAAAGGAATTCTGCGCACACTGCCGGTGAACAAAACAGAAATCAGCAACAACAAATCTGAGAAAATACATCAAGAGCGCACCAAAACTACAGCCTGACTACTAACTACACAGCCTCAGGGCCACACTCTCACCAGCATCAACACCCCGCATCATAAAGAGACAAAACGCAGAAGAGAGCACGTGCCCAATTTTAATTGTTATTGATTATCAGGCTGGCGTGTGCCAAATGGTCCAATTGATCATCTCAATGTGGACTCAAGAGTGCATTCTATATAAGGTTGACACACTGTTTGCCAGTGTTGGTTCTGATATAACAGAACTGTACAGATTGAACAGAGACAGAGGGGATGAGAGGGAGACAAGAGGAGATAAATGCTGTAGAGAGACAGAGAGCGCGCTGCTGGTGGAGCGCAGAGCTGGAAGGAGCCAGCGGCGTCTCTTCAGCTGTCACATTATTAGCGACCGAGCTGTAAACAAGGGGCCCCTGCGTCCTCCGCTGCACAGCCGCATGCAAGTCGGTGCACGGTTCAATTCCCCCCCTCGGCAGCACGGCCATCAACAACGGCGACATTGTGAGGCCCCCATGCTGTCACTAGGGCCCGGGAGGCGGCTGCTGAACTGGCTCTATTCATCTCGGGCCAAATGGGGACTAAATGGCCCTTTATGCCACCAAAGGACTCAATTGTAATAGGGATGCGCATGCATTTGTCGGCCCGCGTTTACCGGAGGTGCTGGGGTTGCTTTCATGTGTTGGACGGTCCTAATGAAAGCACATGACGCTTAAGGACGCCCCCCCCCCCATATAGGATGAATAGCCTGTTTAAGGAGGAGGCTTCATTATAGGTTGTGTAAAACGTAAATTAGGTTAAATGAATGTCCGATTAAAAGATGCAGAGTCAGTGTGAGGTAAACCTGGCTTTCACACCTTGGACTAGATTTCTAGCTTTCAAAAGTCACACATGGTGACACATGGGGAAATGATATGGTGAGCCCTAGATACAAATTAATTATTTACTAAAACGAACTTTAGGTGTTTACTTGGTGGTATGGAGCCTGGTGATGATCCCCAGCTCGAGGTTAAAAGCTTTATAGCCAACATGAACTCAGTGATGTGCCATCCAGAGAGCAGATAACACATTCCTGCTTTGAAGGCGGTTGGTGTAATAAACTCCTATCGCCATCAGCCTGCTGCGCTGCCAAGCTCTGTGGGATTTCGTCAGGTAGATAGATGCCCGAGGCACCGACATCTAAAAACAAACGAGGAGGCCTGATCAAGCCTAAGCCTGCTGAGACTCCGAGGAGGGAGGCGAGGTGTATCATCATTACTCCACAGCCAAATCAATCTTCCGATAGGCCAGAGCGAGGTCAGTAAAACTAAATACAATCATAGTGAGATTTAGATTTTAAATACAGTCCTTCTATTCACATCACGTCAAGTCACTGCATTTAACATTAATCAGCAAAACACCTCCTAGTGCTGCTTTTGGAGACATGATTAACACACACACAGTTTAGGATATGAACGTCAATGTCTAAAACTGGACTTTAACTAAACACCTGTGTGTATTCGGCTGCAGAAATATACATGTTAATATGCCAGACAGTTGCTAGAGTAGAGCATAATGTCAGATGCGATTCTCTTGGGCCGTCCTGACCATCTCTGTGCCGGTGAAACAGTACTGGAGGCCGACACATCTCTGCCAGGAATTGATCTGTGCGCTCCAGACCTCGTCGAAACTAAAAGCTTTGTGGAGTGCTGAGAGAGAAGCGGAGAGAGAGGGGAGGGTTGGGAGGGGAGGAGGGGAGGGAGGGAGGGGCGGCTCTCCCGTTTCATCGCGAGGTCCCGGGAGGCCAGCACGGAGCATAGCTTCAATCAAACCGTGACGTCTCCTCCGGGAGCTGCGCAGCGCCTGGAAAACCGATCTCTCCTCGGCTCTCTGCCGTGCCTCCTCTTTTGTTCACACGCACCTCGCCTCAGCAGCGAGCGCAGCGCCGGCAGCGACGAGACTGTTGTTTTATATCCAGGCTCAAGTGAGAGGGAAAAAAACAAGCGCAACAATAAGACAGACCTGTCTCTGACTGTATATAAAACAGACACGGGCATTTCTTTTGACAAATTGTACCCCGTTCCTCGCTTAGTGCCCAACACATTAGAATAGGTTTGATGTCCAAAAGTGGCGCCGTGATTTTACTGACGTGTTCTCCATCTGTGCGTAATATTCCCCGCCCGGACCCTCTTGATTCCAGATTAGGAAAAAGCGGACAAACGGCAGGTTAATGGGTTTAAAATGGACGAGGTGTGGTTGTCCCTAAACGCGCAGCAGATCCCTCAGCCAGCCCACGGAGCACCACGCTGACACAGCCACTGTCACACATCACTCAGCGTGACTATATGCCCCAGCGGGCACGGGGCTGCCGCTACCTTCAGGCGCACCATGCTTAAACTCTTAACAACTGGGAATTTCTGCACAGAGCGCTGTAAAATTTTGTTTTTAAAAGTACACATTGTATATTGTTGATTTGGATTGTGTGACTGTACCTGGAGAGAAAAGGCTGGCAAAAGTTGATTAGTAAAGCTTTTTTGTGCATATGTCTCATTAAGTAATGTCAAATAAATGAGATGACCCCTATTTCGTTTGGGGACCACCCTTCAACCCCACTTTGACATTTAATGGGCCTGGGCAATTAAAAAAATGTTTTGGAAGAAGTGTGAACTCATCTGCATGAAAGGGGAGAGAGAAAAAAATCAGTATGTCAATCTATGGTAAGCAGCCCTCCCCCTCGGTGTTTCAACACCTGGAAAATAGATCAGCCACACACTGACATCACAGCGCAGAGTGGAAAAATGATGCGCAAAACAGTCCGACGGGGTACACTATAAATAAACTCGGCCCACACGAAATGTGAAGTATTTGTTTTACGCTTCCACAACAGGCACCACTTGGGTAAAAGGCTCCATTACCAAATGATCAGACATAGTTTGAAAAGCAGAGTCATGAACAAGGCTATATTTGGTACAAAGTTTGGGGGTTACTGAGAAACAGACTGAGGAGGCAATTAAAGGCAAGACAACCAAATTGGGTTCGTTATTCTGATGTTGGGATGACATAACAGCATGAAGGATGACCTCTACTTTTATGTTGCAACCAAAAATGACAATCTGAATGTAAACCCACTATTGTGGCACAAACAGACCCATCCAAAATTAAAAGTCTGACTACACCTGAAGTCATGCTTTAATACACTTCAGAAAATTGACACACCACGGCAAAAGTCTCTATATATTATTATTTCCACCAAAACAAACTCAAGGGAACAAGTGGAGCAATGCTTTATCATATCATAACTGCATGTTATTTGGACATTTTGGTCATTTTAGTCACATGGTCTTAAGGATCACTGTTCCTAATCCTCAAATGTGATCGCTTTTAAGTAAGACTTCCATATTTCTAGATCTGTAGTGGTTTCGTTTGATTTTAAAAACGAACAGATCAAATGTCTGTAAAGGATAAAAGTATGACCAGTGTCCTTTACCTTTCCATACCAATGGAGACCGAGGTTTAATTGAAATAATTAAAGCTTTGTCTGCATCAAACCTCCCTGAAGTAGCCCCCCCGCCAGTTAATCCCCTGCCCTGTTCCCTCAAAAGGTCCCAACACGAGGTCCCGCTCTCCCGACCTGCTCGAGCGTCAGCCGCAGACGCTGGCGTAAATGAGCGATTCTCTTCTGTAGATCCTGCTGCCGGGGCTGGTCTTTTAGCAGCTGCTTCCCTCACTAAGCTCGTCAATGAGCTGGAGCAAGCCAATATGAGGCACATCGATCGTCCTAAGAGAGCGTCCCCTAATTAGTGCCTGCGTGTCTCCAGGACAGGCAGCAGGCACGGCGACACGGGACGAAAACTCCCGTGATATGAGCCGTTCTCCTGCGATGGAGAGTGTGGTCCTGGCAGTCATTTTCAGGAAAATGGCTCGTTTAAACGCTGCTTTGATGGTCGTGAAATGCAGCCTATGTAACCCGCAGAGGAGCTTGAAAGAATCGTTAGGAAAGGCGAGTCAGTTTGGAACCCATCCAACACGCCTTGCAGCACGTATTTCAATTAAACAGCAACTTTATAAGAAGTGGTTCTACAATGGCGCAGGGGGGAGAACACTATAGAAAAATTTAAAACTACATTTTTTTAAAAGTTTATAATGGGGGAGTGGAATATTATTGGATTAATGAAAGAATTACAAAGTGGTTTTAAATTCTTTTAAAAGCTCGCCAAGCTGTTCACGCAATGAAGAAATCGTCGTGACAGTAACGAGTGGCACTTTCTTCCTACAAGAGAGCAGCGTGTACCGGAGATGCAGGGGGAGGGGGTCCTAACTGGCGCTACATGGATCCTCCGTGCGCAAAGGCTATTTCCCCCGCAATGCAAAGACTAAGCGGCACAGCAAAGACTGCGAGCAAGAGTGGAAGACCGCATACTGTAGCGCAAAGTCATATCGGAGAACACCTGCAAGACATGAAAAAGAGAGAGAGCGAGAGAGCGAGAGAGAGAGAGAGAGCGCGCGAGATGGCACGATGCCAAAGCGGTTTCCATCAACTAGACAGGAAGGTGAACGGTGCAGTCCCCACCCACCCACCTTTGGGACTGATGAGACGACTGATGAACGTCCACTCTGTCCAAACAAAGCCCCCCCACGCATCCCCCACGAACACACACACACACACACACACACACACTCAGCTGTCACATAAACACACACAACACACACACCGCGGGGATGCCCTCCAACTGAACTGAGCCGTGTATAAACGGTACAGCACCGCTCGCTTTCCTTTGGCAGGGCGAGGCTGAATTCCGTAACCTTGTTTAGCGCAGAAGCTCCGTGTGCGCGCACGCACACGCGCGCACACACACACACACACACACACTCCCACCCTCTCCCCACAGGCACTAACACACTTCGTCACTTAGAGTGCGAAAAGCCTGAATATTCACCATCGAGGACGGCGCCACTTCCAAGCCCGCTAATCTATGGGACGTCCTTCTCACCTCCGTCCGGTTGATAGGACAGTTGTAAAAAAAAAAAAAAAAGGCCAAGCTCACGGTCGGATCCTTATGTGTGTGCGCGCGTGTGTTATTTATCAACCACATGCCACTGCCCCGCCGAAACGCACAAAGACCACCCTATGCGCTATTCTTAGAAGTGGCCGATCCTCTCCCAGTCTCTGCGCACAACACCGGGCTACTGCGTTTACAGTCAACTGTACAGTTAGACTGTCTTTGATTTAAACCACTATAGGAAAACACTGGGTTATTTAAAAAGCATCTTGGCTGTTGTGGGATTTAAAAAAACAAAACGAGCGTTTTCTGTCCTCATATGGGATCGCCAAAGACACACGCGGAACAAAAATACATTTTGATTTGTCATTCATTGCCTCACCTGGTTAATTGGTGCTAGTTCCAACAGTCGTCCGTGCGCCCCAACTCACGCCTTTTTCCTGTTTTTCCAAGTTAACTAGGAGGACTGCGATCCGTGCATACGTAGCCCGGTTACGGTCCTGTCTGCTGGAGACTGACAATCCCGGCCAAAGGGGGGGACAAAAAAAACTAAAAGTGTCTAACAGGTTATCCACTTGTCACAAAACAAAACAAGCCTTACATATAAAGCTCTCGGTCCTTATTCTATTGTCTACAGGCAACTCTCTCCCATTACCCTCTATTTCAAGCGGACTTTTTTGCTGCTGCAAATGTCACTTGGGTTGGCATAAAGCAACAAAAAGATCCTGCGCGGAGGGAAAACAAACGTCAGGATATCCACATAAGAAAAAGAGGTCCTTCAAGTCGGAGAGCCAATGCGTGGCGCGGCACGGGCCCCCGAAGGATACAGGTGGCGAGGTCGGCGGACTCGCGGAGAAATTAATTCAGCTCGGCCGTACCTCGCAGCAGCGCCATGTTGGGTTTCGGCGGAGCACGCCGTCCTCGGAAAAAGCCCCTTTCCCCCGCTCTCCTTCACTTCATGTCCTCTCCGACACCGGAATCCGTGTCTCGGACTGTTTGCTGAAGGTTATTCCGTGTAGCGTTTCGTCCCGCGTGTTCTTCGAGAAGCGTAGAGAACACCCCGGTTCGCACCGAGGACGCACGGAGCTGTACGGGGAGTGCCGCACAGAATGGATGAACGCTGCCGAGACCGAGCGACTCGCTCCACTCCCACTCTCGCAGACTCTACCCAGAAGGCCAGTCGGGAGACCGCAATTACCATAAGCCTCCAGCGCACGGCACTGGCTGCGCGCGCACGCACACACAGCCAACACGCGCACGCACACACACACACACACACACACACACACACACACACACACACACACACACAAGCTCCGCTGAAACTCCAAAACAGGAATAGGCTAGGTTTTAACAGCAGAAATAAGGCAAAATAACGTAGAAGTAATAATAGGCCTAGTAATAATCATGATAATAATAGAACAAATATTTTAAACTTTTTCCAAAATAAGGTAATGCAATTTAAAAAAATATAGATATTTGACTGAGGGGAACGCACACAAATCATACCTAATCTGAAGTTTAAGTTATGTTGAGATAGAGACAAAGAAACACACACATATATTTACATACAAGATATGTTTTGCAGTACATATATGAATTGAGTGCAGGCGATGAAGAACGGCCAGAATGTAGACTGCAACCAACTGGGTGTACGTCCTATTAATACGGGTACAATCACTGGTGTTGTGTTTGTACCTTAGCTCCCCATTTGTTTTAGTATTGTTCACAAAATTTTGATTATGGGTACGGATCCAAATTAAGTGTCAGTTTGGTTTCTTTTCCAAACCAACAGACAAGGTAAATGTGTGAAGAATGAGGTACTAGAGAGGGGGAGCGAGAGGAAGAGGCTCAAGGCTGGGGCACATCTGTTAAGGCTCCCATGTCAAGTGAAGGAGGAGGCGGAGGCTATGAATATCAAGCCTGAGGTGTGTGTGCATCATGTGCCTGCATGTGTGTGTGTAGGAGAGAGAGAGAGAGGGAGAGAGAGAGAGAGAGAGAGAGAGAGAGAGAGAGAGAAGAGAGAGAAGCCAGCAGACAGACAGACAGAAGCGGAGTAGCAGTACGAAAAGAGAGGGGGACTTGAAAATGGAAGGTCTGGCTGCATTTGCCACAGCTGTTGAAAGTAGGAGTTAAACCAGACGGTCAGACGGCAAACAAACACAAAGCTCACAAAGCACTCACATATGGATGCATTGAAAAAAGCTCATCTTGAAGGGCAAATTGTCTAAAAGTTTGGAGACAGAAGCACAAAGGAAGCGAGCAGAGAGAAGAGGAAGACGGTCTAGATGAGAAGAAAGAGAAGACGGGTGGATGTATTCATGCATGGCACAGAACAAAAACTCCAAGGAAACTGCATCGTGCATCTGCGCTTCTGTGACAAGCTATTTGAAAAGCCTTTCTTCAAACTTAAATTCAGCGTGAATTGCCGGCGTGTTTGCTCTTATCACCCCCACCCCTGTCATAACTGCGAGCTGCCCAGTACGACCACAGCCACTAAACCACGAAGCCACTGAGGCTACGTCCTCTCTAAGCTGGCTAAACCGGAAAACCCTCTCTACAGGTGACAAGGATGGTAGATTCCATTCAAACTAAAATGTCTCATTAACAAGAAATTGGTGAAATCTCTTCTTCCTCCTCTTGTGCTTAAAAATAAACTACAAAACTGTGCGTGGCGGTGGGACAGAACAGCCCGGTTACTCCGCAGAGTCTCAGCTGGTCAAAGCTCTGCGCCAAGGCACAGGGCTCCAGCGCAAAAGCAAACGCAAAAACAACAAAAGACAAAGGAAACAAAAAGAAAAAAAAGTTAAACCTGGATCAACTTCCGCCGGACTGCAAAGCAGCGTCATCTGGCAAGGCGCTGCCGTGGCCAATCAAACGCGTGCCAGTGTTAACTCCTGTGCGGCTGCACCAAGACTTCAATCAAATCAGCGTTTTATGCTCGCATAGCCGCCTGACAAAACCAAATCATAAATACAGGTCGGCGACAACAGCTGTGCTGTGTCATTCATTGGCTGCTTTGGGGAATTAAAGTTAGCGACTGTGTTATGGGTTAGAGGCAGCAGAACGTTGTCCTCTTCACTCCACTGCCACACGGCCCTGGCTTTCCCCAGTCACACTAAAACACGCGTTCACATGTATCCACTCTGGAGCCGTTCTCAAAAGGCTCCATAAAAACACAAGAAGAGATTTCAAAAAAAGCCTGTTTAGTAAAGCTCAAGAAACCTACTGCCACATACAATTTCATTTGATTGTGATGTGGTGTTGTTTAGTTTATGTCCACCCCATGCATAATGGAGATACACGACTCTTGAATAGGTAACAGTATCCTAATAGGGATGACATTTAGAGCCGCATTCAAGTGGCACAGGACATGTAAAGATTTAGACACTTTTTGGTCCAGCTAACCTGTTGACGACAAAACTCAGCAAGCTGACACTCCAAACTATGCGTTCTTTAGAAGCTGACCACAAGATGAGAAGTTAATAACTGGCATGAACAGAGAGAAGGCAACGCGACCAATTTTCAGTTTCTCATGTGGTCACACAGCGGCAACTGGCATGCGATGAACTGTCTGCACTCACTCGACCAGCATACCTGCACTCAGTAGTCAAAACAGCCCTGTGTTTGGCTCTGCTAACGTGCCCTTTTGTCTATAGCAATATGCCAACATGTATTTCCCCTGGGAGTGTACCGCCGTCTTTAGCCTTGGCAATGCGAGTGTCATGCTCTACACATTTAGCCACGTTGCACCATGTGTCCCATTCACTTCCCCTGCCCAGATTTTTGCAGGTAGGATCCAACCTGGTGACCCTGCTACCCACTACCAAAGCCCTCAAGCTGTTTGAATTGTTAGTGCAAATACTGGCCAATAAAGAGATTTGATGTTCGCCTTTCAGAACTGTCAGCAGGGAGGTTTTCAGATGCACCCTGATCCAAATCTGTCTCCAAACAGTCCCAGAAGCTACTCGGTTGTAACCCGCAATTTAGCATAAAGTCACCAAGAAGTCAGTCAGGAAGATCATTTATAAATCCTGAAAAACGCAAACTCCTGAAATACTGGGGCCCTAAGCTATTAAAAACAGATTCGTGCTGATGTCATGTACAACTAATAATCACGTTGAAAAGGTCAGACGGGTGTTGGAAACACGCAAAGTCACAGCGCACGACACCAGGTTAACCTCTCCCTCCTGCCCCGGTTCTGACTCAGAGGGCGTAAAAGGCAAACGGCTTTCTCCATCACTCACTGGAAAACTGGATTAGGATGAATATTGCGCTTAGGAACCGCAGGGCAAAGTTTTTTTTTTTTGATCGTTCAACACAAAAACACACAGTTGTAGATACAGAAAAACAACCATGCTGAGAGTCTGAGGGAGACACGAAAACAGGTCGGCAGAGCGAACCTTTTTATGGCTGCACTTTTATGACTGTGTGTGAACTTTGTGGTTTGAAAAGCCAGCCTGAGAACAGCATGTGCCTTTGAAAACACTCATGTTGGATAATGGTGACGAAGAACGTGCTTAAATCTGTGATCCGTCCTCTAACTGTCATTGTACGGCTTCTCGGAGATTCGTGCATATAGGTGTGTGTCTGGTATCAACCAAAACAGCGTGAAAACACACACACACACACACACACACACACAAACGCATGCACCCCGATGTAGAGGGAGCGCACTCTGGGAGGTCACAGTGATCCAGCCATCTGGTGTTGCAATCAGACACTGAAGCGGTGGCCTGACAAACACGCGCGCGCCCACACACACACACACACACACACACACACACACACACACACACACACGCGCGTAGCCTATTCGTGGCTTCAAGTTCACATGCCCGCAAACATGCACACCTTCAGCACACATTTAACCAAATATACACACGCTGCCCTCAAAACGGAGACACACATGCAAAACCCCACACACGGCTCTGACACATTTCGAAAGCGTTGACTGCCAACACAAGCGAGCACGACGCTGAAATCTCGCGCGCGCGCGCGCGCTCTCTCTCAGTCGGCAGGCTCCGATTGCAGGAAGCTCTTTGCACGCAGCTCAGTCCACAGCAGCCGGTACTAATCAGCACAATCCACCTGCAGATCGTTATGGATCGCTTACTGCAACCCACACAGTCACAAACACACACACTCGAACGGAAACTTGCCTGAACACTTACAAGCACGCACTTGCTCGGACATGTGCACAATCAATAGATCTATACTTGAACACACACTTTCACAAAACTCAACACACAGTCTACACTGTGATTATGCTTAGTTCACGTTATTATAGGAAGACTGGGTGATTTTCACACTATGTTTATGGGGACTCATTGTGCAGCTATTTATGAAAGTCAGTGGCGAGCTTACAGCCATAGCCTATCAATAGTTATAAATCCGAAATGAATCTTCAAAGCGCCAAGGTTCACACACTTGAAAATGCCTTGATAAAGGCTACTGAAATATCAACACAGCACCATTTTCTCTCTGTGTGTCACACAAACACACAAACGCGCGCGCGCGCGCACGCACGCACGCACATTCACGCACCCCCACCGGTGTTGTAGGGCTAACCGGTTCCCCACAGGCGCGCCACGCTGCGTTAGCGCGGCCTCACCGGGGATAATTACAGCCTGGCGCGGCAGGGCGAGCGTGGCTCCGAGCCAAAGACTGCTGCTCGCGCGCGAGAGAGAGAGAGAGAGAGAGAGAGAGAGAGAGAGGGATTATTGGAACAGTGGAACAGAGACATGGACCTATGGATTAAACCCTAATCAATAGGCTGCTAAATTCATCGATACAATCAATCAGTGGGCCCGTGATATAATAATAATAATCAGCACCATCAATCACACTTCTCATTCCGACCTTGGGGATTATAAACGCCCCCCCCGCCCCTTCCAAACCGCGCGGACAGAAACATTGAACACGCGTCATTTTTTTTTTACATTTTTTTTTTTAGAGAATAAAGATTAAAACCTTCAAACGAACCTTATCTGAGAGGAAGGAGAAGCGGTGGCGGCTCTCAGCGCAGCACAAGAGAGAGTCCCCTCCTCCTCCTCCCACCCCCCCACACCCACCCCCCCCC
>CM022488.1:9643483-9663563 GCA_011952105.1 Coreoperca whiteheadi | reverse complement strand
TTCCCCCCTCCTCCTCCTCCTTCTCTCTCGTCTGTCGGCCTCTGTCGAGTTCCGCTCATAACCTCGCCACCCACCCTCCCAGTTCCCCGCCTCTCCCTGCTTTCCGCTGCTGGCGGGAAGCGCGCGCGCACACACTCCCCCCCCCCCACACACACCTCTTTATAGCGCTCTGACACGCACCCACAAGCATGCACAGCCCTTGCACGCACAGACACACAGATGACACACACACACACAAACACACACACACAGTCACACACACACACACGCACACGCACACACAGTCACACACACACACACACACACACACACACACACAGTCACACACAGGCAGGCAGCGTCAATAAAAAAGCCCAGCGCTGTGAGAGGCCGCCGGCACTCAACTCCCCCCTCCTGCCACTGCGATTAGCGGAGGCTGGCTGGCTGGGGAGAGGCGCCCCTCTGTTATCTGGGGCGGTGGCAGCCTGTGTGTGCGCTGAGAGAGAGAGGGAGAGGGAGAGAGAGAGAGAGAGAGAGGGAGAGATTAATTTAACTCTTTCACGGCGGGTTCGCAGCGCTTGAAGCTCCGCTCGCTCTTGCACTCCGCTCAGGCAGCGGCAGCACAGCCGAGCTGTTGCTAGACAGGATGCAGGGAAAGAGGGACATTTTTCACATTTCATAAATCCCGGCTATTCCCTGCATGGCGGGTAATGGCTGCATCTACCAAATAAAAGGCAATATTTACACAGGGGCCAATATTTAGAGAAAACGAGCCTTTATGCAAACATTTATGTGGATATGTTTTATGTCTAATTTTAGATTTTGCCACGCTGGGGTATAAACACTCTTAGGCATATTAGAAACTCAAAATTGAGGCATCCAAGATACACATATACAAATCTTTTTTTTTTTCATCATTTCATCTATAGGGCATGTCATGCTGGTCTCAGGCAAGTCAGACAGTCAACCAATAACTTCACCTCACGAGCTTTTAAAGGTCTTTGGAAACCGCAACATTATCTCCACCATACCTACTTGTAACAAGCTGAGCTTTGATAACTTCTGTTTCATGTATGTGGGGTGTTTACAATGACTCAAAATGGGTCGTTGTAGGCTAAACACCACACATTAAGGAGGTTTGTTCAGCTCTGCTCTGAGCAAATAACCACAGGTTCAAGGTCAGGGGCAAGAGGAAAGATGGGGAAACCCTAGAAGCACTTCTCTTTGCATAACCTGTCTCTTCATTTAAGGCCATTAAGAAGTACCTGATCATTTGAAAATGTGGTGTTCAAATGTGGATTTTATTTAGCATTAATTTGACATCACAATTACATTAACATGAAGGAGGTGCGTGATTTATTGTTTGTACACTGGTGGGGGTTGAAACATAACTATGGGATTTATTGTACATTTCAGTTACCTTTTGTTGTATTTTGTAGGGTATTTACTCACAGAATGGCAGGATCAACCCGTTTTGGGGACCCCAGGGCAAAAACTTGCTGTTTAGCCCCTTAAATCTTCGTTTTGACACAGGGCCCCTCCACAAGTACCAAAAAACTGAGTGACACATGGGGAACATTAGGCTTTTGGGGCAAGGACATCAGTCCTTTGGATAATAGTAAAAATCTGTTGTTGCTTTTTTGTGCACAGTCCCTGGCAAATACATTCAGTGGTATCAAAAAATACATGGCTGTAAAAGGCTGTATCACGTACCATTACTGATATGCTATGTTTTTCTACTTGTCAACAAATCCCATGAAAAGACCAAAACCAAAAATGAGTATTGTTGTGTGTATCATATTCCTCCTTGTTGTTGATTTAAAAACACATCAATGAGCCCCACTGAGGCACTGGGTGACGTTTCATCATTACAATGAACATGACTACTGTAGTTTCTTTGGAGACAGTCCCACATTCACAGTCCTGCTGCCAGAAACTCAATAGAGCACCAAATGTGTGTTAATTCGCATCTGTAAATAGTCCCAAACAAATGCGCTCCTGTTTTAGGTAACGTTTGCTAAAAACTACAGTTTTCTTTAGAGCCTTCCAAAATAATAAAACTACATATGAGACCTGTTTTTAATTATTAATTTCTTCAGTCGGAACAAATGGGCTGTCTGTGACTGAGCGCCACAGACAGAGTTGGGAAGTCGGAAGATCCTGAAAGATAAGGCATTGTTGGCTTTGGTCTCTTATGGGATTTGTTGACAATACACACAGTATAGAATAACACCAGACTTACCCTTTAAAAGCATTTGAGGCTCCAGGTCAGGGGCTGAAGTTTAATCTCTGTAGCCTACAATAGTAAGGTTAACGTTTTGAACATACAATGAACTTTAGCAATTCAGTATTTAAATGCCACTTCATTCGTCTGAATTATAGACGTATACACACAAAAAGAGCGCAATTCGACACATTATTACAATCATATATCACCGGCATGTAAAGCTCCAGGTCAATACGTCCAGCCCAGAGCAAAACTAGCTAATTAAAACATTTAATGTAAAGGGCCTACACAACCATTTTCAAGTCAATTATTTATACTTTTAAGACATCATTCATGCAGGCTGTAATCTCCCCATTAACCATCTCCAGCCTTAGCCTATATTTAGTGCTGTCAGCGGCGGGTTTAGGAGGGGTCCTATCCTCCCCCACATCCCCGCCCGTACAGTGGGCTAAACACGGCTGGGGCTCTAATAAACAGCAGTGGAGGCTCCCGGTGGAAGCTGCGCAGAGGACCGACAAACACCCATCAGGCCGCTCCGAGGTGACAGGGCTCCAGCTTGTTTTTCAGCGTCTGGGCTGCCGCTGCTGTCGCCTCTCTCTTCCTCTCCTCTCTCTTTCTCTGTGCGTCACAGCTAGGTCATGGCCTGACTCCAACAATGGCTCCGGTTTCTCGAGCCACACGCGCGCGCGCGCGCGCGCACCCACACACACACACACACAGGCACCAGGAGTACACAAACACAGATCTGACAAATGATAGGGTGGCGAGGCGAGGAGATGCAAGCTCATAGTCGGCAGCGCGCCTGCAGACATGCCCGTGGGCCGCGGGTGTTAAATTGTATCCAATTACGGCGCATGCGACAATATGAGGGGGGAATAATAATTCTTCTTGCGTGACAGGGAAATTCGCTTATTTCCCGGGCTCTTTATATGGAGGGCGGCGCGGGGCTCGAAACGTTCAAGCGTCTGCGGGAGAGCCGTGTAGGTGTGTGTGGAGGAAAAGGCTGGTTTACTGCGGAACATGGCGCGCATATTTCATTAATCAAAATCCAGTTAACCAGATTTGGATACAAGGCAGGGGACAGCAGCGTCCGAACAATAATTAATAACCATTATTTAAGCAGCCCGGGTCTAAAAGTCGTCTTAACACACATTCATACACGCACGCACACACTTCACAGGAGCCAGAGCAGTGGCATAAGAGATTGCATCAATGTGAAAATGAAATAAACACGCCCAGTCTCAGCTTTGTTATGAAATGTCTCTCCTGCTCATTTATTTGATGGAGTGCACAAGTAAAACCAGCAACAGTGCCAAAAGAGGGGTAGGGGCATGGTGCAAGTGTGTGTGTGTGTGTGTGTGTGTGTACAGTGGTGGGGCTCTGTGAACTGCAAACTAATGTTGCACTCTGGTGTCACTGATGCCCAGCAGAAAAGTTCAACAACTCAAGGGAAAAAAGGGTCAAGTGTCAGTTCATTAGTTCAACTTGTCAGAGAGGTGGCTGACAGCCGGCAGCGCGCTCAGACAGTGATGAAACTACCTAGATATGGGGAAAACCAAATGGGCTGAGTTTGAGTATAAAGTGACTCTATTATCCTGCCAATCACACCTCAGCTATGTCCCCTCAGCACCACTGACACGGGCCAGGAGATGGTGAACCATGAAAGGCTGTTGCTACGCCGCGGGGGTCATCTTTTCTAACCTGTTTCGACGGGCACCTGTCCGTGTGTGTGCGGGAGCATGTTTGACTAACGTGGGTTGTTTTCTTAAGGTGTTCATAAGCCTATATGTATTGAATCAGGTTCTGCTCCACTGTCACGTGAGAGCAGCAGGTTTGGACCAAGAGAAGCACTTTCTTCATATTTCAGTCCAAGGCACGTACAAAAATAGAGTGTAGACTTAAATTTTTACAGTACATTGCTCTGTTATAAATACAATATAACAAACAGATATAGTATTTCTTAAAAATACAAAACAACTTTTCAAAGGAATACTTGTGCGAAAGTTGAAACAACGGTAATACTATATGCAAAGAGAAAAACAGAAAACAAATACTGTCTGAGGAAGGGCAGACTCCTTGCAAGCAACACTCATGCTTTGGGACCTTTTTGCCATTCCAAGTCATCTTCACTGTTTTTACCCGCCCCTCCCCAGATCGATCCCAGCGTGGATGTTGATGCTTTCACATCTGACACACAGGGTGCTTTTTAAAAGTCCTGCTTTTCACAGCCGAAAAGGCAATTGCTGCAAACGCAAAACTAACATCTTGTTGTGCATGCCTTTCCGCAGTCCTTTATCCTTTATGGTTTTTCTTCTTTCATTTCTGTGGTATGCAGAAACCGCTGCAGAATGCAGGAGTCACGACGGCGGTGCAGAGAGGGAAAACGTTTTAAGACCTTTGGGATGCAGCAGATGCCTTTAACATTAGGAGAATCTTTAGAGTCGCTCCTTTCTTGCTCCTCTCCGATGGTAGCATTGCAGGGTGCTGCAGCTCTGCGTGCGTGTGTGTGTGTGTGTGTGTGTGTGTCTTTAGGATATTAAATAGTAAAGGATGGGGATTAATAATGGAACCTGACAGCTCATCTCCGGCTTCTATCTGCCTGACTGTCTCCCCAATCTTCCCTTCCATTCCCTCCCTACCTCTTGTTCCTCCTTCTCAGTTTCTAATCCACTGTGTTTCTCTCTGGCTGTGACCCTCCTTCGTGCTTCTTTCCTCCAGCCCTTTTGTCTCTCTCTCCCTCCCTCCACAGCTCTCTCTCAGGGCCCTCGATCTTTCAGGGTCATGTCGGGAGAGTAGAAGAGCACGTTGGTGTCATCGTCGTCGTCATCGCTGAGGTCGACCAGATCAGCCTGTGTGTAGCGCACCGCCCCGGGGTGGTACTCTCCGATCCGAGTCCTGTCACACAGCCGCGACTGCAGAGCCAGCTAGAAAACAGACACACGCGCACACACAATGTTGGAAATGAACACACACTGTTTTTACTGGTTTCAAGAGTATGTTCATGCTAAGCCAGTTAAATTTTCTTTTTCTCTCTGTTCTGGCCATCCATTCAGGCTAAAGCTGGTGTTCTACACGCTCAAAAACAGTCTCCTGGGTTGATAAATGTGAAAACTGCTAGCAGCGTGTTTTACTCCTCATTCACACATACGGACTAGAGGCAAGACAGGCTGCCGTTCATTGTGAACTGAACCTTCAAATAACATCCTTGTGCTGCTCAACGCGATTTAAGACTCAAAAACCGCAGCTCCGACCTGGAGAAATTGAGAAACGTTCATCTTTATGCTAATGTCCTCTGACATGTGGGAGCAACAACCTGGATACAACCGATCATCAATGCTTGTTTTGATTCCCTCTGGAAACTGAAGCACAGTTGTTTTCGCTTTCTACTCCGTTGAACTACATAAAAGTACCATACTTCAAACAAAATGGAAGAAGAGCTGATCATCACATTCAATGGCATACCCACTCAGTATGATATAACTTTAAGGAACTACTAGGATTTAAATAGAGATAATGATGTGTGTAAACACATCGCTCGAACATGAACTACGTTGTTGTGCACCAGTGTAGTGGAAAAAGAGCTCAGTATGTAATTTACACGCTTAATGCTAAACAAGCTCACAAGCCTCAGGCTCGTGAGAAGCAAAAGAGAGCCTGCTACTTTCAGTCCATTAAGTGGTTAGTATGCTCCATCAGAACTGCTTGTCGGATGGTCGAACAGCTTCAGAGACCCCCCCCCCCCCCCCCCCTTCTGTCATCGGATTAGGGGGGCTGTGTCCGACATTCACACCCACCCTGCCAGCTGTATGGAGGTGAGAAAGGGGCCAGGGTCACTTTTCAAATCAACAACCGAGTGCAACGCTATGAATGTGTCCCCCCCATGACAGCTGGCTTGTCCCTCCGCCTTCAATTGTGGCTGTTCGGAACAACTATAAACACTTATAAACCGGCTTGGTCGGACATCGTGTAGTACAGACTAGTTCTTTTCTAGCTTAACCCAACCTTTAGTCTTGTGAGAGGCAAGAGAGAGCCTGCTGCTTGCGTGAACGGGGCGTTAGGGCTGGGTGGAGTATACTGACGCCTTGAGTGATGACAGGGCTTTTTGAAAACAATACAGTAAGCCTGGTCGAGGACTGTATACTAACTTTTTCTGGTCACTTATTTTAAATATTAAACCAGTCAATCACACAACAAAAGTTATTTTGATCATTTTTGCTGATTTTGTTAGATGACTTTGCAATCATAACACAGTGATTTGATTGACCGCTGTCCGCCGGGTTAAGGTCACATTTGTGACCCGATCAAATCACTATTTCATGCTCATTTAGTTGCCTGACAACAGAGACAGAAAAATATGTAAATGAGAAAAACTAAATAGTGAATTTCGACAGTTTTAAAGCACAGCACAGGTGGTCAAAGTGATCACAGAGAGCAAGAGGGGGCAGAATGTTTAAAGTTTAACCAGCTGAGACTCAGCAGAGTAACCAGGCTGTGTCGCCTACTTATTAATACATGACAGCTGTGATGCACAGTTTTGATGTTTACTGGCCGAAATAAGACGACAAAGAAAAGATGCATAAACAGCATTTTCGAAATGAGCTGGCTTAGTGTGGACGCAGTCTAAGATTGCAGAGATACTGAGACATACGGAGATTGGGAGCAGCTTTTTCCTGCATGCAAACTCTCGCGTACACACAGCAGAAGAAGTGAGAGGTGAGCTCATTGCAGAGCCACAGGCGGTTCAGCTGTATGGCTAGAATGCAGATCAATATCAGGGAAGGAAAGAGTGGAAGAGGGGGAGAGGGAGAGTACACAGGTGGGAGGGGAGATGCTACACAAAGGAGAGCGGCAGAAATAATGTGAGAGAGATAAATTCCAGAGATGCTGTAACAGGGTACAGGGAACAGAGGAGGCAGGGGAACAGACACACATACAGTACAGGGAGACAGAGATAGAGATAGGCAGAGAGAGGGAGGAGGAGAAGAGACAAAGACTGACGCGAAGGCGAGGAAAAGCAACAACGGAGGACTAGATAAAGCAAGCGATACGAGGCAGAGAGACAGCAGAACGTTTACATGCACACAAGAAACCAGTTACTGACAGAAATCTGGTTACGCAGGTAATTAGACAACACGTTCGTGTACACTGTAGTAACCTAGGCCCTTGCACTAACTCAGGCTTCTGAAGCCTCATTTAGCTTCTACTGAACTTTAGAATGCCTTTTGGCAAAGGAACAAGACGGGGTGGGAATCTTTGGTTTCATTTTTGGCATCACGATAAATACAAACGGGGCACTATTATTTAGGCTCTTCCCCCAGTGCACTGCGTGCCAAACCATTCCATCATGTTTGCAGTCCGCTGAACTGCAGTATGAAACCCAACTGGCAGTTGAGCTAACTGGTCTTAAAGAAGGTCACTGTCTGACCGAACAGAAAAAACGCAGAGAAAAGTATGTGGAGTATGAAGCTTTTTTTTTTTTTTTTATTGGAAAAAGTTAACCGCAATGATTTGGAAACATGTTACAGTCTTCTGCCTGAATGAGAATAATGAAATGAAAGTTTTTTGTTTTAACTGAACACCACCACTGGCTTCAATGGTTATGTTCTTTTCTAGAAGTTGGTCTATGTGTTCTGGAGTCAGAGTTCTCTGCTGTGCTGTTATTCATATTCATATTCATGTTCCAGCAGAGGAGAACACCTTCCCCGCTGCAACGCTAGTCCCTGGGAAACCCACTGTTTCTGCATCCACAATGCTGTACAGACACAGTAGCCTTATAATCCCCTGAATTACCATTTAGTTCCACTTCATTCATTCAGCTTTACAGGTTCATGTTAGCCAATTTCTTGTTGGGAGTGTGGGGTGCTTTGTTTTGCCCTAACCAATCAGGTAGCGGGTGACGTATCCGACCCATCGTCATTTTCAGTTGACATGGAAGCTGCAGTAGCGTTTGCAGTTTATGGTTTTTTTTACAATATTAGAAACATACAGTAATTTAAGCTTTTTGTAGGTCAACTTACAACAGCTACGTCAAACTCATCCGCTCTTGTCGCCATTTTTCATGAATGTAGCTAGGTAGTTGGCTAACTATGGAGGAAGATGACGACCTCATTTTGAATCCCATCTTTGAAGCTCTGACTGGTCGACTGTTTCTCCAACCGCAGGAAACAGTTGTTAATGACACAACACCAGACCTATTCTATTACGTCTGAAACAAGGCGACGGGTGCAGGTCTTTTGAATTTAAATAGACTATATCAAGTTAATCTCCACGGACTAGACCAGGGGTTTTGAAAGGCTGACGCACAAACTGATTTTTCCCCTCCACTCTAAAAGGGCTGTGGATTTTGTCTTCTTACCCTCTGGTCACAGTAGGAGGGGATCCCATTTAGCGGCACGTACGGTGAGGAGGGATCGACAACTCTTTCAATGTACATATGGCATATGAGTAGTGTATTAAGGCCGACTGAGCGAATCCTTTTAAATGCATGTAAACACACCGCAGGCAAACAGCAAGAGAGAGAGAGAGAGGCGGCAGGGTTAGGAGAGGGGAGGCTGTCTGGTACGAAAGCGTGGATTTGTTGCGTTGAGGGAAGAACATTTTGACGCTGTTACAACCCCCCCTCCCCGCACGCACCACCACCATCACCACCTCCTTCTCTCCTTTACCCCTCCTCTCCCCTGCCAATCTCACACCTGATGTGTGGGGGCTGCTGGGAGTCGCATGCCAGGATGAATAACAACCGGCTGTTAGTCACGATAGAGCGAGAACACACACGCCGCCTGTCTCTCCCTCTCCCTCTCTCCCTGTCGTCTTCTTTCTCACCTTCTCTCCTCTTTCTCCCTGACACACACAAACAGAATTTTCCCTGTGATTTACGAACACATTGAGATTCCATTTCACTCCTCTGTCTCTCTGTGTGTCTCTCTCTCCCGACTCACCACAATGCAACATTGACATTTGGGTTGAAGGTCACACCACACATTCCACTCTTCCACATCGTGCTCATGACCCCGTTATCTGTGTGGTTGGTGATACTGTATAGGTGACAATATGTGTGTGTGTGTGTGTGTGTATGCGTGAACTAAGACCACAGAGAATCTTTTTCTTTGTGGTTCGATATCAGCTCCAACTCATGTCCGCAGATATTGTCAATGATTGTAGATTGAGACAAATCTGTGGAGAACTGAATTGATTGTGGCGTTTATTGAAATGCAACCAAGGATGAGGTTTGCGGTTCAAATGCAAAAACATCATCCCTCTGGTAATTTCGCCGTCATTGCATTTCCCTAAAAGCTCAATTTGTGAAAGAGATAAAAAAATAAAGTCAGTGATTTGCAATTTTACTCTTTAAATAGGGGGATTTTGGTATCAGACCTAACAATTATTTCTTGTATAGGTAATGCATGGACACCTGTGACAGATGGTACCAGGCAGTTTGGAAAGTGAAGTAGTCTAATTACAAATTCTGAAACGATTATTTCTCACTAGGAAGAAGGCTAAAAACATTTAGGAAAAAAATTAGATTGAGTTTTTATAGGATTTGTACATCAGTTAACTTAAACTTATAAGAAGTATTTGGGTTGTTGGAACTCAGCGTCCTTACATAGAGATAATGAAACACAGATGCTATTAGAAATAGTTTAAGGGCTACAACTATCATTTAAGATGAGATTATTTTCTCCATTAATCACATGGTCTATAAACTGTAACAATAGAGAAAGATGTCCATCACAATTTCCAAAGCCCCAAGTTCAAACAATTAGATGGTTTGCCCAACAGTCCAAAACCCAAAGATAGTCAGTTTTTCGATCATATAAAAGCACTACTCACATCAGTGGATTGACATTTTGACATTTCAGGTTGACAAATTTCTACTTCATATCAAGTACGCTTCTTTATTGATCATTATTATTTATTTTCTCTCTTAGCTCTAGGTCTACTGTTCTCGTTCAAATTTGTGGAAACGTGTCTATGATTTCCTGAAGCGATATATAATCATACATCATGTGGCATGGCTACAACCTATGACATGACTGTCTAAACATTGGCTCTCACAATAAGAACGTGTTTACATCAACATCTGTCATACACTGTCAACTAGACTCTGCTTGGCACAACATTGACAATTGTGTATTGCTGAGAGCTTCGCAAGGTTGTTAATGAACCTCAATGACTTAACAATTACTTTATCAGGCACTGAGATTGGTGGCTTCTGCATTGTTATACTCTACCTCTTCATTATATGACTGGGTTGTCTAGCTGCTCTTATTAGCCAATTTGTTCACCTTGAATAGCAAAATCTGGTTTCACCATTTCTGTTAATTACGGTCCACAAGTCCAGTTAGAGATCTGTTGATGTTGATATCGCAATTCCTTGATAATTATAGAGATGGTTTGTTCAGTGGAACGTATACAAAAGAGTTACCAATGAGCCCAGTAAAAAATGATTTGGGATGATTGTTTGAGTTTGTCTGGTTCTCAACAGTGAGTGGTTAAGCCTCCCAATGAGCTAATCTCCCCCAGGATCTGCATGCTCTTTTAAGCCCCTAATTGACCATCAGATTATAGACAGACCTAATTTATAGAGCCTTACAGAACCTTAAACGGAGATTGGTCAATCTTAGCAGTGTTAGGGTGCTAGAACTAGATTCACACCAGATCCACCAAACAGCTTTGACAGAATAGATTTAGAAGACTGCAGAAGGGGAATCTTAAACAAAAAATCTTTGTGGTGAGCGGAGTGTGTTTTTGCATACGTCCTTGTAAAACATTTGTCTCCAAATATGTTTCTACTTAAGATGACAACTGACAGCCTCCCTCACACAAGCACCACATTTTAAGCATGCAGGGACTGAAGAAAACAGAAATTCAGTCAAAGGCCTTTCACCCACAGCATGCTGGGATAGGCTTTAGCCACCTGTGACACTGACAGGAGTGAGGAAAGGTACACTGCTGAGGACAGATTGCAATCAGATGTTTATAAAGCCATTTTCCATTGCTGGCTGCATCTATCTGTTCAATTAATGTTTACTTGAACAGATAGTAAGATAGTGGCTCTAGGCATGGTAATGTTGGGTCAGTCAGTTGGTCCACTACTTTTGTCCAGACTGAAATATCTCAAAAACTGCTGAATGGATTGCCATGAAATTGAATGACATTCACATCCCCAGAGGATGAATTCTAATGATAGCGCCCTCATGAAGTTGATATTTTTGTTTTTTTGTGAAATGTCCAGTTAACTATTGGACGGATTGCCATGAAATGAATACAGATATCCACGGGGCCCAGAGGATGAAGCCTTTTCACTTTGGTAATCCCCTGACTTTTCCTCTAGTGCCACCATGAAGCTGAAATTTTGGCTTTGACTAAAAATGTTTTAATTGTTGGATGGATTGTCATACTATTTGGTTCACTTCCAGATGAACTGTAAAAACTTTGGTGTTCCTCTGACTTTTCAACTACCGCTACCATCTCTTCAATATTTTAATTTGTCCAGTATTTTGGTTTATGACCAAATACTTGCAAAGCTAATGAAAGTCACTCACTGCTGTACACTGATGTTTAGTGTTAATTAGCAAATGTTAGCATGCTAACACACTAAACTAAGATGGTAAATATGGCATACATTAGACCTGCTCAACATCAGCATGTTAGCATTTAACCCAAAGCACCGCTGTGCAGACTCACAGAGCCGCTAACGTGACTGTAGACTCTTCGTGTTGTTGTCACACAAAAATCTCCATGATGTAAATGGAAGTGTTACGGAAATCTCACCAGGTCTGACCTAGTCAGATTGGTATAGCAACTTTTATGGAACAATTACTTGGGGGCATCTCCAGACATGATTAACATGTTAAATTGCAAATACATTTACGTAGTGCTTGGCATGTTTGATCGGGGCTGTAAAAAAAAGTACGTGTGCAGTTGCTGTACCTGCATGCCGGTAGGGCTCAACAGGCTCCACCAATCCCTATCCAGGCCAAAGACAAAAGCATTGGCCAAGCCGTGGAGTGGTGCTGACAGGACGTGCAACAAGGTGAGAGAGAAGGATGGATGTGGGTAGAAGGCATTGTGGAGCCTGTTGGAGGAGAGAGGGAGAGAGAGAGAGAAAGACAGAAGTATTGAGTTCATCCACAAAAAAAAGTTGTTGAAATAAACAACAGACAACCTGCAAGAGAGCTTCAGGGGTGAGGGTGAAGTAATTGAAGGAGAAGTCAGAAGGAGTAGAAAGACAGCAACAGGAAAGGAGAGGAAAGACTGAGGGAGAGGTTGATAGAGTAACAGAAAGAGGGAGAAAGTGAGGGAGAGTACGAGTGAGTGACAGGGTGAGAAGGAGAGGTAAAGAAAGTGAGCGGCAGAGGCAGAAAAAGAGAAAAGAGAGAGAGGGAGAGAGAGGAAAAGGGGAGGGTGAAAGAGCGAGTGAGCTTTATATCAGTATTTAAGAGCCCATTAGGCAGCGTGAGACGGCTGGGCTGACACATTCTTGGCTGCCGCTTCGACAGCACGCAGCACTTTACAAGGACAGGGAGAAGTGTAGCGCTCAACTCCCTTCTCTCCTTCTTTCCCCTCTCTCTCATCTCAGTTTCCTGCTTCTCCTGACCACGCTTTCACCATCCCATCTTCTCCTCCTTTTTCAGTCCGTGCACATTTCCTACACACTGCCTCCCCCGTCTCTGATCTCTCTCCCATTTCTTTGCATTTGGTTTCATCTGCCTGGATATCTCATTTTCATCTTGACTCACGAGGACGATCCTCAAATCTTTTCTTTTCAATTCCCCTCCCCGCGTCTATCTCTCTGGGAGCCTGGGGCATGACTAGGAGGAGAACCTGATATTGTGTGGTGCGGCTGCAAACTAATGGCTGCCCCTGAGAATGATGCTGCTCAGCCATTAACCCTGGATTAACCCTGGATTAGCGCTGCGCGTTGGGTTAGCCCACCGCTAATGTCTTTTATTGATCTATTAGTGAGAGAATCAAACCGCGCAGAGCTCACAGTGTTTTCTGCGTGTGCTGTGTTCCTGGGTTGGGTGTGCAGAGTGAAATAAGTGGCCATGGTGGTTGACCTCAGGGTCGGGAAAGTCATCTCCAAGCTACTTGTGGCCCACAGGGAAGCAAGATAGAAAACCAACCATTTGACGAAAAGAACCACTGTTGTGTTGCGGTTACAAGCAGTTACGTGAGACCCCACAGTCACTCATGTCTTCATGACTGACACAGTCAGAGGATGAGACATGTCTCCAGTTATTTGAAATGATGATGAGTTTGTTCAAATCTTTGGTAAATGTACTACAGTTGTGTTTTGAACCCCATTAATCACTTCACAACAGTGTTGCCAATAGCGTGACATTCCTGAACAGACAAGCCTGGGCGGCTAAAGTGACACCATCCAAGCTACTACAAATAAGGCACCTACACCAAAATGTCTGCTGGTGTTCATAGTAGGTTTTGCTCTTGTCATGGGATTAGTTGGCAATAAGTTTAATTTGGAATATTTTCCCATTATCCTTTAAGTGTTTCTGTCAATGAAAGCGGGAAAAATAAATCACTTTCAACACATTTATCAAAGCAAAGTCTAAGAAAAGAAAAGCACCCGAGTGTCAGAGAGAAGTACCAAGTAACAACATTGTATTTGCGATTGAAAGTAAGTGGATTTGTGAGAAATGTGTCCTTAATTAAAGAAAAACTATCACTACCACTGAAGTTAAGGCTACCAACCATTTCAGCCATGGTGTCATTTCTTTGGGGGTAATCATACCAAGGGATCGCAACTAATGTGACAATACTATGAATTATGGCTGGATGTGATGATCAATTGAAACATTTACCTTAGTAACAATGAAGGAAACAATATATTTTAAAATCTAACTAAGCTCAAGGTTCTCTGTCCCCACAGTATAATTCTTATAAATTCTTATACTAAAGAATAAACATAAAACCATGGATTATGCCTGAGTTTAACTGATTCAGTTGGTTAAGAACACAATCAAAATAAGTTAAATTAAAAATAGATTTGAATAACACTTAGTCTGAAGTAAGCCCCTGTCATTTTCTCGTGTTACTTTTTCTGCCACTCACAGGTCCGATTATATGACATGGTTGTGTTTCGATGCTGCAACTATTTAAGACAGTATTTAGATTAAGTGTGATTTTGCTTTGTAACATCGTCTTTCCAGAAGCCAAAGTGTGCCCACATAACTCACATGACGTGTTTGGCTAACTTCAGTTCTGGTACATTTTTGGTTTACTGCCCAGTCCTTCTGTGAATGTCAAGAATGCTACGCCTTTAACTTACTTTTACCTTTTCAAACTAAGCAAGCACATCATTACGATCTGTTGGTTTTTTTTTTACTCCCCTTAAAAACCCAGCGAGCACTGCAGGTGAACAGCCCAGAAGATGATTATGGAGATTCATCCACAAATCTGGTTATAATCCTCTCTTATCCTCTTTTGCAGTACGAGGTTGCAAGGTTTATTTGCTAGTAATCTGTCTCCATTTACCTTCCATATGCCCCTTTGAAAAGTTATGACAGGAAAGAAACCACAAGTTGGGTTGGCCAAAGGTTGGAGACAAACCTGTAGGTCATTCTGGGTGTCAACTGAATGTCTAAATGCAGCTTAAAATAAAACCAATAGTGCAGCGGGTGGAGCGCAGAGTGGCGTGTCCTGACGCTTGTTGGAGTAAGGACCATTTTAGAGCGACGCTGCCTATTTTCTGGGTTAGCCTACTGCTGTATCTCCGAGGACCAGACCAGCTGCTGCTCACATTCATTTCACTTCCCATTAAAGGTGAAATAAATCAGGAGTCCCCACACAACCTCCTTAGAGACGCAGGAAACACACACGCACACACACACACACACAAACATACGCGCACAGAGGAAGTCGGACACGTGCAGACATGCATAAACACACACCACTGCCTGTACGTGTGCGGAGATGTGTGTACATACAATATAACCTAGGTCATATGCATTGAGGATGTCAGATGGAGAGGAAACGCAGTGGATGTGCGTTTGTGTGTGCGTCTGCCTGTGTGTGTGTGTGTGTGTGTGTGTGTGTGTGTGTGTGTGTTTCTCTGACAGCGCAGCGGTGAGAGTGAGTGGGTCTGTGTGAAGGGGGGCTATTTCTGGCGTCTCATTTTTTTTTTTCCTGCTGCCGCAAAGAAATGCGATCGGCGTCCGGGAAACGAGAGCTGGCAGCAAGCAATCATCTGCCTGCCACACACACACACACACACACACACACACACACACAGAGCACCTCGCAGCGCCGAGCAACACGCGCCATGGCAACGGAACAGCCGCAATTAGAGGCGAAGAGCCTTTCCCCTCCATCGAGGGAGAGACGGAGAGCGAAATGAAAAGAAGAAAGAAAGAGCAAGCGAGAGAGGGAGAAAGAGAGACAGGAAAGGGTAGCACTGGACAGGAAGGACAGAGGGAGAGTGAAGGAGCAAAGGAGAACACGATAAAGAGGTGAGAATGTGCAAGAGGGAGGCTGTGAAGGGGAACGAGGGCCGAGAGCGATGCAGGAGGAGGAGGAAGAGGAGGGGAAAGGGCTGAAGGAGTGAGGCTGAATGGAAAAGACTAAAAACGAGAGGAGGCAGAGAGTGGGGAAGAGAAAGAGGAGGAGGAGGAGAGATATCCAAAAAGGCAGATTGCAAGACATGAGCGAGACAAACAAAAGAGATTACGTGCGAGAGAAACCAAGATAAGACATGGGGGGGGGGGGGGGGGGGGGGGGCGTTTCTCGGGGGGGGGCCGGGCAAGAAGGAGGGGGTGGGGGGGGGGGGGGGGGGGGGGGGGGGGGGGGGGGGGGGGGGGGGGGGGGGGGGTGGGGGGGGTGGGGGGGCTGTTTCTCCTGTGTGAGCCAGGCTAATGAAAGATGAATGAGGGAGGCAGTGGTGGGAAGGAGCGTGTGGCTGCGGGCGATGCCTGGCTGAGCTGCTGTGCGTGTGTGTTTATCAGGGTTTGTGTGCGCGGTGTAGTCAAGTGAGTCTCACAGTTGGCTGACTGGTGTTGGACAACAGGGATGATATTGTGCATACTGTATGACTCGGGAGCAAATGGTTAACAACAATAAACACACATTCATGCTCGTACACACATAGAAGCTGACACATGTAGCTTTAAGTCGAAGTCTGCTACCACCTGTAAGCATGCAGTCTATCATTAGTACTCGCACAGCGTCTGTGAGCCTTGCTCACTTATTTAGACCTTCCGTCCATGATGCTGTCAGTCACGCTTTGAACCCATCTCTCTCTCACCCTCCAGATTCTGTGCAAAATCCTTCATCCGCTGCCTCTCCCTATCTCTTCCAATATCCCACCCTGCCAGTCCATACCACTGTAACAGCTTGGACAAGAACTCAAAAAGAGCGGAGGGCGACCAGACAGAGAAGTCATCCTGACCCCGATCGCACTTCCTCCTCTCTCTGACTGACTGCCTGACTTCTTTTTTTTCTCCCTCCAGACGAATCACATGCGTCACAGTGCCAAAACAAGGCCCTAGCGCTGCTGCTGACAGCAAATGTGAACTTTTCTCTGACTAAAAGGGATAATTCTGCCAAAACGAGTGTAATCCCTTGACTCTGTGTAAGGTCAGAATCCTTAACGTTTTGCAGCGTCCAAGTATGACAAGGCATGGGCAATTTATTGAAGCCAAGGAGATGTTGCGATATTAACATTCATTTCTGAGAGTACATTGTAGGAGGGACAAAATCACTGGAACTATGGTGCACTGGAGGGGGGATTTATACACTTCAATTTAAAAAAAGTGTGACCACCTGTGGTGAAGTCACTGTACTTAAATCACTGTGCTTATTAAGATGATTTGAATACACCTGGAATTAAATTAAGGTCCAATTAGAGAAATTTAATTCTAACACCAAAATGACTAGGAAACAACAACTAGGAAACAGTTTATTAAAGTCTAATTATACTTCATGATGCTTTGGGGCATTAAAGCCTTTTACTGAATTTGAACCAAGTACAATCCACTTATTGAATCCAGATCCTTCAAAGCACAATCAGATCTTTGCGGTTTTTATTCTCAACAATTTAAAGCAACAAAGTTATAAATAACAATTTTTTTTTAAGAACTTAAAAGGTTCTGTTGGTCGTTCACTTGTCTATTGTGCATGTGTGACGGCCTTTAGGGCAGCAAAGACAGAGGACAGACCTTTCATTGTTCAGTGACAACATGTGATCAGCCACTCAAATATGCATAAAGTGCTGATGCTTGTGAACTATCTGCAGGAATATGTTGTACTCTATGGATATGGACATGTGAATGATCTACTTTGATTGCAGGGTCAACATGGGGATAATTGTCGTAGCTAAGGGTATGACTCACATTATGCGCACACCCCCAGATGCACAGCGCACATACACACACGCGCATTTCTTGTCAACCCTTTCACTAAATAGTTCTGGAATCAGGCTGAAACACACAAACAGGCAGGCATGTTGTGCAGAAACAAAACACACACACACCCCTGCACGGGTGAACACACACATACCCTAACAGACAAAGAGGCACACACAAACCCTAGGGACCGAAGCGGCTAACGTTCACCAACAGAATAAAACCCAAACAAAGAGACATCCTGTTTCCTGGAACACAACACCACTCAACCCTCTGCGCTGGGAGCAGCCAGTAAACACACACACATACACACGTACAAAATCTTTTCATTGTACATCACCGCGCATGTGTTTCTGTGCGCCCGATTCATGTACCGGCGTGTGTCTGTGTGTCAAGCGATGCCACTGGCTGTGCCTTCGAGTGTTGGTGCACGTGAGTTTACCCTTGTGAGCGGCTGTGGCTAGAAGCGTGTGCGTGTCTGTGTGTGAGAGAGCGAGCGAGCGAGCGAGCGAGAGAGAGAAAGAGAGAGAGGAGGGAGGGAGAGCAGATGATAGAGTAGGCTTTAGCGATTCCCTAGAGTGTGAGGCAGCGTTTATGGCACTCTCAGAGCAGCCAGAGTGATGAATATTTAAAGACGTGCCTGAAAGAGCAGGGGGTGGGGGGGCAGGGTGTGTGTGTCTCCATGCGTGTATGGGTTTGTGTTTGCATGCACGTCTGAATGTGTGCACGTGCCTAAGTTTGTGTGAGGGAGGTTACCTAGTATCTCCTTTAGCATTTGTGTGTGCTTGTGTATACCATATGCATGCACATGAATGTATGTATATGTCTATATGTGCCTGTATGTAGTTTGTATGTCTGTATAAGAGTATATGCGTTTAGAAGTCTTATATGTACAGGGATATATATATATATATATACACACACACACACACATATAGCTCTTTGCCTGTGTATGTGTGTTAATGTTTGCATGTCTGTGTATGGGCATGGGCAGTATGCCTGTACCACATTTGTGTTTAAATATGAGTATTTTATGTCTGCATGCATATTGATTCCAAATACATGTATATTATTGTGTATATACTGTATATGTCCACTGCGATATTAAATCCAGAGCCTCTGTGTGTGTGTGTGTGTCCAGCCTCGGTGCGGGCGCCTGCCCTGTGTGTGTGTGTTTGCACTTCACACAGCCCTGTAGGCCAGCTCTCTATCTCGCTAAATGGGGATGAATAGCAGAGCGCCGCTGCTGCTGCTCAACAGGAGACGAATGGCCACTGGGCTTTCCGTCTCCAGTTGCAGACCGATCACTGCCTGCGACGTAAAAGCAAAAGTGCAACACACATGGGCACACACAGTCGGCATGGTCATATATCCACCCAAATTATATCCATGTGGCTAAGCTATCATACATGCAATCAGGGTGTTCAAGGAGCATGACATGTGACACAACAGACATCTTTAAATGACGAGTATTTTTGTTATCTGTGTGTAAATAAGAGTAAAGGGAAAAAAAGAAGACAAATGGATGATTAGAGCAGTCTATGTGCTTTCTTTATGTGCTAAATTTTAGTGTGTGAAATTACACTCAAATTCAGCTAATCCTGACTTTTGCAGCAACCCCCTGGAGCCCAATCATGGAAACCTGGAGCCTTGGAAGTACTCCTGCAAAGATCAGAGATCAAAGCAACACAAAAAGGAGGTGAAATGATAGAGTTTTGCCTCCAAATATGAAAAAATACATCACATACCTGCAAGCTATATCAAGTTGAAAACTTATTTTAGTAACAGGCCAACACTGCCACTCTCATACAGTAAATTGGATGTGAAGAGATAGATAAATAAAAAAGGCTTGCAGACAAATAAAGATGATACTTGGAACCTTGCATACTGCCTTTCAGCATCTGAGGAGCTCACTTGTTCAAGTAAACAAAATACACCACAAAAGATATTAGGGTATACAGCACAAATGACACACACCAGCCTACACACACCGACACAAACACACATCCCTGCCCGCTGAATGCAAGATATTCCGAGAGGCGTAGAGGCGAGGAACGGAAGGAAGGGAGCGTAGAAAGGAAAGAGAAAGCAGGAGTGAGAGAGAGCGAGCGAGCGAGCGAGCGCATCTTGGGATGCAGAATGCCAAATACAGTGAGATAAGAGTTAATGTATCCCCCCCACCCCCCTTCATCCCTCCAGTTTGGCTCTCTCTTTCTTCCTCCCAACATCCATCCCTCCCTCCCTCCCTCCCTCCGCCTCCCCGTTTGCTTTGAGGGATGAATAATAACTGCTGCTCTGAGATTTCCTCCCTCGTTTTTCAAAGCGCAGAACGGAGATGGGGAAGGTCTGCCTGGCCCGGGTTGCGCGTGCGTCTTGCGTGTGCACACACACAAAAAAAGCGCAGATGCGCGCTGAAGCACACACCGACACACGAACACACTGTCTTGTTCTCGCTGCTTGCCTGGAGCAGGGAAATCAGATCTCCTCCAGAGAAAGGTGGGGTGGGTGGGTG
>CM022488.1:9465417-9643458 GCA_011952105.1 Coreoperca whiteheadi | reverse complement strand
TGGGGGGGCTTAGGCGCTGTAGGGAGCCTATACAAAAATCTCCTGCAAGCACGTATAGGCCCATACACACCACAAAACCCACACGCAGCATCGAGGGAAACCAAGAATAACAAGGAGGATGCAAGCTGCCTCCTGGAGCGACAGGGTGAACTCAAGGTTACAGACACATCACCGGTTCAAGCCCCGCCGCCAGGGCCAATCCGTCCGTGCTGAAGCACCCCTCTGCAGGACACATAACCCTGATTGCTCACAGGCAACTAGCTCTCCTGCCATGTGCCTTGCTTTTGAGGTTAGGGCTTCTAGACAAAGCCTTAAGAAGAGAAAATAAAAGACACTAAATGGGGATGCCAGTTTCTCCCCGCTTGATGTCAAAAGGGGATATAGGGGGATGGGGTGTTTAAGGAGGGCAAAAAGGTCCTCGTAAAAGACGAGCAGGCTGTCCAGGGGGAGCACTTGCACGTCAAGCCTCGCCGTGCCACAGAAATCGGCAGCTAGGTTCCGAGGAGAGGGCTTATTTATGCAAACAGGCGTACAAGCGCGCACAGTAGGAATCGAGACAAGCCTTGTAAACAAACACACACCCACACCATAAAGCACACAGGGGAGGCGATGTGAGAAGCAGACTGTGAAAACTCTAGTCGTGCCCGGGCAGTGCTCTCACACACACACACACACACACACACACACACGCACGCACGCACGCACGCACACACACGTGCGCACGCAAAGAGCTGAGTGAGACTGAAGTGGCAGAGAGGGAGGGAAAAGAAGGACAAAGAGAGAGAGGAGGAGGAGGAGGGATAAGTGCGAAGGTGCGAGTGTCTGGTGCTACTTTTGTGTTGCCAAATGAGGGCAAGCGAATGACTGACTGAGAGTGAGAGAGAGAGAGAGAGAGAGAGAGAGAGGGAGGAGGGAGAGAGACCTGTAGGGTAAAATGATGTATAATGACTCGTCCATGCATGTGTGTGCGCGCACGGGTGAGGAAAAGTAGGAGCGCTTTCCCATTTCAATTCGCAACAGCTGGTGTCGAATTAACACATTTACCAGTGTGCATTTGGAACAGATTAAAATTGTGTGTGGCGTGTGACTCTCTCTCTCTCTCTCTCTGTGTTTTTGTGTGTGTGTGTATGTGTGTGTGTAGCAGATGAGGGCCAAAAACAAGAGTGTGTTTGTGTGTGGGAGTGTCTGTGTATTAACGCAATGGATCAGGGAAGGGAGAAATGGCAGAGAGGGATGCAGAGTGAGCGAGTGAGGGGGAGGGGGAGGGGGGAGAGAGAGCGCGCTCTACCCGAAGGCTTTAGCTGCTGCCCTGGGCCGTCTCTCTAAGCCCTGTTTAGGAGGCTTTGGAGCTCAGATAGAAATAATCCCCCACTCAGACACACACACACAGGCTAGGCATGCACACACAAAATAAAACGGCACACACACACACACACACACACGGGAATGCTCATAAACAGACACGCAAAAGCGCACACTTAAGTCTAGGCGGACAAACAAGCGCGCACACGCGCACGTAAGCGCGCGCTCACACAGCAACAAGCAGCGACAGCACATTTGTCTTGACACGAAACCAACCACCCGCCTACACACACAGAAGCGCGCGCGCACACACACGTACAGAAAAGCACACACTAAAGGCTGTCTGCCTGTGCGCTGCTTCCGCACGGCAGAGCACAGCGACATCGGCATGGCACCGTGACAAACACTTTACACACTCCAGCACTCAGCAGAGGGGAGGGAAGGAGAAAGAGGGGAGGAGGAGGAGGATATGAGCCGGGGAGGGGGGGAGAGAGGAGAGGGGGGGGGGGCTAACAAATTAATAGGAGCCGGAGATATATACAGCCAGCGCTGCTCAATGGGGGAGGTGGGGGAGGACGACGACGAGAGAGCAATTCATTCCCGTTTTCTCCTCGTTCGCTCTCTGGAGAAAGGCAGAGCGGAGCGGAGCGGAGCGAGAGCGTGTTTGCTCAAGAGAGGGAGTGGGGGGCTCGCGTGGCAGAGGAGAGGGACAAGTGGAGGAGGAGGAGGGGAGGTGACATAAAACACAGAAGGAGATGGCGAACCAAAAGCGAGGAAGTGTGGAAATAAGACGGAAATAACAAAGAGGAAGAGAAAGTGACATTAAGGGAGGGGAGGACTGAAGGAAGGAAGGGGGATTGAGGAGAGGGAGGGAAGGGTGGTTCGGGGTGAGCAAAGGGTGCAGTTTGTCATCTTCATCAGCCGCCACTCGGGGCACGGGAGGGGAGGAGGAGGGGAGGGGAATGGATGGAGAGGTGAAAGAGGAGTAGGAGGAGAGGGCGAGAGTGGGAGGTGAGTGGGGGTGGGGTGGGCAGTGGTTTGAGCGGAGCCTCTGAGAGACGTTGACCCTGTAATTGACCTGTGTCTCCGCCTACATTGCCGTAGCGACAAGCAGAGCCGCCGCAGCTAATCACTTAGTAACCCTGACCTGTCAATCACACCGGTTCCGCGTGGAGGGGGGAGTGGGGGGAGTGGTAGCAAATGAAAGAGAGAGAGAGAGAGAGAGAGAGAGAGAGAGCGAGCGGGAGTGAAGCAGTAATAACAGTGCTGGGGTTATCATTTACTGGACCACCCACCTCCTCCCACCAACCCTCAGCCAGAGGAAGCCCTGGTTTTAAAAAGCCAATAAAATGCTCTATGCCTCCAACACACACGCGCGCAATCTCCTTCAGTGTTCGTGCTGCTACAGAGGGAGTGAAGCTTTCTGAGAGTTCAGATAAGAGAGAGCAAGAGAGGACAACGGGAAAAGCAGAGTGGGGAGGAGGGGGAGGGGGGTGATGGGTTGAGAATAGATAAGATAGCAGTGAAGCGAACATGCAAATAAAACAACAGAGCGCAGAGGAGTATATGTGGCGTGCAGGTGTGTGTGCCTGTGTGTGTGCGTGTTACCTGTTGATGAGGGGAAAGATAGACACCAGCAGGTAAACGGAGGGATACCACTTCAACGGCTTGATCTCCTCCGCCAAGGAAACCTGGAGGAGAGAAAGCTGACCCATGTAGCGAAACCGAATGCTCACATTAACACTCCTGTCTTTCTATCGCTCAAACACACTCACACTCTCACACACACACACACAGAGTCAGTGTCTTAACTGGAAGATCAGTGCACCGAGGCAAACAACAAAGGCCAATTAAAACCTAATAAAATATTAACCTGCTGATAATACGCAATATCCACACAGTTATGAGAAGAAACGGGGATTCCAATTAAACTGGAAGCCAATACTTTGTCGTAATGTGAACGGGATGAATTCAATATCTATATAAGCAGGCAGGCAAGCAGGAAGACAGAGAGATGCGGCAGCAGCAAAAAGTCGAGGAGGGGGAGAGCTTTTACAAGCCGTTATCTAATTCCCGGGAGAGGAGGACTCTTGCGTCCGGAAGAGGCTGAGAAGCGCGGCCCCTGGATCGATTTTCTGTGCTGTGCTGTTCCCCCCACCCTCCTCCCCTTCCTCCCCGAGGCTGGGATGCAGTAGGCAAGCCAGCGCAAAGCCTCCCTCTCGTTCTCTCTCTCTTTCCCTGAGACACACACGCACACACACACAGTCGGAGCCAGGAAGCAGGGCCACAAGCTCCAGCCTCTACCCCCACATGCTGGAAATTAATTACTCACCAGAAAGACCCTGAGGCGTGCAAGCTCTAACGCAGGCATTTTAAACAATTCAAATGAAAATCATGAGAGCCCCCGGTGGTATTTTATCTTATGTGTTAGTGTGTGTGTGTGTGTGCGCGCGCGCTAGTGGGGGGTATTGAATATAAGAGCTAAGTTTCCACCTTGTAATGTATGCTGTCTGTATATGATCAACTGAACGGAGACCTGGTCATATTTTCACATCACCGTCTGTAACAGCATCATAACCTAAAGCGGGGGGGGGGGGGGGGGGGGGGTTCCAGAAATTGGGTTTAAAAGAATGCATGGAGTCAGTAATCTCAGATCAAATTTAGGTGAGGTGTAGGCATTTGAGGAATTTCAGAGCGCAACAGACAGGATGTGGAATAGTGGAGGAGGAGTGGAAGGTGGAGGAGGAGGAGGAAGAGCGCAGCTAAAGAGCCTCATGTTTTTAATCACAGTCCTCCCGTGTCAGAGGCCCCTGCGCTGCTCGGGAAGCAGAGGGGAATGAAACCGTAATTATGTGCGGCAGGCGCAGCGGTCCCAACGTTAATGACGCACGCTAGATTACAGACGGTTATCAAGAGCAACCCATCCTCTTCACCACCCACGGCACTCACCCTTACTCGCAGAAAAAAACGTCTCTAAAAATAACAGCATCAGGTTTCCCAAATGCACTTGAACATCAACTTGAAGGACTGTCCCAAATTTTTTTTTTGGGGGGGGGCGGTGAAATTCAAGGACTGAAATTTGAACTTAAAACTTTTTTTATAAAATGTAATAAAGAAATGTTTTTCCATGAGACATGGCACTGGACATTTTTCATCACTGCAATCCTCTACATCTGCTGCAGTATTAACACAAACGTCCATCACAGGTTTTGTTTCGTGTTTCTTTAAACAAAAAAAGAGGTTCCGAGAGTGCATTGGTAAATTATAATGATACATACATTGTTTTTAAAACAGCTGTTTGAAGCTTTCAATCTCAACTTTTAAGGCAACATTGACGATAAGACCTTAAAGAAAAAGAAAAACGGATCTACAGTTCCACAACAGCTAAGTAAAATCCATCTGCTGAGGAAGGTTGTGTGACACAACTGAAAGCTCGACAACAGTGATAAAATGGTACTTTGAAAAACTAAAATGCTATATTTTAATTCTTGATAAAAATCTAATATTTTCAAATACTTTGAGCGCTTGATTTGTTTTTCTTAAATCCACAAACAAAGATTTTTCAGGGACAGCTGAAACCCAAAAGCATCCTTCACCGGAAGTAATGCCGGGGGCTCAAAGCAACACACTATCCAGCAGCTGGAGAGTCGATCCCTACAAAAGAAGGTATATGTGTTCTATCAAGGCCACGGGTCCTGCTTGAGAGTCACTGAGAGACACCCAAATGTCCTTGCAGCTTACTCATAGTTTGGATGTTCTTCAGTATGTTTGGCAACATGTAAAAGTAAAATTTGGCAGATAAATGGGGATACACACGTGCAGAGGTAACACTCACCAAGGCACAAGGTTGCGCATGCAAACACACACACACACACACACACACACACACGTACACAGACACACAAGTAGACACATCGCATTGTGACTCAAAGTAAAGCTTGTGTGGATCAGTAAACAAACACCCTGGGAAGATAACGAACAAGCAGCTCGCTGTTTGCTCAGCCAGCTTTGTTGCTACCCGACAGGATTGAGCTGCTGTGTGTGCAGTTGTGCAAATGTGTTTAAAAGGTGTGTGTGTGTCTGCGCGTGCGCGGCCTGACTTAAACACTCTCTTCTGAATATCCTCATGCTGACCTGTGCTGCTGCAGGACCTTGTGGTGCTTGTGTGTGTGTGTGTGTGTGTGTGTGTGTGTGCGCGCGCGCACTCATGCATAACAACAAATAACAACAGAGATGTGTCACGACCATGTGACCGACGGCCCTGATAACTGCCAACACCAGTTATGTACGTCATCACTCCAGCCAGACACACACACACACACACACACCGATAGAGAGCGAGGGAGATGGTGCCAGGCTGAGTCAGAGATAGAGAAGAAAAAATGATCAAGAGCGGCGAATGCAGGAAACGACATGTGTGAGCACGAAACATGAGAAGCAGGCATGTGTGTGTGAGACAGAGTAACAGAGAACATGTGAGGCACAGAAGGAGGGAGATGTGGCGAATGAATGGAAATCAGCAGAGCCAGCGGTCTTCAGACACCCAGCAGGAATCGCTTTCTCTAGTTTACACCTGCTGCTACATACACACACACACACACACCCGCACACACACACACATATGAACCAGAGCTCGCTGGCTTGGCAAGCACAATCGGGGAGGCTGTTGTTGTTGTTTTAAAGCATCGCAGCGCGTGCATAAACTCTCATAAATATTCATGTCCATGAACCTGGCTTGCTGCTTTATTCATGCTGGGTATGAGTACAAGAGTGAGAGAGATGGAGGGAGGGAGTGAGAGAGAGAGAAAAAGAAAGGGGGAAAGAGAGAGAAAGCACCGAGTGAAAGGCAGAGAGGGAAACAGATGGAAATGAGGAGAGCGACTGGAAAAGAGAAATACGAGGAAACAGAGAGTGTGATAAAAACCACTGCTGACTTATTTACACTCTGTGCTACACAAAGCAATTAGCCCACATGAACAGTGTGTGTGTGTGTGTTGCTGCCACACATTCATGCACACACACGTCACTGGTGAGGGTTACGCCAGTTCAGTGTGCAGTAATTACATCTGCCACTTAGGGGCAGCATCTACATAACCTTAACCTGCCCTCCACACCTCACCCTGCAGGGTGGAGGTGCAACCACAGAGCAGAGGAGAGGGTGGAGCCCGGGTGAGGTAACTAAAAGCAAGAAAACTAGGGATTGGTGCGGTTAACTTTTCATGAGTAGTGACCCTCTTAGAGCTTTGGTTTAGGTAGATTTTAAGGCTTTACATTTGAATGATTTGGCAAGAAGACAGTCCGAGAGACGAAACATTTCCCAGTACCAGCATTTTACAAGAAATCCATTACTTCATTTAAAGGGGTTAGTCCAACAATTTAGTACTACACTTCTATAATGTGATGGGGCTCACAAGAGACAGGTTTCATAAAGGTGTTAAAATCAAAGCAGCAGAGGCCAATAAATCCTGAATTTTAGTCCCTAGTATGGGTCAAGCACAAAAAACTCTATCCTTCATTTCCCATCCTGCAACCATAACGTTTTCGTTAGACCCTTCCTGCCCACATCTTTTAAACTGCACTCCCCCACTGTGTAATGCAGGCGTTTTGTTTGGTCTAAATTTATTGTGTCCAAGCCCATGATGATGATAACAACCAGGGTCACTTTTTCAGACTTTAGAGATTTCCCTCCAGAGCCACAGATGAGTTTATACAACTGATTTGACAGCTAGAGTAGTACTCCCATGACTAAAATGACCTTTAAGCTGCCAGTATCAGAACTTGCTTGTCGGATGGTCCCCTCCCCCCAACAGCGTTCCAGCATCAAATTAGTGGGGGCTGTGTCCGACCACTTCTGTAACTTTCCGAAACCGACAATCCAACATTCACACCCACCTCACGACATGATTGGCCAGCTGTGCTACCAACTTTAAACACACGTATACGTGAGCACTCACATTTATATATACATGCACAAGCACGCACACGCACACGCACACACACACACACAGTGAGAAGCGTAGGTGTCACGAGGTCAAATCGCTCCCTGCTGTTTGACACCTACCCAGCAAGACCACGAGAGCTAATCCTGCACACACTCTAATCCTCACGCTCTGTGTGAATGCATAAGTGTTTGTGTGTGTGTGTGTGTGTGTTGAGACAGGCCATTACCTTTCGTCTCTCTCTCTCTGGGTTGAAGGTTCCCAACCATGACTGCATCTGTGCAGAAAAGACACAAAATGGAAAGAAAAAGGTCAGGGCAGTTACTTTGGCCTAAAAAAAACAACAACCCCACCCCCCCCCAAAACAGCCTAGTGATTTGATCATTTAAATCAGTTGGTTTTTCCCTCTTAGAGTTAGAGGTCAGTGCCTGCAGTGACAAGCTGGAACAAATAACACATTGGCTATCACACTAACGCAAAATCCCTCCACCTTCTCACCCATCCCTGCAAAATTGCCTAATTCACAGCAGAGTGCAGAGCTTAAAGGCAGAGGGGAGCACTTAAATAGCTCCCAGCATCTCACAAAAAGAGGGAACTGATCAGCTTCAGTGCACACAATATGACATGAGGAGGAAGAAGAAAAGGCAAGGGGTGTAGAGAAAGGGGAGAACATTTTTGAAGAAGTGTTAAGGAAAAAGGAAAAAGTGGAGCAGGCATGGCAGATCTGAGATCTCCAGAGAGAACGTGGGAATACTTTTTCGCTCTTCCACTGTCTCCCCTCTCGGGGGAATGCAGGGAAAATGTCAACAGACACGCGCAGGAAAATATGCACGCGCCCGTGCACACACACACACACACACACACACACACACACACACACACACACACACATGCACGCATAAGACTGGGATTTGTAATGGTGGGATGAGGGGGGGGGAGGGGCAGAAGGTTTATGTAACCCAAGACATCAGAGACAAATCTCTGGAGGCCCAGTGTGAGCTTCACACGCACGCACGAGGCAGCATGAACGATATGCACTAACAGCTCCTCTGTTCTGCTATTTATTAACTCAATGTTGCCATGTTTTCTCTGCGCTGACGTGATTGTCCTTGTAAATCTATGTGTGACCATGGTGTATTTGTGCAGTGCACAAACAAATAGACGGAACTCTTGTTCCAGAGCAGCCCTTTGCGGCCCGGCTGAGCACCACTATCCATCAAAATCAACAGACACTGATAATAAGTGGCAATATAATTAGGCTTCGGCCACGACTCCGGTGTGCGTATCCAGCTTTTGTTGCAATCTCTCTTAAGCTGCGCCACCGAAAGTCGAGCAATTCAGCCAGTTAAGTGTTGAGGCGTGAGGCTTAAGAGGGAAGTAGTGGGCATGTACAAATCACATCCATAAAGCAAACACGCCACCACACTTCCCGACCTCTCTGTCTGGCCTGATAATGACTCATTAGCTTTTAAATCCCTCTAGTTAGTACAAGCTCACACAGTCACTCAGAATGTGTCCATGTTTTTCTAAATAATCCTGGTGTAAATGACTTGGACTTGGTAAAGTAATGAGCTACGGAGTCGTTTTCACCCACAATCCTCCCTCTCTCCCGAAAGTGGAGAAACTTAGCTGTGTCCAGCTAACATCCCGCCTCTCTTCACTCAGCTTCCTTGTCTTTATCCCTTTCCCTATGGCGTCGCCACCTACCCTGCTTTCAAAGCTTTTGAAATTCTTTCAAGTGAGACAGCCTGCAGCTGAAAAGAGATAAGGCTTGAGCTCTTCATAAATATGATAGAGAAAGCAAAACGGCAGAGTGAAGGGGGAGAGAGACAAAGAGGTAGAAATGAAAAAGGGGGGGAAATAGAGACACAGACAGAGAGAGAGAGACAGACAGACAGACAGATGGGAAGAGAGGGAGAGGGCAAACAAGAAAGGTGGAAAACAGAGATACAGAGAGAGACAGGAGGTCGAGGGAGAGAAAGCTGAACACTGAGCTGAATGAGTTATGAGATGCAGGTTGCAAACCTGCTACATTCATTCATTCTCTTTATCACATTCATGATAAAAGAGCTGTGTAGTCTCTTTTCCTTTTTCTTCCCTTAAGCTACCTGCTGTCTGTCTATGATGTCGTCTGTCTGCAGCCCGGCTATCTTTAAATTTGTTTCACCGTCCAATCGCTCACTCTGCCAGCCAAACAAAGAATGCCAGCATTCACGATGACAATTCATAGGAGTCTTTAGCCTCCTTCTCCCTTACTCTCTTTTCGTATTTGATAATTCACATCAAGAACCCACGTATTGCTGTAAAACATGTCTGCCAGCACCCTTCCACTGGCAATACAGCCACATTGTGCTGTGTTGTCAGATCAGGGGAATGGCAGCTATGTGAACTTTGTGGAATGTTGCCTCTGAGCTCCTACTGCAACCGTAACATGGAAAACCACACAGTGCTACGAGCCAACACAGAGAGAGGACATCAACCAAGTGGGAAATCAATTAATCTATTGATTAACTTCACAAACAGACTGTTTAGAGTATGAAATATTGAAAAATAGAGAATAATCACACCACACAGAGAGCCCATGGTGATGTCTTCAAATAGCTTGTGACCAACAGTTAAAAAACCCATGGTCGTCAATTTTCAACAATATAAAACAGTAAAGCAGGAAATCCTCACATTTGAGCAGCTGGAACAGGTGAGTGCTGGACATTTTTGCTTAGTAAATAAATTAAAGCCACTATGTAGATTATAATTCAAGTTTCTGACTTTGGTGCCTCCCAGTAATATGTGAAAAACACCCACCCCGCAAGTACTGACAGGCCATGGTGACGTCTTCAAATAGCTTCAGTCGACAGTCCAGAAACCAAAAGTACACAATTTGCAATCATATAAAAAAGATAAATATGGGAAATCCTCACATCTGGCTACCTGAAACAAGGAAATGGTTTTACCTCCAAATCAGGTACAACCCTCGCTAAACTAAGTACAAAAATGAGACCCATGTTGTAATAAACCATTTATCCTTTAAAAGGTTATTAATTATTGGAGCAGCAGTGTTTCTGCATTAATGCATAAAACATCTGTATTGATGCATTTGTTAGGATCTTCACTGATTGTCATTTCAGATGACAGTAAAATATTAATGAAAACATAAATTCTAATTTATTTTAACTTTAGAACCACTCCTAACCCTAGAATAATATATCACATTTTCGTGACTCTATTTTTGTGAGAATTGTTGCAGTATTCCTCCCAAGAAGAGAAAAATGAAAACACTCAAACAGCAATCCTGTCTGTGTTCTCAGAGATGTCAGCTTTCACTAATGTCACTTTTCTAAAAGGTCACCATGCATTTGGATTCAGCTAAACTTCCAGTGTCTTTTGCTGCCGCCGCTGCTGCTGCTGCTGCTGCTGCTGACTGGACGCATGTTGAGCACTCACCCTCTGGTTGGCAACGCAGATGATCCTGGCGTAGCAGCAGATCATCAGGAAGATGAGGCTGAACAGAGGCACATACCATCTGCAAAGCACAAACACGGGCAGGTAGTAAGGAAACTCCAAATGAGCAATGTTGTTAAAAGATAATTCCACTTGTTTTGTCTGTGATGGTCAGTTTTCTTTGGCCTCCTTGAAGTCCCGGAGGGTTTCACGAGGAGGAACAGGAGGTTTGGAGTAGAATATTTCAAATGAAGAAAAAACACACAGGATTTAATTACATTTCTAATCCACAAGTGCATGGTCATATATCTTAATGGGGTTTATGCCCTTATAGGTCGCAATAGCGTACTAGGTGTCCAGTGTTTAGATATTAGGGTTGTCTAAACAGATTAGACCACAGAAACGCATCTAATAAGATTTCCTCTGCAGGATTGTAATCTGAGGCCATTGTTGGTTAGTTAGATATGATATGGTGTAGACCTGGAAAAAGGTTTGTTCTGATCTGATGTTTCACTTAAAATAATTGTTATTCAGCCTTTAAATTATCTTGCTGCTCTGATTTAAACATGAAACAATCATCATTTTGCTCATGTCCTCTCAAAAAACTCGTTGAAAGAGTCAGATTGACCACTAGGACAGTAAACTAAACTGCACATTTTAGTACATTAACGTTTAGCTGGTGGACACTGGGCAGCGTTATTCTAAATAGCTGATGTGAGGTCACACAGTGCGGAATAGCCCTGACTCAGCACCTCTGGACCTAACGGCACACACTTTCAGTGAGTAGAGAGAGAGAGGTAGATAAAGAACCAAAGATAATACCACCGAAGTTACAACAGCGGAAATGCATGGCATTCCTATGGGATGAAGAGTTGACAATTAAGGGCGGTGCGGAGAAGAATAATAATATGTCAGGCATTTCTGAGCGGATGAAAGAGAGTGAGACGAGCGAAGGAAACAGGGGCGATGACTTTGTTGGAATGGCAGCCTTGTGTTATGCAACCTCTTGGGAGGTGATGTAATCTCCGAGGAGTTCCAACCTCTCCCTGTAATCATGAAACAGGCCTTTGTCTCGCTTTGATAGACAGGTTCCTGGCCACGACGTCTCCGTTCAGCCTCAGTAACTCTGAGCAGTCGAGGCCGTGCTGTGCGACAGCCAATTCCTCCTGAGCACCTGGCACAGGCAGGGAGGCACTGGACAAAACGCACCTATAAACATATTGGATTGTGCAGAAGAAGATCATCAAGAGTAATTATAGACCTAACAATGATCCAGAGGAAAAGAAGTTCAACTGACTGAATCTGTCTCTGAACCATAAATACAGGGACACACATGGCTTCAAAGGAAGACAGATTGGGAATAAATGGCCAACACTGTGTCCTTGGCATGTGTGCTAAAACTGCAACTAAAGCAGCATCGAAAAAGGCAAATATTAGGTCCTTGGCCTAATTTAACTTTGTCCAAACTTGTCTTCCAAGCCTGCGGGTCGAAAAAAACTCACTGAGCATTATCAAATTAAACCTTTTATTGACAGGGGAATCCAAGATGGTAGGCGTTTGTTTCACAGCAGGAAACAGGGAAAGCGAAAGGCTGCTTTACACATCATGTTCCCTCACATCTTGTTGGGAACATCAATATACAAAGAATACGCTCTTTGAACATGTGTGTCAGTGCATGTGCGCGTCCATGCAGGTTCAATAATGGCATGGGACAATGATGAAAGCGTTTCAGGGGAGACCTGCACGAGCGTCACCTCGGTGTGATTTAATAACCTGCTCTCCGGAATAAACAGCGTCCAATTACAGCAGCTCACGTCCCGTTAATGATGGAGAGACGAAGTGTGGGGTGGGCGAGTTGGTGGAGAGGGGAAAGGAGGGGGTGGCCTTTTTAACGATAGCGTGGGGGGTGGGGGGGGCTGCGAGGAGGAGAGAATGACGGGCGGCAGCTACAAAGTGCTCTAATTAGCATGATAATGATCTGCCATTAGAGTCCGCTGTGCTCTACAGCTGAGCACTACCCGGAGAGAGAGCGAGAGCAAGAGGGAGACGGGAGGGAAAGAATGAGAGAGCGAGAGACAGAGAGAATGAAATACAGGCAGAGAGAGAGAGAGAACGTTCGGAGTGGGCAGAGGATGATAAAAGTGAAGACAAGAATAGAGGTGAGGATGGAAAGGCGCATGGATGATGGGCAGATTGTGGGTCAGGACCAGAAAGAGCCGAAATAAGAAAGAAGCATCGGGTGATTAAAAGACAGGGAGAGGGATAAGGTCATAGTGAGAATGAAAGGAAAAGCAGAAAGAGGCTGCAGCCAATAGATCGACTAGGGAAGGATGGATAGAAAGACGGAAAAACCACTGAGGGGTCTTGAGAGGACAACAGCGAACAAGGGCGGAAGCCTGAAACTGACAGAAAGAACGACCATCACAGTTCAATCTCGGCCTCGGCCTGGTCTTCCCTCCAGGACAGCTCTGAAGTGAAGAATGAGGCTTGGATGACAGAAGCCTTAATTGAAGTGCTCAGCAGGAGATGAGAGTACAGTAGGGACCCGTCTGTGCGGGTTAGAGCTCAACTGTAGCCATCAGCTCTGACCAACAAGATCCTATTTCAGAGTGAAGGATCACGATCTACCTGTTCAACCACTCAGACAGGGATGGGACAACCGAGAGACAGAAAGGGAGGAGGAGACACCAAGACCAGGAAGAGCTGGGTGTGTAGGGTGTAGCTCACCAGAGGCACTAATGTCAAAGTTACAAGGAAACAAGACTAAGAGTCTATAGCCATACTAGCGGCTCGGTGAGGCTGTACTTTTGAGCTAAATGTTAACGGCAACATGCTCCCAATGACAAAGCTAACATAATGATGATTTAGCAGGTAATGTTTTCAATGTTTATCATCTTAGTAGTGTGTTAGCATGCCAACATTTGCTAATTATAACTAAAATAGGTGTTTAGTCATAAGTATAGGACAAATTACACTTTTGACCTGATACAGTAATGGCGCTGGAGGAAAAGTTCATCGGTCACCAAAGTTATTACAATTCATCCCGAGAAGAACACAAACGTATGACCCAAATTTCACGGCAATCCATCCAATAGCTGTCAAGCCCTTTAACTCAAAATCACAAAGGCCGGGCACCCTAAGGGTTACGGTGCCGACCACGAACGTGCTCCCTCTCCCCTCATTTACTGTCATCTTTTGACTTTGAACTACCTTGTAAAAGGTATGAAATTGTTTAGAGACAAAAAACAAAGCCACAACGGTCCCCTGTGAAGTTTTTAAGATACATTTTCTGGCAACTATGAATGTCTATACAAAATCTTGTGGCAATCCATTTAATAGATGTTGATATATTTCACTAAATTAGTGAAAACTTGGACCTGCTGGTGGCCCTAGAGGAAAAAGTCAGTTGAATACCAAGTCATTAGGATTCATCCTCTGGGAACCATGAATGTCTGTACAAAATTTCATGACAATCCAGCCAATCAATTTTGATATATTTCCATCTGGACAAAAGTATGGGAACAGACTGACCATCCGACCAGCTAAAAGAACCCTGGTAATTATAAGCTTTCATTTGTGAACGTCATTTTTTTCAGTTTTTTGGTGCTATGTCTGAGAGCAGCCCATGATACACACCGATGGGGACCTCTAAGAGTGGTGACTCAGCTAAGCTCGAGTGCTTTCAGTTGCTGACTCAACCCCTGAAATTCTGCACCTTCGTCACAAAACGCTGTCCTCTGCTTTTCATTCTTCTTCCTCTTTCATCCCCTTTCACACCCTCCTCCTCCTCCGAGCCTCCGCAGTCTCCTCTGTCCTGTCTGCGCACTTCGCTGAACTCTGATGAAGACACACTACGGGGCGTGGGCAGAGACGAGGGCAATCTATTACTCTCACTCTCCTTCCCGTCCCGCTAAGCCGCCCCTCTTTCCTTCTCCTGCTGAGTAATTCCCTGTCTCTCTAACTGTACCCCGTATGTCTCCCCTCCCACCTTTTCCACTTTTCACCTTTAATACCAAAACCTCTGCTCTCCGGCGCCTTTCCCAGCAAGCTATCATAAGGATGCGTGTGTGTTTGAGCGTATGTGTTTTTTCCTTGATGGGTGCTGCCTTGGCCTCTAATCTCTCGTCTGGTTAGATGTAATTAGAGCTAATGAAGATTCCCTGATCCTCTGAGCGACTCGTCCCCCTGGGCCACGACAGCGTGGAAAACTAAAAAGAGCCGGGGAGCAGAGGAGCACTGATAAAAGAGACACAGGCTCGTTTAGCACAGCTGATAGCTATGTGTTGTTCTGCATGTGTGCGTGTGAGTATTTGTCTGCGTGAGTCTGTCTGTGTGTGTGCATGCTTATTTGTTTAGAAAGATTGATTCCCTGCTGATGCTGCGAGCAGCAACGTGATTACCTTGGCTCATAGCGAAGTGTTGTCGTGTGCATGTGCGTGTGTGTGCGGTTAAGCGTCTGCGCCGGGGGATTGGCAGAGCCCTTGCAGACTTAGGGCCAGTTGCAGAAAGCAGTAGACAGGCATAATCCTTCATAGCCATCCTAAACACTTAAATACACAGTGTAGCAACTCCCCTAAATCTGACAAGGCAGAGGCAGACACGGGCACGTCCACGCATGCACGCACGCACGCTCGCACGCTCTCACACACACACACACACACACACACACACATCTTGGCCTTACACCAAGAGGGGAAAAAACCCTGTAGGCTCCCCTGACATGCAACTCTTCACATTTCCCCGCAGAGACCGCCCTCCTCCTCCCCCTCTCCCCTAGTGGGGGAAGCTTTGATGCCGGCGCTGAAAGGGTCTACTTACATCCCAAATCTCCAGGCTACGTGATCGTCTGTGATCCAGCTGGGGGAAGAGAGAGAGAGAGAGAACGATGAGAGGGTTACAAAGGAAAGGGAGAGCGTGAGCGGAAGAGAGACTTGTGTGACTGCAGAGGGGAAAAGCTGTGCAGCTGTAGCTATTAATAAGCCGAGAGTGGAAAGAGAGAGTCGAGCCCGGAGATTAAGGCTCTGTCCCAATTCTCATTCCACCGCCTCCTCTCCTCGGCCTCTTCCCCTTTTCCTCACCCCTCTAACTACCCTCCAAACAAATAATGCCTTTCCTATTCACCACAAGAACTGGAGAGTCTGAGGGGGCGTTTTACTGTTTAAAGATGTGCTGATAATTGCCAATTTTGATCACATAAAATCTTATGACGGAAGGAGCCTGTCTGGAGCTGGAATGAGGCCAGTGCTCAGGCCCTCTTTGAAAGGAAAGACATTAGACAGAAGATGCGCTGTTGCTGGCTGAAAAAATATAAACATTATGTGGTATCTGAACCGCTGGCTGTACTCACCACCAGGCTCCTGCGGGGCCATAGTAACCCTTTAGCAGCGGCAAAGAGGCCATGACCAGCGGCACCCCCCATGCCATCAGATGGTACAACCTGATAAAAGGCAGACATTTATTTCATTATGAGCACCAGGGAGCTTTGCCCCTGAGGGAAAAAACCCTATAAACTAAATCAATTATTTTCTTCTTCAGTTCATCCCTTTGTTGGCACTCACATCTGGGTCATTTTTCAGGTGCAGACAAATGCCTATACAGCCAGACTGCCAATTACTCATGGTGATATAAACCATAATTACCCTCACTGATGTGGAAAAGAAGATTTGCAGAGGAGATGTCTGCATCAAAGGATGCAGATTCTCAATCAGCGGGTACTAGTGACTACAACATTTGAGGACAAAGCTGACTAAACTGTGTGAAAAAAATGTTTTTTTCAACTGTATTGCACAAATAGCCTATTTTTAAAGAAAAAAGGTTAGGAAATCTGAAGTGGCTCAAACTGGCTATCACTGAAAAATGATAGGATCAGTGACCGCTTTCTAAGAAGTTCGAAAAGTCTCAATCACTGAACATGGCTCCGTGTGTGTGTGTGTGTGTGTGTGTGTGTGTGTGTCAGACAGATGAGACGTGCGCTCCAGTGTCTTGGGCATCGGTGTGGGCGTCGATACTTTATAGAGCGTACAGCGTCGTCCGGTCAATAGAGTGGAAGTCCTGCCCTGACTTGTTCCAAGTGTGGTCAATCGAGCAGTGGCGACACGGCTGACACACACTCAATCCCTCTAGAGATGTCCGCCACACACACACACACACACACACACACTTTCTCGCTTTTATTTCGCTGGGGCACAGTCCCCCCTCTCTGCCCCCATCTGATGGACAGCAGTGTGCGAGTGTGTGGGAGGTGGTGGAGAACGAGAGATGGCTGGTGGTTTAAATAGAACAGAATAGTGAGAGAGAGAGAAACAAAACAGGACAACAAGGGAGAAAGAGGAGAAAAAGGAAATGGTGCTAAAAATGAAAAAGCAATCAAGTGAGTGAGTAAAGGAGAACAAGAGAGCGCGGGAGGGAGAGTGAGAAAGAGACACAGACAGACAAAGAGAGAGACAGAGAGAGAAAGTCTGTGCGGTGGTGGGAGGAGAGATACATAGTGAAATCAGTGTGTCAGTTCATGCCGTGACGTTGGGGGGTGGGGGTGGGGGGTGGCGGCTTGTCAGGAAATCAATGTTGAGAGCTCGCAGACCCAGACACACCGACATGCTGCAGCACACACACTGCACACTCGCAGCGCTTTGAGAGGGAGATGACGAGGTCCGGAGCTTCGCGCAACATGGGCTTAATGAGGCACAGCAGGACTGCTCCGCGCTCTGCATTTCACACACCTGCACGCACACCCACACACGTGCATGCACGCTACCTCATATAGAAATCTCTCTCGAGGCTCAATCTCATTTCTCACCGCCTCACACCACTTGGCTGAATCTGCCCTCAAACACACATAAACATGCATGCACGCACGCACGCACGCACACACACACACACACACACACACACACACACACAAACACGCTTCCCATCCTCTCTTGCATCCACTTCAATCACTCTTAGATCATCCAGCCTCGGTTCTCCATCTCCTCTGGCGATTTGTTCGTTTATAAACCATCAAACTGTGCCGTCACAGTGTGTGTGTGTGTGTGTGTGTGAGAGAGAGAGCGAGACAGGGTGGGAAGTTGGGTTAGGGGGCTGAGGGGTATGTGCATGCATGCAAAGCCACATACCCGCCTGCCTAACACATACAGCTTATCTATGTGCAGTCAATACACGACAACCCCCCTGACGCCCTGTCTTCACTTCGCTCTGACCTATTAAGCGCGGGGCTGTTTTTTCTTTGCGTCAAGTGTGACCGGATCCACGCAAAAGACACGTCCTCTTCCCACTTAGTCCCTCTGGACCCATGAGAGGTATGTAGCTGACAAGGCTCTGAAGCAAGCCGATTTAGGCCCCCTAGCCTGCCCCCTTCTCTGTGCCCATAAAGCCGTCTCCGTCTGAGTTATACCACCATTATATCGTCTGGCTTATTGCTAATCAATGCAGGGAAACTCCCATGGGGGGGCTGCACCTCCCTTTACCGGCCCAACCCCTCATAAACAGAAGGGTATGAGGGGTGTGCACACCTAAGCATACATTGTGTGAATAATTTATATATATTTTTTTAGAATATGCGTTTGTGTCACAAAGCTCTGCGCTAGGCATGGAAAACGAGGAAATTTCTATCACACACACACACACACACAAATTCACACTTGCGCTGTGGAGAGTGCTCATGGGAGTTTGAGTGACAGAAACACAGAGCCACAAAGCGTGAAGACGGGTGCGCACACACACACACACAAACACACGCTTAACGGCTGACACTCACTCCCTTTTCAATTAGTGTCGGCTGGCTGGAACAGAATGGGGGGGGGGCTGTCAATGCTCTGCAGGGAGACACATGCTCTGGGAGACCAAACACAGGCACATACACACATGCGGAGGGAAATGGCCACAACAAAACGAGACAAACGAAAGGAAGACACAGAGGTGGACACAGAGAGGCAGAAAACGACTTGTTTGTGCAAATGAGGAAGGAACAGTTTGCTTAAAGTTCAAATAAGTAGTTGATTAATTAATTAGTGGATCGTCAGAAAAACAAATCTGCAAATAATTTGATAATCAATTATACATTTAAACAATTTTATAAACAAAAATGCCTATCATTCTCTGGTTCCAGCTTCTCCAATGTGAGGATTTACTACTTTTTCAATTTTAAAAGATTGTAAATTTAATAACTTTGGGTTTTGGACTGTGGGATGGACAAAACAAGACATTTCAAATCGAAATATATATTTTCTTATTATATAAACATAATCAGTAAATCAATAATGGAAATAATTGTTAGTTGCAACTCTAGTCATCTACTCACATCTCATATCTGTTGGTGCTTACTTCTTGGACCAGGTTGAGGTACAGGTTCAGAGTGATGAGGCAAACCCAGGCCAAGGCACTCCAGTCTGCAGAGACACACACACACACACACACACACACAGATAAAAAAACAAGGTCAAATTACAACACAGCTCCTGTGCCAAGCATGCACCTGCAATTGTGTGTCCAAACACACACATACCGTATGTATGACAGTGTGTGTGTTTGTGCGTGCGTGTGTTCCACTTTTGATAAATGAAGGCCCATTCTGCAGTAATATGAGGGAAACCTGTGGCTTAGGGTGATGGATGAGAGGGGGGCACTCGGTGAGAGATAATGATGAACTGTGAAAAAGCAGAGGGAGATAACGCAGGAGTGGGAGCGAGAGAAGAAGAAAGGAGGAGGAGAGCGGGGTGCGGGGGTGACGAATTTAGAGTGGACTAGAGCGAGTGTAAAGAAACTGAAAAGGAGGGAAGAAATGAAGAAAGGGAAAGGAAGGCAAAGTCAGCAGAGGGTGAAAAAAATGAATGTATTTTAGCGAGACCAGGAAGAGAGTCTAGAAAGCTCACTTCCCTTGTTCTGTCCTCGTATTCAGCCCTTTTCCTTTGTCTGTGTGTGGGTGTGTGTGTGTGTGTGTGTTTCTGTTGCCAGGACAGGCAGGGCTGGTCGTCACAATGATGAATTCTCTAAGCGACATACTCAGCTTACTCAGTTTCACACAACAAACCCCCACCACATGCACACACAAATATACAAAACACACACTCCTTTTACACTCAAGGAACTTTTAGGATTAGTGTGCCGTGACTAAGAAAGAAGGAGGCTGGCTGTCTATGCCATTATCACAACAAATCACTGTCATTGTGATGGCAAACGCGTCTTGCATAACCAGACAGCAGGCGAAGCCTTGCTTTAACTTGACAACACACGGCTCAGCTTCACCACCTGTCCTGACGCTGCCCCTGCTACCATCTTCCTCCATTTCAAACACATTTCATAACATTTTATTGGTCAGAGTTAAAAGCTGAGCTGTGCTATGCAGCTCCCACTAGACTTGACGCTTCGTAACAGAACAAAGTGCCTGTTCACCCGGTGTTTATGTACAGCCGTTTGTCCTCAGCGTGAGGATCCTCAAGATAAACCGAGGTGACAGGCACCAGCCCTGCAGCACTAACTCACCACCCATTACCCTGTATCTATGTGTGTGACTGTGTGTGTGTGTGTGTTTGTGTGTGTGTGCGCTTGTGTGTCTGTCTGCAAGACCAATAAAACAAGCCTGGTGTCGTATTAGCAGCCAGTCTTAACTAAGAATCCTTATGCTAATCATGGCTAAAGGAGCTGTAACTGCAACAAATGCCAGCAATGCAAATAAGACCAAGATATTTAATGTAAAAACAGTCCCGCCTCATCAGTCTGTATCACAAAGAAATCTTCCCACTATCTGTAGATGTGCGTGATTAACCCGAATGAAATGCTGGAGGCCTGTACTGTCATTGGAGGAAAACCATCTCCTCATACAGGGAACTGTGATGAAACACTGAGGCGTCTGGTTTGAGGGCGGTATACTCAATGGCTGCAACGAGCCAGTAACTAAACAGCATGGCTCTTGACTCCCCTGTATTACACCATCGTCACAGGTGTGGTATTCTTGCTATGTGTGTATTCACACACCCATACTCCTAAATGCTCCTAAATGATGAGCAGGTTTAACTGATTCATTACCACCCTTGACAGCTGCTGTATATCCAAACAGCAAGTAAATATCCCTCCCCTTTTTTTTTGAGAACTTCAGAATAGGGTGCACAGGCCGAGTTGACGAAATTAATTCAGTAAAAGACAGGAGGATAGGCTTTTACACACACAAAACAGTCCCTACATTAAAATTGAAATAGCAATACCTTAAGAGACAATAACCATAAACTCAATGTTAAATGCAACAGAACGCATGTAACCACAGATATAATATACAGTAAGATATGATGAGAAAAACAGGATAAAGCTTTAAAAGAGCTGGACTCACCGATGTCTGAACCTTTTCATCAGCATTTCAGAGTACTGAATTGAATTTTCAGTTGTTTGTTTTTTTTAAAATAAACATCAGCAGGGTTTGGTAGTCTTTTTGACCAATGGCAGTGACTTAACAATTTGTTATTTAAAAAAATCCATTTATCACTTTCAAAAGCTCACTTTCAAGCCCGTATCTCCTCCAGAAACAACTCCCCAATGTTGCATTTCAAATAAGCTCTCTAGGAAAGATGGTGCTATAAGCTGGAGCAATCAGTGTCAAGGCACATTTTGTTCTCAAGCCAAAAAACGAAACGACAAAGTAATATTATTTCCCACTGTGATATATGAGCTCTTCAACATGTCTTTGTTGAATATCTGCTCTTCCTTTGCTGGCTTACTCAACTCTATTGTTAAAAGTGTGCCAGTGGGTAATTAATAAGGTTTTGTCTCACCAAAGTACGTTAGCCACCAGGCCTGGAAATCACAAAGCGATCCCTCTGGATGTGACTCACCCTGGGGAAGAACAGCACAGGGAAAGAATTTCACAGACCACCCAAAAAAGCCACTATGTGTGTGTTTAGTGAAACAGACAAGAGTAACTCACCATGACATATGCCACGCTGTCAAAGAAGGCAGCTACAGTCAGGCTGAGAATCATCTTCTGTACAGTGAACATGAGAGGAAGACATGAAGAGGGATTCTCTAACAAAACATCCCTAGTAATTATCCCAGTGAATTTGTATTCACTTAGAGAGAAGGGCAAATTATAGATCAAATGATCACTGATGTGGCTGACAGCTTGGCATATGACGTCCCTGCTGACAACTCCGTGAAAATATCACAGGGGAGAGAGTCTCCTTAATGCCTTCTATACAAATTGAAGTCATTATATTTTATATGAAAAAAATCAATAACCTGTGTGCTACAGAATTTTGAGAGGGTAGTTTTGATGCACACCAGTTTCAGTCTTAACCTGATTTTGCCTATAGGTGGTTACAATCTGTGGCTTTGGTGGGTATATAAAGAGACAGATAGATACACACAAACGCACACATAAAGGGTTGTCCCTTTATCAATTTATGTCCAAAAATGACCCTGCCAAGACTACAGAGAAGGAGGAGGGAGAGGAGGCAGAGAAGAAGAAAGAATAAGAGAGCAGTAGGGCCAGAGAGCACTAAAGACTATTGACTGGCGGATATCCTTTGTAAGGGGTTGGAGGTAAGGACAGGGTTTATTTTGGTGTGAGAGGGGCAGAGGAGGAAGAGGAGGAGGAGGTGAGGCCACTCTGTGCAACCTGGTCCGGAAGTGATAGGATCCATCAGAGCGCCACTTTAAGATGTCATTTACTTCAGATTAGGAGGATAACGTGGAGCGCTGCTAAACCTGACAGACCTGCTGGATTGGCTTCAAAGACAAACACTGATTTACTTTAGAAATTCAAAATCCTTTTGGGTCAAAGAAAACATATTTATGCGGAAGAAAAAGAACATCTAACTAATATTATTCAGTGTATAGTCAGACTTCAAGTATAATGCAGACCTCATTTGGAGAGGGGAAAAAGCACAAGACGGCGGCCATTATCACAGAACGACCATGAGTCAATTAACTCCACAATTTATTAATTTGTGCATTTTAATTGGGTTCAACAATGCCAAGATTTGCCTTGGCTAATTTGACATATTTCCGGTGGCAATGAAGCAAACAGAAATGGGAAAAAAAGTCAAAACATACTGCACACTGCAGTGCAAATTTACCTGAGCCAAAGAGTGATACCTGCGCAGCAGCCAGATCACAAGCAGCATGAAAATACTGTGGAGAGAGAAGAAATACACCAGTGAGATATTTCTTGCTAACTGCAAGGGCAACAGTTTGAGCACGACAGGTCAATTACTGTTGTAACGATGATTTACTGTCCTACTGCATAGAAATGCATCATAACAACTCCAAACACTTATTCCCGCAGGCTCTCTTGTAACCCTTCCTCTAACTCCTGATATTCTTTAGTTTGTAATATCACTGACCATTAGAGCAATACCTGTTTAGACTAAAACCTGCCAATGACCTGCTCTGCAACATTTGAAGGAGTGAAGTCCCTGGCCAAACTGTTAAGATGCAGTTCATCAAATGACCATTAGATGCCACCTCCAAAATCACAGCTAACTAAGGAAACAAATGGGAAAACCTCTAAAGACTTATTTTAAGCCATTTTTTTCCTGAAGACATTAAGGTCCCAACATACTTTTTTCCTTTGTTCTAAGGTTTAAACATTTTTTTTAAATTAAACTGACATGTAGTTCTATAGTTAATAGCCCTGTGCCTGGGTTTGAGATAAATCATTTCATTAGAAAACAACATTTTAAATGCAAATCTTAAGCGCTAATGCTGCAGTTAGGTCTACAGTACTACTTTTTATGATCAGTATAGACTTAAATTACTATTTACTGAATTTCTGCCGTTCAGGGTGTGGCTAATACAACAACACGGCAAACCACAGCCTATAAAATTAACACAAAGTTTAAACCAACACATCTTAGAAACAGCCTCAACAAATATTATAAGCTTTACAGAGATGGTATTTATCACAGCTTTACTGTAAAGGGTCACATTAGTTTGCGCAAGTTAAAAAGGGGCCCTGTGTTAACATTCAGTGTCACTCAGCAAAACGCATTGTGTGTATCCTCGATGACCAAAAACAAGTCCGGTGCATTTCCTTCCTCATAAAAATTTTGGAAAGCATTTTAAGTATTTTAAATCCAGCGTTGTTTACATCTATGTCTACTAGCTTGCAGTCTTCCTCTTCTGTCTTTGCTGGCACATTGCAGCATATCTTGGCGTGTTACCACCACCTGTAGATGAGGGAATAGTGTGAAGCCACGGGTAGGCCTGTGCATCACGCCGCCCGCGTACACGTGCGTCCTTATGCATATGCACAAAATAAACTTAAACGGGGACCCACTCATTGAAAAACAGCTTCATGGCTCAACTAGAGGTCTATTGTCCTAGACCTATTTTGTAGTTCATTTTTCCACCACCCACCCCGACATCTATAACAAAATTTGACACTGAAAAATACCTCTTTTTAGATGTTACATGTGACTCGTGATGACACACTTTTGTAAAAGTGATATCATATCCGATTATACTTAGACCATAGCCAACTATATATCAAGTGTATACCTATTGCTATGAACAGTTAAACTACTTGATGTGAAATAAAAGTCAAGGGTTTACGACAAAGTATCATTTGAGAAAGAATAATTTGAGGAAAAATTTACCATCCTACTAGTGAGAAGGTTCCTGTGGCTCGTTTTACTGATAAAATCACCACCTGTAAATCAGAAACAATACATTACTATATGGCTCATAGCCACAAATCATAAAAACAACGTGTTAAAATGTATAGTTGGCATATGCAGTACTTACTCTATGTGATGTTTTTGTTTTAGTGCAATACAAATTCTATACAGCCATCATTCTAATTATAAGCTTAGAAATGACTGGGTTGACAAGACTTCATTTGTTCAAGCGTGTCTTTTGTGTGTTTGTTTACGTGTGTGCAAACAAGTAGGTATCATAAAATGGAAGCTGCAGACACTACAGGCAACCCGAGCATAACAAATGCAAACATGTGCGATGTACGGACACCTAAAACCTCTATGGTGTTTATGAAGAGCCCCTCCACATGTATTTGACCCATTTTAACATGCTAACAAGCGGAGTGAAATTAAATACAGATGTGTTAACAGGGCGAGAACCTGACAATCCGCATATTTTGTGCAAAGCAACATCCAAGCTGAAACTGATCCGAGAGCTACTCGAGTAACGCAAAAGGAAAGGAAAAGAACGAAGGAATGAAAAGAATAAGAAACGTGTGAGTCAGTCCTGTAAGCTTCAGGGAAAATGAAGGGGTAGGCACTCATCTTGCATGCAAAATAGAGGCGGGCACGTCCGCACTATCAGCTGTGCAACATCACTGCTGTGGCATTTCGCGCACAAAATCATACACCTGAGCAGGCACAACAAAGGACTACCTTCGATCAGTCTGATAACCTGAAATCCCCTCTGCAGAAACACTTCTGTGTCATGTGTTGCCCCATAGATGGAAAACAGGGACATCTATTGCAAAAAAGCCAGGAAATGTGGCTGTTTGTTTTACTAAATGTATGGAAGTGGCTTTGTAGTTTTATTTAGTGATTTGTTTTTGCAGTGATGTAAGACTTCTGGATACATTTACATCGCACAGACAGAAAAGATTTAATTTACTTAGAGAAATAGTCTACAGACAATTTTTCTCTGAGGCCTTTGACCAGTTTATTACTGTTAAAAGTACATTTGAATGATGGCTCCCAACATGGAACTGCAGGAGTGTTAAAAAGGCTCAGACTCTGCACTTTGTTACAAATTGTTTCATAAGGGGTACTGGATAGCTCAGTCGGTAAAGCTGCATGTCAATCCCCCATCTCTCGCCCACATTCGCTGTCTCTCTTCAGCTGTCGCTATCAATAAAGGCCAAATAAATACTTAAAGACAAACTGTTTCATAAATAGTGCACGAGTCATCTTGCTGTTTGAAGTTTATTACGCTATTTTTGGAATGGATTCTTCTCCCCGTGATATGCAAGTCAACATCTGTGTCATGGTTATCAGGGGCAAATACTTTATCATAAGTTACCCTCTAGTTTTCATCCCTACTAAATACCGAAAAAATGAAGAGCAATAAACTTGAAGTCAAGACAGCCTCATCATATTAACAAAGTTCCAACTGTTCACTTCGAATGAGTAAAGTAATTAGGGCAGCAACTAACAATTATTTACTATCAATAAATCTGCTAATTATTTTCTCGATTATTCATCTGGTCTGCAATACCACAATCCATTAAGGCTCATTCATTCAATTGCATTGAGCAGAATTGAAAATCAAGATTAAATCCCAAATGGTGCAAGTAGGCCTAGTTAACATCTAAAACTGTTAACTCGGCCTGAATCTTGGACAGTCCAGATTTAGGAACAGGATATAATTTTCTATCGGAGCAAAGAACCCACTGATTCATTACTTAAATCTGTGTCAATTTGTTGTTAAACTGACAAAGAGGATGTTGAAGGCATGTCAGCAGCACATGGGATTTGGATGCATAAACATTCGTGTTCACTTTTGCAGAGATTGAAAAACTGATTACAAGCATGCGTGAGTAGTGAACAAGATGGGAGAGTATGGGGAACAGATGGATGTATGAATACTTTAATTTAGGTTTAATTTGAAGTGCGATACCAAACTCATACTGGTATAGCTGACTTGGTTAAACGTGATCCATCTGTATCGGGGTCAGACAGACAGTGTAAGGGACATTGTAATCGATTGCTTGCAATTGGGAATGACTGCTTGTCGGTAAAGGAGAGATTGGGGCTTAAGGCACCTACTCACATTAACAGGTTCACTGCACCAGAGACAGCACTGGTTCTTTAACTAATCTGCCTATATGTCAGCCTTGATTCAACAACAAGCTACAACTGATCTGAGCCGGATATTTCCTAACAAGGTTATTCTAAATATACGGGGACTATTGAAAGGTTTATCATCAGCTCGTACACAAATCCTCACGGTTTGGACTCAACACCACAACCATCTGTAGTTAGCTAGGTTTGTCAAGCTCTTGATGTGCAATTTGTGTGCTTGACACTTTGCCAGAGAGGTGTTTGCTCAAACCTTGGGAAGCTTTCAGTAAATGGTTGGTGTTGAATGACAAGAACAATAATATATTTATTTGGCTGATGCTTTTGTCAAAAGCAACTTACAATAAGTGCGCATTCAAACGTCACTGGAACAAGAGCTAGAAAGTGCATCCCTGCCAAACAAACAGCGTGTTCAGTGTTTTGTGTGAAAAGCATGGTTTTCAGTCTAAAGCAAAAGATGGGTAGTGACTCTGCTGCCTGCTAATTCCACCACTGTGGGGCCAGGACAGGGAAGAGTCATGACTAAAAGAAGGGAACACAAGGTCCTTATACTGACAGAGTGGCCAGTTGTCCAGAGGCAGTGGAGCCCAATGGGTGCACCGGGGTGCAGCGTTTCACAGTCGCTGACAGGTAAAGCATTGACTGAATATACAGTCTACGGTATAAAGGAGCAGTTCCCTCAGTCCCACATGGGCGAGTCTTGAACAGGATGTGTGCTGCGACAGGGAACCAATGCCGTGAACTGACAAGTGGAGTGGTGTGGGGAAAGTTAGGGAGGTTAAACACCAGGCGGGCAGCAGTACTCTTTACAAGCTGCAGAGGTCTGGTGGTGGACAGCTAGGGGCTTCAGCAAGGAAGGAGTTGCAGTAGTCCAGGCAGGAGGTGACAAGCACCTGAATGAGCACCTGCACCATCTCTCTGGTGAGGGAGGGGCAAATCCTCCTGCTATTACACAGGAGGAATCTACAGGAACAGGCTACTGCTGCTCAAACCATGGTTATATATTTAAAACCTCCCTGACACAGTCTCAACAACATCTAAACAGCATAAGCTTCACAAAGTTAGTATTACGTGTCACTGAATTGGGCTGCCTTAGTAATGTACAGTGGTGGAAGATGTATTCAGATCATTTTCTTTTGTAAAAGTAGAAATACCCCACTATAATAAAAGTCCTGCATCCAATATTTTACTTAAGTAAAAATATACAAGTATTATCAGCATAATATACTTAAAGTACCAAAAGTAAAAGTACTCATTGTCCCGAATGTTTCATATTATTATATTGCTGGATCCTTATTGTTGATGCATTAACATGATATAAATACTTTAATATTGCACAAGGCAGGGGAAATATGAACTGCTTTATATACTGCTTGGTATGTTCCTCTATAACAAGGCACTGTATTTGACACCAGTTTGCAAAATCTTAATCTGCAAAGTAACTAGTAACTATGTAGCTGTGAAATAAATGTGGCGGAGTAAAAAGTGAAATATTTCCCTCAGAAATGGAGTAAAGGCATAAAATGAAATAATAGCAACAAATTTTAAATACTCGAGTGAAGTACAGGCACCTTCACTAAGTAAAGAAATTGAGTAAATGTACTTTAGTTACATTCTTCCACTGATCTCATCGTGCACTCGCTAAACAGGTTCACCTATCGTATCAAGATAAGAAACTTTAATTCGGTGATTATCTTATTCGCACTATCCACAACAGACAGACATGTTTCTGCATGCATGCCTGAGGCTCACATGTCAAATAACTGGTTGGCTGGTTAACACTGAGGAACGAAAACACTGTTTCGTTAAGCATGAGGGACAATGGCTAAAAGACACGTAGCTGGTAACGCTCAGATCAGTTAGCTTGTCAGACACAACTGCGTAATGTTAGCTCTCCATTAGCAAGGGAACCAGTGCAGCTTTCTGTGGGCTCTTTTAATTAACGTTAGTTGCAATATAACGTTATTATTATTATTGTCAGGCCAATTAACGCAGCTAGCATCTTAGCCGGATGACTGACAGCTCAGTTGTACAGTTACGGTTTAGCATTAGGAACCATGCAGGTGCCAGGCCTCCGTTCATCCACGTATCTTTCGATAAATCAATAAACAATCAGGTCGAGTAAAAAAAAATAGGCTACATTTAATTATAACGTTAAGTAAGCTAACGGTGAAAGGTTAGGTAGCTAACTAGCTAACTAATTAGCTAAATAGCTCAAACTGAGTTTACAGTTACGTTAGCTACTTACGCATCGATAGTCTTCTGAATGTGTATTAAAAAATACGCAGCGTGAATCGTTACTCATTGACTTTGGATTTTCACTGTCCATGTTGAGTCACAATGATTGTGAGATAATTTCGCTTCAGTTTTTTTGTTTTGCTGTGCCTATTTTATTTTTGACTTCCTGTTTCTACCGTGCGCACAAAGGGACAGAAAGAACCACTGGCCGTCAGTCAAGTGAGGTTTCTTAGGAATGTGACTTGTACATTAAAACTTTTTTTTTTTTAAGTCTCACTGCATATTTGTTGTACTTTGCTTTGATATATAAGAAACAATACGGTGTGGAAAAAGATCCCATCCATTGTGGTCTTTTAGGTGGTTTTCAAGACATCAGTCAGTGGTGTATTGTAAATAAATAGATTTACTCAAAACCTCTGAATGCTTCTTCCACCACTAATATAAGCTGGGAAACTTTGGTCAAACACCTCAAAAATCCCGGTGTGTACAACTTAATTAGGGGCTCATTATTAAAAACATTAAGAAAAGGCTTCATGATAGCATCTTCAGCAAGACGTTCTGTGTCCTCCTTGTCCTCCAGTGTTTTGAGATTGACACTACATATGAGACAGTAAAAGAACTTAAGTGTCTGGCATCCACCTTAAGGTAAATGATAAGGTTATCTCGGTGGATGGTTTTAGAAACCAGTTACCTCATTTACAGTCAAATGCAGAAAGGAATGTTACCTGTGTCCTGAATGTGGACAGGTGGACGCAGGTGACATTCCTTGCTGCACTGCATTGCATTCTGTAAATAGCCTGAATCAGAGAAAAGAAAGAATTTTCTGTGTCTCTTTGAAAATGCTTGGGGAGTATTTCTCCAGTTGTAAGGCGTTATCTGGATTTCCAACAGAGTTTCAAAGTTTTAGGGTTTCTCTGAAAAGAGCCAACAGGACAATATTCAAATCAGTTAAGTCATTTTGTTAAGTCACTGGTGATTGTAAGTATTGACTCAAAAGTGTCAAACTTGTTCACAGAATGTTTCCTATATTTTCAACACATAGCAATGATTTGAATAAATCTTACATGACAGAATATAAAATACAGTTGTACTCCAAATATTGGTATTTTGGAGTATAGCTGTATAATATGAGACTACATCCAATCAACTATCAACTATTCGCTTTAGTGGTATGTGTCCACTATGGCATGTACACTGAGAGTGAATTTCTATTCCCTCTGCTATTGTCTTTCCAATGAAAAGAGGCAAATTATTATGATCAACAAGAGATATGTATATGTGTGTGTGTATGAGAGAGAAAGAGAGAGAGAGAGAGCGAGAGAGAGAATGAGTGGAAAGTGGGTGTGTTGCACCCTATTGACCTACTGTGACACTGAAACTCCAGCTGCACCCATTTCCCTCTGTGGCCTTTGAGGGCTGTCACTGTCAGTTACTCAAACAACAATGAGGGAAATCTGTAATTTATTTTTCCCTACTGGCAAGGTATTACATAAAACAACACTTGCATGCATGCATGCATGCACACAAACACGAGTGTGTCTTTCTTCTAACTATATTTAAATGTAAAAATACAAAGCAAACTTAACTGATTTCAGTGCATAATTGTAATTGTCATAGGTATCCCCAGACTGCAACATGATATGTTTACTGTGTGAAGCTGATTTAGTTGTTTAGTTTCAGAGTTCAGGTTGTTCAAGGTGTTGTCTCGTTCAAACGTAACTGATAGGCAACATTCCTCAACCTGCAGGTAATTCTGAATCCACCTCTCTCTTTCAACACATTTAATATTGCTAATGGCCGAGGGTATACCCATTGTGTCTCTAAATCTGATTTTTGTTTCCCCTTATGAGGTGATGCCAATAATACTACAGTGTCCTAAGTTGATGATATCATTCAACAGGATCTAGCTCAAACACAAACGTCAAAAAAATAATAAAATGATCCAATTCCGAAACAAAATGTCTGGATGTTTTAGGTGCAGTAATGAAACATTATCTTAACTAAAATTAAACTCTTGATTGGAGTAGATGCTGTATCCAGTTGATAAGAGGAGGGCAACAGCAGAGACTGACTGTGTTTACATGCTGTCTATGAATAGAAATCATTTTAAAAAGAACTCTGTCAGATAAAACCTGTTTTCTAAACTGAAGGGATCGAACCAAGGATACTCCCAAGAAGAGATGCAGAAAATAGTGTTTCTGTCCTGATGCTTTGTTTTAACATTTTGGCAGTGTATACTGCCTACCTTAGTCCTTTGTTCAGAAATTACAGTCAAACGAAATGACGACTCAGTCTGATTATCAGGCTTCCTTGGTCGTGAGGAAAAAATATTTCATTTCCAACTGTTATAGTTAGAATGTGAAATACTTGAGCATGAAGAAACATAAAGACACCCAGAAGGTGTTTTATACCATACAAGATGTATAAAACATGCTATTTGACCTGTAATGTGTCAGGTATTCCCTGTACTAAAACCGCACTATGGAGAATAGGGGTAAGCAGAAACCTATAAATCAGACACATTTGTCAGTCAGTTTTGTGCTGTCTGTTCTGTAACGTAAAGCCTAATTTTTTTTTACCATAACTGCATTCATGAAAAAAATAATACATAACAAATGAAGCATGTATGTATAAAAGTTTTATTTTAGAAACAAATATCAGTACAAAAATGGTGCAGAAGGTGCATACAAAAGCATTTGCTTGTTTCGACAGATGGACTTCGCCAGTAATACCATAATAGCAAATAAATGACAATAACAACAAAGCATCTCGTGGAAGCCCTCATTATTCTCTATGGAGATGCTATCACTTGATTCTGGTTCATTGACCATGTAGGACATTAGGAGATCACAGGCAGCTACAGTAAGCATCTGCCTCCTTCCATGCCAGCACAATTTAAAGATACAGACACATGCATCTGAACACACCGACATCATCAGCAACACAGTGAGGAAGCGAAATCTTTTGTCGGTATACCCCTCGAGAGGGGCGGTTCAAAGGACAGGTCCTGCAGTTCATACAGTCCACTTTTTCTCCAACTTTGAAATAACATTTGGCTCTCAAACATACCGAGGGAGGTAATAAATTAGACATTAAATAAAAGGTTTAAATATGTGTCATTTGTGTATCACAGGAGCTGAATGCACGAGGTGTACAACACTGTGGAGTGCAAAACATGAGTTTGGTGTTAAGTACAAATGCTATATTCAGGCTCAACACATCAACAGTCAATACCACAGAGTAGACCAACACCATGTAGCCCTATTGAGAGAAATAAGCTGCCCCTTTTCTCTACCATTCAAATGTTTGTCCACACATTTCATCAGTAGTAACAGCAGCAGCAGCAGCAAAAAGGCCCATTGAGAGAAGTCAGTTCAGCCGGTCTAATCGAAAACTCTGAGCTTTCAGTTCACCCGAGCTTACTGGCCCCATCCTCCGATTCCAATCTCCTTTTTGTAGCGCTTGGTCAGAGAGTTGGCCTGCACTGTGAGCTTGGACAGCACCCCTTGCAGCCCGGTCAGGTGGTACTGGAACTGCTTCTCCAGATCCTCGTCCTCTTCGTCGTCCGAGGAGGACGACGACGACGACGACGACGACGATGATGACATTGATGACATTGATGATGCGGACGAGGAGGTGGATGCGGTGGAGTTCATGCGGGTGAACTTCATCGTCTCCTTGCGCCTCTCACCGGCCGCAGCGCACCTCACCCCCCACTCGATGTCCATGCGGATGGACTTGAGCAGCTGGTAGTAGCTGTACATGTCCCCCTCGTCCACGTCCGATTTGAGGGAGCTCATCTCCCTGTCTCCCTCCAGCGGGACGTCCCGCAACAGGCTGGGCACCATGACGGTCTGGTCCATGTTGTTGACGGCGCCGATGAAGCGGTTCATGGCGTTGAAGAGGGAGTTTTTCTGGTTGGGGGTTTCGGTGAGCTGCATCATCATCATCTTGGCGAGGGTGGGTTTCTCCTGGAACAGCAGTGAGAGCGAAGCTCCGGGTGTCGGGTCTTGTTTCGTGTCTCTTCCGTGAGTGCCCCGCTTTAATGCCGGGCTGATCCGCGTCGGCTGAAAGACGCGGCTGCTCGTCTGTAACGCTGCGACGGGGATTGGCTGTGGCGTAAATCAGGCGAGCTGTGCTGGTGGTTGACTTCCCCCCCCGCGATGAGTGCTTCGTGTAGCTTCTAGTTGTTGGGAACACGGGTGTGCCTTTATATCCAGCTGCAGACGTGGTTTCAGTGCTTTAAAGGCGGTCCGACCGGTTTGTCAAGTTCTTCCACTGCGGCGGTAACCGGAGCCAAACGACCTGAAATAGCACACAGAGGAGCAGAGATGTCTGACATGTTCTAGAAGAGGAGTGGCTTCAAATCCAGTTGGGAGTATATCCACCTCCACAGAATGCAGATATCCCTGCAGTTCTGCTAATTACAAAACCAACATTCATTAAAAAACAAAAAACAAAAGATGAATACCCCAATGTCAGTTCACCGGTCAGCACTTAAAGAAAACTTAAGTCACCGCGCAATGTGCCGCCCTGCGTAATATGTAGCCCTCTATGGTTCGTCTTCCTGTGACGGAGTGACTAACGTTGCATCATCACATCCCACATTCTGTTCCGATGAGTCAGATGAAGCGAACCAAGAGAGACAACCAGGGTGAGGCCCGACCGAGAGCGCCGCTGTTATGAATATTCACGTACCGAGCCATCAGCCCACTGCTCGGGCTTCGGCTACAGCCTATCCCATGGCCGTATGCGTTTCCTGGAAGCAGGACAAGTCGAAAGTTGGACCAATGACGGGGCAACGTTTGGCTCGCTCACATCTCGAAAGCAGAGGCAACACGTTGTCGAGCACTGGCGCTTTTGAATAAGTAGCCCTATTGATTTAATTCATAGACTAACTTTTAAGTGTGTCACCTCCAGTGATGGAAGAAGTATTCGGATAATGCCTACATTCATGCAAAAACACTCCATTACCAGTAGCCCAAAAGCCCGCCATTCAGAATCCTCAAAATATATACAGTAGCCTACTGTATATATTTTGAATGTTTTTTTTATATATCAGCAAAATATACTTAAACAATCAAAAGTAAAAGTAGGCAACTCGTTCTGCAGACAAAACAGCTATATATTATAAGACATTATTGGATTGTTCATGCTTTGATTTTTAAGCAGCAGTTCTCTGGTGTACCTGGTTGTGGTGGAGCTAGTTTTGACAACAAGTAAGTAGCTTTGGTTCCCCATACAGGGGTCGGACCCCTCCAAAAGGTCACAAGACAAATCTGAGGGGTCCTGAGATGATCAATGCCTTAGGAAAGAAGAAAATAATACATTCTGCTACACAAATGCATTCATTATTTTATGTTACTCTAACCTTTACTTTTTTTCTGAAGGATAGGAGACTTTAACCTCTTTGTGGCTCAGGTTTTATCTGTTTGGCGGCACCTGGAAGTTGGTTCACGTCCTCCTGGATCCATATTCTTCATGTATGTTGTTATATATTCCAGTTGGACATTGTTGCTTTTTATATATATTATGTATACACCTACTTGTATATATGTAATAGTTGGGTATGTTTACCTATCTGTGTTCAGCTTTGATCTCCTTGTTTTTAGCTGTAGCCTATGTCTATTTCTATCTATTTCTAAACTACTTTGGGAACTGTGTGTAACATTGAGAGCAACTTAAAACCCAAGTCAAATTCCTTGCTCGTGTACACATAAGTGATTATTTACAGTTTATTTTTAATAGGCCTATTGTCATTCTGATTTTTGCTGAGGTTTCCTTTATTTTTCCCTGTTAAAGGTTTTTTGGGGGAAGTTTTTCCTTCTCCAAATTTAGGGTCTCATGTGCTGTAGAGATTACAGAGTCCTGTAAGGGAAATTTGTGATTCATGATATCAGCCATATAAATAAATTGACTGGAGTTGACTTCATCATAGATATTTAAATGAAACCATCTGAGAAGCAGAAAGATGTCACAAGCCAAAAAGGTTGGGAATCCCTTGTTTAAATGTATCAATGTGTTGTATTTTACAAGATTAAAATGAATACATACCAGGAATTCCACTGATATTCAACATTTATACGAGTAACTATAGAAAACACATTAATAATCCATGCTGTCCTAAATTAGTAGTGAATTGGCACCACATCAATGAGCATCCTTGTTGAAATTGTCCAATTATAACACAATAGTAGTGATAAAATGGGGAATGAAAATGTCATAAAAGTACAAGTTGACTGTTTGCTGAGTATACTACACCCGCACTAGCAGAATCATTACAGGCCTGGTTATTTCCCCTTAGGGTAACTTTATTCTAAGCCAGTTATCGTAGTGACAAGCTTTTCAGATTACACTTAAAACCAAACGGTTGCACCAGCCGGTTTCCAGCAGTGATGGTGGACAGCGGACCCCCGCCCCCCCCCCACTCTTCTAACTATAACTGCTGGTAAACAGGGGGACTCACACACAGCCCCTGCAACACAAATAGCCCACCATTAGCACTTTGTACTGTAAAGGCATTGGTGGAAGTGTTCTGAAATTTGAGCGTTGGTAAACACTTCTCGTCAGACTGAAACTATAGCATAGCAACATGTTTTTTACTCTGTGGACCATACACAAAAATAATTCCACCTGTCCAGGGTTAAATCACAACATGTCTGACTGAAGTTTAAAATACATCCACATTAAATTAAAAGATAGGCTCATAGGAATGATACAAAGGAGGGAGGGAAGGGCAGGCTGGCAGAGATAGGAGGGGTGATTGATACTGCATGTCCATGAAGAAATTTCTATGGGCACAGTTTGTTCTAGATACTACGAATTAGTGTTAAAAGATTGTTGCTGGGCGAGAATGGGGAATGCAAATCCTGCTGGGTGAGTTTCTCTCTCGGTCTCCGTCTCTGTCCCGTCCTACTTCCGTCTCTTCTTAGTACGCCTCTAGTCTCTTCTTCTTTTTTCTGCCTCTGCTGGTAACTCGCTGTCCTGAAGCCAGTGGTGGAAGAATCATATCATTTACCATTAGAAGTAAAAAATCCTGCATTACAATTCAAATCATGGCAGTATTATCAGCAAAATTTGCTTAAAGAATCAATAGCAAAATATTCACTTTGACAACAGAATGGCCCTGTCAGGGTTATATTATATTATTAATACAATTAATTCATTAACATGTAAGTAGCATTTTAGCATTTTGTTGTCACTAGTTGAGGTGGAGCTCATTTGGACTTTTTTATTACAGTGTTTAGTCTAAAACATTGTCTCTGACTATACAGTAGCTTTAAAATAAATGCAGTGTCGTAAAAAGTATAATATTTCCCTCTGAAATGTAGTGGAGTTAAAGTATAATATAGCATCAAAAACAGGTCGCAGGCAGGCAGGCGACGAGCAGGCAGGCGACGAACAGGTAGCGAACAGGTAGCGAACAGGTAACAGGCAGGCAAAAATAATCCAAATTCGAACAAGTAGATAGAAAATAACACATCAAGGATGATGTAGTCCATACTAATGCAGAGACAGGGAAACACACAGACTAAATACACTCAAGGAAGGGGAGCCAACAAGACACAGGTGAACTAAATGACACAGGTGAAACCAATCAGGAAAATCACAGTCAGGAAGAAAAACTAACAGATACACAAGGGAACAGACCAATTACAAAATAAAACAGGAACTAACAAACATTCAAAATAAGACAGGAAATCAAAGTACCTCAGAATTGTACTTAAGTACAGTACTTAAATGTACTCAAATCCTTTACTTAAGTAAAAGTAGAATTACCTCAATGTAAAAATACTCCAATACTTGTAATGGAGTTTATATATATATATATATATATATATATATATATATAAAATACTCCATCAAAAGTAAAAGTACTTAAAATGCAGCAGAATGGTGCCTTTCAGTGTTACATTATTATATATAAGATATTATTGGATTATTATTACTGATACGAACATGTAAGCAGCATTTTAATGTTGCATCTAGTCATGGTGGAGCTGTAAAATCAATCAACAATCAAAAACTACTATTTGTTTATACTGTTGGGTTAGTTCAATATTTAACAATTCCTCATATTATATTATAGCATGTTCATAGGTTTTGCATCTAAAATACTTTTACTCTGCAAAGAAACTTCAGCTGTCAAATGTAGTAAAAAATACAATATTTCATTCTGAGATGTGCGGCGTAGAAGTTTAAAATAGCAAAAAATGGAAATACTAAAGTAAAGTGAAAGTACCTCAGAGTTATCCTTAAATATGGTAGTTGAGTAAATGTAACTATGTTATTTCCCACTCTTCCCACATCTACCACAAACAAAAATCTGACTCGGAAGCAAAGCTACACAAACACAAATGGACTATGTTTATCCCCCCTCTGAAGATAAACTGATCCCAGATCCAGTTAGGAGAAGAATAAAAAGCAGGTCAGCAGAGCAAATGTGCACCGCTGCTGAGCAGAGATCAGATAGGAACAGGAGGTGGTTTTGCTTTCTCAACAGGGCTGTCAATCAAGGCAGCACCTCACTGACTTCCTCTATTCGCCTGTGAAAGGCCTTTCCACTTGTCAGAGGACGCACTGTGTCTGAATGCAACAATGAAACCTGGATCAGTTCAGAAGGGTTTCTCGATTGTGTGTCATGTCAGAAGCTGAGCATCCACCGATTACGGGGGGTGTCATCATCATCCCACAAGGCTTCAAAGAGAGAGAGGAGGAAGTGGAGGAGGGGAGGGATGGAGGGAAGGGGGGCTACACTATAGGAACAGGCAGCTTACGTGAGAACTCTAGTACAGTGCAAACCTCTTATAGTGATCACATCTGTCTGGGTCAAATTGATCACTGTAAGCGGATGAGTATTATAACCTAATTTTTTTTCTTTATTTCTCATGCAGATTACCATCTACTTGACATTTTTATATGTATTACTTCAATATGATGTAATGAAACTGACAGCTTCGCTGTTTACTGAATTTTATTGAACATTTAAAAATACAGTACAGCTGTTTCAAATGCTTTTCAAGTTGCTGTACACATGAAATTACTGCACTGTGTATAATTCAAAATACACTATACAGTAATACAGTACAGTCCTTTAAATAAAATATAGCTTACTGTAGTTCAAAATATAATTAGGCTACAGCCTAAAACAGTATTGTGCTGGTTACAGACAGTAACGTCAGTGTTGTAAATAGGCTACTATTCAACAGCTTGGCATTGGTTTCATTGCATTTCAAAATTTTTAACAGGCCTGCAAATAAACTGTAGGCTATCAATGCTGAGCTGATAGCAGAGTTTGAAAACAAACGTATTCATAAAATGTTCAGATTTTTTTTACAATATGTTGTATGAAAAAACCCTAAATGAACACTGTAAGCAGACTACTATAACCAAATTATTTAAACAGCATTTGTATAGGAATGATTCTGTCCCAAGCTTTTTGATCCATATAAGCAGTTGATCACTGTAACCGTGATCACTCTAAGCGGTTTCCACTGTACTTGTCATCACAACTGCATGTTACTGAAAAGAGGCAGTAGTGTCTGAGTTCAGCAGGGAAGCTGGAGGCGAAGCAGCAACAGCAATTAGAACAACAACAGCAGTGACCACTCACATCACAAACAGACGGATGGAGTGGGACAGGCCTGCTATATTACTTTACAAGGTAGTAAATGAGGTATTGGTGTGGATTAGAAGAGAGGAGTTGTGTGTGTGTGTGTGTGTGTATGTGTGTTTGACAGAGAGAAAGCTTAAGTGCTCCCTCCCTCTGCATTTTTTTGAAAATGAAAATCATAAAAAGATCATATTAAAGCAGTGAAGTAGGCTAATGCCTGTCATAGATTTAATAAGATTTTTTAATCTGATCAAACTGCCATTTAAAACACATTTCTTTTGTACTGAGCCACATGAGCCACTTAATGTTATGATTTGATGCTGGTATTCTTCACTGAAACTAATTATTCTTCTGCTGAGCCGCACTAGTATGTAGGATCTACAGAGCCCCCTAAAGGTCACGGGGAGAATTGTTTTGAGGACTACTTTTGTGTTCCCTGGCGATAATGTTGCATTGTGTTACCTTGCAATACTTTTCTCCTCCCATTCCTTCTGAGCCATAGGTCTATTTCCACTCAGTTGCTCCCAGCGCAACGCCCCAGTAGTCTATGAAGCCCCCTAAAGGTCATAGCGAGAATTTGTTTGCATGCCCTCGCAATATGTTTTGCGTTTCCTCACTATTTTTTTGCATTCCCTCGCAAAATGTTGTGCAAAATGTTGCTCAAAATATTGCGAGGTAATGCTAAACATATGCAAAAGTAGTCCTCAAACCAATTCTAGCTGTGACCTTTAGGGGGCTCCGTAATGTAGCACGTCAACGTGACTATAATGTGACACTGAAATGGTATGAGTCCCTCTCTACAGACCCCGGACTTTCCCTTTAAACAACCAGCATAATGTGATTCATTTAAGTTAAAAAAAAGAAAGAAAAAAAGATACAATTTATTGGTTCATCTCATCTCCCAGGTACATTTTTTATGGGAGAATTTAACACCCTGGTGAAGTGTTTAGATGTTCCAATTTAAAATTGGTGGGTATCGAATTGGCCAATTTCAATATATTTAAATATGTCCAAATTAAACGATAGGTTCCCAATCATTCAAGTCTGTCTTAAAACAATAGTGAAATGTGCTTTGAAACACGTTTTGCTTGCTGTAATCATTCCTCCTGTTAATACCGGCCGTATTTCAATGTAAGTGATGGGGGACAAAACCCACAGTCCTCGTTCTGGGCAAAAATGTATTCAGAAGTTTATCTGAAATTAATGTGAGGTTCCAGTTGTCTGAGTTAGACAAATCAAGTGGATATCTTCCAAAGTTACAACCTTTGAAGTACTATCCTTCCACTGCAGCTCAACAGTGAAACACAAAGAGGAAATGATATACTACAGAGACATATGGGCACCTGAACATTGTTTTAAGACAGACTTGAAGAACCTACCCGATCATTTAAGGCCAACAAAACGATTCACTATTTCCTCACATGTTAAATGTTAGGTGCTAAGTTTTGTTTGCTTCAGCCCAAAGCACTTACTCTGTAGTTTGGTGAAATATTAGGAGGTGAGAGCTTGATTGAATATTGGTATTGGTGAGCCTGTGCCATGGAACCTTATTGAAACCCCATGTCAAGTCAGGGATAAAGACTTAGCCTTTAGACGCTGAACGTTTTTATTAATTTATATTGTAATGTTATTTTGTGTGTCTTAACAAACACTAGCCTTTGTGAGAAAACACAACTGTAATGGGTCTTTTTCACAGCAGACATTGTGACTTATAGCAGGAAAAGCACAGGTGTTACTGATCACACAATGAGGGCTCTGTTCTACTCAAGCATGTCAGGGAGTCACGACAGAGAGACAGTGAACCAGCATGCACAATACCATAGCTAAATGGAATTCAGCCACCATCAGTTGTATTATTTGCACATCTTATTTTCATACTGTGACCTGACAACATGTCTTCTGTGAAAAAGGCCTGATAAGTCACACTTGTTACTTACAGGGGATCTCCGCCGATTTTACACATCAGTCTGCTTCCAGGTCTTTGGGAGTACTACTGCATTATGTGAACAAAATTGTATAAAGAGCCTTTTGTGGCTCCAGAGGGAGCAACGTGAAACATGATCATTTTGACTCAAGTGATGTAACTTGAGGCAGCGTCAGTTGGGGCTGAAGACCACAAGTTTGAAAATGGAGAAAATCTGGGGATGTGGAGTTAGAGAGAAGTGAGTTTATCAGGCCTCTACCCCCCAGTTAAAATTGTCAGCGGTCAAGTTGCATTGTGGGTAGGTGCCAAGGAAGAATATCTCTGGTTAAAAAATTGTCTATTGTGAGTCCGACAATGTTATAGGAGTGCGATGCTAAATCAGTGCAGCACACTTTTAAGTCGCTGAGACTTACAAAGTTAAGTTTACTTGCCATTTTTATGTTTAAAATTAAGTGAATACAATTACAAAGAAAGCTTAACAAAAACATATGAACATACAGTAGTCTACCCTGAAAATTATATTTACATATAAGCCAATTGCTTCTTTCAAGGCATTTGGATTTCTCGATATTTTAAGTAGGCCCAGATACACTTTAGAGAGAGACTTTTATTCCTGGCAGAGAAGGCTTTAAAACAGCATGTAGTCTTTCACGCTAGGAAGCAAAAATGTACAGAAAATATAGGCGTAATGGTAGAGTAAAATATATAAAACATGACAGATCCAAAAAAGAAAAAACAAGAAAGGTGTTGAGACTTTCCAAACAGTCAGGTCAAAATGCTGTGTTTGGAGGGGTGTGTGATGTAGCCTACTTGAAATCACGACAACAAATGACTAAAATATTGGTTATGGTCCTGATTAAAAACCATGTAAGACATTTTAAAGAGTGTCCAGTACTACTGTCCCAGCCATGCCACCTGTTGCATTTATGACGACACGAGACACGTTTGAACTTTACTTTTTCTTTACAGGCTTTTGTTTCAAAAACACATGGTCGGAGTAGGACATTAAGCTGAAAATGATCCCACACCTTGCATTAAATTAAACAAACAATGATTGCAGCCTTTTTTCATAATTGGACTGGCTGCACTTGAACGTGCCCGTGCGCTCTTGAGCCCGGGTTTGTGCGTGTGTCTGCGTGAGTAATAGCGCTTCCCCGGCGCATGCCTCCCCGCAGCCGATAACCCATTAAGTGTATTCAGGAGGCGGAGGCGAGGGGGAGGCAGAAGCCAGCGGCACGCACGCTCCATTAGCGGACCCACTGCCGCGCCGCTCTCCCGGTAATTTGCGTAACGAGATCGGAGCGGGCCCGGTTAGCGCGATCTGCGCGAGTAACAGCCTCTCTCACCATGTTTCGCCTTGTTCCCCACGCAGCCCGCAGCGGCGGCGCAAAACAGCCGGGCGGAGAAAGATGGAGAACGCGTGCGTGGTAGCCCCCTTTATCTCCCACACGTGCTGCTTTACAGTCCTCCCTCTCTCTCTCTCGCTCTCGCTCTCTCTCTCTCGCTCGCTCTCTCCCTCTCTCTCGCTCTCTCCCTCCCTCTCTCTCGCTCTCTCTCTCTCTCGCTCTCTCCTTCCCTCTCTCTCGCTCTCTCCCTCTCTCTCGCTCTCTCCCTCCCTCTCTCTCGCGCTCTCTCTCTCGCTCTCTCTCCACAGCTCCGTTTTCCGCTGATGCCCAAGCGCCATCATGTGGACGAGGATGGGACTCAGTGATGTCATAAAGGAAACCCTCCTCGGGTATTAATGTTCAGTCACTTTCAGACAGTGTTGGAAAGTAACTAAGTACATTTACTCAACTACTGTACTTAAGTACACATCTGAGGTATACTTGACTTGAGTTTTTGCATTTTATGCTACTTACCATCATCTTATCCCTATGCTAAATATTATACTTGTTCCTCCTCTACATTTATTTGATAACTTTAGTTAGGCTTACTAGTTACTTTCTAGATGCCGATTAATAATACTAAATATAATCAAAAAATAGATTATGATAGGCCAATCGATAAGACTTCATTGATCCCCAGTGGGAAATTCACAAGCTACCCAGAATTAAAAAAAGTAATATATATCAATACATTTAGCCCCAAATTTACATTCAGTCATTTACCAGACACTTTTATCCAGAGTGACTTAAAATCACAAACTGAAAGCACAGCTTCTGGAGCAATTTGAGATTCAGTATCTTGCTCAAGGATACTTCCACCAGGCCACAGCCACCCAGCTGCAATATTAAAAGTATATTAATGCATCAATAATTATAATCCAGTAATACAATAAACATTATTCTGAAACGGGCCATTCTGCATAATGAGTACTTTTACATTTAGCACTCTAATTATATTTTGATGCAAATACTTTTGCAGTTTTACTCAAGTCACATTTTGCATGCAAGATTTGTACTTGTATTTCTGCACTGTGGTATTGCTACTTTTACTTAGGCTTAAGTAAAATATCTGAGAACTTCTTCCATCCCTGGTTTTAGAAAATACAAATCCATTTTTTCTTCTCTTTTGAGTTTGCTATAAAGAAAAAACGAACTGTTGGAAATGATGAAAACCACAGAAGACAGGAGAATAAAAAGAGGAGGCAGATTTTGAGGGAGCAGGAGTCAGTAGAGTTTCATGTGTTGGCTAAGCCAAATGTTCCCCAAGTAAAGAATGAATTTGGTTTAGGCCTGAAAGTGTGTCACATTCTTGTTTTGTTTTTTTTTGTTAAAACAGAACTCGATTCCTGTGTCTTCATTCAGGCTGCAATGTGGCAGAAAGTGTTCCTTTGTCGTTACCTCCTGTCGGCAGAACAGACCATCTGCTTTCTCTGGGTTGCTCCTCGTTTGTCTGTGTCTCAGTAGCAGGTTGTGCTCACGCAGTCTGTATTATAGTGTCAATCTGTCTTTCTCAGTTTTAGGTGGCTCACGGTAACCAGATAATCTGCCCCAACATCTACTGTCTGTCTGTCCATCCCGGAACAGAGGTCTGCCCTCGAGGTTTCTTCCTGTTTTTCCCCTGATCAAAGTTTCACTTATCTAAATCGAAGGACTAAGGATAGAGGGTGTCACATACTATACAGATTATCTATAATTTGGTTGGTCAAGATAGTGTAAGAGCTGCTCAGTGCTATTAGGCACTGGTGAGGCTGTGTACTGTTAGAGGAGCTGCGCCACAAGGAGCAGCTGGCTGAGGAAAGTTCCCTCCATCATCTCCATTTTAAATTACAAATGTACCTTATTCAGCCCAGCATCCATTGCTTGTTGTTTTTCTGTTGAGAATGTTCTGACACACGTTTGAAGGGTTTAAACTGCGTGTTGATTCAGTTTCTCATAGTCTGGATTTGTCAGGGAGCCTACACTACGAACACACAGTTCACTACTATATATTAACACGGATTTAACTGTGGAATTGTGTATTTGTAGCCAGTTTGGTAAAGGTATGTAGATTATTTTATGGGACCCAATGTCCTTCTTCCCTTTGTCCATCACAGCCAAGTTGAAATTGTCCGGATTATGGATTGTCATATTTTTTTGTCAGAACACACTGCTGAGACGTAATGTTTAGGGAACGGAGAGCAAATGAGCTATAGCAACTACTCAAGATCAACCAGGTGATTTTTGTTTTAACAGGGAATATACATTAAGCATTTTTTGCCCCCAATGAGCCGAGGGAAATTGCTGCTTAGAGGCAAACAGTGGTGGAAGGTAACTTTGTACATTTAGTACCTAAGTATGTAACTAAGTACTGTACTTGAGTATCAATTCAAGATACTTGTAATCTACTTAAATATTTCCATTTTATGCAACTTTATACTGCTACTCCACTACATTTGTCTGACAGCTTTAGTTACTTTTCAGATTACAATTTTTCATACCCTTCCTGTCCAGTGAAAACCATGTATCTCCAAACTTGGTGATTTTGAATGTGATTCTCCTACTTCTTAAGCTACATTAAGTATTTGAAAAAAAAAAAAAAAAAAAAACTTGGATCAGCTGGAAAATGTATCGTCACCAATTAAATAAAGATTAAAACATCATTTGTCCTAATTAATGTGTGGAAACAGCCCCAATGATCACTTTGTACGTTCTCCAAATGATAACACAGCTAATATATCAATGCAATATAATGTTCGCCTTATAACCTGACTGATAAATCGGCCCTTTGTAATAAAGTCTCCTAGTTTAACAGCTGTTTCAACTTCAGAATCAGTATTGTAGAAACATCTGAAGTAACCTCGACCGGCACAACCATCACTCACACACAGCTTTGGTAAAAACATGTAATAAGACGCCTGTTTAACTCTGAAAATGAACACACACTAAAAAAAATCTTTATTCTGTATATTTATTGATAATAAGACCACTGATGGTGACTTAGTCAATAGTAGACAGCATGATGCAGTTCTTTTTGAGTGTCTGGTGACCCCATGTGTAAGCAGGATGGTATTACAATTGAGTATTTACAGGACAACATCAGTTTGGGGAGGGAAAAATAAGTTTTCAAAACATACATTCACGAAATAAATTTACAGCTTTAAAAACAATAAGGTTAAAAAGCAACAACCAAATACTGACCAAAACTAAATACAGCAGGATCCACAAAGTATAGATGCTCTCTCTCTCTCTCTCACACACACACACACACACACACACACGCTCATCATATATGGGACATACACACTCAAGTTTAAGGAGACAGTCAAATAAAGAAAAACAATCACACGTACTGAAAGAGAGATAGGAAATCACTTGGTGAAACTGTAAACTTAATGCCAACCAAACCATAATAAATATACAGCTAAATTGAAACAGCTACATGTCGCACGTTACTCTCAACAAAACATTGGCCACAATTATTCTTTCACTGCGAGTTTCCTATAAACTATCAAACAAATACAGATTAACAGCACAAAGTGTGGAATCAAAACTGCTACACGACATTTATGTTGATTAGCATATTAGAATGAGAAACATTACGTCATATAAATTACATTTCCAATAAATATCTACAGATGATGATGATGGCATGTTGATGCACTACATAGAATACTGTAAATACTAGATGAACACTGCTGGAGTCCTGTGTATCCCTAAGGTCGACTTCTCTCATTGTAACAAGCTGACAGACATAATCGGGCAGAAGAAAACAATTCATGACCCTAACGTGCTGAAAAATCTGTGTTTCACTGACCTCTTGTGGTTGAAAACTTCCACACCTGTTAACACCCAAACTCCTTGTTTCATTGCACCTGTACCCACACCCAACGGTGATGTCAGGCGCAAAGTATGCTGCGTTCCAGCCAACTCGGAACTTAAAACATTTCCGACCTCCTAATGGAAAAAGTGCATTGGAACGCCACTCAAAGTCGGAGTTCCCACGTTTGAACTTGTGAGCAAATCCATGTACCCCGACTTCATGAAGAAGCAGTTGTCTGACATCACACAGCAATGGCAGCACCCATGGAGGCACACAATAGGCTATATTTCAATCAATAGGGGAGGGGGGGTAGGATGTATTTGGAGACTACAGTAATGTATTAGGCTGGTGAAAGGAAAAGAAGATACATTTCCGAGTATAAAAGTGCCGTATAATTATGTGTAACTTAGGCCTATAATGGCGTTTGTTCATGCGTCATTGTTTCCTCCTCTGTCTCGTTTGCATTTGCAAGGAGGCTGCACTGCTGAGTTTAAAATGGTGTGTACGCTTGCCAAAGAAACATCAGTTTGCCAAGGTCAGACATGTTTTTCGTTCACGTTTGACGTCGTGCACCTGGAACGTCACCTGGAGGTCGGAAGTTGGACATTTCAACTGGGAAATTCCAACCTCCGACATTGACTGGAGCGCAGCATTACATCACTGCAATGAGGTAAGAACTTTAACCAATGGAGGGTTTGTAAAAACAGTATTTTCAGCTGGTGCTATGTTGCTCTTTAAAGCTAAATCTTGACATATTGAAATTTAGTCAGTTACTTTGACATAAACCAGAAAGACAAGTGCGGAAACGTTACTAAGGTGTCGGCATGCTTCACATGAAGTGCTTGTTGGATCATCGAGAGGCATCCAAAACGCCTTCCCAACGTCAGAAGTGGGGGAGGCTGTGTTCAACAATTTAAGTAACTTTCCAAAACTGACAATTACGGCCACACACCACGCACACTTTGGTCAGGTGTGTGGAGGTGTGAAAGTTGGGAGGATCTAAACTTTCAATCTCTCTGAACTTCTTCTGTCACTTTTCGTCTGACAACCGGGTGCAACACCATGAATCCCTTTGAGGAGAGACAGTCCGAACACATGAGCTGTTATTTGATTGATTCATTTCATCGCACCACTCTCTAAAATGAAAAAGACGTTTTTCACCCCACCTTCAAGTGAGAGGCCGCCTTTCGACATGTTCAGACGACATGTCACACAAACGTTGTTTGAAAAAGAATTGAGTCTCAGAGGCTGAAAAGGCCGGATCACACCAGCATTTAAAACTGCTATATTTTGTGGCAAAATCAATTCATTTCTATAAACGAGCAGATTCGCTCATAGAGAGTTAAGTAGATCTGTGCAAAGTTGCGCGTCAAGTTTAACTCTGCTGAACTTTGACAAGCGAATCTGCACTGTTGACCAACAGCGAGTCGTCTTGACAGTGCTGACCATGCATGTATTAGCAGAAGTGACCTTTAACGGAACAGACCACCAACACTGAGAAGGCTACTGAGTAGCATATTAGCTGTGTTGCCTCACCCACATTTATTTAACCTCCTCTGTCGGAGTATAAACTGCTCCACAAATTGGGGATGGCTTTCAGACAGTCACAAAATGTTTTGTCGACCAAGATAACTGGCAGTTAGCAAGCCCTTTCTGGTGTGACCCAGCCGTCAGTCTACATTGTAACAGATTTGTTCCACAACTGACCATATTTGTTTGTTTTGCTTAATGAATAGATTTCTTTCCCCTCAAAAACTGACATTAATGAATGAATTACATGAAGTATAATTTTAAGTGTATGTAGAAGCTGTAAATTAGGGAAAAGTAGAGCGTTATTTTAAGTTACTGGGGGAGTTTGACAGTAAAGCTTCCCATATGGATTCTGTATTCTTGTGTATTTATCCCAGAGGAACGTTTTAACTGATAACATTAACAGGTAACTTATTAACTCATAAACTGCTAATGAGTTAGATTATCAGGTAAAAAAAAACATCGTGCCTTGTCTGTAGGTAGAAATACTCTAAAAACTCTCCCTTTCCTCTCCTTTGTCAGTCAACTTATTTTTCATATAAACGTACAATATCATCCTCAGTACACATGATCAGTTCACAAAATGTAACAACCATAGGACTATACAATGGCGAGCAATAGCAAAGTCAAATGCAAAACTAAACCTATCTATTAAAGTATGACTTTCAAGCTTTAGTAATGTCATTCTGTACAAAGATGTGCAGTGGTCTTCTGATGACGGTCGGTGGAGCATGCTGCAACCAACTGAGAAGCTAAGTTTCACCCAATCACCTATCTGAGACCAACACCGCTGTCAACTCAGACAACTCCGGTCTACCTGCTTGTTGTAGGCTGTACTGATCCGAGATACGTGCTAATGAGCAACTTCTACATCAAGCAGCAGTGTGATGTGTGGTATGGAAAGCTTTGATGCAACAGCGGTGAGTCAAGGAATGGTGCTTTACAATAAGATACATTAAGATCGCAGGCAGAGAGACAGAGGGAGGTAAATTCCTATTCAGACATGTGATATTGTTTTGGGAATTTACTCTTGTCATGTGGCAAGGCTCTTTGTCTCTTTTTCTCTTCATCTCCCTAAAAAGACAAAAACACAAAGAAAGAAGTGTTCATTGTGTTTGTATCAAACCCGCAGTTATTGATTTTATGGCAACTTGGGGGCAGTGGAACAAGCTGAAAACACAACATGGACATACTATCACCATAGAAAGTTGTTATGGAGATTAGAAAACAGTTGCCTATTTACACATGCAGCAAGCACGAATCAACATTTGTTTTCATTTGTATATTAAGCGCTTCTTGGCCGCCTGACGAATGTAAGTCCAATAGTCACCTATTTTTTTTTTAGCTTTATTTTGGTCTCCACCAACAACTCATATCTCCTTAGCTGCTAAATGCTGATCTGTGTTCACCAGCGAGTTGCTAACTTTGTCTATCTGCTGTTTGGTGCTGGACAGGTAGCGTACAGTGGGTTGATCAGAGTTTTTACTGCGGAAAAAAGCCGCTGCGACTGAAAATTACGCTAATGAGAATGGTGAGGCTGAAACAGAACAGTAACGTTGCGTTCTGTAAAACCAAAACTCTGTGCTGAAAGGCACTAAAACACTCCGTAGAGCTAATGCAGAGTTGCTGATAATTCTCTGTGGTTTCGTCACTACGAGTGACACCTTCTACATTATAGTAGCAATTTAATTCATATGGAAATATGAATTATAGCAGCTTCAACTCTAAATGTGTGTGGTTGCTTGTGTGTGTCTCTCACCTGCCACTTCACATCAGCTAGACCATCTCGTACTGATTGGCTGTGATGATCCTGGACAGACAGCAGGCCAGTAACATGCCAATCAGCTGAAACAAATACAGGAAAGGGCTTTGGTTTATTTTATGTTTGGGTTACCTTTTCTCAAAATCAAGATGTCATTGCCTGTGAAACCTATTCATTCCTCTTGTAAAAGCGTGGCGGTGCTACTAGTGTCTCCTTCCTCCCTCTAGCATTGCTACAGTTGTTTGCTTAGAAGAACAAGAAGAAGGATAAGAGCCTTTGTGCAAATTGACAAATGTGAAGAATTTTTAAACAGGAACGGGAATAAAGTTATCTATTTCTGGCTATTTAAACAGGTTCTTGTTTCATGCTATGGCCATTTTTTTACAGCAGACATTTTGACTTGTTATAGTTGTAAAAACACATTTACGATGGCTCCATTCTGTTCAAATGTCTCAGTAACCCACCACAGTGTGACAGTGAGCCAGCATGCACAATACCGGCACCCTGAAACTAAAGCAGCTAAATGATATTCAGCCATCATTAATTTTATAACCTACTCCTGAGCTTTTCCTACATGTCAAAATGTCTTACACAAAAAAAAGGCCTTTTAAACGATATCGCTTTTCTTTCCTTTAACGCAATCCAGTAGATTTGCTGTCCAGCCAAAGGTGGCCGCACACAACGTAAAAGGGAATGTTGATCTCCTTAGCTATTGTCTTCCTTGTTTTTAGTAATTATGTCTCCAAATTTAAGTGTGTTAATAATTTATTGATGCTAAAGCACTACACATGCCAATTTTTATTTGCACATCATCACCTGCAAAACATTAACATTTTTCAACTCTTACCTGTGAGAAGGCAATCCCAAATGTCACTCCTGCAATAATGGCCATGTTGGTTTCCATGAATGAAGTGACCAGCTCATAGCAGCCCTGAAACACAGAGGGTACAGGGACAAGTTATATGTGTCGATTAGGGGCAAGATGGATATCTGGGAGGGTATCTGAGGCAGATGTTAGTGCGTAGAAGAGGGAGACGGTTTGAAAAGGTGTAAATAGTGTCACATTCTTTATAAACATTCATAAAGTATCTAACAGCAGACAGGCGAGAAGTAGGAAAATATAATAGCATACTGACCTGATGGTAGACCTTGTTCGGGGCTAGAGTTGCATTGCGGAGGTCTTCAAGGTTGCAGTCAGAGGAGTTAAAGCAGCAGCTGGCAGGAATGCCGTTGGATGGGTAATACACACTGCCAAACCAACTAGTGTAGTTATACACTCCACAGCAACGCAGCTAGAAATGCACAGAGGAAGACAAGAGCATTGAGAGCATATGAGGATTAAAAGACAAGGCTGACATTATTTTATATTTATGTGAAGACCAAAACAAACAATGTGTCAGTCTGCTTCTGAATAGTTTCAAACTTCCCTACCTTGTCTGTTGCACTCAGCCCCTATTTGTTCTTACTGAAGACATAAATCTTTAAAAAACGCGTCACAAATATATAATTTGATTATATAAAAAAAGGTTCAATCATTTCCTTAAACAGCTGGGCACTGTAACAAACGCTAATGAAACACGAGTAAATCGAGCATTTATTAAGGGACTATTTTCAGCTGCGGTTTCATGCGTACGTGATGCGCTAGTGAGTATTTATGTGGGAATGACTCAAAATGAATTACAGTGCCCTTGTTTATCGTAATGAAGGAATATGACCCGCAGAACAACAGTGTAGCTCACTCGTGTATTTTTGGACAATAGAGCTCTATGGCACAGACAAATAAGCTCTATCATATCATATCTTGGCTACATAGATACAACACTTGTTAGTAGCATAAATGAATTCTTGTTTTTGTTCTGTTCATCGGATTTTTTGACAATAAGAAAAAGACACAGCTGCTAGAGTTTTTAAAAATGCAAACATTTAGCATTCAGTTGTGTTTGGGTTTGCTGCTGATGCATTTATTAGTGTTTTACCTTGATGATTTTGTGTCACGGGGACTTACCCTGTGCTGCAAGTTATCAACAGCACGGCTCGCCTCATCCTCAGCATTGTAGTTCAGGACTGCGTCGGTGTATGTCCTGTGAAAGGTTCCCTTTATCTGCAGCATGCAAACATACGCGCATAATCACACACGTTAGCAGCAGAAGAGGTCTTTACGGAGCTTTAGTGTTAGACTTAAAAGGTTGTAACATGGTGTATTGCATGCTGACCTCATGGCGAAACACAAATCCAGAGATCCCGGCCACTAACTCAGCGAGGAAGACGAGCGACAGAAACATGGCATACTAAAGAGACAGAGGAAGGAAGACGAAGATTTGCATAGTTTGCATGAAAACCCTCTGCCTTAGAGGTGTATCATTTGCCTATGCTTGCACACGCGCACACATATACTCAAACACACTCACTGACCACCATTAACTGAACAAAGTGCGCAGCAGCAGCATCTATTGGACTTCTGATCCCTCTCCACAGGATAGAGGTCAACCATTATTCCCTTTATCATGTGACCTGAGGCTAATCGACATCCACAACACTCTTCTCTCTCCCTGCGACATAACACGCCACCCTTCCTCCTACAGCGTCTCACCAGCTTCAGCATCCATGGGCTTCCCCTGCAGGTGGCGAAGCATCCAAACAGGCCAAAAACAATGATGACGGTGCCGGTGCCGATGAGGACATACGGGGCGTTGGTGGAGTTGTCGGCTATCAGAGAGATGTAGGGGCCCAGCATCAACTTCCCCCATACTCCCACTGCCAGCAGGATGGCTCCTGTTATCTAGAGGGGGGTGTTGGAGAGACGGATGTAACAGAGAGAGCACAGGAAACAGAATGAAAGCAGGGAACAGGCCTTTATCGCTGCACTTCTGCGATATTACAATAGCTGTGTGTTAGCACCGTGGCGAGGGGGAGGAGGGGAAAGAGGATCAAGGTGGAACAAGAAAGGAGAACAATTAAGTACTAAGGAGGAGAAGACGGGAGACAGAAGACACAAATTTATCGGGAGTGCGGGATAGCGATCACCTGCTTGATGAATATGCCTGCACTCAGTCACACACACAGACAGAAAAAGAAAGGGGACATGTCAAAGAACTCTTTGATCCGAGGCAAGACGCTTCCTCCTGTTGCGCCTCTCTTAGCATTTCAAATGAAGGCTGCGGATAAAAGAACGTGTTGTACGAGGCAGCTGAAGCGGCGTGTGTCTCAGCTGGGTATGTCTTGCTGGCATTGGAAAGAGAGCGGGGTGTGGAACGGCTGCTGATGATCTGACTCTGGCGAGGGCCAACTCATCATGCTACCCTCCTGCCTTCCAAGAGGAGGCTTCACGCTGTCCTGCTGCCAGGCCCTCGGGTTAGAGAGGGAGCCGTCTGTACAAAATGTCTCTGCGCACCCCGAAACCTCGAAAACTGATGAGAAGAAAACACTCTCAGCTCTGGGCAGAAATTGAGCCAATACGACTGAAACAGCAGTGGGAAGAACATTTCCCTATTAGCAATTAGTCTACAATGTCATGAGGCCTAATGTCATGTTACGTGAAAATGACAGTAATACACTAGTGATAAATAACGATACAAAATATTTTGTAAATTTTTTTGCATGCACTTAGGCTGCCATGTTCCCTCTCTGGCTATAGCTTAAACTAGTCTCTGAAGGTTAATGATAATGTTAACAACATTTACACTTTGACCCCTTGGCAGGGTGCGCACATAATGATAGGGCAAAGGTTTTTCACCATGACAAATCATCCGTCTCTGGCCGGCCTGTCCTTTGACTGCTGTATTGTTCTGAATTTGGTTGCAGTTTAACAACAGGTATAAGGAGTCCTTTTAGACTTAAACACTTACTGGTTTAAGGCTGCAACTAACGGTTATTTTCACCATCGATCAATCGTTCGGTCTATAAATTGTCATAAAATGCCCATCACAATCTCCTATAGCGCAAAATTCTAATTGCTAAATTTGCTCCACCAACAGTTCAAAACCCAAATATATTCAGTTTATTATCATAGAAGACTTGGAAAACCACAAAATATTTACATTTGAGAAACTGTAACCGTAACTGCATTTTTGCTTACGAATAGCTTAAATGGTTAACTGATTCTCAGATATGTTGTTGGTTTCCTACAATATTGCTATATCTCTTTGCATATGTGACTTAAACATGTAGCTGTGGTTACGTAAGCAAAACCTGTAAAAGTGGGTATTATTGACGACCCGTGGGCAGTTAAACGTGAGATGATAAATCCTCAGTGGCACGACATTTGATGGAGCCGAACCACACAGTGAGAAGTGAGAACATGTTTTCTATTTCATCTCAAGTGTTGTCTGTTTAATGTTTTTGAAATCTCTTTATCTGGATCATCATCCTATTGTTCCCTGTACTACTGTAGCTGCCATTTCATAGGCCTACCGGTATTCTGGTTTCATATAGGATGCAATTTCTCAAGGTATTGATTTTCATATAATATAAACATGTATTGTGTAAATCACCACATGTTGTAAGTATGTATAAATGCTCAGGTACTGATACTGCATGATACTGATGAAGATCTGTTTTAAACGGTCAGAAGCCAACAAAGGTTGAGAACCACCAGCCTGACGTGCAGAGATATTAAAGGGATAGATACTGAGGTATTAACGGTAGATAAATCCACAGCGTCTCGCGGTATTTATCATCGCATCGCTCAACCACACTTTAGACAAAGGTGTCAAAGTAGGGCTGCAACTAACTATTATTTTCATGATTAATGTCCTGACTATTTTCTCCAGTCATTATTTTGTCTATAAAATATCAGAAAATTGTGAAAAATGACTGATGCCCGAGGTGACGCCTTCAAATGTCTTCAAAACCCAAAGATATTTAGTTTATTATTATGTACGCCCGAGAAAAGCATTAAAATCCTCACGCTGGAGAGGCTGTAACCAGCAGATGTTTGCCATTTTTGCTTACAAAATAACAAAAACGATTATTTGACTCTCAAAATAGCTGCCGATTCATTTTCTGTCAATCGACTAACCGATTGATTGACTAATCGTTGCAGCTCTAATGTAAAGGATCCCTTCTTTTCAGCTCCTGCCCCGGTGAACTGAAGGACTGCAGGCTGATGATTTGATTCCTCAGTAATGACATCTCCTGTTTCTATTAACAGTGATTCTGCCAGCCAGAGGAGACTGTCATTTCAGAGCACAGTCCTCTAGATGACGATGTACTCACTGTTTATGGCACGCATCATCAGCGACAAAATGCCTCTGCCCCTGAGAGCTGCCGTCGCATACAAATAAAGGACCATCTTGTCAATGCTAAAGTGCTCATTTCAAAGCCAACAGGGAAATCAAGCCCAAGGAGCAGGGGCAAGTCATCTAGACTTCATGAGTGTTGCTGAATCCCAAACAGCTTCAGACCCCCTTTCTCCCTCTCCGTAGAGCAGAGCAGCCCCCACGCCCCCCCGCATGTTTTGTTTGAAATTCAATGCCAGGCCGGCAACCCTGGATACAGCGCAGAGTTTAAAACAGGTCACCCCTCTTCCCTCCTCCTCTCCTGGGCCTAATAAAGAAACAGAAGGTGCGATGACAAAATATGCCGGCGAGGACGCCACGCAGACTCTCCCACCTGTTCTGCATTTAACCGTCCTGTGTGTGTGCGTGTAAAGCATGGTAGCTATTCACACTTAAGACATTATTTGCCACGACAAGCTGATGACAGTGAAACTGAGGCCTGACATTGAGGCAGCAGCTCCCACTTCCAGCTCTGTGCCAGTGAACGTCGCCACGCTTCAGCCTCAGGGTTGAGGAGAGCCACCGAGCTGTGAGACACTTTAGACGCCTGAAACCTGATGCCGTCGATGTAAGGGAGCGCGAGACAGTCCAATCCTGACTAAATATAAAATGTTACGTTCATCAGTGACACCGACACATGTCTGCAGCAGCAGTGCAGAGCGACGGACAGCACGGCTCTTCTTTTCATGAGCACACAACTGAAAGGCAGATTTAGGGGTTAGTTAAGGTTTTGTACAAGGCCATGTATTTAAGCTATTTTCAATTCAGTTCAGAGTGCATGTGGGGAAAGCAGAGAAAGTACTACTCAGGTCCTAAACACATCCTGGGTAGATAAATCTCTTCCACGTGTTCTTATTAGATAATCCTACCCTGGCTATATCTGGCTGAAATCTAACAAACATGAATGAGCCTATAACCCACAATTATGGTCCAAACTGAAAGTTCATCAGACCGCTTGTTGGTTAGTCTCACAGTTTTGTGGTTAGCTTGGGTAACATGTGGTCTGAGATTCATATTGTTTCTTGCACGGATGCAAGATCATATTCACTCGACTGCTAATCAAAAGGTAAACAAAGGCATATCCAAACCACTGAAAACCAAACAGGGAATAAAAAAACACTATTTCACATCTCAAGTTAATCTCAAAGTAATTTATCCCAAAATTGGAAGCAGCCTGAGACAAACTTATTTGCTTTGATAGATGCTTTCTGAGTGATCAGCTGGCTCAAATCCTGAGGATTCTTACTACAAAAAAATGAAGTTAATTACAGTGAAGATATGGGCAGATTCTATTTTATAAGAGTGTTGTTATATACTGCTTGCTTAGCATTGTGAGGACAGCTTTTTAAGAATTCAAATCAGAGCGAGGCTTTGCAGCTTAAGACCTTGGCAAACATCCTCCGGAGGTATTCAACTCTTTGGTACAATTTGAGGCTTTTGTGGTGCTGAGTTTTGCATAATTTTGTAGTGTTTGTCTAATGTTTTTGCTCCTCTAGTATACGGTATGCAAATGTGGTGGACAAAATATCAAGCAAAGGAGGCGGACAGTGCACACATCCAACCGCCAAAAGTAGGTGCCTTCATACAAATGCTATGGGGGTGTTGTTTGTGTGTCATGCGATATCTGAACTGTAAGTTGAGGTGTCTTTTGTAGCCTGTATATATATATATATAAGCTTGTTTTGTTATTCACATGGACGTTTGCCTGACAAAGACCTTGTAGGTCGAAACGTTGCAGCAATGAAATTATTGGGAGCTTCCAAGGTTCAGTGTGCTAACTACCTCCCTTAGAAACACTGGCAACTATTTTGATAATCATTTAAGTCACTTATCAAGCAAAAATGGCCACAGTTCTATGGCTGCAGCTTTTCAAATGTGAGGATTTGCTTCTTTACCTTGTCTTATATTATAGTAAACTCAATATATCTTTGGGTTTTGGACTGCTGTTCGGACAAAATAAGCAATCTGAAGATATCAACTAAAGCCGCAGGACATTTTGATCGGCATTTTGCACAATTTTCATTATTCTCTTTACGTTGTATAGACCAAATGATTAATAGCTTAATCAAGCAAGCCATTTGCAGATGAATGATAATGAAAATATGCCCTACTTTGCTTCAATGTTGTATACCACAACACCACCACAAAGCACAGCATCGAAATGTAGAGTCAACGCGCAACTGAAGTTGCATAGCCTAGTCTCAGCAGGAACATTTTAACATTTTAAGTATTTTAGAGCTGAAACAATGAATCATTTATTAAAGACATTTATAGACGCCACTGGCTTTACAAAATTGGCGATGGGTGTCTTTTAAAACTATTTTCTGATCTAAAACTGAGAAAACATTTGGCAGATGAATCCCTACCTACAATGCAATGCTGTATTATAGGACACCACCACAAAGTAGGCTACAGCCTCATCATTTGGAGTCAACAAACAAAACAACTAAAGCAGGCCTAGTAGTCTCAACATCAAGTGAACATCAACAAGTAGTTATAGCAGGTATTTACTGCAGTATTATTGTGTATATATACACACATTAGTGTTAAGGGGCATTTTCTGAAGTGTTACTACAGGAATCAGTGGATTTACTGGGGTGTTGGTAGGAGTAAGGGTGCATGGGCCCTTTAAGAATATATGGCAACGACCCCGAAATGTACAGCATGTGGTCAGAAAATGGGCTTTAAACAGGCCTCATCACACAGACAAGGCCCGTAACGTCGAGCTCATCAGGCAGAGTTAAATCGTTGCGGTGATGAAAACATCCTCCACCCCGCGAACTGACAACAACCACGACGCTATCTATGCGCGCTATGCCCCCACACCCCTGACGCCCAGCGGCCACAATATGTGGAAGCCTCGACACAAGTGCGGTAACAGAAGACGCTCACATTCCCAGCTTAAAACGCTCAACAGCGGCGGCGTCGAGCCCTTTAGCGTCATATAGCCGAACAACAGCTCGATTTCGTCGAAGATGCTGGCTCTGTCCACCCCTTCATCACATATCACGCACGACCAAAAAAAAAAAAAAAACCCTCTCTCTCTCTCTCTCTCTCTCTCTCTCACACACACACACACACACAGCGATGGATTAATGATGGATTGAAATAATTCCCTGCAGGGTTATTTCAAAAATGTTAAAAAAGACACCAAAAGGCTACGTACCCAAAACACGAAGGAATACACGATGAGGAGGGTTTTAAGGCAGGTGATGACCGGTTTAGTCTCCATTCTGGAGCGTACGTTAGACTCACAACTGCGATAATAACGCGGGGGGCGGTGTGTGTGTGTGTGTGTGTGTGGGGGGGCGCTTGGACGTCTCCTCGAACTGTCGCGTTGCAACCGTCCGCTGATGCAGCCGCACGGCGTCACTGGAGCGGCGCAGCGCACCAGCAGCGGCGCAGGGAGGACTCGCATCCCGATGCCGCAATGTTACAAGTGAAAGTCCTGCATTGAACATATTAATAGTATAATCAGGTACAAGAGTAAAAGCACTCAATGCAGGACAATGGCCCGTGACTGTAATACAAGGCTGTAATCATAAGGCCTATATTAGTATTACTCATGCGGTAATGTGAACGCTGTTGAGCTGGCTATTGTGTAACGCCTAATGATTCTTTTCATTACGGATGAATCTGCTCCTTGTTTTCCCCATTAATCGACGGATTTTTTTGGTTTGTAAACATTCTGAAAATAGAGAGAAGCGCTCGTCATAGTTAGCCAGACGACCTTCACAATGCTGGATTTGTCCAACCAAGAGTCCAAACCTCAAAATAATTCAAATGATTCAAAGGAAAAGCAGGAAACCCTCACATTTTGTGAAGCTGGGACCATGAAACGTTTTTGCATGATTATCAAAACGATTACCAAAATAGTTGACTTGAAAATGGCCTTACTGATTTGATGGCCCAATCTTGCAGCCATACCTGTACTGTTGGGTGGTTTAAATTGTAACAAAACCTTATATTTTTACGAGCGTGGCACGTTTTGTATGCAAGAATCTTCATTTGTAAAGTAACTAAAGCTGCCAGGTGACTGTAGTGAAGTAAAAAGTACAGTATAACCCCCCGAGTTGCAGTGGAGTAGAAGTAGAAAGTGGCATGAAAAGAACAGACTCAAGTGCCTCAAATATGTACTTAGTTGCATTCCACTGCAGAGCAGCCAGTGGCTTTCATTATAATCTACGGGATGGTAGAGTGAAAGTGAAAGTCTCAATTATTGTGGAGACAAATAGCCTAAATAACATTCCCATTTTGGTTGCTTATGTCATTTCCCAAATAGACCAAAAGCATGATAAAGGTTTTCTGTGTGAGAGAATAGACATGAAGGGGCTATTTTCCTATCTCTCCTCTAATACTGAGTTGAAGTCTAAAGGTGAGTATTTAGTGAAAATGAGTCATTATCAGTGGTGGAAAGTAACTAAGTACATTTACTCACTACTATACTTAAGTACGATGTACTTGTAGTTAAATATTTTTACTTTAAGCTACTTTATATTTCAAGTCCACTACATTTCAGAGGGAAAGATTTGACTTTTTACTCCACTACATGTATCTGACAGCTTTTTTACTAGTTTTTACTAAAACCTATGAGTTTCTAAAATGACATTTTAGTTAATTAAAGTACATTAAAGGCACGTTAGGGTTACACTACCAAATAGTAACGTAAAGTATGGTAGTTAAAATTAGCGCCACCTCGACCAGCTACAACATTTATAGTAATAATTGGATAATATAATATATGATAGGATAGAATTACAATGACAGGGGCCTGATGAGTACTTTTACTTCATTTAAGTACTTTTTGTTGCTAATACTTTTCTACTTTTACTAATAAGTAAAATGTTGAATGGACGACTTTTAGTGGAGTAATTTTACAGTATGGTATTGCAACATTTACTTAAGTAAAAGATTTGATAACAGAAGATGATAGAAACACCTCTCAGTATAAAGCAATAGAGTTCAACAGAGCCACAAACTACATCCTCCGAAATGACCACTTCCACTCCAAACATCCTGAACACGGTGACAGGTAGCAGAAAATCTTTTGCTTTATTGTGTTGTGTATTGTTGCTTTCAATGACCAAAAACAACTCTAACAACAATGGACAGGTGGACTGTCACATCCTGCACGCTTGCTTTATTATTAGTAGACAGAGGACACGTCATACACAGGGTAAAACATTGTGTGTTATTACGGGTTGGTTACTGTGCTGAAAATTGCATTATACTTGAATATTTTTTAGTTTTTTAGCTAAATATTTTATCGCGCTGCAAACAAAATCAATGGTGTATGGGGATACTGATAACAGACTGAAATGCTCAACTTCAGGTGTTTTATGTTATGGGGACGAATCAGGTATTTTGTTGAGGGGGTCTTGGAAAATGTTTTGCTTTCAAAACAGTAAAAAAAGACAGCTTTTTTGGGGACCAATCTTTTATAACAACCTTACAATACAATGCAGTGCAATTGTTGCAAAATGAGGGGATACAAAGACCGCACGACAGTAAAGCCACCTGCAGTAAAATCTGTTTGAGATTCATCAAAGGACAAACAGTCAACTGGAGTTAATAATTGGAGCACCTAGAATAGAAGAGTGCTCTGTACAACTTGTCCTACATTTGAAAAGTAATGAGCGGGCTAAGACATCTCAAACGTCAATGCACATTTGTTGAGGTAGAATAAAATTTAGGAGTATTTGAGTGCAGAAGAAACAAAACAATAAAGCAAACATATGCCAGAGTGCTTCTCGCAAAATCTTAACATTCAGCAGGAATAATAAAGGGGGCGCAGTGTGTTCTGTCCAGCCCTGTATCACTGTCCTACACAAAACAAGGCACAGGCAGCATGCACAGTCAGGATGATACAACAGGCTGATGTGCATGTGATGCAGTTTGAAGCTTTTCCAAATATACAGAGACAAATCTACACACAGTTCTGTACAATCTCACCTCCACATGTTCCTGCTACACAGCTGATACACAACTAAAAACAAGGAGGGAACAGGAGTTTAATCGTCATGCTTTTCAATGAGCAGAGCACACTTCACCATTCCACAGCGCTGTGGTTGGCTGATGGACTCAAGGGAGCTTTTTACACCTGGCGATGAATAAAACATTCAGAGACCAGTTTCAGTCTTTCTTATTAATTTTTAGTGAGTTTTCAATAGACACTGCCGTTCACCGTTGGGATTATAGCAAAAAGCCTCTGGATGGAATAATGCATTGCAATGGCTCATTAGAAAGCTGTAACTGAGTGCTGCAAGAGATTTAACAGTATTTACTTTTTCTGACTAACGGGAGGTAATGGGACATAATGCGCACTAATGGGACATGATGTATAATATCATGCCCATTGTCACTGAACATTTTGAGTTAACCATATACACTTACCTGTACTTGAGATTAGATATTGTGCACGCATAGCCACTTCTCATACACATCTAAATACAAGTCACCGAGAAGCAACTGTACCGTTAACCGTTAATATTTTAGGGCATTACGTGTATTTTAGATATCTTTTTATTGATATTTTACATTTGCACTGTTTCGTACTTTGTACTGCAACTGCTGCAAAAACCATATCCCTCAGGAGAAATAAAGCTCTCTCTTATCTTAGAGTGACTCTCTAAATTGCTCTACATCCGAAATGCTGATCATGTAGCACATGTCACAGCTGGCATCATAAAAACAATATTTCAAGAGTTTGACAAAATAATTCCAACTCAAGGACCACTGAAAAGCTTTTTCCCGAGCTTTAAACCCTATGAAACAGTCTTGTTGGAGTTTGCTCATTTGTCATGGAGATGGATTTGTTGTCAGTAGCCGTTATGATGATGTCATCCATAGCACTTTTAAGATTTCTTGTTCATGCTGGGTTTAAGTATGACGGTTTTCACTCTCAGCTCGAACGTCAACAGACCCATCTCCGTGACAACAGGGCAAACTCAATCAGCTGCTGAGGACAGTGCGATGCTGTCGAAAGCTCCAGAAAAAGCTAGTAAAAAGACGTTGAGTTGGATCGTTTTTGGTCAAACTAATATTTCCAAGAATGAGCTTTCATACTAAACATTTCAATAGCCTCAGCATCATGGAATCATTCTGCTGCGAGTGAACATGGAATGTCATTAACAAGATAGTTTATAGTACAAGAACTGTGGTGTGGTTACCAAATAGTGCTGGGAACGCTGGGCCCACAATGATTGGAGCTTTTAGTGGTTTATTATTTACCCTAAGCAAGATGCCCTGAACACTCGAGGCAGCCTAAATTTAAATGGAAAACCGGTACAGTTGGATTGAGTCTATCACCAGTTCACCATGTATTCTTCTTATTGCTCAACTCACTGTCCGTCTCCACCTAAAGGAGGACGCTGAATACTGAAGTCTGATGAATTCCAGGTGGACAGACAATCTACTTACACTCCCTAAATGCGAGACATAACCTGACTCAGTTTAGGGGGATCAATTTAATAGATTTCATAAAATACAGGAACCATTAAGTAGACAAGAACTGACTGTAACCTTTAATAAACAATCCATGGGTCCAGTGGTCATGTTCTACATTTGTGATTACATTTGTTTGTCTCAACAGAAAGAAAATTGAGAACAAATATTAAAACCAACAAAAAAATACAAACACATAATCAGTCACTACATAACACAGACATTTCTTCAAGTGTGTTCAGTCAGTAGTAAGTACATGGGCTCATGAAGGAAACACATTAAAAGTGCTCAAACATACAGTTCTTTAAGACAAAGGGCCTCTTGCAAGAATCACAAGTACTAACTCATGTGTTAAGTGGCACGTAGAAGTGATTTAAGAAAACTGGTTGAATTGGTCAAAAAAGTCTGAATAATAATGCCTTAAACTGAAAGAATTTGCAGTTGAACTATGTTAGAGAAAGCCACTAAAATAAATTACTAAAACAAAATGTATGCAAACTTAATACTGTGATACACCATACCACCATCATCATGGTGTGCCAATTTACTGAGAGGTTCGACAACATTTTTTTGCAGGTGTTCTTGGCATATTTTGCAGTGCAAACCTAAAACAATTCAGTATTTGTTTGGATATTTCTCTCACGCCGCTAAACTTATGTTATGTTTTCGGCTGCCGATTTCTAACAGCAGGATGTGAGGTTCGGAAGCTTTGGTAACATTTTTGGAATGAAACTTGCCCAGCAGTGGAGCACAATATGGACTCTTATATATCAATTTTAGGACCGTTGATTATCCAAATGATCAAATCTCACGAACGCTCACCTACTTGTAAACAGTTTGCATTCACTAGATTGGAACGTGCCGTTAAGAGAGTTTCGGAACGCTCATACGAACAAGCTTGACAGAAAAAGTAAGACGGGTTTAGGATAAGGATATAAAAATGTTCTTGCAAGAGGCCTAATGTGTGAGTAAAAATAGTGTGGATTCCCTGGTCTACCTGTGTATATTAGGCTACTTTTAAATTAAAAGTTCCCTGTGTAAGAGATGTTCACCTGCCTCTTCCTCAGGTCTCTTAATGATTGATAGTCTCTACATGGACAATTGCTCCCAAGCAACAACGAGGGGAGAATATGTGAAAGGGCAGGAGTGAAGCCGCTGAAAGTTCTCATCGTGCTCTGTCAAAGGCACCAGTCTTCTGATGTGAACTTGAGCCCCTGTATCATCTTGATCCCCGATGTGCTGCCTGGTTCACTCAGCTCCGTGACATACACTCCCGAGGCCCTCCTCTTCCACGCCTTCATCATATTCGAAGTTGCAAGTCCTCTTTTCAAGGTTCTGGTCCCTCTGGGTCTAAACGGTACCGTTACCTATACTGACCCAAACTCAGCCATCCAGGCTACGTATTTTTCCAGGTCGACAGCAGAGACAGACTTGGAGATCTTCTTGAGTGTGAGGGTGAAGTCCTCCATGGTCACAGGCATCTGCAGCTCGTCTTTGGACAGAGCTCGGATCTCCTCAGGGCTCAGGCCTTGGATTCGACGACGCATTGCCATCATGGACGCATCCCTGATGCACATGTAGAGATGTGAGCAGAGGGGGGCAGGGGTGGTCAAACACACATATACAGTACATACATACAGCGAGACTTCTTTTTTTATAAATATGCTCCCTAAAACATACTTCACATAGTGTTTACTTCTATTGTGTACTCCATGCTTGAAGAGTTTAACTCCTGTCAAACTGGATAGAGTCAAGGCTGCAACTACTAAGCCACAACTGGCTGAAATCCCGCAGGCTACATACAGGCTGAGTGTGGATGACACTCACACACACATCCAAGGTCAATGAAACAATGCAAGGCGGAGATGAGCGGAGACAACCTTGGGAGCATGAAATACCTGCCATTCCCAGCATAGCTCGGGTGGAAAAGGACAGGATGCTAAGGAGAAGTGGTCAGCTAAAGCAACTATTAAACTGCGATTAATGTTCAGCATATGAACTTATTCTAATGATCAATGCGTACTTTCAAATAATCATTGGTGTTATCCTTTTATATGTAGGTGTGTGTCACACAGTATTGATGAAGCAACATATGAAGCTGTGGTTCCTCCCAGAAAAGAAAAGAAAAGAGAGAGAGACAAAGAAAATGGTATTTATGGAGAATATATACTAATGATTATACAATCAATCAAATAGTCATTTTGTATGAAATACATGTCTTTGTATATGACATGTAATACATAGGTTTAGAATTTAGTGATTGAATTAATAGCCATTTCTTTGGTTTTGCTGATGTAATGAACATACATTCATACAGAGTTAGAGGTGGTTCGTAATAGGTTGATTGGTATTCATGTTGAGTAAATAATGAAATGATCAGAATGGATCATGGAGCGTTCGGAGGGGAGGCGTGAGCTTAAGGGAAGCCAGAGAAAGAAGACTGGAGTCAAAATGTGACTGAACTGCGGACAGGAGTTACATTTTGATTTGTGTTAATACGACGACGTCGTCCCACCGGCCCCCTTTTTGTCTGAATGTGTGGGGAATAAATATAGTACAGTAATACTATGAGTTCACAGGGCAAGAGGTACATAAAGACCAGGAGCCAGATGCATAAAACTGGATACATGACTAAAACAATGTGTACGTACAAAGACAGAAATACGCTTACGCGTTCTTTTCGCCAGATTTATGAAGCTGTGCGTACGCCTGGTTGTCTTTTAGAAGACTCAATCATTGTGGAAGTGGGCGCACATGCACAAGCCTCATTTCTACTCCAACATAATAAATGAATGTGGAAACGCGCTTAAACATCTGTTTGCATGTCGACACTTCTGCCTTCTCCGCCACTCATTAGACCTGAGAAGAACAGCAAAGAGGTGCAGCTTTACCGACTGTTTTGCATCAGTGAGGTTGTCCAACGGTGCCAGAGCAGCTGCCATTACGCACAGTTGTGGCTATTTATAGCGGCCACACCATTAATTTACCACATGTACCTGTAAACCATCATCGGTGGTGATATTTCATTTGATCATCATTATCAATTGACAGAAGGATGGTCAATGATTAATTTATAGCACTCATCTTGAAACAGACTTCAGAATAATATCATATAAGATTCTGGATTATAATTATTGATACATTAATGTATAAGGATTACTAACGTTAACGGTGGAGCTAATTCTTTATACTGCCAGGTAGCTTAATCTATAATAACACATTGTAATTGACTAGTTGACTATATTTTGTATCAAACATCTGAATCTGAAGTAACCAGGAACTAAAGCTGTTAAATCAATGTAGTTGAGTAAGTTCATTATTTGCCTCCAAATTGTAATGGAGTAGGTGTATAAATTAGCATAAAATACCTAAAAAAGGACCATAGAATTGTTTTAAAGTACAGTACTTGAGTAAAAGTACTTTATTACAGTCCGCCACTGCCAGTGACCATGCACTACACTCAATGAGGTAGTATATAAGAGCCAAGAGAGACAAAGACCAAGTAACAAACAGAAACCTTATCAGCATTAAGCAGCTTAATGAGTTTAACAGTATGTAAAAATAACCTACACTGTTGGGACATAGAGGAGAAGTCAATACATGTCCATTGATCTGCATTCATTATCCTTGAACCTGTCCTGCAACGGATTAAACTCCACCATCCACCTCTAGGCCCGCCTCAAGAGTTAAAGAGAAGATCACATCCTGCGTGGTGATGTTTTCATTTTTGTAGCAAACTGTAGGTCAGAGAAAATCTATCTTTATATTGATCAGACTGTCCTTACACTGTAAACTTCACACTGTTAGTGATTCAGGTTCACGGCCAAATGCAAATACTTGCTCATAAAGATACGTACGTCTATGGTTGCTCTTGTAATTTCAAAATGATTTAAATGCCTGTTACACACCTCCAGCAGCCATATGTAATCAAGCCTCTGCAGTCACACTTCATCTCTTTACGTTCATATATTCTAGGCTGTAGTATTTGCATATGATTTACAAAATCCAAAAGCAGAAAAAGGTGATAATGATTTTCTCATTTTGTAATTTTGAAAACACACACACACACCTGCAGACGTTGGTGATGTCTGCTCCAGAGTAGCCCTCAATCTTCTCAGCAATGAGGTCCAGGTCCACGTCAGCAGCCACCTCCACCTCCCTCAGGTTTATCTTTAGAAGCTCTACACGGCCCACAGCTACACAAACACACACGCATGCACATACAAACAACAGCATTAATCAGATATTATGATCAGCCTCGGTTGGAGCACTACAGGGACCAGCGCTCTGGTTTGCTGTGCGGCCAGTCTGTGGGTGATGAGGTCACCTGTGGGCAGGGCGATGTAGATCCGCTTCTCCAGCCGCCGTCGCAACGCCTCGTCGATGTCCCAGGGGAAGTTGGTGGCGGCGAGGACCATCACCATCTTAGAGGGGTCATCATTCTCCAGAGCTCCCCCCACACCTGGTCACAAAACCACAATTAAACTAGAAACTGCATATTACTGTACCATTCATGTGCCACATGATTTTGAAAATCTATCTCGGGTACCTGACTGAATACTAGACCTTCTACAGTTCTACAGATTCGGCTGGATTATGTTGAACACATTCAGTAACAAAGTAGATTTCATCCCAAACATTAGATTTGATATCAAAAGGTGCCAAACACCATAAGAATGACTGCTCCTGTATTGTTCAGGTCCTGACTGTACAATTTATACTTTTGATTGTAATTTTTATTAAAAATTAAAAATGTTTTTCTTGAATTAACTTCACAAACAACTGTATTAGAAACCCCATTCACAGCGTCACCTCCCCCACTTCTCTATTCCACTCACCATCCATCTGAACCAGAAGTTCTGATTTGACCCTGCGGCTGGCTTCGTGTTCATCAGACGTTCCTCTTCTGCCACAGATGGAGTCAATCTCGTCTATGAAGATGGTTGTTGGTGCATAAAACCGGGCCTGAGAAAAAAAAGGAAAGAAAAGAAACTCTTTCTCTGCCATACAACAAAATATTTAGATGTTCAGTTTGGTACTATGTGGTTTTGCTAACCAGACCACACACACACGTACACAAACTTACCATTTCAAACAGCAGACGAACAAGTTTTTCTGACTCGCCCCTGTATTTGGAGGTGAGGGTGGAGGAGGACACATTGAAGAAAGTAGTCCCACATTCTGTGGCCACCGCTTTGGCTAACATCGTCTTCCCTGTCCCGGGAGGGCCGACCATTAACACGCCCTGAAACAAAATGTTACCCACTGTTAAAACGTAAGACACACAGAAAGGATTTGGGGCTGACTAGCGGTGACTACAAGCTCTAACAGTCACAGAATTACTCAGCTATGCTTAATCTTAGCAGAAATGTCGAACTATCTGCTGCTGCAATAGGAAAACTGTAGTCCACTTCACTACACCTGCAAACAATCACCTAAGACACAATTACATCAGGTCTTATTGTACAGTTGTTGTTTTTTTACTTTGCTTAGCCACATTTTTTCCAGGAATCACATTATGAAGTTTGAATGGGAGCCCGAATAAACATTGTTATCTTTAAAGGCCCTTCTCAACCAGCTTCTTACTGTCAGGCATTAACTCTCATCCACTGGGCCACGACCCGACACCAGTGCAACAGTATTGGCTACCGGGCCGCGTGCATATACACATTTGCATATTCATAGATTCTTGATTTTTGAATAAGGGAGAACAATGTGAAAAACCCATTTCAGACAGCAAATGTTCTTCTAAGCAGGTTATGTTTATATCTTTTAAAACGTGTCTGGAGAGGATCTTTTTAAAGAAGACTCAGGCTGGTCCCACCGGTCCGCGAGGCCACTCTGTGCCAACTTGCCTTCCACAAAGGTTGAGAACCCCTGCTGTGAGCGATGGGGCTGTGGGTCAGCTTTCAAATAAATTAAATAGGAATTAGAGTGTAAGATGGCCATCAGAGAGGAACCTCAATTATTGACCTTTTTTAGGAAAACAAACAAGTCACGGAAGCACAACATTAAAGCTAAGGGGCTGATTAACAGGAAAAGGCAGCTAAAAGAGAGTGCAGAGAGTAGTGCATCTGCTCCATGACCCGTTATAATTCTTCTCCTATTTAATTTGATAATACTTAATACATACAATGCCATGCGAATAAAACAACAAACATACAGTATTCTGCAAACTAGGCACAGACTTCTATAGTGCCATATTCTGCCTGAATGTGCTGCAAAGAAAGTGCTCATGTTTGTTGTTTAATCTCTGATTCATGGGACCCTGACAGAGAGCAAAATGGCAAAAATAACACTGATTTGCAGCTGTTTAGGTCAATGTGTTTCATGTAAATTTCAGAGGTAAAAGATGAAACGAGAACGTGGGACCCAATGCAACCATTGTAGACTCAGGATAATGGAAATTTGATATATGTAAATATGAGAGGCTTTTATTGTTGGGCTTAACCATGCATGTAAATGAATTGTCTTCCACTAAACTGCAATCCCCATGCAATCAAATGAAATTCAGTTTACTTTGTCACTGTCCCTTTCCCGCTCTCGTCTTTTCGTGTAATCTGTTACATATATTTTGTATAAAATGTCAATAATATCAAACAAAACTGCCATCCCTGGTGCAAATTGCTTCTGTAAAAAATTAGGAGTGTCACTGCCACTCTGACATTTCTGCATCTGGTTTGTTTCTGTTGCTATGGAGATTACATAAAACACAATGTGACACAATCCATAACATTTTTATGTAATTGGAGTCCCCCCTGCCTCAAGATCGATACGGGCTAATGTCAGTTATATTCCCAGCAATATTGGGAAGACGGATTTTCAATACAAAACACTGATGCGGGCGGGATGGATCAGAATCTCAGCAGGAGCAGGTGGGAGTGGGATGGCTCGCCTGCAGTAAGAGTGCAGTGATAGCCAGAAATCCTGCAGTGGAGGATTGACAACACAGAAATGCACAAACCTCTTTACTTAATGTCACCTTTAATGAACCAAATACCTTCAGCCTACATGTGGGTTGAGCAAACAACCATGGACTTGTGAAATGTCTTTTATCTATAACTAATTTATTAATCCTTAATTTTTCTGCACTTCCAGTTAGTATCTATGTAAAAAGTGAAATCATGCATGCATATATCTGACTAATGAAAGGCACTGTGTGCCTGTAAAAACTGAAAAGGCATTGACCCTCACATGGCGGGCCTGAGGGGAAGACACCTCACATGATGAAGTTCATCAGAGGCTGGTACAGAACAGAGGCTGGTAACTGGTCATTCAGCAGAGTCATGTAGATACTGAAAGGCAGCATGACTGAGCATTGAGCCCATTAACGATAGATGTTAGTGATGCAAACATATGTAAGAATTCACATTAAAGTTGTGTTCGTAACAGGATCAAATGTAGCTATATGTACTATAACAGGTTGCACCTTACAAGTTAGTTACAACGTAGTTAAGGTCTTAAAATGTACATCTCCGTGACCTGTAAGTCATTTCCTGCTGTCATAGCAGAACAGCTAAACACTGGAAGACATTAATTTTAGAAGAGCCAGAGGATTGTTTTCCTAATATCCACACCTGGAGCACACAGCCTGGGAAACACTACATCCATTTACATTTGTGATGACACAGACATGCACACTGGGCATTGTGCCGTCCAGTTCACAACTGTGATTTCATGTTGCATGAAATGTAGGAAATGCAACAAATGTCTGCAGACAGATTCCAACCATGGACGTTGTGCTCGTGTGGTATGTGCCTTAACCATTTGGCTACCGGGGCTCCACAATAGGTCTCTTTGTGTCTATAGTTAAAGTAGTAGTGGCTTTCTCTCCCATATTACTCAAATCACGCCCTATATGAAACGCCGCTCTCTGCAACCTTTTGATGACTGTCGACTTCAGTAAGTGATAGCGATAGCGTAAGCCGAGATGGTGCAACTGAACAAAGTGACACGTTTAGTGTGAAACTAAGTAGTTACAATGTAGCAGTTAATGTTGACTTTACACTAACACTGGATAAAACGTTCCTTTGGCTGGTGCAACAGGCTGTAGGATGGGTGTGTTACATTACACAGTAAGGCAATATGGCTCCTGTTAAAAGTCAGCGGCGAAGCAGATTCAAAACGCATCGGAGCAGCTCACAGCTGAAAACGTGTCTCTATTTATTTCTGTGATTTCTCAGTCAATTTTAAAAAGCACACTAATGAAGTACATACAGCTCAACAGTACGTAAGCGAGCACATTTGTGTGTGAGTATGTGTGCGTGTGTGTGTGTACCTTCCAGGGGCGACGAATGCCCTTAAAGAAGTCAGGCATCCACATGGGCAAAACCACTGCTTCTCTCAGCAGCTTCTTAGCATCTTCCAGATCAGCAATGTCATCCCTACAGTTCATCCAGAGAACTCAGTCAGCAGTGCTAAGAAAAACACTTTGCCGGCAGCAAAATGAATAAAGGAGTATGTATGAATATGTGTATGCTACCATACCAGTGCACGTTAGGGTTTCGGGACACAATATCTCTCTCCAGTGAGTCCACCAGGTCGTTGTCATATCCTGTGCCATCAAACTTCTTCTGCTCTACATCCCCTGGTGGGTCACCAACCCCTTTCTTTCCCTGATTAACAAAAAAGAAGGGAAAAAAGATTCATAAAACAAAAACCAGGTGTTTTTCGGGGACAGATTTCAGGGTAGTTTCTTAAGGACATCCCCCAGCCACCCATCCATCCACGCAACCACCAATCAAGTGCTGCAGTCTGACCTTATCATCTTTGGCCTTTGTGCCTCGGGCATCTCTGAATCCTGGCCGGTCTGGTTTAGGGTTGGCCTGACCGCGGCCTCCTGGCGCTGCCCCTCGATGCTGGAGACCAGGGGAGTCCTTCCTCTGCTGCTTCACCGCACTGTTGGGGCGTTTCACTGGGACGGGATTCCTACAGAGACACACACACACAGGAGTAAAACTATACACATGGGAAATAGTAGGACATACCTGCAGACAGAAACATCAGATGATTTGCAAAGGGGAAATAACATAGTTTGCCACACAGAGGGGCATTAACGTTAAACCAGCTCTGCTAGTTCTCTGTGGAGGTTAAGCTCCATATGTTCACTTCAATGGCAAGACAGTAAAGGGAAATCCAACATGGTGAGTCATGTTGTGCTGGTAGCGATGGAACAGATTATGCAAAATATGTCTCTTTGTACTTCAAAGTGCTTCCTGATAGAAATATTTGGTTGCACGGACAACAGAAGACATCCCCTGGATCACAGTTGGCTGAGATAAAGAAACCAAAAATAAAATGAGAAAACGAGACAGCAGTGTGCAGGTATTTTTTCAGCACTCAGTGTGTATTACTATATAGAATTAATGGATGCGCATGTGCTTCTTGGAAGTTGATTGAAAATATCCTCAAAGGGTTTCAAATGTGTGTAACAATAAAACGTTGATGAGCAAAAAACATGAGGTCCTAATCTTTCATTTAGCCTAAGGTTATTTATATAAATGTCACATAAAACATAGGCATCACACATTAAAAACTTCATCTATATGTTTCAACTGACAGTTGGAGAAATAGAACAAAAGCTCCCTGAAATTTTATTTTGTAGTGCTGTAACTTCTACACACACACCTGTGTTCTGCAGGGGTGGGAGGGGGCCAAACTGCTCGATCCTCAGGTCGCTCCTCAGATTGAGGAGCAAGGATGTCAATCGGCTTCTCTGACTTAAAGCTCTCAAGCGTTCCCATGATGCCTTTCACCTGCTCATACTCCTCCGTCAGTTCCTGCCTGACCTGGTGACAAACAGGTGAGGCATGTGTAGATATCTGTGGTAAAACAACTTAAGCTTTAAATGTTCCTGAAGGGCTATTGGGCTTACAGACAGCAATCAACAGATAATAAATTCGATAAAGTCCAGCAATTCATAAATAAATAGTACTTGTCAACAAAACCTGCTAGAGAAAGCAGACATAAATAAGAGGCCAGAAACCAGAGGACCACCCTGTTGCATCCACAGCTAGTGACAGGCCAAATTAGATCTCATATATACCTGTGAGTGCCATCCACAGACTGCGTATGGTGCCGACTATATGGAGGTAACACCAGCGCCCTGATGGAAGCAAATCAAACTCACCGAGTAAAGGGTACTTGGCGCCCAGTAAACTGACCCGAGCTTTGCCAAAGATCATTTTTACCTACACCAGTGACATGACCGCACGCTTTCACAATGTTTCCCAGTTAACGGTTCGTTTTTTTCTGACTGAGATTACCAGACCAACAGATCATAGCAAATACACGTTAGAACCGGCTTGATAATGGCAGTTTGGAACACTGTCAGCACCAAAATGTCTTGGTCAATTTCCTTTATTGAACAAATAATACTTCAAACATGCCCATCCATTTTACAAAGGTTTTTGCCCACGGCCCAGATGTCAACACTGAAACCTCTAAGCAAATTAGAATCAGCAGGCAAAGGAAAGTGTATCACTAGCAGTCACAGCACAGCCCCCCCCCTGTAATGATGGTTTAATAACTGGTGTAAAAAAGGTGTGGTCAGGGGTTTGGGGAACTCACCTGCTGCCATTTGACTTTAAGTGCAGGGTCTCTGAGGGACTGACAGTGCTTGTGGATCTGTTGAATGACGCCCTGGTAGTACACAATGGAGGAGTCGTAGTTCCCCAGCAAAGCATACTCTCGGCCCTTCTTGGCGTTGTCACAAATGTCTGCCAAATTCATACTGAATAACAGCTATATGGTGAGGGGGGGAACAAGTATCTGTTAACGGTAACTACTTTGACTGAGAACTGAAACAATGAGTTGGCTAATGCTGGCTAGTTACGTTTTTAAAATAAGGTTACATCAAAACCACATTTCCATCAATGAGCCCGGTGTCCTCATTGTCAGTGCTACACATTACAGGATGGTGCAGCTCTGTGCAAGTCAGTTGCCTAAGTTAAATGTTACCAGATATAATAAAACTTTAATTAAACACCCGGAAATGCATGTTAGTTAAGCTAACGTTAGCTGATGACGGTCAGGGTTAATGATTTCAAGCGAGCATGCTTATGGTATACAGCGCAACTGACGGTAAAATCAAGCCACTAATCAAATTAGCTTATTTTCTTGCCTAAGCTTACACACTGACATCTGGCCGACGTTAGCCTTTGCTAGCTTGCTGCGAGGCCAGACACAAAACAAAACGAATCGAGTGGCAATAAATCACGTAAACGCGACTTAATCCTCCCAGCGTGTGTTAAATGTGCATGTAGACAGAGACAACCGACCGAAAACCTAAATTATATTCTTTAGCTGCTTGTAAAACATGAAAAATATTCTCATACCTGCATGAAAAGCACTTGTGTAGGTTTTTTTGAATCAGTGGTCCAGTATAGACGAAAGTGTTACCATGGCCGCAGAGAGACGCCGTGTGAGGAATACAGACGGCTCGATGACTGCGCTGCATTCAGGGACTTCACGGCGAGCTGGTAAACATGACAACCCTGCTTAGTAATAGTCGATCGAGTTCAACACCAAAGAGAGCTGTTGGAGAGCTAACATTTCTCTAATCTCTTTAATCGACGCAGTAAAACACTTTTATCTCGTTTCGGAATTGCAGACTTAGATATGCTTCGTAAATAACATTGACAGTTGGCGACACATACTTTGAACTACATTTTCTAGTTTACGGGACTTATCTAACGTCTCATCAGAGCAACAGCTACGCAAAGGTTGGCCACTGGTTGTCGCTAAAGTCCAGTCAAATATTGCGAACTAGGGTGTAGGAAACAATATCATCACAAGGGCCCTTTAATAGCTGTTCTAGATCTTTCCATCATTTCACATGTTCTTCATCAGCAGATGGAGTTTACCTAGTTGTAATGGAATTATAGATGTTCAAGTTCCCTTGGTTTCCCGAAACACTTCTCTTCCATGTTGGCTGCATGAATGGATGAAGGATTAAGTTACTGATATTTGTTACTAAATACAGTAACCAATAAAATCAAATCAAGTGAAATAAAAGCCTGAGATGGCTGCTGCAGCGGTTTAATCATACCAAACAAACACCACACCAGAAACCTCAAACATTTAAATTATACTGCCAAAACCACTTTTATTGATTTGCAGATTAACATTGTCACAAATCTCCATACTGTTGGAAAGTGTTATTGCATTATTGTACACATGCAATGAAAGTATCAGTCAGTTGTGATCTTACCTCAAACCATCAATACCCTCCAGCATAACAAATTTCTAAGCTGAACACGTACTCGTTAATTCTTTTCAAATGTGTGGATTTGCATTTTGTCCCAAAAGACAGCTACATTTCGTCATTAGTGAGCTCTCTCCAAAGAACTGTGTGAGCTGACACAAAGCTGGTTGTGTTCATATTTTATATTTGAGAAATACACATTCAGCAATAGCACCACCCATTCTGCATTTACATTTTGTAAGAACTGAAATATCACCTTTAAAACATTTCTTCAAGAAAATGATTGCATGGCTTTCTTCACAGTTTCAAATGTACCTCATTGGTCCCGTTCCTTACACTGAAATCAATTGTGTCCCTTAATTCACTGTCTATTGAATACTGTAGATAAGTTGTGGTGCTACTAGACAGCTGATTTCATATAAATAGTATACTTATGTACACTTTTGCTTGCTTTTTCATTTAAAGTGATTTTATGAGCAGTTTGAGCTACAGGTTTTGCATACCGCCATATCCATTCATGCATTTCATTAATATGTTGATTTAATATTGTGCAAAGGTATAGGCCCATACTGTCACTAGCTGTGTCTTACATCAAGCAGGGAAAAGTGTAACACCATTGGACGTTTCTTCCTTTTCTATCTCATGATGATATTAGGCGTTTCTGAATTCAGTCTCAGTGCTTTCCTCAGCACCATTAGTGTTCCTGAAGGCTGTGATGACCTTTCTACACACTCTTGAATGCATCCGTACAGGACTGAGGTGACCTCAGCATTGACAAGTTGCTGCTTCCTGCTCTCTCTGGTTCAACAGCTGCCTGACACTGCTCTCATTCGGCTGCTTCAGTCTCAGGGGTTTGTGGCTCTTCAGTCGATAAGCCAAAGTCAGAAAGATAGCGTCAACATGTTCCTTCTCAGCAGGGTCCTTGGCCGAAGTCTCAAACAGTGGGAAGTTGTAGCTGTCGGCAAGACACTGGGCGGCTGACGTGGGGACCTCCCGGCGGTCCCTCAGGTCACACTTGTTTCCCACCATGATGCGGGGCACCAGGGGCCCCACAGAGTGTCGGCTGCACTCCTCAATCCACTCAGGGATGCTCTCGAAGGAGGAGAGGCTGGTCACGTCGTACACGAAGATGATGGCATGGACGCTGCGGTAGTAGTGCTCCACCATGCTCTTCCTAAAACGCTCCTGACCTGCCGTGTCCCAGATCTGCAACTGGCCCAGCAGAAACACATGCTGATAAGACTAAATAATATTTAAAAGGATAAGGCTAGTGTAATTCTAGATTTTTCTTATTGTCAACCAATCCCAAGAAAAGACTAAAGCCAACAACGTGTTAGTCCATCTGTCAATACTTTCTGACTTCCCTACCCTCTCTGTGGCACTTAGCTCCAAGCCCAGTTGTTCCTACTGAAGAAATAAATCTTTAACAATCATTCACAAATATATAGTTTCATTACTGAAAAAGGCTCAGTAACTTCCTAAAACAGCTAGGCACTGTATGCAAACCTTACTCAACGGGGAGTCAATTTTCAGCAACAGATTAATACAAATATGGTACATTATTGAGTATGTATGACGCATGTAGGATTGACTCCAACTAAACTAGAGTGCGAAGTACAGAAGGGACATGTCACCCAGTGCAACAATGTGGCTCAATGAAGGCGGACCAATTCATTATGGGTTTTGGTCTTTTCATAGGAGTTGGTAATGAGAAGAAAATTATAGAACAGCACCTGTCTCAAACTGGCTCAAAGTGTGTGACAAGCGGGACAAACTAAATCCATGTGCCAATGACGTTTTACTTTAAAGAAGTGCAAATGTAATGAAGGCAGCATAAAATGTAACTCCAATCAAAACCTGGAGATGTGGACCCTCGGAGCCTTTTTCCACACGGGAGTCACGGAGTGTGTTCGAAATCGCATACTAACGTACTGCGCAACACATAATCAATATATACTGCACACTAAATTAACAATTAGGTATGCCATTACCAGCAGACTGATCACACTGAAGTACTGGAGTATCACGTCTTCTCTGCGTCACGTGACTGTATCGATCACATTACCGGCCCCAGCTACCATTGAATGAAAAACATTTATCATCACAAATGTAAACCAGCGTAACCTCATCCACTAAATGTAATATTTTTCAGTATTAGATTGGGTTTCACATTCACTCCATGGATGTATTATAAGAGCTCATATATAATACTGTGAGATACTCGAATGGACAGGTAGTGGATGCAGGGAGGGGCCCCACAGAGAATGCCTGTGTACAGGGTCCAGAATTGTGTGCTACACCCCTGCAGCCTTTGCACAGTCTGAGGAGAGGCAGTGCATTTTGGGGGGCAGTCGCGCATGTTTAGTAGTAAGCTCACGTCGCATACTCAGAATTACATTCTTGCTAATCTAGTGCACATCCGGCTATTTCTCCCATACACAAAACCCACTCACTGCGCAGTTGGAACCGAAGAGAATGCATGCTCAGTGTGAACAGTGTGTTAGAATGCAATTTCGCTGAAAACGGTGTCGCAGTGGGACAAGCACAGGTGTAAACAATTAAACTTAGTGGCTGGATTCCATTTAGCCGCTTCAGTCTCAGGGCCCGGGGGCCTGTGCATGCTGGCCCACTGGGACCCAGGTAGCCAAGCGCCATCGTTGCTTATTAGTTATTAGTAACACCTGTGCTTTTCCTGCTATGACAAGTCAGACATGTCTGCTGTGAGAGAGGCTCCCTGGAAGAGCAGGGCTAGTACAGGCCTAACAGGTGCCACCACAACAAGCCAACGGCCCTCACTTGTACATCATTCTAAAAATTATTTAGGGAAATTAGGGAACAGTGTGTTTAAAAAGGCGTATCTGCATATTTGTAGGTATTGTTTTTAAAAAAAAATAAACAAGTCCACGTTTGCTGTGTACCTTTTCTTCCAGGGCTATACCGTCCACTACAAAGTGATTATGTATTTTATTGGGGGACATGGTAGGACATGTAGCCTACCAGCTGGTCATTTTAAAGAGGTAGGCCTATGCTATGTAGTGGCGCCATCCCCAATGCACAGCTCCTTGGATGCTTAAAAACAGGCCCCAGGTCAGCCTCTCCTCTGTGCCCACTGATGAACCGTAGCGCAGACCGATGGCTGTGTGTTTGCAGGTCCTCTCACCTTGATGCTCTCCCCGTCGAGCGTCAGCGTCCTCTCTCTGAAATCGACCCCGATCGTTGCCTCTGGGTTTTTCAGGAAGGTGCCCCCGCAGAATCTGTAAGTCAGACACGTCTTTCCCACATTTGAATCTCCTATGACTATTATCTTGAACATCCGAGCCTGTCCAGTCTCATATTCGTGGTGCGAAGAGAGCTCCAAGGAGTCATTTTGACTGAAAACGGTATCGAATTCCTCCCCAGGTTTGTTTTCTATTGCCATCGCTCATCTTCTCGCGGTCTTGATGTGAACGGCGCTGAAACATCGCGAGAATTCGACAGACCAATCGATGTCCCGGGAATGAGCTTCACAGTTGAGACATTGTAAACCTTATTCACCACTTTTGAATTTATTTTCAATATTCATTTATCCCCATAAATATTCAAAAAACAAAGAACATTTTGTTAAAAATGTATTCAATTAAAACTCCATACTCTATTCCGATCAGATCTGAATATTAACTCTTTAAAACAATGTTTGTTGCAAATCATGAAATAAAGACAGAAGTACAAACATTTTGTTTTCCACCTTATTAAGCTCAATATTAACAAATCCTCACATCTTTATCTACCCTCCCAACCTTAATTTTCAACACATATATATAAACACTGTTGTACTATACATGGATGTTTATTTGACACACACCGAAACAGGTTTATAATCCAGACCATGTGATACCACAGCCAATCACAAACCCAAAACCAACACTTCAACGAGCCATCATACAGAGAGACAACAGTGAGACCTACACTTATTTACCAGTTTATTAGGCTGCACATAGCTAAAATGAATACGGTTTCATACAACAGGGATGATGGTTCTAGTGTTCAGTGTTTGTTTGAACTGTTTAACAGAGGTGTTGATTCAACTCAACGGTCATTTTGGAGCCTTTAGTTTATGGTATCGCATTATATACTGAGACGTTTTTCCAATATTTTGTCTACGACATTTATATCAATGAGGGTAGACACATTAGAAACTCTTCTATGTTTCAGCACAGCTAATAAACTGGTAAGTGAGTAGATGGGGTGCTCGCAACAGTTTTATATCATGCAGACAAAATGTCCTTCAACTGAAACAGTTCATCAGGACCGAACAATACTCAAAGCAATTTTGATTCCTGATTGTAACATAAATGTGAAGTAAAAAAAAAAACCCAAAACCTATACCTTCAATAAAATAGTCTCAAATAAATGTCATAAAATGTATCATTTGTCAGCACAACCCGCCTCATTTTACTAAATCTAAAAGACAAACAAACATCGACAACGTCAATCATGGCATACAGGCTTTTGCTGAAGCCTAAACCTGAGTGAGCGTACAGTGCATTTGGCTTCTACATTTCATACAGTAGGTTTCACACCGGCTGTGTGTGATGTCTTGATGTGCATCAGCAGCATAAAAAAAGGACAGCTAATTTTAAAGCCCTGTAAATGGCCGGTTGCGTTTGACGTCATAAACATGAGGCACTTGAGTTGCCTGATGTCCCAAAAGTCACTGTCATGTCTTTATCTAACACAACACAAGCACGGTGATGAAAGCAATACATTTTAAATTTGTACTATAGCAGTGGTTCCCACACTGTTTTGTCATGCCCCCCCCCAGGAAACTGAAAAAATGTAGCTAACAGAGGTTTTAAACGCAAAACAACGCTCTCCTGCTATCCTGACAGTGAACTTAAGAGCAAGTCTTTGTATTTTGGATTTGACTGCTGTGTTTGCTTGTTTGATATGCGTCACCAGTTTCTCTTTTCCACCCCGTCAGAAATCTGTTAATCTTGCACTTTGAATGTTATTTGGCTTCCTACATGAACCTTCATAACGTTGGTAGCATCAGAGCATTCTTGATTCAGATCCACAGACCTCTTTCACGGAGGCCATTAATAGAGTTAAAACGTCTCGGCTTTGAGAAGGTACATTAAACTTAAGTTTCTTTCCAATTTTTTTCCCTCTGGTCTTGAGCATAGGCTCAAGTTGGAAACCACTGCATTGTGGGAAGTGTAGGAGTTAGTGTTTTCCTAATTATGACCTTAGCGACAAAAAGTGAGGCTATATCAGCCTCTGCCGCTTCGATTTTTGACCAGTCTTTGTGAATCTGTCTCTCGCCAGTGCCCCTAGTTTTATGGAAATGTAATACCACGTCTCTGGGGTTCCCGTCATTACTAATGTGCTAAATTATGAGGGCAGATCCTCCCCTCTATAGGAGAACCTATTGCCGCACATGTTTCTATCATGTATTTGTCTTGAGTTATTGTGTAAACAAGGCTCTACAAGACGTCATATTGTCCTTCATGCTGGCAGGACATGATACGAATTGAAGAACAAAGCCCTTGTCTCTTGGTATTTGTCTTTACTGGGTGAAAAAGATCAAAAAGAATTACTGAAACCAAGTCTGCTTAGTTTCTTCTCTCCTTCTGTAAATAATCATAAGCCAGACTGGTGAAGAGATATGAAAGAAAACTGTCCACGTGAAGTGAAGATCTGGATAGACTTGTGGTTCTACTGTAAATGAATGGCTTGAATACTAAATGTCATCTGGATCTAGGACCTCTCCGGGCACAGAACGCTGTATAAATCCATTAATTTATAAATAAGTTAAAGTGTTCTTTGACACAGTAACACATTTCACTACCAGTTTTCATCCGAGAAAGAGCTGGAGCTGCCAGAGTCAGAGTCTGGGTCTGTCAACCCATCAAAGTCCCAGTCGGCACTGGAGCCACTGTCATCGTCCTCCTCTGTAGAGAAGCTGTGAGCGGAGCCCAGGCATGCTGGGTACACGCGGGTTGAAACACACACGGGCCCCAGGGTGGACACGTACACTGCCATGACGTTCTTCCAGGTGTCCCTGGCTGGGTCGTATTCATGGATGAGGACACGGTTTTTGTTGTGCTGCAGTAGAGTCTGAGTGAGGAGGAGCAGCTTGTTGTTGTGCTGGATCACCTGGTAATTTAGAGCGCGGCTGTCAATGGGAATGTCACCCAACCTCTTCCACTCCCCCCTGGTGGGGCTGTATGCTTTCACCACGGGGATGTCACACACACAGATGATCTGGTCCTGAAAGACGCAGGCCTTGTGAAGCTTGTCTCTTCTCAGAGACCCACAGTGGCGCCAGCGGTTCCTCTTGGGATCATAGCAAAGCATTCTCCTTTTGTTCACCACATACAGGTGGTCATTTAGTGCCACCACCTGCATTTTACCTAAAGAATGAGGCAGAGGAGCCACAAACGTCCACTGGTTCCTCTGGACGCTGTAACACTCGACCTCCTTCAGTCTGGCATCTGTCACTGGATTCCTTCCTCCCAGAAGGTACACGTGGCCATTGAGGTAGCCCATCCCCGAGTGTATCCGCCCCATTGGTCTCTCTGCCAGCTCCTGCCAGTTGTTGAGCACAGGGTTGTACAGCCAGAAGTGTTTAGAGAGGTGGGAGGCCAGGTACAAGTTGTTTTCAGGCGTGGCACAGGCGATTAAGGACTCCATGGTGGAACGTTTGTAATCCTGACTGCTGAGGTCTTCTAAAGGTGGAGCCATGAAATACAGGTCCTCTGAGTAAGGGTCACAGCACATTATGTTGTCGTTGGGCAGGCCGAAGAAGAGGATCATTTCTTTGGCACTTACGCCTATTCTGTGTTTTGGTACGTCCAGAGCTGCAGACATCCCACAGCCGTCCTCTGCAGACCTGTTAAAGACAGATGCAAGGTATTTCTCAATTAAAGGCCTCGCCATGAGGCCCTCCAGGTAACACTTGTCCTTCTCTGTAAACAAGTCCCAGCGCACGCACCTTAGTGCCTGCAGTGCATCCTCTCTTTTCTGCGGCGCATTGGCCTCTACCCACTGCAGAGCCGCCGAGCACACCTTCCTTTCACAGTCCACATCCAAAGTGTTGAGGGACAGCAACTCCTTCAACTGCATCAAGTCCAGCTCGCAAAGCTCCCCTCCGTTACACACCTGGCAGAAGTTCCTGGCTATGAAAGCTTGTGCGTTCTCCTTCAACTCGGGATTGTCGTAGGTGTCTGCAAATTTCAGTATCCCCACGCAGTTGGAGAGGTCCAGCCTCCTTGTCATGAAGCTGGAGCAGGCCTTCCTGATGTACTCAAGCTGAAGCATGTTGGCGGCTGCGTACAGCCTCTGGACGTTGCTCTCCGTGATGGTCACCCTGCCTGTGTAACAGTAGTCGACGATGACGGACATAGACTCGGCGTCCACGCCGCGGATGACCACCCTCTCCTGCATGCTCTCATTCAAGCCGCCGGTGAACATGCTTTTGAAGTAAGGGCTGGCCGCGGCGAGGACGTTGCGGCTACACAGGAAAAGTTGCTCAATGTCACCGCTGGCCGGCTCGCCGCTTTGCTCCAGTGACTCCTCTTCACATTCAACCCCGATAGTAACGTCCCCGAGCAGGCGACAGTCGTACAGTAATTTCAGCTCTTTCATCAAACCCCGAGCGTGATTCGCGTCCTCCAGCACCTCGGGGCCGCTGAAGCAACCCAGCGCCGAAGCCATTGCTGCAGCTTCACGGAGCCTTTAGCTATTTTTTTTTACGTCGGCGACGGTTTCCAAGAGCCGGCTGTCATTCGGCGAACATACTCGACGACGCGAAGGGGCCTGCGCGCTGATAATGACACATCCGTTTATAAAAGGAACTCAATCATTATGCTTTGGGGGGGGGGGGGGACACTACCAGCGATTTCACAGCCCAACGCTCGTCTGTGTGTTTGAAAGACAACAGCCCCCGGCCTCCAAACGATCATAATATCGAGTTTGAATCAGAGATCATCCAACAGCTACACATCGAGAGTCGCTGTAACAGCAATGTCAATCTTCTTTGATTTTTGTTGCACAATGCTGTCATCTGTTTTGAATGTAGGAGACAGGGGTCTCGTAAAATAACAAGCGTCAATTCACCGGGGTTGGAACTACATTTTCCGCCACAAATTGCCAAAATAAAGCTCAATTTTATGCACAAGTGTTTCAGGGAGTTTTTTTCTTGTTTCTCTCCATATCCAATTCAATAAGACATCGAAATATTTTGGTACCGGTCTTCACGTTTATCACTTTCAACTACTTCAACTGGCGCTTTTAACCCCAAATTAAAGACATGTAGGCTCTTACTTTGAATTCAATCTTGCCTGGCTTCCGCTCTGGCCCCCCTGCTCGCTCAGACGACCTTGCTAAGAAAGGCTTCGGCTCCCTGATTGGTCCGTGTAACTGGGTCGATTTGCGTTTGGTTGATCGGGATTGATTCAAGGACCGTGACTGCCAATATTAAACTTTAATTATTTAAAATGTAATTTTATTTTCCATTTTTTGTATTACAAATTTCACATTTTAATTTGTTCAATTCATTAATAATAATAGGTCTAATACAGTTTATTTATATAGCACTTACAAAACCAGATATTGTTACGTACTATTATTATTATTAGTCTAAAGCTCACTAATTACCACATAATATCTTGTTTGTTTAATCCGTCTGAAAAACAAGGTGTAGAAATGACACATTGTGGATTTACAGGTCCCAGGAGGTTAGGCTGCTGTCCTTTTAATGCCTATAACTCCTGTGACTGGAAAGATGAGTACAACCTTTTTATATACAGTCAACGAGTATAACCCATTTGCAAATAATATTCAAGTCTGACACCTCCACCGCACCTGGAATAGGCTATTTAAGCTATTCCATTTGCCTAGCCAACACCTCTTTCAGCCTCTCCCCTCTGGTAGACGTGACAGAGCACTGTTCGCCAAAACACCCAAACACAAGGACACATGCCATTATACTCATGAACAAAGCAACCATGTGATGTCTGAACACAATTCCTGCACACCAAAACTTCACTGTACCTTCACATTCTATTACAATTTAATATACATATTGTACAATAATACCCCTTTATTTTCAGATGTTTGTTGATTGATGAGTGTTCTGTATCTCCATCAATAGATGCACATAATCCACTTCTCTATATAGAGTAACTTATGTTTACATCTATATATGTTTTTCCATCCCTACTTGCCTGTACATAAAAGCAGTACGTTTATGTTTGCTTATCTATCTTTGTTTAGTTTATTGTTCCCTTATGTCTATATCACTTTCTGTATACATGTTCATGGCACTTTGTGTAAATACATTACTAAAAAACAGAGTCCAATTCCTTGTATGTGTCAACATGCTTGGCCAATAAAGTTGATTCTGATTCAGATTATGTAATGTGGTCACTTTGAACCCGGCTGACCAATTCATCAACAATGATTTTGATAATCAATGAATCATTTCTGTCATGTATCATGCAAAAATGTCAAACCTTTCCCGATCGCAGCTTCTCAGATATGAGGGTTTACTGATTGTCTGTTTTTTCTTGATTTCGCTGTATATTGAATAGCTTTCAGTTTTGTATTGTTCCTCTGACAAAACAAGTAAATTGAAGATTTTAATGGAACAAATAACAATCCAAATTCAAGATGGGTCCAAAAAATGTGCTTTTCTTCTCTATTGTAAAGCTTTAATTTCTCACAAGACATTACATGGCCCATGCTTCTCATTTGTTTGTTCAGTAACATTCAGTACATTTATTTGAGATTACTTACAGTGTTCAGTATAGCCGACCATATCCTTGTAAAGTAAGAACTATGTTTATGGCCACAGCTATGTGCATTTTTACCCAGATTTAAGTGTATCTACGGTTGAGGTCGTTGATCCTGCGTAGTGCATCTTGGTTGTGGATGGTTTTGTGGACTGTGATGAGAAAGGGGAAGGCGGAGGGTAACTCAACTCTCTGGCTCAGCTTCTGGTGACCCCAGTGGAGGCAGCGCAGCCTCTCAGCCAGGTCCCGTCTGCCTGCTCGCTCCAGCCCGTCTTGCAGCAGCTTGGTCTTATTGGGCTTGTCCCATGACTTCTCATACCTGTGAATGAAGACGGACATCTGATAAACATTTTAGACCAAGGAGGGGAACGAGAGTCAATGAAAGATATAGAGCAATGGAGCTGTGTCAGAGTGAGTCAAAGTCAAAGCCCAGTAGACCACAGGAAAACACAAATAACTTACTAAACATATTATATGAGAATTTCTGAGCATCTATTTGAATCTATAAAGAATACAATTCTTTCAAATGATTCATTATTGTCGATTTAAAAGGTAAAAATTGGAGCAAACGTTGCACAGAATGATGGGACAGATGATATTCTTATGTCAAAAATCTGGCATTAATTCAGGAAACACTGTTGTATGCACCATGTTGAAGTATAATGACAGTTTAACATGCAGTACCTGCACACTCACAGCGACTAAATCGTTTCACAACATCACACACACACACACACACACACACACACACACACTCACACACACACACGCACACACACTGTACCAGCTTTCCAGCATGGTCCTAGCCTGGACACTCTTCTCTGTAGATTTGCTGTGGAACCGCCCTATCTCAGCTCTGTTAAATCCAAGCTCATACGCCAAAACTGTCCACTCAAAACCAAGCTGCATGGAAATCTCCTGCAGTGTCTTCAGGTTAATTACAGCATCCTAAAAAAGAAAAGAAAAGACATGCGAAATAACCTAAATATTAAGGGATTTCAAAAGGATTCAGGTGTCTATGAAATATCTTTGCTGATTTAAGAGCCATGAAAGTGAAAATGAAAACAGATTACACGTACCTCTTGGGCTTTGTTGGGCATTATCTCAAATCCCAAAAGATCAGCAGTAAAAGGCTCGCTAAGTAACTGTCTTCATAAACCTAATTTAACAAAGATGTCAGCGATTGCTGCATAATAAACACATATATACAGTCTAAAATTCAAAATAGCTGGAAGAGATATCGGTCACTTACCCTTAGGTACAGTGTGCCAAAAATGAGCGTGCTTTGAGTGTTACTGGGGAGATTCATCATCAACATACTAACCTGTTAAACATTAGTCACTTTAGCTTCAGCGTCCCTTGTGGAGCGAACAGCCCTCACCTGCTACCAGGTAAGCAAGTGCATGGTGCTAAACTTAGAGTGAAATCCTCACCATTATACTCAAAATGGCTTTTCAGTATTTAGACTTCTTTTCATGGGATTGTATATTTGCAGGGTGTGGAGGGTTACTCACGTTGTTTTGTATCTGTTATTTGCTCAAGGCACATCACCTTTTGGCCACCACTTTTTTGACATGGCTTGGAAAATTCAGTGGATGATCTTTAGCGTCACAACTGCGTGCAGGGCTACAATACAAATAATTCCCCTTGGGTTGGACTGTGTCGAGAAACTAGTGACCAATGTTCTGTTTTTAGTCAAAAGTAAGTTTTAGTTAAGTTTAGCTAATTTCTGGACACTTACAGCAATGCCTTTTAAAAACACCATGGTTTTTTTTAACATAATTTTTTATATAAATAAATACTGCATGTCACTCACTTACTCACTCAAAAAGTACATTCATTACCGACAAATATTATTACAAAATAATGTCAGCTCTCAATGGAGTAACAATGCCATCTGCAGCTGATCAGTGGCGTTAATCCCTTTGAGACATTTCTTGATATGTTAAACCACCAAGTAAACTCTATTCAAGACAGACTAGAAAAATACAAAAATGTTTTGAAAGGCTTTTATTCACTTTAAAAATTCGCCTCCTCTTTAAATTCTTGTCATCCATAAAAAGCATCAGGGTTCTGTGTGCAATATCATTGCAGTGATTATGTTCATCGAAGAACATTAGAAATCTCAGCTCTTAAGTGAACAAAAATGAAAAGAAAGTAGCCAAACAATAATGTGTGTACACTTACTTTAACAAATGTCATACTTTACTTCAGAAACCAATATCATTTATTTGAATGTGTTAATCATAATTCTGACTGAAAGTGCTGCACGGTCCAGCCAATAAATATAACTGACATGAATTACACTACTTTTTAAACAGGAACAGGATGTAATAAAATTCAAAAGGTTCAGCTTCATATCCAACGCCACAGTCTGACAAAAATGTATAATTGCAAAATTAGTCATATGAAATCATTAAAAGCATGTACAAAAGCGTGGGCTATTTTTTTCTAAGCTTTCAACTGGAGAGAAATTTTCATTCTGTTGAATGAAAGCCTTACTATCCACAATGACACAAATCAAAAAACACATATCAAAGAAGATCCAGTTCACATTTAACATCTGATTATCAGAATATTGCCAGATTGAATCATAGTGTGTCACTCTGTGTTTCAGCAGGTAGTAAGGTAATGATCCAGCCTGCTGGACCCACGCTGTTCTCAATCTCTACTGTGTCCTTCAGTGAAGAGTAGTGCCTTTTAGAAATGTTAACAGTCACTCTCTTGGGTCACAGCCCAAGACTGGGCCCTCCTGACGGCAAAGTTTTAAATCAGTTGGGTCCCAAGCAGCGTTACCCTGCGCACCTCCTGACCTTCAGTTTATTTGGGGTCAGTAGCAGCCATCTTTCCAGCTGCCGTCCCTCAGGGCACTCAGAGCAGCCAGGCTCTTTGGAGGAGTCAGTAAACTGTAGACAGAAAGAAACAAGTCAATGGAATACCTAAATTAATAAAATAATAAAATAAATAGATGCGTTATCCCCGCAAGTATCATAAACAAACTGATTTAGCTTGCCTTTCAAAGTTTGACCATCAACTATAGCACCTTCCTCAGGAAAATCAGTGTAAATGCTGCACTGTGTCCCAATTCCATACTACATACTTATTGTATACAGTATAGGGCTGCAACCAGGGCCTGAAATTAACACCCGACCACGCTCCAAATGCAATGCAGGTGAATTTCGCAATTGGCGGGAAACACTGTCAATCTACCTGCCCCATTGGTAGGTATCCAATGAGAATTGAGTGATTTTTATTTTTATTTTTCAACAAACATTTCAACGAAGTCAGCTATTTCGTTGGATTTCAGCATGTACAGATGTGTGTTTGTGTACAGATGTGTGTGCGTGTGCATTGGGAGTTATTGCATTGGGTACCCGGTAACTTTACCAGTAGTAATAACAATATTTTAGTTCTGCTTAACAATTCCTGCTGTAACTAACAGCCGCCAGGACCTGTCTATGTGACTAATGCTGCCTTCACGTGCTATTGGAATTATTGGAAATACGAGCCCTCTGATGTCGTGTTTACCACTGGGAAGTTCGGAAATAACATAAATGTGTATTCCTATAAGTTAAAGAACAATGTTTGTGCAATCCCTGTTTTTCACCTTTATGAGGCAAAAAAAAACCTGGCTGGTAAAAAGTCATTGTGGCAGGTGGAATTTTAAATCCACAATGAAAAATGCACAAGGTGAAAAGCAGCAAATTCTCACCTGTTTTTCAGAATTCTCACAAGAACCTGGAACGATCAAATGTTTGGCATTGTTGCTTGAAAAATGACTTCAACAATAAATAAATGTAAAAATAAAATAATAAAAAGTATAATAAAATAGTACAAATAATAATAGCTGATAAGTTCTCTTTCGATCGACTAATGATTAATCCACTAATAGAGCGTTACAGGAATGAATCCTGAAACCCGGAAAAGGCATTTTAGCATTTCCGGTTCCCCGGTCTCGAAGGCGTTTTTGGTTAGATGCCTGAATAAGGTCTGTGGTCAACACAAGCTTAAGAGATTTTGACGTTTTGTTCAACGACATAAAATACGTCAGTAAATACCTCACTTTTTGCATTCTGAAGCTTTTACGTGTCTCATGTTGTGAATTGAAGGTTCCAGCTTTTTGTCACCGCCCTCCGCTGCTCCCGCCTGATCTCACCCACTTTCCAGGCGAGGCGCAGTTCATCTCAAACAAACCTAATGTCACGGTTACTTCCCCGACGCCTAGTTTGCCTGTGTTTTCCCCCTCCCCTGTTTTCCCTTGCGTGTTGTCTGTCTCGATCCTCCACTCTCGTCACTTCGCTCTTCGCTCGCTCATCGCCCGGTTGTTCCGTCAGCTACCGTGGTAGTGCCTCTCTGTCCTCCCTGTGTTGCGAGTATCTGTTGCTTTGTGACTTCCTTGTGCCTCGGACTAATCCTGTTTTTCTTTGTGCCTCAGGACCACGCTCACCTGCCTGCGTGCTCTTTCCAGACACACCACGCCATCACCGCCTTGGTTTCATTCAAGCAACCAGCCCTGGAACTCCCTCCTCCATTCCCCATTACTCCCTGCAATATCCTGTATAGACTTATAGAGATAAGTAAAAAAGATGGACACAATCTGTTACATTAAACTCACTTACCTGCGTGTGGGTTGGGTGATTTTGCTTGCACGTGGAACTCCACTTGTCCCTACAAAGGAGGCTGGGCGAGGAAGGGAGCTGCGAAGGATAGAAGGCTGGTTGGCACTGGCTTTCAGGGGCTGAGGTACCAAACTGCTGCTGGGTTTGAGGGGCTGAGGCAGTGCGGCACTGCTGGGGATAGAGTGTAGACTGGTAGAGGTGGACAGTGAGGTGGAGGTGGGGCCCTGCTGCACTGTGGGGCTCACGTAGGCTGTGGCTTTTAGTGGGTGTCGGGGAGTGGTGGGGAAGTTCCCCACGCTCTGGACTCGCTGAGTGAGCTGGCCTGGGGAGGGAACTGAAACACAAAAGGAGAACAGTTAGATGAAAGAAAGTCTAACTTCAGTGACAGAATTGCAATTACTGCGTTTGAAATTGCCATGCCTTCAGAAAACAGTGCTCTACATTCACTCATGAATAGAAATGAGCCGTGTACGGCTGATTTATTCATAGACTTGAAAAAAAGAGTCTTACTGGAGGACTGGAGTCGTGCAAGCCCACTGGATGAGTCAAAGCTCTGACTGCTCCGGAGGGAGGATATCGCTGGCAAGGAGGTGGGGCCGTGGGAGGGTTGGTTGACAGGGGAAGCCAGGCATGGAATACTGGGAACACTGGGCATGCTGGGAGCTCGGATCAGGTTGGGCATGCTTCGCCGTAGCTTGTCTACGCAGCCATGTGAACAAACCAAATCAGGTACTGTAGGTGTCGACTCCATTTATTGACCAATGTTGGTTTATTATATAAGATCATTCACAATCTAGCACCACAAGCACGTAAACAGTTTGTAACAACACGTAGAGCTGGCGCAAGGTTTACAAGAGCTTCCTCTAGAGGGGACTGTTTCGGTGGAATTCTTTACCACGGAGTAGCGGGTGCAGTACTTTTAAACATTTTTTATTTAGTTTGAAAACATGGTTGAAGGACAATCAGGTCTGTCGTCATTGAGCTAAAGCTGGGCTCACGCTACAGGAGCTTTAAAACCCCAACTGATCTTGAAATCAGGTTGCATCACACACGTAAGGAGAATCTGCACAGATTTTCTTCTCTCTAATCTCAATGATGATTTGCATTGAAAAGAAACAACAGCAGAAGCACGAGTCTGGGGGAGGAAGTGGTCGGGGGGACAGGGTCGACACGGGTTGTCAAGTCTGCAGAGAGAACTGGAGCTGAGGTGTTAACTGTCAATTTTAGTATATGTCAACAGTAGCTAGCATGCTAGCTAACGTTAGCCTCAAGGGCTGGAATGTTTACCGTTGCTTGGCAACAGCATCAGCGTCACCGTCTCTTCGTAGACTTGTCTCTCTCACTCGCTATTGGGGTGCCGTTCGGAAAGTACTGACGTAACCATCCCGATCTTAAACATCAAACGTTTGATATCGTCGGGGCGGATCCAATCTTAAACCCGATTCCGAACCACGGCCCCAGACCAGATGTCGCCTCCGATTGTTGGGAGGTTTTAATGGTGTTGGTGTCGGTTTTTTACAAAGTGTAAGGTGTTGATGAACTACAACTGATCTTTAATCCCTGCTACGCATTACTAGTGGCCTCTGCCCAGGGACTACAGATGAAAATGAGCTTTTAGCTATATCTGGGTACAATACATGCATTATGTATTGTCCCAATAACTACATTTGGAGATTTTCACTCACATTTCCAACATTAAAAGGAATAGTTTGGGGAAAACAAAGGTCACTGCTTTCGGCCAAGAAATAATCCTGCACATAACCTCCTGTAAAACCACTATTTTTCAATTTTACAATTAGTTTTTTGTACGAATTAAACAAACAAGATATAACATGGTATTTAGTGAGCGTTGGAGGTGCTGGTAGTTGGATTTTGTTACCATTGGGCAGAACCAGGCTATCTGCTTCCCTCTGTTTCCAGTCTTTATGCTAAGCTACGCTAACCGGCTGCTGGCGGTAGCTCTATATTTAGTGTACAGACATGACGTGGTGTGAGTTTTCTCATCTAACACTTGACAAGAAAGCAAATAAGAACAGGGTACGCTGACACACTGACCCTAAATGAGGATGCTTTTTAAATCCTGTAACCATGAGCACTCTTTAAATCCTTCTTGGCACACACAGAGACTGTCTAGTCAGAAATTAGGGATGTCTTGAATGTGGGTAATTCTCTCAAGCTGCTTTCAGTCTGAATTGGGACATTCATATCAAGAATTCATTAAACACTCACCTGTGCTATTCCTGTATGCTGAGTGTCCGTCTGTGGTCAGGCTTGAGGCCCCAGAGTACTGACAGAGTCCACTGAGGGAAAACTGAGGGGTGGTTGAGCTGCGTCTGCAGTCTCTGGTACTGGAGAAGGTGTGAGAGTGGGGCAGACTGCCCCGCTGCATAGACCCTGCGCGGAAAAGTCGAGGCTGGGGAGGAGGGAGCTGGTCATACCCCTCGTCCTCCTCGTCCTCTTCCTCCAGATCCATCTCACTGCGCCTGAGGGAGTGTAATGAGAAGCTGGAGCTGCGACGGCAGGCTGTCGCTGAGGTAGAGGCATAGTCCTGTCGGAGACCTACAGGGTGACAGATCAATGCTTTTATCTGTGGAAAACATGAACCTGGACCTCATATAGTGTATGAGGGGCGCCTCATCCATTATTCAGATAATGAATAAGTAGACTAGACTGAGACAGGAAAGTGTTTTCTGAAAGCTCCTGCATAATTTAAGAACACAACGGCATATCACGACATTACTGCCTAGTGAAGGTCAATTGTTAAAAGGTCAAACATTTGTCTTAGTTTTAGAGTAATCCATTTTAGTCTCTTCAGAAGGCTAGGCATCAGTGTTTTGTAATATGGCTGGATGTCATTCACTTGTATTATCTCAGGCCCAAACAGTACAGAGAAAAGTATAAATACATTGTAAGTACAAATAGTAGAAGTATTTTATTAAGACGCAACTGTGAATTGTAAATACAAGATGCAGACAAAATTATGTTAACACTATTGAAAAACGACCTAAATTCTGAATGACTACATCCCAAACCTTATGAAGGTGGGTCATGTTAGGAATGCCAATTTTTCAGCTGTAAAAGAAGCCTGGCACTCAGAACTTTGATATATTAGTTTTCAAAGCAACATGTGACAACTAACAGAGCTCCACAGATTTGAAATCAAGGTGCATCAGTTAAAATTAATTAATCAGCAAAATTATTTAAAGGCACAGTGCAATAAAACATACATTTTACATGTCAAAAAATTAACAAAATTTTCATGAAGGGTATTGTTTTTTCTCTTCCCTCTGTAGCCCCTACAAGATATTTAGATAATCGACTTACTCTCCTCCTGAAGTCGTGCCATGACCTCCACATCTGTCATATCCTGCAGTTTGTAGCTCATAGAGATGGAGTCGTCCTCCAGTTCGGACACACAGACCTCACTGTCCACGGAAGACTGGGGGCTGATTGCTGCCTGACGGCGACCCACGTCTAAAAGCACACAGGAGAGCCACATCTGTCTCACCAAGACATTTCACTTTCTATAGCCAAGGAAAAACAGGAGAGACTGCAGTAATTTTAACAATATGCATGTGATACAGACAAGACGTTTCCATAGCAGATGGGACATTTTAGTGTATAGAATCATTACACACGGATGGTGACCAGACAGAGCAGGGAGTACATATTTGTCAGTGAGGTCTTACTATGGAGAGTGGAGTTTGATAGGAAGGTGGGCGCTCTGTCACTGAGGCTGCAGCTGGCCCTGAGCGGGAGAGTTGGCTGGAGAAAAGACTGACCAGATGATGGCAAGGGGGCTTGGAAGGAGAGAAACACAGCAAAAAGGGAGAGAAGATGCAATCACTGATGACCAGGCCAACACGCAAATCAAAGCTCAACCGGCACTCACTGACATTTGTGTTAATATAAAATACGCATGAACAGGCAGAAGTTTGTTTGTTTTTCTCTGGTGGAGTTTGAGTTTACTTGTCTCCATCTGCCTGAGGGTATGATCTTATAATCGCTTCCCTGGATCTTTGCTGTAATCTGATTGTAAACTGCAAGTAACAGGTTGTTTAAGAATCTGGGTTATGTTTATACACTTTAATCCAAAAGTATTTTGGAAGCAACAGATGCTTTTGGCTCGGTGTTCTTATTACTTTGGATGTGAAATGGAGCAATGACGATGAGGTTTAAAAAAGAGTTGGCTTTACTTTGAGCATTGAAGATTATTACGTCTAAAGTTTAATAGACTTCACATTTTTGGCCAAAATGAAGGCTAATTAGCCTCCATTTGCACATTCTGTGAACAGTTCTGTTGTTATGTTGTTAGATTTTGGAATGAGGGCAGCAGTGGCCTGAAGGTTAGAGAAGCGGGCTTGAGTCCCCACACTGGCAGAATAAAACTTGGTGTGGAAAGTGGACAGGCAGCACAACAGATCAGACTCTGGCTATAATGGGCAGTTTCAAGGTGTGACTGTAAACAAAATCAGAGGATCACCTAAATCATTAGGATGCATCCATGTGGGACCATGTACATGATTGTGTGTACAAACTGGCATGGCAATGAATCTAATATTTGTTGGGATATTTGTCTGGGCCAAAGTGCTGGACCAACCAACAGACATACTGTACATTGCCGTCCCTAGAGCCACACTGCCAGCAGAGCTACAAGTAGGATGAGCATAGCAAACACAACAAAACAGAATTAACAGTTTGATACTAATAATAATAACCAAAGAATAATAAAGTTTGGCATTTTGGCTAAAATGATCAATTGTTTGTAATGAAATAGTCACTGACCAGTTTTCTGTTAATCAACAAATCAATTCATTGACTGAATTAATCATTCCAGTACTAAAACAAACTTAGCAGCATTTTTTTCTCTTGCAAAGGTCACCTCAATGAAATAGTGATCTCATTCTACTTGGTCCCGTGATGTGTGGTAAACAAATAGACAGCCATCTTAAGATATGTGATCTACAGACAACAATGAATGTACTTCAGGCCAGTCACCACAATGAAGCCACAAAACAGACGACTGTGTGTTCGGTGATTTGATCATTAGCATGTAGCCGCAACACCGACGTCTATAAATAATCCTCGGAAGGCCTTCAGAAGTGAGAGTGACTCTTTTGTGGTTCGCAGGAGTTTTATGCATGTGTAGTGTATGTTTGAGTTACCTGGGGACTCGGTTAGTGCAGCTGATTTAGTGTAAGGCAGGACGGGGCAGCTGAGGCTGGAGAGCCCCTCTATGCAGCTGTACGGACGGACGGAGGAGACTCCTCGCCTCCGCTTCGCTGGACACAAGATTGTAGCGAGGTACATGTTAGTCTGATTGCTTTACCATGTAACACACACGTACACACCCACACACATAAAGTACATTGATTATATTTTAACACACTCAAATGTTAATCTGCTTTTTACAGATCAGTATTGATGTTTTAAATGATTGGGTCGCGGCTCGGACAGAAGGGGCTGATACAGTAAGACGAGGTTTAGCTTACCACAGCAGCTTATTGGGCTAAACTACAGATTTTTTTTTTTGGTAGGGATCTTAGGATAAGCAGGGATTGTGCATGTAGGTTACATCCCATTCCCAAAACCAGAATTAGATCTACTATGGTCTACTTTGGGGTGTAGAGGTTACATTTATACGGCTTAAATGTATTTATTTTTTTTTGCTCTATTCATTTCATGGTGCAACACTGTCATAGCATACACTTTACTAAAGGTAGTAGCTTAATAATGGTCAAAACATAATTGATTAAGTTTATAGATCAGCAGTAAACCACTGACTTGGTGTGCTTTTTGGGTTGCAAGGCTTTGTCTGTCAGCTCAAATATAATAACAATAATAATATATCCTTATTAATGGCTTATTAATTATCTATAAAGCCTTAATAAATTCTAATTACACATCATTACAACTTATAAACTCTTAATAAAGTATGCCGTGGCACTATTCTTTTTCACTAATTAATGCTGGCGAGCAAGGAGTACATTTGTCTTGGAATGACATGACTGACATTAGATAATGTGTGTTGAGTGTGTAAACACAGAGTTCACTCCCTCTGATTGGTAGTCAGAGAGCCACACACCTGACAGAGTGGAGCATTTGGCATTCCTGACACAATTAGGCTCAACCACTACTGCATAAAACTAGCATTCACAGCAAGTTACACAAACAACAGCTACTGGAGCTCAGAGACAAGGATGTATTCATGACCCAGAGGAGGGCAGCCAACCTTCACTGAATACAGCTTTAGAGAAAGAAGAGGACCTTGATCTGTACAAACACACACACCCACCCACACACTAATGAACAGCCAAACAAACACTAACAACTATGGATTATTGAATCCCAGTTTGGACACAACAGATCAACAATATGAGGATCAATGATCTCAGAAAACTCTTAAAATGTTTAAATCAAAGCGCACACAGGCACAAACACACAGTATACACCCATGCATGCAACAATACAAGAGTCTCTTGTGCAAGCTCTTTGAGCAGCGAGTGCTGGGCAAATCTGCTTCAAAAACCCAGTCAATGTAAGCACGGTTTCTATGGCAACCATATCCCCGTACATGAGTGTAGAAACTGTATAGCACCAAATCTCAAACTGGGTCCAAGCAGCAAATGACATTTAGTAGCACACTAGTATCCTGGTTATGTGTTAGTGCATACAAACATCGTATCCTTATTGTAGAAACCCCCAATATGTGGCACATAAATACCGTAACCAGGTCTGCCATGAGCCCAAGAGCGTCCTCTACTTGTAGTTTTTAGACAGAAAAACAAAAACTATGATGATAGTATGACGATAAATGATGTAACAATAGTCTACCTGCTGAAATGAAAATGAAAGTCTGACACAGGTAATGTAATTCACTCTTGACCTCCATTACGGAGCATTAAGCAAAATCCAGCTATAAACCAATTGGGTTCATGTTCAACTGTTGAGTTGACTCCCGTAGAGAAATGACTGCAACGTCCCGGACTACCAGCAACCTCACTGGCTATATAGTCATTGGGAGCTATATTTTCATAGAATTTAAAGGAACAGTTCAACACTTTGGCAAATACACGTATTCCCTTTCTTGCAGAGTTAGATGACCCCTTTCATGACTGTCGGGTCAATATGACGCTAGAGAGAGCCGCCTATTATCTTAGCTTAGCATAATGAATTGAGACAGTGGAAAAAAAGGTAGCCTGGCTCTATCAGACGGTAACACAATCCACCTGCCAGCACCTGTTTAAAAACATGAGTTTGAATTTAAAATAGATTGTTTTCTCTTAAATTGTGCTTTTTCAACATCCCTTTAAAAAGACAAAGATGGAAAATATGTGTTTGCATCACTTGTTGGTGATGCAGTGTAATGGTGATACTTTCACCACATCTTTAGAATCCTGTTTTCCACTTAACACAGTGTAATACCATCCAACAGCACAGCATGAGTTCCTCCAAATGGAATTGTTTTTTTTATATCAAAAGAGTAGCAAATCCCTTAAACTGATCTTAATTGTTCTCTGGAGAGCCTGATAGGTGTAACTGGGTGTCCTGCCAACTCTGCTACCACATAAGTAATCACTCTGTGGTAAGTTGGCTGAGGTGCTTTAAAACCCATAAAATTAAAGAGAGTGAGTTAAATGATCAGATGGTTGGAAACGATTGAGCTGTGTGCAGAGAAACGCTCCCACGGCTCAGAAATTGCTGCTGAAAACCTGCTGTACGTGGAGACATTTTGTGGGCGAAGTGTTATACAGCTTATGATCACGTGTCAGCAGCAAGCGAGACAGATGTCTAGATGTGGCCGCAGATGAAGGCCGTTAATCTGAGTGGTAAATACACTGTACCTTGGTCCAGTCTGTGACAAAGGGTCATCTTAGCCAGCTCCACCTCGGGCCCCGGGTGGTCCAGTACCTGCCTGCACCACTGGAGAGGGCTGAGGACACTCTCACCCTGCAGCTTGGCTTTGGGACTCACATACAGCCTGGAACACACAGCACAGCCCACATTTCAGTCCTGAAACCTCTACAGCGCACCCCATATTGTTACTTTACAGAGAAAACTGAAGTTCAAAAAGCTAGAGGCGGCTGTACTGTATATTGAAAAGATCTGGAGGGACGAATTTTACATGGCAGTATTTCTCAGATGAACAACCCAGTGAGGTAAGGACACTTTATAGCAAAGGTAACCCCGTGGCCGTGTAAAGGGAGTGATTTTCATAAAATCCAAATGCCAATACACCATAAAAGTTCAAAATTTCCACAAAGTGCAATTGCCATTTTACTGGCGACAACATAAACTATGAAACCAACAGCGTCAAATAAAAATTCAAGTGGTGACAGCTTCATTCAGTGCAGTGATGTTTTGGACAAAGTGCTACAGTGAGACACAGGAGGGGTGATATTATCTCTTCTCATTGTGGGTGGTAGATACTTATGGCAGTGAAACAATTAGTCAATTAATAGATTAGACAATCAACAAAAGACCAAAGAGCAACTATTTGTATTTTTTGATGAATCATTTCAGTCTTTCAGTCACCGAAATATTATATTATCTGATTTCAGCTTCTAAAATTTGAGGATTTGCTGCTTTTCCTTGTCATATATGACAATAAATTGAATATTTGGGGTTCTGGACTGTTGGTTGGATAATAAAAAATTATTTGAAGATGCCACCTTGGGTTCTGGGAAATTATAATTAATAATATGTAATTTTCACTATTTTCTGACATTTTATACACCATATGATGAATCACTAAATCAAAAAAATAATCAAAAAATTACTGAAAATTATTGTTTGTTGCAGCCCTCGATACTTATGCACTGGCCAGAAAAAAACTAAAAGAAATGGAGTTTATCAGCTCTGCTAACTGGATCCCCATTTTATGGGCTGCATGCTATCAGTGGAACGTATCTGGCCACTGAATAAAGAGGGTAAAACAAGCTGATTCTGCTTATAATGACCGGATTATAAAATAAATCAATAAACCACATATATAAGTGTGTGTGACTATGCAAGATTGGAGTGACTGAGTCTTAAAAATTAACTAAACTGGGTCGTGATGATGTCACCTCTGTGTCCAAGCAGAAAAATATGAACCAAGCTGAACTGACCCTTTTTTCGGCAACTAGGCCTTGGTGTTATACTGACTTGGGGTTCAATTAGTTCTGTTAAATGGAGTGAGGATACCGACACAGTGGGTGCTGCATTCAGATATGTGCTACATTTTCCGCATCATCACATCAGATGCATAAAGCTTGAAACGGTTCAGTAGTCAGCACGTCAGTGTGTGAGCTCCCTAAGTCAGACTCAGCAGATACACTGCTTCAAAGTAGTTCAGCCTGGGGCTGAACACTACACACAAAGCCGAGCTGTTTGATCACAGGCTGAAGGGGGTCATTGTTTCTAATTTCATCCCAGTGCTGTCTTACTCTGAATAGATACCTATGCTGCATGCACAGTGCATTCTGGGATGCCCTCAGCTTGTGTCTGTTTTTGTTCTTTATCCTCTTGCAAAAAGTCACTGTTTGCCAGTGTCTGCAAGTCTATTCAACCAGGAGAGGAATCAATAATGTAATCAATAATGGCATACATGGCAGGGTATGATTACACATAATGTCACAAAACTGTGGCTAGTTGACAATCCTGTGGCCTATGAAGCATCTATTACGGTCAGGGAAACACAAATTGCGCTGGTTCTTCACCATAAATTCACATATATGTGAGTGCAACAAGGTGGTTGGTTTAAACGGAGTACTTACCAGCTATCTGGCTCTCCGACAGGAAGCACGGTGTTGAGGTCCAAGAGATCTACCTCATCCAAAACAGTTGTGGCTCCGGCGGCGCCGCTGTCCTCCCCGTCGGCATCAGGAGACACCGAGCTCGGCTGAAAATAGGCGAACGGCTCCTCCGTTGAACCTCGCGGTCCGGGGGCACACGGATGCGACAGTGTCGGACTCAAAATGCCATATTTTGTGGCGAAATTGTCAGTCGGACACGCCGTACCCCCGTGCAGACACGACAACGAGGTCTGGAGACGAGGGCCGATGGAGCAATTGTTTACAGCGTTCGCTCTAGTCCGCAATTGTTCGTTTTGCTTCTCCAATTTTCGGACCAATTCCTGCAGCTTTAACACCTCCAGCTCCGCGTTGGTGATTTTATTGTTGCCATTGACGTCTGCCATCATCTGGGGGTTCAACACCTCTGCTTCCATTTGGTAAAAAGCACATCGAGAGGGGTAAAAAGCACGGCCTGCCTGCAGAGGGTCCTATTCAATTCAGAGAGGGTGTCCAGATTCCCCCGTTTAAAGCTGCTACACACACACGCACACACGCAAACACACACCGCCGCTGCTGCTGCTGCTGCTGGGATGATAGCACAGCCTCCGTCTCATTGGTCAGCAGCTTGGAGTTCAACTCCCATCACACCACTACTGAGGAAGTAGCCTATTTATTATGGGCGCCTTCACTACATGCCTATAAGGGTATTTGCATCTTTTGGACATTTCCGCGTTTTATGAATTTATGTATGTTTTAACAGTTTGGATGTAATCAGTATTTTTTGACACATTACCACCCCCCCTATCCAAAAAAACAAACAAATTATATGGAAAAACTAGTAGCCTAAGTACTAAAAAGTACAAACATACATGAGCCAGAGATAATTTTAGGAATACTGAGGTGAGTCCAAGTCCCAGCAACACTATCCCCAGCCCCCACCCAAGATACCAATGTTACATAGTTGGATTTAAAAAAAATGTTTTATTCATTTATTGTTTAACTGTATTTTCTCATACAGTTACATACATACTTTGTGACAAAGTGTCAATGCTCTTTCAAAGACTTCTACATACTGTCAGGCATATATTTATGGTGGATAAATATGATAATCAATATAATCGTGTATTAATTTATTTACGTAGCCAATAGATATTCAAACTTAGAGACATATATTGAGTCTAAAAATACTAGAACCAGCCTCAAATACCTACCATGTGGAATATGTTGGTAGAATGTAAACTTCCCACAGGAGCCAGTTGAGCTAGCTCTTTATAAGTTCAAATTTAGCTTCGTTTATAACTGTTATAAGTGTTAGTGGTGATTTAGTCAAAAAAAACAGGTTAACCCACACAAATAAACAAGAGATTAGTTGTTAAAAAATATATACACCCATTAACTGCATACCTGTTGCATCGCTAACTGAACTAACTGACAAAACAAACCTAGCTGACGTTAGCATGTTTACATATGACTCCTTTAGTTTGAAAAGTAAAAGAGACTTATATGTCATGTCCATCATGATATATGATGGACACAACTGCCTAAACTGACACTTGATAAAGTTATGTTTAATAATAATGTTAACTGAAAGTGGTAAATTACATTTCAAAAAAATAATCGGGTAGGTTAGCATAATCCTTCTCACTCTGAAGAGCATGAATATTGCTAACTTTGAAACATATTTCTCCGTATGCAGTCATAAATATAACAAACAAATAGGCAGATGAGTTTAAAATATGACTTGGCCTCTAAAACGTATTTTTGGCAATTATGAAACAGTTTGTGATGCTACAGTGACTTTCTGTCGATTGGAGCGAACAACCAAGTCTGTAACATTACTAGCTAGGAAATTTAAGTTTTACTGGTGCAGTTCGAATCACTAGTTTGAAACTAGCTAATAGTTACTAAGAACTTAGTGAGGACTTCACACATACCAACTTGTGAATTTAACAATAGCTTGTGCAAATCAGAGGTTTTAGGAAAGGATTGGGGAGAAATTTTAGGTGAAAGGTTCCAAATCTGTCTTGAAAAGGTTCAACCACTTGTTAGTCGGTGCTGTGGCAAAAACGTCTTCATGAATGCAAAGAAATATTTCCAGCAAATCTGTTATGTCTCAAATGTCTATTGCTTCCAAGTTTGTTCCATGCTTGTTATTGAGGGCACTATGGACAAATTATGGCACAGTTGTTATTCAGGCTTCCCTCAAAAAGTGGAGTGTTCAGATGTATAAAGCTGATGCAGACCTAGACTAGACCTAGAGTCTCACACATGGGAATCTTAACCTTTTTTGAATGTACATTAAATACTGTATAAAATACATCTAAGAAAGAAAACGCATTCTATGATACAATATTAAAATGGATTATCTTAAATTAATGACAATCTATTAAAATATGATAAAAATTCTGATACAAAAAGTTTCAAATGGTAATATTTTATAACAGTAAAGAGAAAATAATATATACCTCAGATCACCATTCATCATACATATGAATAATTAAAGAGTAAACAATGGTATGAACAAAGAACAGGGTACGTAAACGCCAAAAGGATTGATACTCATTTCTTCAGATGAAGATTTGTTGATTGCCTTTATTGCACTCAGAAAAAGCCCCCGGCCATATATCTTGCAATATCTCCCATGTTACACACAAGAGTCCCCCTAAAGGCTACATATCAGAAATACTATTTTACATTTGTGAAAGGAGTAGATACAGAGACAGCAATATCACAACAACAAAATATTCATAATGTAACTTTCATTTGTCAAAGCACCCAGATGAAGCTCTGTCAGCTTGCAAAAACGTGCAGGACAACCCATGTCACCCAAAATATATTGATAAACAGTAATCCATTTTATCTTTAACCACATGTGCTGTATCTTCCAGTGAAGGCTTGAGGGAAAACTTAGCGTCTCCATTTTTCTGTGTGTGTGTGTGTGGGGGGGGGAGAGAATGTTACCGGTTAAATTCAAGGTATTTTCATAGTTTTTCAGCAAACAAACTAAACAGATACATATAAACATTTATTCACTGGACTGTGACTTTCGCGAAGATGAAGAACTAGAAGAAAATTCTTTTACCTCTGGTGACCTCAAAGCAGTTCTCACAGTACACCATGCGTTTGTAGATCCACATGCTGTCCCCAGCTTTCATATGACCCAGAGTGCTGTTACACACTTCACACTGCCAAAACAAACACTCACATGAGGACGAGATGCCCACCGAGCAGCCAGCTGCACAGTTCCTGATAACATCTTTTTGCTAGTGTAACTAAGTACATTTACTTAAGTGCTGTACTTAAATACAATTTTGAGGTACTTGTGCTTTACTTAAAGGTTCTGCATATGAGCTTCTGAACATTAATAAATATTTGCTAATGTAAAAATATAGTGGCGTAATGGCGTCCTGAGCAGAGAATGACGTCACACTCCCTCTGTGTGTGTTGTCATCCGAGCTTCTCTGTTCCATTTTTTTTTTAGTGCATGTGAGTCCTTCCCCTGGAAACTGTTGGCTTTGAGGAGAGCGATATAACAGGTGTTTCTTTTCTCATCAAACACGGTGCCTTTTACTACACTACATGTATCTGACTGCTGTAGTTAGGCCTATGTGTTACTTGGTAAATTAAAGGTTCTGAACACCCACACAGGTGTTTTCAATTACTCTGGCTGATTAGACTTCTAGTCGGATGTAAGTGGGGTCAAACTATGCAGGGAATTACGTGATGTCCCCAATTCTGTGTACTAATAAGAATTTCACAGAAGATATTTTGAGTTGTCACAGTAGGAAAAGCCCAGGTGTAAATATATAATAATATGAATGATGGCTGAATTCCATTTAGCATTTAGTGTGGTTTTGTGTATGCTGGCTCACTGTCACAATGCCATGGCTTACTGGGACACTTGAATTGAGCAGAGCCACCATTAATGTTATTAGCAGCACCAGTGCTGTACCCAACATGAAAACTCCAAATGTCTGCTGTGAAAAAGGCCTATGGGGTACGTTGTCCCACCCTAACAGATACAACAAAACCAGCTGATGAGTGAAGGAGAAGGGGTCTAATTATGCAACATACAGGTATGTGAAAACACCTGTGTGGTTGGATTTGGGGTTTGCACAGCCTTTAAGGCTTTACATACAAACATTATGATCACTTTTAAAACATAATGCATTATTACTGATTAAACTACAGTAATAACACCACAAGTATTTGTTCTACAGTACCTTGACCAGCTACAACATTAAAATGCTGCCTATACTTTAATGCATCAACAAATCAATCATATACATTTATCTGATAATACTCATGTAGTTTCTCTTAAGAAATATTTTACTTGTTATTTTTACAGAGTGAAATTGCTACTGTACTTGTATTTAAGTAAAGCATCTAAATACTTCTTCTTCAACCACTGCTTGTTTTATGGAAGGAGAGGCAAAACTAATCATCTCACTTTAAAGCAGGAAGCATGACAGTTGATCTTCATTTCATCCAGGACCATCTTGGCATCCCCAATGAAGGGCTTACGACAGATGGTGCACAGGTCTTTCTCAAGCACTGTCCTGTATGGGGCAGAGGTTGACAAAAGTGTTTTACAGTATATTAAAAGAACATCATCATATATTCTAAGTTCATTTTTGCCCTTGGAAACAGTAGTTTGGTAAAAGAAAACCTTAGCCCACGCCCGATACTATATGTGGGTTGAAAACTCTAGGAAAAAGCTAATAAGTGGACCTTGAGTTAAAGTTTTTAGCCATGTGCTCACTCTAGGGATGTTCGTTCGGTCGGTGCACCACTTTGGTCCAGACTGAACTATCTCAAAGTTATTACTATTGCAACGGGTAGAACACCACTTCCACAGCGTTGACACTAGGAGCACGTGTCTCACTCATCTGGAGAAACAAGGCACATATGTGAGGATGATATTAATAGACTACAGCTCTACTTTCAATACTGTCACCTACTGTCATCCCCAGCAAGCTCACCTCCAAACTCCACCAGCCATGCCTCAGCACATCACTCTGCAACTGGATCCTGAACTTCCTATCAGAGTAGTGGGACTGGGCCCCCAACTGTCTTCCACTATAACTCTGAGTAATGGCACACCACAAGGATGTGTACTGAGCCCCATCCTCTATTCCCGCTTCACACATGACCTGTGTTCCTGCATTTGCCTCTAACACCATCGTTAAGTTTGCAGATGACACAATGGTGATTGGGCTGATCTCCAACAGCGATGAATCAGCCCACAGAGTGGAAGTATTGAACCTGTACTCAACATCGCAAAGACCAAGGAGCTAATCATCAACTTTGGAAGGTCACGGAATGAGTAGTACGCCCCAGTCTTCATCAATGTAGACAAAGTTAAGAGAGTGTCCCACTTCAGGTTCCTGGGCATCCACATCTCAGAGGACCTCACATGGTCCACTAACACCACTGTACTGGTCAAGGAAGCACAGCAGCAGTTGTTTTTCATGAGGATTCTGAAGAAAGCTGGTGGCCTTCTATCGCTGCACCACAGAGAGCATCCTAACATTCTAATCTCTGTGTGGTATCTCAGCTTCACCGCAGCTTATAGGAAAGCTCGTCTCCAACGCACAGAAGATCATTGGGACACAGCTACCAGCCCTGGAAGACATCTACAGTTCACGCTGCTTGACGAAAGCTACCAACATCTGTGAATTACTCCTCACGCTCATATCACCGTCCGTTTGAACTCCTTCCATGTGGTAGACGTCATAAGGCCTTTTATGCCCCTCTTGTCCAGATTGAAAAACAGCTTCTTCCCCAGACCCATAACTGCTCTGAATCAGTCCACCAAACATCCTCCGTACGCTGTCTGACACCTGACTCACATTCTCCACAAAAACTGCACTATGCCACCAAATAAGCTATACAGTTGCTGCTTTGCACACCTGAGCTGTAAAACTATTTATTACTGCCAGATACTACATACTGCTATTTTATATTATTATTATATTGTTGTTTTTTTTACATTAAACAATAGATTTTCATGGTCCTCAGAAGGTGACACCCAATGACTTTGGCGATCCCCTGACGCCACCCTGAAGTTGACATTTGCAGTTTTGCGTGAACTGTGGAATGGATTGCCACGAAATTTGGTTCAGACATTCCTGCCCCCTTCAGGATGGATTGCAGTAACTTTTGGTGAACCCTTAACTTTTAATGTAGCCCCAAAATCAGGTCAAACTTTCAGTTTGTCCAATACTTTAGACATTCCCATTAGCCTTGGGTGTATTTTGTTTTGTGCTAATTAGCAGTTAGCATGCTAACACGCTAAACTAAGATAGTGAACAGGGCAAACAATAAATCCTGCTTGTTTTTGTTTGCAAAGTACTGTTTCCAAGGTCAAGAAAGAATGTTGTCGCACTTTCCCCACCTCTCAGGAGATGCATACACACTCGTCACGGAGGATTTAGAGTAGATTGGATCTCCCAGACTGTCATCTGACCTGCTGTGAGAGTGATACAGTTTCATCAGTTTCTACAAGTGACAAGTGAGTCTTGCATTACTCTCATATCATGTTTGTAGAACAATATTAAACCCAGCCATATTTAATATCATCGAATACCTGCGGCTCCTGTATATGTTGTAGACAGAGGAACTGGTGACACCGCTGTACTCATAAATATACAAAGACAAAATGAACCACAGATCAGATGTGAGATTTAGAACGTTTAATACTTACTGCACACTCAGAGAGAATGAAAAGAAACATCATTATGTAAGGTCTTAGTTTGCTCTGTTTCTTACCTGGAGTCTGGTCTGGAGTATAAGTAGCTGTTACGGTCACTGCTGTAGTCGTCACTGTGTGTGCAACCACAGATTAGATTAGGGATAATAGAAAGACTACAGCCACATTGTATAGGCAGAGTGTAAGAGATGCTGATAATAGTCAAATGATTACCTGATGGTGTAGGAGGGGGTTTGGGTGGAGGGAATATCATCAGTGTACGATTTGTAGCTGTGTCAAAGAGGTATAGGAATGAGTTGGATATGGTAGCAACTGAACATTGCTTTTATTAATGCTCATATTTGGAACTTTATAACAATATTATAACTAAAAAAATCATGTTATAATTTATGTATCACAAATGATATTTTTAGTTGTATCAATTGTCTCAATAAAGCTTGTTAATTATTGACTAAATACTTTCAAAACTAATTACACTCCCATCAGCCTCAGCTGTACTTTGTGTTTACTTTAAAGTGCATTGCACAGTAGTCAGCTTGTTTACCTGCTGGTTCTGAGGGTGGAAGATGGCGATGCCAGAGGTGGGTTATCTCCTCTGAATGGCACAAAAGACAATGTCAGAAGGAACTGAAATAACTGTAGTGTACATACAAAGAACTATTACACATTCTCAGTCATTCATTTCCAGCACTCACCCTCTGCTGTTGTCCACTGTGACTGTCTTTCTGATGCTGGTAGTGCTGAGAAAATGACAGTGGGATGTTTCACTGACAGGACAGCTAAATGGTCGTGTGTTTTGTTAAAAATTATTCACTGAGACATCTCACCTGACAGGGGAAGGCAGATTAGATGTCATGGATTTTGGCAGGAGGGTGCCATACAGGTCATCCTCAGCCCTGTAAAGACACCATATTATGAATATATGGTGATTATGAGTGTCTGTGAGTGCGATCCTTATTTTTTTAGTGTGTTGTTTATTTTTTTTAAAGACTGATGAAGGTTTATCTTACGAAGAGGAAGTCCTTGTTGTGGTTGTAGTTTTAATACCATCTCTGAAAAACAAAACAAGACAAAATATTTTTGTCCGACCCGGTTGGCATTTACTGTCACTGTCAAAGTGTAAAAGTTGTCCTGCAGTAACTCACCCATTACCACTGCTTTTCACTGTCGTAGTCTTAGTACTGGAGACAGTTGTGCTGTAATTAAGAAAATATACATTAGTACAGAATATAATTACTAATTTCCTGGTGTCATGATCAATATTATTCCTTTTCTAGGCTTGATGAATGAAAATATCACCTGTCCATGGGTGAGAAATTGTCCTTGATAGACGAGGGCAGGAGTTTGTCGTAAAGTTTGTCCTCCGCACTGCACAGAAATACAGGTTAAAGTGTAAGTGACGTATAGATTTTAATTCTACTGATATTTAATAGCAATTTTTTTAATAATCTGACAATATCTTACTCTTTATTGCTGGTAACAGTTGTCTCAGTCACTTTGGTGGTTCTGGTAGGTGAGAAGGTTGGGCTCAGCCTGTGTGAAAAGATTTTACGTCACTCACAGATCATTTCATATCATCAATAAAGCCTCAATATTCCAGCACTGTAACGTCACAATGTACTCATATCTTGTGCAAGAAGCTCACTGAAGGGAGAATGTGGATGGAGCGGTACAAGTTATTTTTCAGATTAAGAATTTACATTAAACATTAGATTAGTTTATAAAACTAATTGAAAGATCAAACCATCTTACAAAAACCCTACTAACAGTATATAAAGTATTTCAAACTAGCTCCACTTTGACCAGCTACAACAGTAAAATGCTGATGATGCATTGATAAGTAATAAGAAGTATTCAGATGATTTACTTGAGTAAAAGCAGCAATAACACAGCTTGAAAATACTCAGTTTCAAGTCAAAGCCTTACCTTCAAACTTTTACTACTAAATAAACATAAAGAAATACGAAGAAGTAAAATAAGTACTATGCAGAATGTCCCCTGCCAGAGTCATATTGTTATATTACTGGATCATTATATTGATGTATTTACATGTCAGCAGACCTTAAATGGCACTGAGAATCAACAGCCTGATAATGTAATATACAGTATAATAATAATAAAACACGCACAGTACTTTTGATACTTAAAGTACATTTTGCTGATGCTACTGCGACCACTGAGTTATAGCAATATATTTTTACCCTTTGTTTGAGGACTTGAGCACCCGCTCAGTGAATGTCTCAGTCTTGGTGGGACTTTTCAACACAGGGGACCTGCAAGACAACGCAGTTGTCATTAAACTAACACAGACTCAGTGTGTGTGACAAGATGATACATAATAATGCTGTAATATTCTCTACCTAACACTCTCAGTGGTGGTGATGATGGTCTCGGTGGTGGTTTTACCGTCCTTGATGACCGTAGTGGTTGTGGTGCTGAAGGAGGAACAATACCATACAAATTTACAAAATGCTTAGGTGTAATATTTTTTTTTTGTCTGTTTGTTGCAAGTATTTGTTGTGTACCCTTTCTTAGGTTCCTCTGTGACAGTAGGCTTGGATGTGGTGGTGCTGTAGTGACATGATAAATGCAAAATTACACATTATATTTATTGTTCCTTTGTTGATTTTTGCATTGTGTGTAATAGAGTTTTACATACGTTTTGGGAGATTCTGACTTCAGGGTTGAATATGTGCTGCAACAAAGAGGCAGATTATTCAGATGATTTTCAAAAAAACCCCCAAAAAATCACTAGACGTTGTATCGTTAGTTGTGTCATTATGCAAATGTACCTTTTGGTGTAGGAGGATGTAGTCTTGCTGGGAGGGAGGGTGCTGCCGGTAGAAGAGAAGCATTATTAAGCCAAAGTTCTGGTTACGGTTACTGAAAGTGCCTTGACATGGATGAAGGTTTCTGAGCAAACATTAACAGGCAAAACTATAATACTGTATAGTATACTGTACCAACCTGCTCCGCAGCTCATCCTGACTTCCGCTGAATCTGCAGTGACAGAAATCATAATGAAAGGTTCTTGTCACAATCTGCTGCTGCTATGTTTGTAAAAAATGATTTGAAATAAATTCGAGCATCAATATCATAAAAAGATACCAGTATGTTATAAAAATGATACCTCTTGGTGAGAGCCTGCACAGATGTTGACGTGCTCATACTTTTGGTGGTTTTTGTGTCTTCAGCTTCTGAACTATGAGCAAGAGACAGTAAATGACAATAAGTAAAAGGATTAATGACTCAAATTATTATTTACATTACACCCAGTCGCCACAGTAAATAATATTTTCCAATTATTTTGTCCTTTATTCGAGTAAAAGTTGAAATTTTAGTTTTACCTATCAAGTGCTTCATTGGATCTGTACCGGCCTAGAACACTTTTGCCAAAGTTTGGGTCTTGGCTGAAGGAGGAAAGAAGGATAATACAATGTATTCACGCATACCACCAGCGATGACTCAACACTGTGACTTTCAAAAGGAATGTAGAAAGAGACTTTTTTCCTGAAAGGTAAACTGAGATATGGACTACAAGTCACACCCAACAGTTCTGCAATTCCCTAGGTGAGTGTGGGTGTGTGTGTGTGTGTGTGTGTGTGTGTGTGTGTGTAAGCCCCATTTGCCAATGTGGACTATTAATATCATTTATGTTTACGTGACTTACTCGACTGCTTCATCCTCATCATCCATTTTTTTGATCCAGCTGCCATCTTTCAGCAGAGATGTGCTCTTGGCTGCAAACACAAGACAAGAAATGCGTGAGTGTCCACAGCTCACGTATTTTTCAGCAGCTAAAGACTTATATCAACTTAATTTAAAACAACAGCGCCTGTTACATTTGTACTGAACAAACTAAACATGTGGCTCTGCTCCCACGATTAGCGAAATGTTTGTGGAAAAAGAGAATAGCTGAATAGATGAATTGTGATTGTGAATAGTTATGATTTCATGCTGTTTTATAGTTAAACATTAGTAGGCCATATTTGCACCTGAGCTGTTTAGTTTGCCTTACAGCTGTGACACATGTACATTTTACATTTTTATATACTGAGTTATATACTTTTTCTAATTCTTATTTTTAATCTTATTTGAATCATTATTCTTTATTGTACAACAGCCTTTTCTCAGAACAGCCTCAAGGCAGAGTATGCTGTTGTTTGTTATTATATTTGAGCTATTTTACTGTTTTAAAATCTATTGTCATCTATTTTATTTTATTTATTCCGTTTTTCGTGTCCATTAGTTGCATTTGCATCTTCTTATTATCAGCGAGTCATCTGCAAAACACTTTGAAATACACTACCCTGTATGAAAGGTGCTATAAAAATAAAGCTTAATTCATAGATTCAAATGCTACCCTGCAAATTGCAGCGCAAAGAATAAAAATGTTTATTTGTCACATGCTCAAGAAATATGTGCAGTGAAATGCAGGGTGGCACACTCTTAAGGATGTGCTAAAAGACTAAAAGAGTGCAATAAATAATAATGATTAGAATAAAAGGTCAAATAAGAATTAGTGATAAGAAATGTAAAAAATCTCAAAGATAAAAATGTTTTAAATACATGCAGTCTAATATAAGTATTAATACATGGCATGAGCATCATTTGACAAATTGAACCTTTGAATCTTGTTTCTAAAGTATCACCACTATATGAAATTTCATTGTTTTTGTTATTTTATTATTCAAAATTTCTCAATACTTACATGTCTGGGACGAATACCTGCTCATTTTGTAGCTTTACCTGAAGGTGTGAAAGAACAATATGGGAAACTTATCACATAACGAAACTACTGCACATCAGCCACTAGGTGGCACTGTGGGTTAAGACCTTGCATAGACGGTAGATGTTCTGCGTTCACGTTTAATCTGAGATCAACACACATGTCAGCTCAACTCAAAAAGCTTAGGAATCAATGCTTTTTTTTCTAAAGCACATGTGTGTCGTGTTTTCTCCTCATAAGCAGTCATATGCACATTCTTATCAGGTTGGTTTTGTGAACATGTCATGCTGTGTTTGTCAAGTTGCCTGAAGTCTATCATTTAAAGGTCCGCTCACTCCCAGACTCACTGATTAAGCCCTAAACTGGTTTGTCTTGATCTGTACCCACATGAAGACACACCCACCCTCCGTAACACACCTTCTCCAAACACTCCATTGTCAGCAAAACATATGGGCGTAAAGGTGACATGCCATTGGCTATTGATGATAAAGATTGTGCCCTTTTGACTACAGTACATGCGCGTTCCAGCGGAAATGCTTCCATATCAGTAACCTTAAGGCAGATATCTAAAGCTGTGAAGGAAGCAATAACTGTAAATGCAAGGTGTCCAATTATCAGTCACCCAGTCCAAAAACAGTGTGTTCACTGTTGGGTTTGTCTATGTTATTTTGGCTCGTGTGAAGTAGTTTGACAGGTCCATGTAATAGATTTCTTGAGGTAGTATTTCTTGTTTCTGAGTCTACATGTTTTTTTTTTAAGCCATGTAAGACTTGAAAATTTAACATTTTGGTCTTGAGGATTATCCAGTATTAATCCAAATGTACTACCCACTAACACACTGGTTCTGAAATCAGCTCTCATTTGTATTTCTTAATAAATAGTTTATTACTATACAGCATCATATGATCTAGCAGATCCAATCTGTGATAAGATCAGTGATCTAAACTTTGTTCGGCAGCCTGGACTCAAATCTCAGTTTGTCTTGTTTCACTTGAACAGGTTAGCTCTAAAACAATGCAAATCATTCATGTTTGCTGTGCACCATCAGATTTCTAGGCATAAGGTTCATGTTAAGCAATAAGAGTTAACAGCAAGCTTGAGACATGAAATCCTAGAGTGTGTATTTGTGTGTGTGATGTACCCCTGTCTATAGTGAATCAATAATATAAGTAATACACACACTCACAGCAAAGTCACTTAAAAAGTACATTCTGTGATGAACACAGTGCATTCATATTTAGATCATTACATAATCCTAACTGATAATAAGTTTTTGTTTTCTATTTTTCCTGGACCACCTTAGTGCAAAACTCAATATCGCACATAAATTCATTAAATCATTTATTTTTTTTTGGTTTATCTTTGTCTGAAATATCATTACACGACAACATTATTGTAAACTGGAAGCTGACAAAGGATTCGGAAAGAGACAGGGTACGTACCACCACGGAAGGTTCTGTGCCTCGCTAGACAGATGAAGTCAACTCTCACTATTGCCCAGGTCTTAATACCTGTCTGTTACGCTGCGGTTTGCAATCACACCCTTGTAATTACTTCTGCTTTTAACCTTAAGGGAGGAGATTCCAAGGCCACCCAAGGGCGTGGCTTCAGGAAACAATCAAAGAACACCCCCACCCCCTAGATTTTTCTCTTTCCGTCATCACCATGTATACCTTATTAGCTGCTCTGCGCTCTGTTTGTAGGTTGAAAACAGTGGAATGGGGTGGAGTGCTGATGGACCTGCAATTCAACTTACCGTGGGTGTCATGGAAACAGAACTGCAAAGTGGGTGTGGGATTTTTTGTTTCTGTAACCTACAAAAAATCATATACCATGATTTAATGGAGACACTATTAAATAGTAATTTCCTATTTGAAACGTCTGATCCATATTCACTATGACAGAATGCCTTGCATTCTGAACTATAATATACTGTATACTGATCTTTGGTCTAGAAATCTGACTTGCCACTTTGAACTTAAAATGAGAAACAGGCCCCCTCCAAAGTATTACCCTGCATTATGATTGTGTCTTAATATCCCGTTGACTTTTTAATACAGTACCTGGCTAACAGTGGACTTTGCACTACACGTGCAAGCATGCTAGTAAAAGTATTGTACTGTAAGGTGGTTTCAACTTGATTTTCACTCTAAGGTTATAAAATGAATAATCACTCGCGGTGAGGTCTGATAAATGTCTTAATATCTGAGATACTTACACCTTACTTACACCTTCAAAATTAAACATCGAGATGGGCACACATATCACATGAGTAGCTAATGATGCCTGAGCTGGCTCCACCACAGCCTTCAGAACTGGACCATTGAATTAAACGTCTACCAAATAACATTTAATATCATGTATAATCATTTTGGTTAAGACCAAGCCATCTTTAGTGCCATCCAAAGGGGAGTTCCTTCATGACAGTTATAGAGGATATAGGGTTCATTCATACATTAAGTCTAAATCATCCGGAGTACACCTAAAACTGAAGTGACAATCAGACTTGAACTACAAATGCCATACTGTCTGTGAATGTGAGCTTCATTAGTGGGAGTGCCGTGCTCAGGATGGTAAAAGATGTCATAGGTGCATAGCACGCCAGGGTGTGACAACATGATACTGAGAGGTGAACCCCTCCTAGTAAGGTGACAGCACGAAAGGAATGCAGACTTCTCTGCAATGATCCAGCTACTAGGCTATGGGCTGAATCAACTAAGGCAATATTTTAATAGAGGTATACAAATCTGTATCAACAAGCACGGGAGAATATCACATTTTAAAGGAAACACAATGCAATCAGTCATATTCACTTCACTCTAACTTAGCTAGCAACATGCTCAGCTAATTTAAGTAATAGAAATTAACTTTAAGTCACAAAATAAACACAAACAAGCTCAAATATAGCATTTTGCTATCGTTGTCATTAAGAAACAGCTGGGAGGTTCTAAAATGAATTTCTGCGGTCAACAATAATCTCCTGCCCTCTTTATGGATGCATAAATTCAGGTGGAAATGCCTGACACTGGATGGCGGTAGAGCTAAAACATTGGAAATGACAATACAGGTTGTGCAACTCTAATACAATACTAATACATCTAATATATAGAATATAACAAGTTGCCCAAGGCAATACACATCCTGATGATTTAGTTAGTCAAAGCAAATGAGTGTAACCTGTTTTACTATGGCGCCTGAAAGAGATAGTATGAACGTCAAGCCACAACAACAACGAAAAAGGCATAGAGCTTCAGTGTATTTCATTTCCACAGGGAAATACACACTGACACAATAATTCATCCCTAGTCATGAACATCATCACTCCAATATTTCTGAACTGAAGCACATTATGAGGTTATGTTTCAGGAAAAATGATGACAGTGACTCAATTTAATGTCATTCCAACAGCCTATCTAGGCTTTTAACCCGAACCCCAGTTCCTGGACGTGAGTATACTAACTGGATTTCATCTCTGCCAGTTCAGCTCATGCTTGTGACACTCTTGGCTGACCTATGGCATCATCTTGGCCTAGATATCCCACCCTTACTCCTTCCATTTGTTCTAACAGGTCAGAGCTGAGACAACCAGGGGTTATTTGAGTAGCCTCTGGATGTGGCGCATGTTTGGGTTACAGGGTTTAATGCCAAATCATTCTCTTTTTTTTAACCTTCTACCGAAAGACCACTAGAAAAGGGGGGCCCGAGAATGTCAGCAGTTTGTGATTCTCCATCTACAATAGACTTTTTACAATACACTTCAACTGAGCTGCTTTTCACTTCCAATATTTCATACTGAAATCCTAATAGGACAATCCCCCAGTTTTAAATGAATAAATTCTTCTGTTAAAAGTAAGTTGTCATTACTGATACACGCTGGCACTCTGAGACTGCGCTTGATAATGTCCGAATGCTTCCTGGGTTGCTATGTGAAGAGACTGTAGACCGACCCCTCCTCTTGTCATTGGGCCATTGCAATGCCTCTCAGCCAATAAAGCACCACTAGGGCCTGTGTAAGTCTCTTTCTCTATTCCTCTCTCAATAAATGTGCATGGACACACACACACACACACACATTTATATGGCCTTTAAAAAAAGATGACATTAAATTTAACTTTGACAGTGGGGAGATTCAGTTGATATATTGTGTACATTTCTGTGAATGCACTGCCTGCATCTGTTTTCTGTGTCCACCTTTGCATTGCAATGTGTTGTGGCCTTCATTGCCATTACGACTGATGTTACCCAACATACAGTATCTCCCAGTTTCCCAGACCCCTGCATTATTCCTGCTCCCTTGTGTCGCCCATCAGAAGGTGCAATGCAAGTATTACAATCATCATAATCTGCATGTTGCATTACTGAGGCACTTAAGTATCCCCATGCAATTTGATTTGTAGGCATAAATAATATATATATATAAATATAGTGCATCTGCTATCTCGATAAGTGTGAGCTACATCATCTATATTCATAAAAAGGAGCATATTTCACTGTAAGTAGATAAAGCCATGTAGGCCTCAGCTATAGGGCCTGCTCAGTGAAGAAGGCCACGGTACCCCTAAGATTTAATCAAAGGATGCTGCAATCCTTGTGCAAATGAATGAGTTGTTTAAGAAGGCACGTTTGAGATCCTTGTTTTTAATTATTTGTTTCTTCCTTGGTCTTCTTATTGCTAGTATTTGTTGTTTGGAATTTGTATTCCATTTTTTTTCTTCGAGATATTTAAAAAATATTGATGTCTGTTGTAACTGTGTTGTAAAAGCATAGCCTAGCTGTTTTTAATTTTAATGTTCGTTGGGTTCCTTTTACAAGACCTTGTTGGGGGTTTTTCATCTCACCTGTGCATTTTTCTTATGTTATTGTACACTTTTCTCTTTTGTTCGATTTTTCTTTATGTAGACAGAAAGAAAGAAAGAAAGAAAGAAAGAAATGGCAACATTTCTCCCTTACACAGTGGTCACTGGAGAGGAAAGTACTGAAACACTGAACATCATCCCAGCGGTTCCTTATGGAACAGAAGTGAATGGACTGTAAATGATAGTAGCAGAGAAGAAATAATAAACTATCAAATCAAGTCTTAACATAATGCAAAGCGGTTTTATGGTCAGACCGGAGCTTCGATGTTTTTATGAGGACAGCAAAGAATTGACTCGCTTTTAAAAAGTATCTCAGACAGTGTGCCAATATTAGATCAAACTGGGAGGGGCCCTGGGTGGACCTCTGCAAATGAAGCGTCCAGATAGCAACTGTGCACTCTCTTGCTACCTTTCACTTCCACGATTGTCACGATGTGTGTTTAAAAAATGAGCAATACATCAGAACAATTGTAAACGTGTAGGTCATTGCTCAAATAAATCAATGCTAGCATCGCCCGGTTTATAGTCGTATGAAAATATCCCGGCATGCTAGCGACGCAAGACTCAGCCAGGGAGGGGAGGGATGATGGAGCTAAGATGGCAGCCCAACTGAGGGTGCTGCCTCTCTGGGGTCAAGAAATATTCAAGGAACGAATGAACCCGAAACACGACGAGGCGGTTTTTGGAAATTAACCGTGCCGTATCTGGTACTGTACAAGAAAATTTGTTATGGCTTGAGAAGATACATTTTCGGGAGACAAGCACCGTGTTGACGCTGTGGCCAGATCGGAAGACCATAGCTACGTTGTAGTTGCACCACCAGATTGGCTACAATTTGCGCTTATAATAACCAGGGACCGTGGAGGCTAATTGTGGTATTTCTGCACCTTGGAATTGACAAATAATGTGACGTGGCGGATTTAATGACAAGTGGATTGCATCTGATGGCTAGATATTATCTAGCTGTGATATCTTTTGTGTGATATATGCATTGTTCTCGAAAACGATGATGTGTGCTGCTGCGGCAGCAGCCGCCGGTGGAGGGATTCTGCCCTCCTCATCGCCGTCGATGGGGCTGGGTGTCAGGGTCATTTCTGGAGCAGGAGCCGATCTCTCCACCATTGGTTCGGGGATGGGTTCTTGCCCGACACCCGGAGCCCAGTCGGATTGTCGGACTCGGTACCAGCTTTTACTCTCAGGGCGAGCTCTGGCCGAAAGATACAGACGGATTTATACCACCGCTATCAACGATAAAGAGCAAGGGATAAATCAAGGAAGGTGAGTGGCTAACGTGAAAAATATAGATATCACTGAGGCTGGTCTGTCATTTGTGGGGCTAACTGAGCTAACGACCGTAAGCTAACATTAACCCTTGCATAGCGGTAACGTTACGTCTGTTAACATCAGCTACACCTACGTGGATTGTTATTTATGGTTGAACTAGTAGGACTTTTGTCATATAGCTTAAAGTCATTGATTTAACTACACACAAAATGCCAGGAACTCTATAATTATGGTGCACCCTCTTGCGGGGGTCAGCTTGCTAGGTAGCATTTTGGTTTTGACTTCCCTAGCTTGTCGGCGCAAGCTAGGTTAACGTTAGTTCACACCTACGCCAGTGGTTTGCACCCCGGGTGCTCTGGCCATTGTGTTTCCGTGAAGCGTTGACTCGTTGTCATTGAAGTAAAATCAGTACCCACTTGGGCCAGAACGACTCGGAAAACGTGCACTATCGGCTTCCATCCAAAACAAGCTAGCTGGCTAACTGTCATGACAGCAGCTTGTCAACTTGTTTTGAGCAAAAACCGTTACCCAGCTCAACGTAAACAAACGTACTGCTCGTGTAATACTTGTGTAAAATGTGTAGCAAAAAATGAAACAGTCACTGCATGGGTTGTCGCCATATTTTACGTTGTCCAGTCATGTAATATAATTTGATGTAGTGAGCTGTGTGTATTTAGGCCCAACGGCGTCACTGTTTCGATAGCTAGCTAACGTTAAGTGACGTTGAGGCGCATCAGCTATCCCCCAGGTTATCTCAACGTAAACCAGCGATTTATTTTTCAGGAAACTTGGAGCTGCTAATGACCAGATATACATTTCCACACATAATAAATACGGCATATTGCGCCTGTACACTCCTGTTAGATATGTATGGGTGAGGATGTGTTGGGAGGTGGATGAACTAATTTGCTTTCCTGGCATAAGGGTAAGACAGTTACGTCATTTTAGTCAGTCAGTTTGTAGACTGAGTAGCTGGATGATTGCAGCATCCTCCCTCACAAACTGAATTGTTATTCCCCCTTAATTCATAAGTCTATACAAATGAGAAAGAAGAAGAAAAAAAAAACATTAGTGCTTCAAGCTATCCAAATTTATCATTGTATTTTGAACTACCATCTTATCTGACCCCAATCTCTCTTTGTTATCTAATAGGGAAATATGTTGCTTGTACATAAAATGCAGATTGCACTCAGTGAGATACATGCAAGCTTTAGGGAACTGTTTTTGAAGGCCAAAGTCTTTTTTTCTCTCATGGATTTGTTGACATTTACCTACTATTGTAACCAGACAGACATGTCTATTCATATGTAGCCTGATTTTAGTTTGGCATTTTGAAGAGAGAGACTAAACCAGCCTGCCACTGTATGTTCAAAGAGTTAAAGAATTTAAAGCGGCTTTTGTACGCTATTAGAAATCACAATTAAATGGCAGTCTAGAGTAATACAATTTTGATACTCTAAACCTGTAAATCTTGTTTCAAATTCCAGCCTTGTGGTGAAATAAAAAAAAACAAGAAGCTTGTCAAGCAAGAAGTGTACAGAATTATAATAGCAACACTTTCAAATCAGCCAATTCAGTTTTATTTATATAGCCCAATATCACAAATCACAATTTGCCTCAAAGGGCTTTAGAATCAGTACAACATACGACACCCTCTGTCCTTAGACCCTCAATTCAAATAAGGAAAAACTGCCCAAAAAACCCTTTTAATAGGGGAAAAAATTATAGAAACCTCAGCAAGAGCAACAGAGGAGTGATCCCTCTCCCAGGATGGACAGACATACAGTAGATGTCGTGTGTACAGAAGATCATAGAATATACAATTATAATGACAAAATGTAGGTTGTAAAACATAAGTGTAGAGGACGGATCGAGAAATCTTAGTACAAACAATTATGATGGAAATGATGAAATTGTAGTGTATATATAATTGTGATGAAAAGTGTAGAATGTAAAATATAAGACAAGAGGATGGATCCAGATGGACAACTGAGCAGCTCCAGGTGATGCCCACCGAGCAGGACCCGAGCCACAACACACCAGTCAGCAGCAGATCTAAAATGCATTGCATTTCTGTATTTAGTAGTGAGCAATAATGACTACTAAGTTATGCGCATTCCTTTCTGTTTTTAGTAGTAATTCTATTTGTGGTCCTTAGCACTTGTCATTGGCATCCTGATTTGTAAGTGAAATTCACCATAAAAAGCTGATGTGAAACACAGACTTCAGAGAGAGTTGAAAAGCATCAAAAGGGAATTTCTGCAAAACCAAACTTCTGCTTGTTTTAGGGCGTTGTAAAGATGAGGAACACTAAATCTGGTGACAACTGCTACACTTCTGACAGTCAGGCACGGTTTACTGCGCTTCAAAGGTCATGTACTCTGCCGGCTTCATAAGCTGTAGATTTGTTCTGCAAGGGAGAAAAAGTGAAAGGGAGATTATCACTAAAGACATCTGGAATGGATTCACAATTTTAATATCTATTCCAAACAAATGAAAGGATAAAGGATTTGTTTTTCCAACATCATGATTGGCTTGAAGAAGAATGAGACCCAGAGCTTTACCTCCCATTTTCCTCACTTCCTGTCATCATAGCACATCATGTTTATTACATATCTTGTGATAAGATAAAACGAAATGTCCTAAATGCTGTATGTTTTGCAATACTGAGTGATCACTATATACTTTCAGGGGAAAGAAGGCACTGAGTAAGAAGAAACTGAAAAGGCGACAGAAGGTCAAGTCAAAAGTCAAATCAAGAACAAAGGTAAGACACCAATAACCAATTTTTATTTATTAATCAACAACATTACACTTGTCTTGCTATGTAATGCTACTATTGCTGTGTTTATGTTTGGATATTATTAATCGATAGGTTCAGAGAAGGTTTGAAAGACCATGGCTACATTGTAAAATGGCTGTTTTTAAACCATTACAATATTTATACAATGATCCCAAATTGTGTACGCCTCTCAATAAATACATGCCACATAACACCACACAGTGTTAATCGCTCGAGTGTGAAATCACAAGTAGGTGCAATATTTATTAGTGGGACATAGTTGTGCCTAACACTCTCCGTACTACTTAAAGCATTTCATAGACATAATTAAATATTTACACATAGTATTTAGCATTTTCTCTTTATATTAATAAGAACAGTCCCTACAGCTGGTTTGACTCACTACTGACGGAATTGAACAGATTGAGGATAAGATTAAAGAGAAGGTTAGATTCTCTGCAATCTTGGAGGTGGTTGGCAGAAACATTATTTTCATTGGCGGGGCTGGTCAGGTGCCAGGACGCCCATCCACACACGAAGCTGGAGAGGTGGCTAGGCAGAATGTGAGACACATGGGAGTGGCTCTGGCTTGTGCATGATGGCCTGTTGCCGAGCGACCTAATGTGTTCCACATCTCCACGGCAACAGTTGCCTGCCTCCATCTCCTTCATCCAAAGAGGGAACCCAGTCTGTATCAGTGGATGTGGTTGTGTTTTTGCTCTTGGATTTTGCATGGACAACATAGGTTAACTAGTTGATCCTCAAGTTATGACAACAAATATAATCCACTGAGATTATATTGACTCATGTCCTTGCTGTTTTTCTCAGAGAGTGAGAGAGTAGCCTGCTCAATGGTTGGTCAGTAATATTGTTAGTCAGTGTTTGGATTTAACTTTATTACATAGATTTATTTCCCAGCAACTTGGCAGGCAAAGGCAAGAGAGATGAATGTGACAGTAGCATAGATGGGCAGAGGCTCTAGCACTTTGTCATCTCTGACCTCAAAACTATTCCAGACAGGAAATTCAACATAGAGTGGACTAGTCAGTTAAGTTCTCTTCAGGTTGACTTGTTCAGTGAGTTGATGTCCCAGAACAGCAGAAGAGAATGGAGCGGTAGGCAAGGCTGGCCAGCAGGCAGGCATAAAAACGTGGGTAGTTACACAGGCAGTCAGGCTGTATGCGTTTTGCTTACTCTTGCTCTGTCACGCCCTCTTGCACAGGCAAAGTCAGACAAGAGTGTGGTTTGAAAGGGCCTCCTCTTCCATTTTGTCTGCTTCTGTGCTTCTAAACATGTGCAAGTGGAGTCAGAACCAAAGACTGAGCCTAAACGCTTATCATCCTAATGAAGGGGGTGACGTAACGTCTTGTGTACGAGCAGATGTGTTTTTTCAAAAACTATAATTATAATAACAATGTAATGGTACAAAATTACACATTCAATAGACTACATGTATGTATTATAATCTATAAAATCTACCTGACAGAAGTGATGCACCTTTGCCATTTCTTTTGTGTGTGAGATACTTCCTAAAGTGGATTGGCAGATACCGTGTAACTATGGGTATTTAATAAATTTGTCATTCATATTGTTGTCAGTTTAGCATGAAACCATGACCCTGGGCCTCTTTTTGAACCTGGGAATCCCCCACCCCTTCCTCCCACCGTTCACTGATGTGCATAGCATGTAGCACTCGCTGTTACTATGCACTTTACCCTTGTATGTATTTTAACTTTTTATTTAGGAGGAGAGTGAGTGTGTGTCTTTGCTCTATTTATACTTTTATAATTGCCCCACTGGGGATAACTAAGGAAGAATTGAACTGGAAGAAATGAAATGTGTACATGAATATGTGTGTGCCCATAACAGTTATCATACTGTGTGTTGTCTTTAACATACAAAACAGTGTATGATAATCAACAGTATCATATGCAACTACTCTGCTTTACCAAGATAGAGATTAGAGTACAATTAATATCACCAGGATTGCATTTCTCTTTAGGGTATCAGAATATTCATATTGTACTATCTGCAAAACATTATCCCTGTGTAAACTGAAATAGATCTGACAGAGAACAATGTGTATTAGTGATAGTTAGATGGCAAAATAGATGGGTCTATCAAGTAAAATAAACTGTATATATACTGTATGTAACCCTGTAGGGAGAGATGCCCATGACACATATGCATGGGGACTACTGGGGATTTTGTGTTGTCAAAGGTTGAGTTTTAGTAAAGGCAGGCATGGTCTGTCCTCAACATTATGAGTGATTATTGGATGACTTTTACTGATTTTAATATTCTAGATAAATGGCATGTTTACACAAATGATATGGTGGTGCAAACTAGCATTCACCCCGCTTGAGCCTCTGCTTTGGAAGAGACAACTTTTCTTCTTTTTTTCCCTTATTTTTCCATAAAGCCAGCAATCTGTCTTAGCTGTCTAAGTGCGGTCAGGGGTTCAATACCAGCCTTCTCCAAAGCTTTTACATGGCCATTAAATCATCCGCGAAGTGCAGACAGAAACACTAACGAAACCATCAGGTGAGCAGCATGTTTGCATTATGGGTCGGTGCTGTTGCAAAGTTAGAAGAAACCACAAACGTCAGTAGGGCATTGAGCTTTGCGTATTTGTGTGTGTGTGTGTGCCTTTGCTTATGTGCATCATGACATAGCTTGGAGGTGTCACTTTGAATGACAAGTTTCTGATGATTTGTTCCGTTCTATATTGGGAACTTTCAGCTCTAGTGAAACCTGTCAAATACAATTTTCACTTGCACCGTGAGGACCATGTTTCAGCTGCTTCATGATTTTGTTTGCAAGATGTAGTCTGATATATCTGAAATTGATGATTGTATTAAAAGGTCAGCTGACCATAATCATAAACCTCCATCACAAACAAACTGGAGGCATAGAGTTGGAAAGATTTGGGTGTATAGCAGACAGGGCAGGTCTATCAAAACACACTATCGAGTTGCATTAATGGAAATTGTAAGGACCATCATTTGGAGCTTGGGACTAAAAGTCAGGATATCTTTGCTTCAGCTGCATCAATTGACTTAAAAAAAAACCCATATCTCTTACAAGTCTCTCGCCTTTATAGAAGTGCAATACTATTACACCTTTCAAGCATAAATGCCACAAAATAATTGAACAAGGAGCTGTTGTGTAAATGATGTGAAGCACCTAACCCGAACATCAGCTAATATAGCTCCGTTTATAGAACCGCATTGCCAGCAGATTTAGTATGGAGGACCGGAACTGCAAAAATCAAAGATAAGACTCAGTAAATACCTGAATATGCCATTAAATGCACCAAATATAATTAAAAAAATATATATTAAAAATGTAAGCATTAAATAAATTATAAAATGTGACACAAATTGATATTTCTGTTTTAATTTGCTTTTCTATTTACGTTCCCATTTAATGTATTAATGTGTTCATTTGTCATTTTCTTTATATATTTCTATGTATTTATTTATGTATGTATTTATTTTCCCTTTGCATTTCCCCCCCCCATTTATGTTTGTCTCTTTTAGCATTTCTGTATGCATTTCTGCTTCATTATGTGAAAGAGGGGGGCTGTGTGTCATAGGCTTAACTTTTCACCTATTTTTTGATCCACATCAGAGTACATAGATCGACTGTATATGTCTTGCTGCCGCAACACTGGCTTCTGGCCACTGGCACTGAGGGACAGTCGGCTCACAACTATCACACCAAGGAGATTTACAGCTGGCTCCGACCAGGACTCTGATCTGGATCATATTTTCTGGTTTTCACTCTGATGTCCTCCGGCTGCTCCGCCTAAACTGTCGGTGATTTACAGAGTTTACTGATGAGCAGATAGCTTCACTTGCTCCTAACTGTAACATTTGCTGCCCTCAGCTAGTTAATGTTAGCCGTGCAGCTGTGGTCTGATCACCTGACTCTTCTTGGAGTGGGAGCTCGGAGCAATAGCGGTCCAAAGCACCTGTACCACAGGAGTAAACAATGACACTCTCCCGGTGCTCCTGGCTCAGAGCTTCCAGTCCTGTGCATCAGCTAATGGGACAGCTAACGTTAGCAGCACAGCTAAAGTATCTAACCGCTAAACACAAGTATTTATAGCAGGTTGTATATGCGTGGATGTATTTAAATTACTGGATACTGCGTTATAAAGTGGCACCCCATCCATTTTATTCCTGTATTCACAAACAATTCTAATGTAAGCAAACATAATAGCACCAGGAGACACAACAAAGTTAGATTTTAGTGTGGTCTAAAATTTTTTTTTATGGTTGTCGTTAAATGCTGTCATTTTATGAAGTGATAGTTGGTTCCAATTCTGTGTTTCAGATTTTTGAGGTAGGGCAACCCTTTTGTTTACTTGTGATTTTCAAATTTAACAATACTACTCCCTTATAATACATGACAAAGACTCCCGTTATTGTAATAATATCACATTCAATCCAATGAATAGCAGGGTAAATAAAAGGAGCTGCTTCCAAACAATAGAGACAACCAAAATATTGTATGCATAAGAATATTAGGCAAATGTTAGTATGTACAGGCCAAAAATGCTGAGCTTCCTGTCTCAAATGTTCAGCTTCAACATGCAGTGTTTTGGTCTCCACTCCACCCTTTTGTTTTGCTGTCACCTCCCAAGAAACACATTTTCTCTCCCTTGCTTTATGTGTTTGGGTTGTTATAGCATCTCTAGGTTTTAAATTGTTTGAAGTGCTCGTTCCAGGCAATGTGCTCCTTTGTGAATGCTGTACAGTCACTTTGTCACAAATGCTACTCAAACGCTAGAGCAGCAGACAGTACTGTTAGATCAGAGCCGAGCTAATATGCTCCCCACTGGTTTGAGCTGAGAATGAATGACCTCTCTCCCCAAATAGATGACATCACCCTCTGTGATTGTGATGCCAAAAGCGCAACGCTGCAAGAGAGGCACAATCGATCAATACGATTCTCTAGAGGTTGCCTCAGAACTGTAGTTAAAAATGCTTTGCTTGGTGGGATGGATAAAGCTTATCAACTAGTTTATCAGGTTTCTCTGTGGAGTGTAGTTTCTCTAACCATAATAATCATTAGGAGGTAAATGCTCAGCTTTGCTCTAATGATTTTATTGTAAAGCTTCCCTTTTGGCTTCTCCACCTCATTTATATCAACGAGGGTAGACTCAATATTAGAAACATCTCTATGTATAAAGCAATACAATCCGGCTATAACCGATATTTTACAATAACAATGTATCAAATGACAATGTGAAAACAATGTGCAAGGGGTTGCTCGGATATCGCTGCAGAAAATTATCACTTGAATTTGCACCTTCGCTTGGCTTTGCAGAGCTTTATAGCGAGTTCCGGTTCACTGTTTAGCTGTCCGGTCTGCAAATTTACTGTTTTGGTTCGCTCTCACTGCTCTTATAACTTTGTTTGGCCACAGCAGGCAGCTGTTTTTAAGTGAAAATGCTTTAAAACCCCACTGTACACCACCTGGTCAGCTCCAAACGACAGAGAAACTAAAAAGCCCGGTATTTCCATCAGGAGTTGAGACCAAAAAGATAGATGTATAAATAAGCAACAGTTAGCTTATCAAGTTTGCCATATCAACTTAAAAGGTGAGGATATGTGAATTCTGCTTTCACAACATGTTTAACTTGTTGGGTAAGCCATTTTGTAACAGTGATTGCTCTTTTGAGCTGATCCTGAAATGGGTAAACATTTGTCAACTCCAGTGTGTACAAAAGTGAGCTTCTTGAGGACTCAGATCAGAAGGAGGAGGCATTTCATCCCACCATGTGTCACTGACTAGACATGAGGACAATGACAGAACCGACCGTATAAAGACTAACTGTGTTCAACAGAGGTTTTACACTCCCAACCTATTGGTTATTATAGTTATATAATTTAGTTTCAAGTCAACTGTAACAGCTAACATCTGCCTGGAGTCCCTTAGGGAACCTGTGCCTCTGAGGAATTCGCAATTGTGACTTTACTTGGAAAGCCAGATGAGAAATTGCCCCACTTAACTCACTGGTAAGCTGTGTCATTAGTGGATGTACACTAAGATTGCTTCTTAGGCAACTGCATGAGTGAATAACCGTCAAGAGACACAAACCAAAATAAAGTTCCTGAACTTCCTGTCCATGTGACATAATGTTTACAACTCATGTTATAAATACAGCACTGATAACATGAAGACAACCAAAGAACCAAAATGCAACTATCTTTGACTTTCAGCTTTGGTCCAGACCAAGTGGCTACTAACATGACCAAAAGCTGAAATGCATGCTTTTTACAACAAAATGATAAGCTTCATGGAGATGCTGCTCTCAATATACAGGCACTATGTTTGTCTACGTTAAGACATTATGGTCTCAGTCCCAGTCACTTTTTTCATCTCTTTTCAAATTGTGTCTTAAAGGCGATTTAAGAAGTAACATTTCAATAAATAAATGTTAAGACTTAAAGTAAGGTACATTTTATAGTGGACAAAGGGAAGCGAACGACCGGGGTAAACACAACCTTTACTTTAAGTCTTTTACAATTAGACTTATTCATAAAGAATTTACATTGCTGTTGATAAAGGACTATAATATTATGGTGTGCTGCATAGCTTATCGATGCACCAAATTATATCATACTTGTGGTCACCAAGTTTTGCTGACCACCTCCACTCTCTGTTTTTCCACAGGCCGAGAGTCTAGATGGAGCCCTCTGCGTGCCGGACATCAAGCTTCACAGCAACCCCTCTGCGTTCAATGTCTACTGCAACGTGCGGCACTGTGTGCTGGACTGGCAGCAGAGAGAGGCCTCCCTGGCGCTGGCTTCCAGGAGCTCGGTACAGAGCGGCGACTCCGACAGTGAGGAGGAGGAAGAGTACCGCGAGCCAGCCGTGAAGCTGCCAAAGGTATGAGCAGGGGGTCGCATTGGCTGCTTATGCGGTGGTAGCAGAGCTTGGTATCAAGGTGAGAGGCAGCCTGTGCTCTTTCTCTTAGGGATGCAACAATCCTTTTTCTCCCTGGGCTTGTAGGTAGAGCTCATCCTTTTTATTGCTGTGATAATTGATGTCACTTTACGAGAGGTTTGAATCCCCCATCCTGTGAGGATTACAGGCTCCGCTCCGTTTCTCAAACTCCCTCTTCTACTCTGTGTGCCTGCTGGTTTATCTTTCTTACTCTGCTTACTGTCGGTTTTTATTTTAAATGTAAACTATCGCTCGTACGTGGCTACAAAATTAAATATTCGCCTTGTAATGACGTTATTTTTCTAATTCGCTGTCTATAAACACAGTGGTCTGTTTTAATTAGTTAGCTAAAATGACCTGTGAGTAAACTAGGCTATTATTGGTCTCTTTGATAACATAAAATAGAGGAACATAGCAAGCCACGCTTGCTATTTGTGAAAGGCTACGGCCTTACAGTACCAGAATAACAAATCTGAGGAGTCACCTGTTAGCTTGTCATCCAAGTGAGGCTGCAGGGGCACCATAAATTAGTCGAACATCAATTGTACAATGTAGTTTAGGATTTGGAAAGAGAGATGCCTTCAGATGACCTGAATTGCCTACTTTTCTTTATCTATCATGCACATCTTTGTATTGCTGTTTTAAGTGGCTCACTACAACCGGACAACCCTTTCTACAGTGTGACAGCACAGTTATTGAACAATTATATGTGTTTGTGACGTGCGTGTCTGTTTACAGAATTGTATGTTGATTTCAGCTTGTGTTGTGTACCCTCTGTACATATTGGTTGGCAGGTAAATGCTGGAATGTCAGAGATGGATAGGTTTAATTGTTGATCGTTATTATGGTAAACTGGGAAACCCATCCATTTTATCAGAGCAATTAAATAGGCTACTGTTTATTTAATATTTTGGGGTGATTTCAGCTTAGTAACAGTTGCTAACAAAACACATGTTGAGTATTATTATGTCTGTTACATAAATCTAAAGATCTTAAAGAATATCTAATTTATATCTGTTAATTTACATCTGTTCAGTTTCTTGTGTACGGTATTGTACATATCTTGTTATATCATTTCCAATTGGCATTATGTTATCTGTTCTATTTTACTTGTTTTGTTTGTTATACACTAAGCTTTTCATTTCATTTCACATTTACAAAACAAGGTCTTCATTGAAATAGGAAGGAATATTAAAGTATTATTTGGTTCACTAACAAGCCATACTGAGAGAGCGAGAACGGCATCCTTTTCTAGGCCAAACTCCTTAGCCTGCCTCCCACCTCCATGCACTCAGATGGGTCTGTCATTATACAGAATGTTAATGGTGGATGTTGAAGTCAGTGGTAGTAAATGTACATACCGTGCACCCCCAGCTAAATTTAGGTTGTTTTACTGTAGAATGATAAGGCCATGCTATTAAAAGAAAACCTCCACGCTGTTTCATTTAGAATACTTAAAAAGAAAGCGATTTCTTATCAACAATATTAACAAGGCAATTCTGTGTAAACCTGAAGAGTTGACAGAAGGTGGTGAGTGTTTTTAAAACTACCTCTATGTGCATTGTCTGTATGTTTCGTCTGTGTGATGAAACATACAAGTGTATAAAGAGCTATCCCAGCTAGTCGAGCTGCGGTATGACAGCCCGGTGTTTATTAGCTCATAGAAATGTGCTTCTTTCTGTGTGTGTGTGTGCAGATCATTGGCATTGGCCTGTGTGGGGTATTTGAGCTTATAAAAGAGACTCGGTTCTCTCACCCCTCACTGTGCCTGCGCAGCCTGCAGGCCTTGTTGGACATGCTGCAGGGACAACAGCCTGAGGGGTTTCAGACTGAGCCTCCTGATGTGCTAGGTGAGGTTGAAAATGTGCACGCATAACAGTTTATTAGGTGCACGTGTGAAATCTAATGCAGTCCAATCCAATAGCCCTTGTTTGGGAAGCTTAAAATGTTCCATTTTATCGACCCTTTCAAAGATATGTTGCTGCAGCCTAATGATCATTTTGAGGCTATAGTTAGTTGCTGTGTTGTATTGGATTGCATTATATTGCAGTTTGTTTCTGGTATTTTGTTCAGCCTGATTTACATACAGCACTCCCATTTTTCTCTTTTCACCAAATGTCTAACCTGCCCACCACTTGTATGCTTCCTCAGAGTCTCTTTTCCAGTTGTTGTTGGAGACCACGGTCCGAAGCACAGGGCCCAATGACCCGACAGGACAGGCCATCACTGCGTTGTCCTGTGCTTGCCTCTTCAGTCTGGTGGTGGCCTGGGGAGACACTGGCAAAATCCTGCAGGCCGTCTCGGCCATTCTTACCAACAACGGCAGCCACGCCTGCCAGACGATACAGGTAATTAACCAATTTAAATAAATTAGACTGTATTTGGCAATTTGACTGCACAGTTGTCTGTGTTCTTCAACTTGACTTTGCTGATGCTGGTGCCTATATTCCGTGAAGCACAAGCTGGAATTAAGTTGTTCCAGTTGAATTTAAATTTTTAGGTTTTCTAAACCACCTCCACCAGGAAATTTGTACTTTTTCAATCATCCTTTCAAGTTTTACCTTCAGATAAGTAGAAATGCGTTAGATCACCAAAGTGAGTTTGTGAAGGATAAAGTAACCTCTGGCTCCTCCATTGGTTTCCTTTTGAGCAGAGTGACTCAGGGCAGTGTCTGGACAGCACAAATTGAGTTTTGGAAAATGTCAAGCCGCTCTGATTCTCCTGTTTGATTATGTTACCCTGTCTGCATTCTGACGCCAATTAGCCATCCTTCTATTTGCTTCGATCTCGAGCTTGTACTCTCTCTCTGTTTCTTTCTCTCACTTTTTTTATTGCTTCTGCGTTAAATCAAAACTGCTCTTTCAAAATCTCGGGAGTAACTTAAATAGTAAGTACTTTGTTTAATTTAGTGGGCAGGCTTTGTGACCATAAAAATGTGTCACCTTTACCTGCATACGGATCAAATTCCTAAATGTGATCAGGGCTACAGTGGGACTTTTTATCTTCACGCATTCATCCCGCAGAGACCTAGGCCAGTGTGTATGTGTGTTCCCCCCGCCCTCCCAGGGTCCTCATCTTTCAGGCATTGACTAGACTGTAAAGCATCACAATGGCAGGCAGACTGATGGGAAGTGTGGGCTTATACGCTGTATGCGCCTGCATGTTTCTGTTTGTTTGTGTGTGTGTGTGTGTGTGTGTGTGTGTGTGTGTTAACGGTGAGATCAGCGGTGTGTGCTATATCTACTATGGAAATTATGTGAGAAATGCGTGTGTGAAAATGTATTCAGACAGAATGAGAAGAGGGCAAATATGTAGGTACAGTAACCACAGTCACTCAAATGAGAATTTGACTCAATCAGCAACAGAGAAGCTCATTAGCCAGTTCCCATCCGGTGCATAGTCTACCTTACAAAATATACTCCATTGTGTAACATTAGAGGTTTCCAGTCCTGCAATCTTTCAGCACGCTCCTTGTCTCCCTACATCTCACCAGGTGCCCACCATACTGAACGCACTACAGAGGAGTGTACAGGCTGTCCTGGTGGGAAAGATTCAGATCCAGGATTGGTTTGGGAATGGGATCAAACGTGCGGCCCTGATGAACAAGTGGGTGCTGAAAGAGGTGGCCATTGACGAGGATGAGCGCTGTCTTCTACAGACTGATGGCTCCTTCTTGTACTTGCTCTGCAAGGACGGACTCTACAAAGTGGGCTCTGGATACAGTGGCACTGTCAGGGTATGTAACGCTCAAAACTGCATGTTGTCAAGTGTCAAGTGATGACTGAAAGTTGGTGACTTAGACTTTTTTTGGATACACTAAAGGATTACGCGCTCCTTTGTGGGTTGAGAAAATTCTCCTAATTCTTTAGATAAACCAACCATTAACTGGATTATTTAAAAATGTACTATCACAAAGCTTAAAGGAGGGCTGCTTTTCTTGGCTCAGGAAAAGTTGAAGTTTTGGAGATTGTTTTTTTACAGGACAGCAACTATGTATACTCTCAGTTTTCAGTTTATTAGGTTGGCCGAGTCAAAACTAACGCAGCCAAATACGACAGTCAGACAAAATATATCCTACCTTCATGATGGTTATAATCTTCAGTTTTTTTGTGAAACAGTATTAGAGGTGTTAATTCTGAGGAACAATCTTTCATTTTCGAGGATGTAGTTTGTGGTGCTGCTGAGCTGTACTGCATTACACTGACATGTGTTCTATTATTTTGTCCAACCTATGAATATCAATAAGGGTAGGCTAAATAACAGGAATACTTCTTTGTTTAATGTAGTACAGTTCAACAGCACCACAAACTACTAAACTTTGCTTTACAGAGGGAGATAATTAACAAAACTCTCAACGTGTGTGTGTTTCTGCCAACATTAAACGCCAGTATTTGTAGTTGTCGCTGATTTTTCATCTGCCAACATTAAATTAAGGTTTGTCAGTGTTTGTGGCTGTCTGCTCATGTGTCAACAGGGCCATGTGTACAACTCCACGTCTCGTACCAGGAATCGAAAGGAGAAGAGATCATGGCTGGGCTTTGCTCAGGTATGTAGTGGAGCTTTCATTAAGATGCTCCTCATGCATTTCAGTGAGGTGGCTTTGGAAAGGCATTGTGTGTGTAAAAAGTTCAGGTAACATTTAAACTTAGAGTTGACCTCCATGTGACTTCAATTATGTTGATTTATTTGTAGTCAGTGCTTAGTTTGGTGTTGGATCCATGAGTCTTAACATCTGTAGACTTTGATTTTAAAACTGCTGATCGGTTGTTCAGGAATGTGCTAGGGAAGAAATGGTTTAAATACAGTGTCATCTTTATCGTTATCAACAGTACAATAAGTAAGCTGTAAGGCTTAAGTTAGGAATAGTTGATCTAATTGTAGATCAGCAGCAGTGTTTGTGTTGTTTCTTCAGGGGTATTTGTTGTATCGGGATACAAGTAACCACACTATGTCGGCCATCAAGATCAACCCTGAGACTCTGGAGCACGAGGGGACTGTCACCATGCCAGGTGCTAAGAAAACAACTTTTGTTTTGGCTTGTTAAAAAAAAAAAAAGCTCCACATGGGAGTTAAGTCATCAAAATTCCAACTAACAAAATACTGGGTATATTGACTGTCACTTTGCTTCTTTTTGCAGGTCAACATTCAGACGGACAGAACATCATCTTCACTGACGGAGAGTACATCAACCAGATCGCTGCCTGCAAAGACGTAAGTTTTATGTTCCTGGTAAAGCTCCTCATCACCATGACAATAGCGTGCATCATCTTCCGTAGGCTTCTCAAAAGAAGACTAATTTGAATGTGCAATTTAAGATTGAATCAGTGGGGGAAGTCCTCAGTGTTTTCAAGAGTTCCCCAACATGTCTAATTGAACCCAGAAAAAAAGACTCCGCTGTACTTCACGTGTCTGCTGGAAACATGGTGGACAGAGCTGACTTCATATTCACTCATGTGCATTAATAGTCTTCATAAGAGTGCCTTTTAATTCCCTGCAGGCGGTCTCCAGCATGTGAGTCGGTTTTAAATGACATGGTCGTCCTGAACGACATTGCTGCAGTTAATTTATTGGCTTATAGAGTCAATCTCAAAGAGAGGTGTTTGTCAGCTTTTGTCAGCAGTTGTCCCTAGTGAAAGAAATGCAACTGAGTAAGTTTTCTTTCAGTATGTGTTGTTTGCCTCATGACAAAATGTTTTGTTAGTTAAAATGAGGGTAGTTGTTCGGCTTGAATTGCCCTGTGAAGCATCTGCCACTGTTCCCTTTGACGGACCCTCAGCTGATCACCAGCTGTGCCACAGAGGAGGGTGTAGCTGTGTCTGTGTGTCCTGTGTATGTGGGCGTGGCAGTGGCACCAGATGTGGGTATTCTCCAGAGAGCTTAATCTCTCAAGCAGTTATCTCCACAAGGGCTCTGGAACGTGAGTGGGGGAGGGGAATATGTGAAACCTATATATCTGCTGGCGCAGCTAGCATTGCTCCCGGATAGCAGTTTTTAGGCTAAACAAGATACTGTATGAGGGGAGGAAGAGGGAGTCCTCAGAAGCTGCATGCATTTGATGTGTTCAGCTGACAAATGCAACCACCACACAGACCACGTAACGGTTGAGGAAAACCACGTGATACACACAGTGAGGGGGTTTCAGATGCTGGGAAGTAGAGAAAGAGGATCATGTGGCTAATCTATAGGAGGTCAAGGGTATAGTCAGAAGAAGATGGTAACATGTAGGGATGAAAAGTTGGGGTTTCTGGGTTATTACTGGCCAGAGGATAGAGGCGCTTATTTAATTATGTGAGTGGCACATGTGCTCTGCTCTGCAGGAATCAAAGCACAATAGATGAGTCAGTCATCATTACCACACAGTGAAAACCAGACCATCCCCATGCTACCCTTCATCCCTTTTTATATCCCTGTTGTCTCCCAATTATTTCCTTGTTCCTCTTTTCACTCTGTTCCTCCCCTGTAAATTGTCCCTGTCAGCCGAATCCCCTGCAATCTGACTAACCCACATCTCTGGCAGTTGAATCATCTGTTATGTGCTCTGCATTGAGTTAAAGTGTGTGAGTTGTGGATAGGTGTAACGACCCTTCATGGTGTTGTTGCTGGGGTTTTACGTTGCCATAGCAACCAAGGTTAAAAATGTATACATAGATTTTGTAACGCCAAGCCACAACCTCAGTAGATTGACCCAAAAATACTGCAACTACAGTTGATAGACTTGCCCATGACTCCAATAAGGTTATAATCCATGTGTTGATCCTAACTGCATCCAGCTCATAATGAGTGCGTGTGAATGTGAACTTGCAGCCAGTTACACATGTGCAATCAAATGTTTTGATGTCTAAAGTATCATGTCCACAGTGTCCCCAACACAAACTAAGGTGACTTGAGAAATGTCATATTATTTCTCAAGTCACAATAATTTGGTTAATTGCTTCCCTCATTTCTGTAGTCTAAATGTTCATAGTTAGCGTACTCACATGTCTGTATGCTAAATATCTTCGTGAGCATACATGTGCGTGATATCGATCTTCTCATTCTCGGTACGAAAGTGAATAAGCATATTTCACAAAATTTTGAACTGTTTCTTAAGAGCTTGATTCATTTTGATAGTCAGATTTTGTCAGGTAAAGCTAAAATTGTTAGATGTACGCTAAATGCCACACTATAGCAATGTTGAGTCATGAAACTAAACCGCATTTCCTCCTGTTGGCCCTGACTCCTGCAGGATGGTTTTGTGGTGCGGATCTATACTATGAGCTCAGACCCGGCCCTGCAGCAGGAACTGCAGCTGAAGCTGGCAAGGAAATGTCTGCACGCCTGCGGCATCTCTCTCTTTGACCTCGAGAAGGATCTGCACATCATCAGTAAGTGATGCAATATATACTAATACCTGTATGAGGCTGTGGGTAGTGATTTTCACATGTCCGTACACCTGCTACAAGCATTCATACTCTGTGTATCTACAAAGTGTGTCAGAAATTATTCCGAACACAAAACACAAAGGAATAAAAATAAAAAGCATACTTTTCAACCTTGTCTCATTGTGTATTTGGCTCTAAAGAGTATGATGTTCTCTCAGGCACAGGCTTTGATGAAGAGGCAGCATTGCTTGGCGCAGGCAGGGAGTTTGCTCTGATGAAAACTGCCTCGGGAAAGGTGAGAGTGAAAATCTTCTCTGGTGGTGTGCCTAAAATGTTTTAAGAAAAACGAAAGTTGGAACAGATTCAACTGCTGAACCTGGGGGAAAAGCTCTAAATGAATTGTGTTCCTGCATGTCTTTTCTTCCTTTTATGTTACTCTGGCCCCATGAAGCCCATTGTACAAAATTAACATTCCCTTAGTTCATAACATCTATATGCAGTTAGCTAAAGTCAGGCTTTACTTGGACCAGGCTGTACTAAAGCATAATAAGACATGTCTTCTTGTTTTGGAAATATTTGGTGGCCCTCTAAGCTAAATTGTCTTAAAATAATACAGAATGAGAAAGCTGTGTTTTTTGGATGTCTCATGGTCTTTGCACTGTTTATTGTTCCCTGGGCTCAACTCTTGTTAGTGATTATGTGCACACTGAGCTTATAAAGTGACATCTCTGCTTAACTAAGTGGAAGTGATTAGAGTATTTCACTCAGCTAAGCAGTGACTCCGTCCACTTTCAGTAAAACACACCAGGGCCCACTGCAACTGAAGCTTTCTATGTTTATGAACTTATTTAAGAGTAGTAACACAAACATGAATATTAGCACATTTTTATTGAAGGTAGACTTAACAGCATAGATATTCTGTTTGTGTCTGTGTACAGAGGCTGTTGGAGGAATCGACTCAGTATACTACTCCACTCAGTTAGACTGCAGGGTCTTTGTGATCGAGAGAAGGCCCAATCACTGTAGGGAGGCAGTGCTTTTTTCCCCATAAAAATTTCACATTTTTAAGAAGACCCTCTTAGTCAGATGAGAATGCTAACTATGTAGTTTGTTTGGGTGTGTGGAGGGTGTGGTTGTCCTTGTCTGTATGGTAGGTGCGGTGAAGTGTGCTTCTTATGTAGATAGCAGTCCAGGGCAGTTGCCTGTTGCACATTTCTGTGTCTGTATGGAGGCCTAATCTCACAGCACACTTTATCTGCAGATTACCGTAACCCAGACCGTCTGGATGGGTAAAAATAGGAGCAGCTGACCTGTATCTTGGCAAAAAGTTCACTCTCGACTTGGGCTGGACATTATGCCAGACATGTGATATTAGGGAGGGTCAAAGGCCGACTGTTTATGATTTACAAGCTACTGTTCTCTCTGCACGCAATGCTGTTGGGATTGTGTAATTTACAATGTAAATGTCAGATGAGTTGAGTCATAAAAATGATCTCACCACCAGCAGCGGCCTTTGTACATGTGTCCTCATAAGTTATCCCCGCTGTTTGAATTTTTAAAATACTATGCACGAGGGCTGAGGCGTGTTCTGACCAAAAATAATAGTTCATCAAAAAAATGGACGGTCCTCATTCATTTCACTAAGAACACTGTGTTGGTGCAGCAAAGATGTTGGCTGCCACAGTGGGCTCTGGCAAAAGATGCAGAGCCGTTTTTCATAAAAGTGAACCCTGGCTAAACTGTAGGTCCTTGACGACTCAAAGATGACCACTATTCTTATTCCCCTTCCCTTCACAGATTTACTACACAGGAAAGTACCAGAGCCTGGGTATAAAGCAGGGTGGCCCGTCGGCAGGGAAATGGGTGGAATTGCCCGTTACAAAGTCTCCCAAGATTGCTCAGTTCTCAGTCGGCCATGATGGTTCTCATGCACTGCTAGTAGCCGAAGACGGAAGTGTGTTCTTTACAGGCTCTGCCAGCAAGGGAGAGGATGGAGAGTCCAGTAAGACAATTTCAAACTATCGGCAAACATTCAACAATGCACTCTATTCAGCCTTTATTAAACACAAAATCAAAGCCTCTCAGTTGACGTTCTGGAGGTCATTTCTGTTATTTTCCTTTGCAGCTAAAAGTCGCAGACAGCCCAAGCCGTACAAACCCAAGAAGATGATCAAATTAGAGACCAAGACAGCGGTGTATACAGCGTGTAACAATGGCAGCAGCAGCATTGTCACCAAGGATGGAGAGCTCTACATGTTTGGCAAAGATGCTATTTACAGTGACAGCACCTGTGAGTTAACTGGGACAGGGCTATTTCAAATTCTCAACTTCAGGGAATTTTTTGAAGAAATTTCAGTAGTTTCTTGTCATTGTCTACATTGCTTTGATAAAGACAGATTAAGGATGTTTTAAGAATAAACCTTTATTTGTCTATAAATATTTCTCTCTTGGAAGCCATGTTATTCACTTTCATCACTACTTTCTTTTCCACAGGCCAGGTGACTGACCTGAAAGGTCACTTTGTAACTCAGGTTGCCATGGGTAAGGCCCATACATGTGTTCTGACCAAGAGTGGTGAAGTGTGGACATTTGGGGTGAATAACAAGGGCCAGTGTGGCAGAGACACAGGAGCCATGAACCAGGCTGGGAAAGGTGAGCACATAGACGAACACAGACATACAAATATACACAACAACATACAATATATTGTGTCTTACATATACGCACATTGTCTTTGTACTATGCTCAGTCGGATGGCTTTCTTGTCTGTGTGTGTGTTTGTTGTAGCGTTTGGTGTAGAGAGCATGGCCACAGCCATGGATGAAGACCTCGAGGACGAGCTAGAAGAGAAGGAAGAGAAGAGCATGATGTGCCAGCCAGGCATGCACAAGTGGAAGTTGGACCAGTGCATGGTCTGCACGGTGTGCGGAGACTGCACTGGCTACGGTGCCAGCTGCGTCAGCAGTGGACGGCCAGACAGAGTACCAGGAGGGTAAGAAGACACAACTGGCAGGGGGTGAAGGTGGTCATTACAGTATCTGTACAGCACTTGTGTTTATCAATTAGTCATTTTCCAAAGAATGCTTATCTGACTGGGGGGATGATCTTTTTAACTACATTTCTGACTAGATTGTTTATCATAATGTGAATATTTATGTATCTGTCTGTGTATTTGTCCACCAACCAGGATCTGTGGCTGTGGGTCTGGAGAGTCTGGCTGCTCAGCGTGTGGATGTTGCAAGGCCTGTGCCAGGGAGCTGGATGGTCAAGAGGCCAGACAGAGAGGCATCTTTGATGCTGTGAAGGAGATGATTCCACTGGACCTGCTGCTGGGTATGCCAACTGACATATTTTATTTCTTCATGTTCCCCCTGTTTTGCCCTGTCATTCATTCAGTATTTACATCTCACCTGTATCACCACTCACATTGTTTACAGTCCGCTTAAAGCCACAAAGTCTTATAAATCACATGCATGTTAAAATCTCAAGCACATACATATGTGTGTCATATTCCAATGTTTAGTGGTTTGCAGTTTGTTGGATCCTCCATAAATTGATCAGACTAAATCACTGTCTTGATCAGGGATGTGTGCAAGCTATATATCCTTCTGAGCTATGCCAACACGCTGCTTATGCTGCACATATCACCCTGTCTGTTGCATTTGCCTGGATGCAGTATTTCGCACGCTTGTCGTCGGACATCGTTTGTTTTATTCTTGTGCAGAGTCAATGCTTCTCCGTCACGTCTCTCCATCACTCATTGATGTGTGTCTTGTTTTGTTCTGCTCTGCTCCGTCTTCCCTCCTTCTCCTGCATCCTCCTCCTCCTCCTCCTTCTGCTCCTGTATCCTGTCTTGGCTGCCTGCACCCTGGGGCCTTTTGTGTTTTCAGCTGTGCCTGTCCCTCCCCCTCCAGGAGTAAACATCGAGGAGCACATTCAGATCCGTCAGGAGGAGAAACGACAGAGGATCAACCGTCGGCACAGGCTGGAGGAGGGCAGAGGTATGAATCAGGGCTAAACAGAATGGGCCTATGTTTAGTGAAGGGCTGTTTTGGCTTCAAGCAGTTAAAATGTTCATGATAGAGAATTAATTATAGGCACTAGGAGAATGAGAAGGTGGGAGTGGAGGTTAATGAACAGGGTGAAGCTACTAACAGTATGTCCATCCTTCTTTTAGTTTGAATAACTTTCAGCTGCTGTTTGAGCTTGGGTGTTGTGCCTTGGTGACTTCCCCCTCGCTTGTGTCTTTTTATAATTTTTCAGTGTGTGTTTTGTTGTGGTGTAGTATTATCATGTGTTCTTTCCCATTTGTGAGCATTGTGCATGAAAGTTTCTTTCTCCCCCAGGCCCCCTTGTTTTTCCTGGTCCCATTTTTATGAACCAGCGTGAGCAGGCCCTAGCCAGAATAAGACCCCTTCAGGCACTAAGGCATAAACGGGACAAGCACAAAGGTACTACGGTCTTCACTAACTCAACGGGTGCAGAGACACCCCTTTGACTCATCTCCCAATCTGGCTGTCCCGCCCACCTCCTCTCTCACTCTCTGACAGCAGGACTCTTATGTCTTCACTGGGTCTCATGGTAACAAACAATGTAGCCTATTTTGTAAGAAGGACTCACTGTGACTCACAGTGGAGAAATCACTGTGAAGCCTTTAGAACCGATTAAAGACCAATCTCAACATGCTGGTTCCCTTTTGAATTTCATGTTGCCTTAATTATATAGGAAAGGTTTGAGGTACAATGAAGATTTAGCCTGTTATGCTAATTCATTTTCTGGTTTAACAGTTCTAATCCACGGAGCAGAATGCCTGCTCTGCCCACTGCTGTTGGTTAGACCTAAATAGAAATCAATTGTCCCTGTCTAACCGGATTTACCATCAGTCCCATGGCCGCTGATTTGTGACTATGTGGGTACAACTGCAGCATTTCAAGCAGACATCGTCATCAAATCTTTGATGAATGACAAGCTAACAAATATGTCACAGAAGGAAGGAAGCAGGATTGTTAATTTTAAAATACATGTTTTAGATGTGAAGCATCGTCTGGAAATGGCTTAAAAATTGCTTACAAACATCTTAACATCTATGAACTTGGCATTAACATGAAGCTTTTCAGGAACTTGACCATCAGACAAGTGAGTCTGGAGTTACTTTTTCTGAAGCTGAATTTTCAACCAGTGAACAGCTGGTATGTAAATTATTTCAGTAAGTGTCACATTTCTGATTCAGCAGCAATGACAGAACACAGTCAACCTTTAGTTGTAGTTATTGACTTGTTTTGTCCTCTGAATCTCAGACCCCAGGGTTTTTTCTTTGAAAAAAACAAAATGTGATTGTGACAAACCATCTTCATAAAGTAACCACAGCAGAGGACAGAGGACACACGATGATACCAATAGCCTTCTAAACTCCCTCTGTACTACTTACAGTATACAGAATAAAATATAATTTAGTTAACAAAAATATAAAATGTCAAACACACTGCAGTTGCTATAAAAATGAAAAAATTAAACTCCACTTTATGACTCATTGAGTGCACAAGTCAGCTGGTGTTTCTGTCTGTGCAGATGGACATCTGCCTGAGATGCTGCTGCTGTTACTTTTGTTGCTGATAGGTGGCGCAAGTTGGAGTCGGTCTGAAACTGCTGGTGGATGAGGATGGCTTGGCCTAAATTGTGGGTGCCTAGCATTGCGCCCTGATTGATGTTAAGCATCTATTTAATATCTACAATTTGACAATCTTCCCAATAGAAACTCATTGTTAAGGACAAATGGCTTGTTTTATTGTCCCACTGTTATATGTGGAAACAATGATGCAGGAGTGGTTTCCTCCTTAATGTCAGTTAAGAAATTGCGGCTGTTCTACTTTGCTGAATAACTTTTAACCTTTTGTGGAACCATTCACTGTGGTTGGTACACAGTTGAAAGGCTAGGATATTTGGGGTACCTCTCCTGAGAATCCTTCATGGTTTTATAGTCATGAAGAAGAATGGGTGCTCCAAATCCCCCCACCAACAATACTGCTGTTTCTGTGTGTGACCTCCCAATAAGCGCTAAGTGTGCTTCAGATGTCATTAAAAGAACTTCTGTTTACTCATTGACATCGACAGTTGTATCCATGAGCTAAACTTTCAACCCTACCTTGTGAATGTTTGGGCCATGAGCCAGTCAATATTTATTTTACATTTACTGTGAAGTTCAATCATTAAGATGTAAAGCTCTTATCTCATCTGGCTGGCCTCGGTTACAGAGGTGTAAACCACAATAAGCTGGTTCCTGGTCCAAAAGGTACTGACCTATCCAACTTTTTTTCCGACTCCTAAACCACACCTGTGACCTCTTGCACAGCTCTGAGGGTAAGCCAGATTTCCTCTTCCTCATTGAGGGCAGAAAGATGTTTAAAAAGAAAATCTAATTATTTGCTAAACAGAAAATCTGTCCATCTGTAATGGGACTGGTTGCCAAAAGCCTTTCTGTTATAGAGGTGCTGTTCCCTCGGTTCTATTTCGGCATGCTTTTCCCTTTTCTCCCTGTTTTCCTTTGAATCCTCTTTTCCCTCCAGCTCAGTTTTCCAGGACTGTGCAGAGGCATCCACCTTTGCGGTCTGAAGTTGCCACAAAACCTCACTCTCTCGCCGTTCTCTACTCAAATGTGCTGACTTGAGTGTTTGCCTTGTAGATGGTAGCAGTGAGCGTGGAGAGAAGGATGCCAGCAAAATCACCACCTACCCCCCAGGGGCAGTTAGATTTGACTGCGAGCTGCGAGCTGTGCAGGTCAGCTGCGGTTTTCACCACTCAGGTAAGTTAATTTCCCTCATGGCTGCTTCTGGTCAGGCGCCAGGGTATATTTGTCTGCATATTATTTTAAGAAAAAAGTGGCTGCGTTTAAAGTAAAGAAAGTGAGAAAATATGATTATGTTGCTTTACAGTTGTACTGATGGAGAATGGAGATGTCTACACATTTGGTTACGGCCAACATGGGCAGCTCGGACATGGAGATGTCAACTCCAGGTACTGCTTCTGTTGCCTTACATGTTTGAATTGAATATGATACATGTGAAAGTGAAAGGAATTATTCTTAATATGTAAAAATAGTTCATTGAAAAAAAAAAAAAGAGTATTTTATTGTCATTTACATGAAATACTACATTACCCATAATTCTACAGACCAGGAAGGGGTAACACAAGGTTTATTGTAGTTTGATGTGACTATGAAAGATAGCCACTTGTGGGTATTTTAGGCCAACGTTTGTTAATTCAGCCCAATTGTTTAAAGATTGAGTCCAGAGTCTCGCTAACTTATTTTATGTACATAATAAAGACATAAAACATAAATAGAGAAACTGCACTCTGCACCCTAAACCAGATGTTTTCTTCCTGCTAGGGGTTCTCCAACTCTAGTGCAGGCCCTTCCAGGTCCCAGTGTACAGGTGACAGCTGGCAGTAACCACACAGCCGTTCTCCTCGTGGATGGGCAGGTCTTTACATTTGGCAGCTTCTCGGTAAGAAAAACATTGTCCCTGATACAATATGTAATCAACTGCTTACGGTTTCAGAATTCCTGTTGCCATCTGAAACTTCATTTTTTTATACATATAGTAACGATAACAGTACTTTGAATGTTAATTGTTATTCAATTACACCTGTTTTGATATAGTTGACCATAAACTGCTCTAGAGCGTGAATATATATCTCCTTGTTTATCAGAAAGGGCAGCTGGGCCGGCCCATCCTAGACATGCCCTACTGGAATGCCAAGCCATCTCCCATGCCCAACATTGGTGCCAAATATGGACGAAAGGCTACCTGGATTGGTGCCAGCGGAGACCAGACGTTCCTGCGGATCGATGAGGCTCTTATCAACTCCCATGTCCTTGCTACTTCAGAGATCTTTGCCAGCAAACACATTATTGGCCTTGTGCCCTCCTCTGTGTCTGAGCCGCCTCCATTTAAATGCTTGCTTATCAACAAAATGGATGGGAGCTGCAGGACCTTCAATGACTCCGAGCAGGAGGACCTGCAGGGATTTGGCCTGTGTCTGGACCCTGTGTATGATGTCATATGGAGGTCAGTACAAGGGCTACACAGAGCAATACAATTTTAGTCAAGATTTAGTTAAAATGCCCTACAGATTAGATTAAGTTTAACCCCTTCCATGTGTTATCCCTGACTGTGGCCCTCTGTGTGCATTTTAAGGTTCCTGCCAGTCTCAAGAGAGATGCTGTGCTACAATGCAGTGATAGCTGATGCCAGGATGCCCTCTGCTACAGATCTGCAGGCTCGCTGTAGCATCCTTAGTCCAGAGCTTGCTTTGCCCTCAGGATCACATGCCACCACAACTCGCTCTCACGGAGCCCTACACATCCTGGGTAAGCCTCTGCACTGGCCTTTCAGCAAAGTGTCCATGGTCATATGAATCTTTTATTAATGTCTTAGTGTCTTATGAATATGTACATGGATGCTTCAACACAACACAGATGTTCGCATTGTCCATCTGTTACTCTGTGTTTCTTCCAAGCAGATGTTACTGGTGTCTGAACTCCACTCCTCTGATCCGGCTATAGTGTAGTCAGTGTAGCTCCCATATTTTCCATGTAATGGACCTTTCATTGAATCAGTAGTATCTCATCATTCTGAGCCCTGTTTGAAGGATGTTTTTCTTTTAGGATCCTATTTTAAGACTTGCTTGGGATGCTTAGGTTATGGATGTATGTTTGTCATCTTCCATTACTAAGAGGAATTTTACTGGGCTGTCCACTTAGGTTGCCTCGATACGCTGGCAGTCATGCAAGAGCTGAAGATGGGTGTAGCCAGCGCAGAGGAAGAAACCCAGGCAGTAATGAAGGTCTACTCCAAGGAGGACTACAGTGTGGTGAACCGCTTTGAGAGTAAGTGGGTTCTTTGTTCACGATGCATGGTAAATGATGTATGATACAACATACTTGGAGATACATTTGGCTTTTGTATGTTCTGATTGTATCAAGCTAGGCTTTCCTTTTACCCTTTTAAGTCAAAATTGGCGGAATATGTGAAACGTACATTTTCAGTTCAGATCAGTTTATCATCCTCCTTATAAACAACCAAAGTGGTTAAATATGGATAAGCAACTTCTGTGTACTCTCCATTGCCTTATTGATCCCATGTTTGATGTTGTAGGTCACGGTGGTGGTTGGGGCTACTCAGCCCACTCTGTGGAGGCCATCCGCTTCTGTGCTGATGCAGACATCCTGCTGGGTGGGCTGGGCCTATTCGGGGGACGGGGGGAGTACACAGCCAAGATCAAGGTGAGCTGCTCTGACACTTTGACACTTAATCCAAAGCGTGTGCTGCTGCAAATTGTCTACACAGTTGAAATAAAAAAGGGTTTCCAGTATATTGACCCAGTCTTGTTGTTGTGCAGCTGTTTGAGCTGGGTCCTGATGGGGGTGACCATGAGACAGACGGTGATCTGCTGGCTGAGACCGACGTACTGGCCTATGACTGTGCTGCCAGGTAAAGGTTATGGATTCCTTATGTTTCCCTTGGGTTTCTCACAACTATTACTTGTAAAAGAAGAAAGTTATGGAATGATGTGATCTCCATATTTGATAGCTATTGATATTGGTCTTTTTTTTTGTTTTTAGGGAGAAATATGCCATGATGTTTGATGAGCCGGTGCTGCTGCAGCTGGGCTGGTGGTATGTGGCGTGGGCCCGAGTGTCTGGTCCCAGCAGTGACTGTGGCTCCCATGGACAGGCTACCATTACTACTGACGATGGGTAAAGTGGATTTCACAATATAGATAATACTTCCGCATTCGTAAATTAATATGTCTTACAAGTTTTCTATATGTATAATTTGGTCACATTTCGTGTTGTATAATGTTTGAATTTACATATTGGTTACAGCCTTTTAATTTGACTTTTTTTGTTTTTCCCTAAAGGGTGGTCTTTCAGTTCAAAAGCTCTAAGAAGTCAAACAATGGTACAGATGTTAATGCAGGTCAAATACCTCAGCTACTTTACAGGCAAGTACAACTTTGTTAACAGTAATGCAAAGCTTATTTAATCTATAAGCTTATCAAGTAATGGATTTTGATTGTTTGTTTATATTTTAACGTTAGGCTTCCTTCAAATGATGGCAATGCATCTAAAGGGAAACAGCAGACGAGTGAACCAGTCCACATCCTTAAACGCTCATTCGCTCGTACAGTCTCAGTGGTGAGTACTGTCTCTATGTTTTGCCTCCTACCTGTTTCTACCTGCTTAAGTGTTTTGACAGGTACTTTTTTACAGTACCGTGTGTGACCGTCTACCTCTGTCTCTCTGTAGGAGTGTTTTGAGTCTCTGCTGAGTATCCTTCACTGGAGCTGGACCACCTTGGTTTTGGGTGTGGAGGAGCTGCGGGGGCTGAAGGGCTTCCAGTACACAGCCACCCTGCTGGACCTGGAGAGACTGCGCTTTGTTGGCACGTGCTGCCTCCGCCTGCTCAGGGTCTACATCTGTGAGATCTTCCCCATTGCTGGTAGGAGCACAGAGAACTTTACAGCACTTTATCCATGGCAATATAATGGCTCCTTCTTATCAAAAGGAACCACAGTGCTGCTGCTGCTTTCAAACTATTAGCGTATATTATATGACTTGAAATTTGATTTAAAGTGACATTGCTTTTTCCTATACAGTTATGAATGCTTTTCTGAATAAAAAACAATATTCCTACTTACATTTATTTTAGAATGAAATACTGTATGTGCCATTTAATACCTCTGTCTGTGGCCTAGAAAACATTGAAACCGTTACCAACTAGATTGTGTTTATATTTCATAAATTTTTTTTATTTAAAAAAAGTACATTTCAACTGAAATCTTTATTTAGAGTGTAGCTTCTGATAAGAACGCCCATCTTTTTCTATCTGTTGTTTTTATGTCTAGCCAGCACCAAAGCTGTGGTGGAGGAGTCGAGCAAGCTGGCGGAGTGCGTGGGAAAGACACGCAGCCTGCTGAAGAAGATCCTGTCAGAAGGCATGGACAACTGCCTGACCAAGCTGGACAACGACCCCCAGGGCTACTTGTCTCAGCCTTTAACCCTGCTGGAAGCTGTGCTGCAGGAGTGCCACAACACCTTCACTGCCTGCTTCCATTCTTTCTACCCAACCCCAGCTCTGCAGTGGGCCTGCCTCTGTGACCTGCTCAACTGCCTAGACCAGGTCAATGACAGCAGACCATGTCATTGTACTTCAGAAGGAGTTTTGAGTGGGACTGCAACTCAGTCAACTTATCAACCAGTTATTTAAGCTATAAAGATGGTCGAGAGTGTTCTTAAAATTCAGCAGGCCTACTTTTACATCTAGTGAACCTTTTAGATATTGAGGCTCTTATCCAGAGCAACTCATTAATGTTTCAGAACCATAGCTCCCTAACAATATTGTCTTATGACGTTAAATGAACATTGTAGAAACATTTCAAAAACATAATCAAATCAGAGATTCATTCTTGTTTTCCATGTTTTTAGGACATCGCTGAGGCCAACTTTCGCACATCCAGCAGCCGCCTGCTGGCGGCCGTAATGTCAGCTCTGTGCAACACCTCAGTGAAGTTGACATCCATCCTGCCCATTGCATATGACGGGGAAGTGCTCTTGCGTTCATTGGTCAAACAGGTCAGCACAGAGAATGACTCTGCCCTCGCTCACCGTTTCCCCCTGCTGGTGGCCCATATGGAGAAGCTAAGCCATGTGAGTTTCTGTATGTCATATACTGTACATCAGGTATCCTCACTTCAAAATGGTGGACATCGGTGCATATGGGTGTGGCCGGTGACTCAGGAAATGTTTGATAGATGGAGAACATGGTGGCATTTGATCATTACCACGACCTATTCTCGTCCAAATAACTCATGTAGTCTAATTTTTATATCCTTTACTCCCTTAGACGGAGGAGAACCTGATGGGCATGACCAGTTTCCGGGAAGTACTGGAGAAGATGCTGGTGATTGTGGTGCTGCCAGTGAGGAAGAGTTTGAGGAAAGAGGTAGAGCTGTTCTCTCCACACCTGGTCTCCAACACCTGTGGTCTGCTGGCCTCCATCGTCTCTGAACTCACCGCCTCTGCCCTGGGCTCCGAGGTAACTTAACTTACACTAATACTCCCATGCATCCACACAAACACACACATAAGGCATGTATGTAGGGACACAGCGCTAGTCTAGTGTCCTTTTAAAGACACTTAATCCTGATGTGCTCTTGTTTCTTGTTTCTTTCCAGGAACACAAACAGAACTGTCGTCTGTAGTGTCTTTTTTGTTGACCTCTGTCCTCTCTGTACTGGGCATTCACATTGTAGTCTCTGCCATCAGTCACATTCATTTTAGTTTTACTTAAAGCTCTATTGTTTTAGAGCCATCACACTATGTCATAGTGTGATGGCTTTCACTTGGAACAAGGTGGCATTTGTACTGTTGCCAAAAAACAGTAAGAGAGGTTTTTTTTCTGTTGGATTTTCTGTTTTGTTTGTACGGTATGCTGAGTCATTACGTGGGTGGGACTGCTGTCTGTCGCTCTCGCTCTCTCACACTCTTTATTTAATTATCATCACTCTCTCTGTCCACTCGTATATCCACGTAAGCTCTCGTTGCCAAAGTAACCGTCACTCGATGGCAGCCCTCGACACCACTGTTTTTCTCCCTAGTCTGTTGTCAGGGAAACAACTCTTCCTCCCCAGGGCACCTGGATAGGTCCCTCCGCAGTTGTGTCTGGCTCTCTGTAGTCAGCAGACAGTTATAAATAGTAATAGTTTGTATTACTTAACACACCCCAGACATGAGATGTTTTCTTCTAGACAATGTATCTTTTACAGAGCATCTGTTTTCTCTCTGTTTTTTGTCATTGCTGACCTTCAAATTTAGATGACATCCATTACTTGTACAGCAATATTTTAAATTCATTTCTGTTTTTGTGCTTTGTCCTCAATATTGCCAACCGGTGGTATGCATGCAGCTTTTGAGTGCAGGATGACCTTCATGCAGAGGACGTAGAACATGATTTGTATTCAGGATTTCATTGTTTGGTAATATTTGCAGTAAAAACTTAGGTGTTCCTTCTCGAACGTGTTAATCAGCTCTGTGTGGTTATGTCATAGGTTTGATATGTTCGCTATCTCTTATTGTGTCCTTGCTTATCAGGTTGATGGGATGAACTCGCTCCACTCTGTGAAAGCATCTCCTAACCGTTTCACCAAAACAAGCCAGGGCCGGAGTTGGAACACGGGCAATGGCTCTCCTGATGCCATCTGTATGACAGTGGACAAGCCAGGTGTTGTGCTGGTTGGCGTCTGCGTCTACGGAGGAGGGGGCATCCATGAGTATGAACTAGAGGTGCTGGCTGACGACGTAAGTGATTTATAAATCATTTACAGCTTATATTTTATGTGTTGCGTGACTAAGTGTTAACCTTAGCATCTAGCTTGTAGTTCGGCTTTTACTGTGTATTTTTTTTGTGCAACTTTTGTTCCTTCACCCTTCAGGCACAGACAGAGCACCCAGGGGACTCAGCACATTCTCACCGGTGGACATCCCTAGAGCTGGTGAAGGGCACCTACAGCACTGATGATTCTCCCAGTGATATTGCTGAGATTCGCCTGGACAAGGCTGTGCCACTCAAGGTACATAGGATCTCAAGAAAATAATACATGCATATCACATCCTGTTCAAATACAAATGTTAGAATGTGACATGCTGTAACTACTTTCTAACTTTGTACAATCTTATGCTGGTTTTGGTTAAAATGCAAATGGACTCACTAATTTATTCTGTTGCAGGAGGGGGTAAAGTACGCTGTCCGATTGCGAAACTACGGCAGCCGGACTGCTAATGGGGATGGAGGTATTACCACAGTGCAGTGCTCTGATGGTGTGTCCTTCACCTTCAGCACCTGCAGCTTGAGTAGCAATGGGACCAACCAGACCAGGGGACAGATCCCACAAATTCTCTACTACAGGTGAGCACAAAGCCAGCATTTTTTAATATCTCATCTTTGAAGTATTTCTTTTTTTCTGACCTGCGTTTTTCTCCTGCCTAAAGGAGTGAGTACGATGGGGATCTCCAGTCTCAGCTGCTGAGCAAAGCCAATGAGGAGGACAAGAACTGTAGCAGAGCTCTGTCTGTGGTCAGTGCTGTGGTCAGAGCTGCAAAGGACCTGCTTCACAGAGCTTTTGCGGTGGATGGTAAGCACAACAAACTTGCACCTGTATTACAAAAGCTTTGGTAACAGCTGTAGAGCCACTTATATTGAATTTGAATTATATCTGTTTAGCCTCTCTTCAGTTCAATATGTCCTTTATTATTTCCAGTGGATGATATTCCTGAGCTATTAAGTTCCTCCAGCTTGTTCTCCATGCTCCTGCCCCTCATCCTGGCCTACATCGGCCCTGTGGCTGCATCTGTGCCTAAAGTAAGAGGTCAAACCAGGATGGCAAACTGTTCATCTTGATTTATTAAATCGTCTCTCTCTGATGGCATTGTGGTGAAATGTCTCCTCTTCCTCATCCAGGCTGCTGTTGAGGTCTTTGGACTCGTTCAGGAGCTGTTACCTGCTGTCTCTGCCCTCAACCAAAAATATGCCCCACCCACCTTCAACCCCAACCAGTCAACAGACAGCACAACTGGCAACCAGCCTGAGCAGGGCCTGTCAGCTTGTACCACCTCAAACCACTACTCAGTAATTGAGAGTGACCACCCTTACAAACAAGCTGGCGTCACGCAATACAGGGTAAAATAACCTTTGGTATGCTTTAACTGCTTAGCAAGTAAGTTAACATCTAAAAATGTAAGAGACACAAAATCATTTAGGTCTAAACTAATCTTGCTCTGTCTCACCTTTCATCAGGTATCATTCCCAGATTGTGTCCGCTGGACCACCATCGAGTTCGATCCACAGTGTGGCACTGCACAGCCAGAGGACGTCCTACGCCTGCTCATCCCCAGCCGTACCCTCCACCTGTCCAGCCTGGGGGGAAAACCTCTGATCCATGACACCATCAACACCTGGACTGAGCTAAAGAAATTCTCGGGCTCCACAGGCTGGCCGACCACCGTCCTAGTGCTGCCAGGTAAGAGAGGCCCAGCAGAAGAACATTTATCGAACGTTACAACAGTGTTGTTTTGACAACAACAAACTCACAATAACTCCCAAAGTTCTAGTAGACTTAATAGTAGATGACTAAATATACAGAATTTAAGTAGAATAAAAGAGTTTACCACAAAAAGATTGCTACCATAGCTGGTTTTGATTCTTTTTTTTTTATAGTGCTGCAGCAAAGTCTTTAATCTGCCAATCAAGAGGTGAACTTGAATACCTAAAATTACTACCACATTTGATAGAGACAGAAAAAAATAACTAAAAATATAAGAGGCATTTCTTCATTTTAAAATCAAGGCATAAACCTTTTTGAAGACACATTATTACAATTACAACTTCTGCTTCCTAATATTAGTCCTTTTAACATTGTATTAAATGTATGTTTGGCACTTAAGTGATAAGCGAAAGATGTTGCACATCTCTGATATTTAAATTCATCAACACTAACTTTGCTCATAACTCCTTTTGTCATTTGAGGTGCTTTTCAAACATGAAAAGCATGCATTTCAGTTACTTTGTCCACAATATATAGCTGTGCAATGTGGATCATATGTTTTGCTTTTTAATTACATTCTGGACAGGATCATAATATCCTAAGCTAGCATTTCTCACCCTGAATTAAGCCTGTAAGGCTGCAGAACTTCCTCTTAGACTCTATAGCACTCTTAAGTTCGAGATGATGTGCCACATACCTTAAAGGGGGAACTGAGGGCATAAAACTACAAAGTTGCCTCTATCGTGGTGACCAAAATGCAAAGAAAGGCAGAATCTATGCCAAGCAAGCAACCACGTATTCCATAAGGCTGTATTATGCCTTACTGTGGCTTCCATAAACCATTGGTTTGCCAATGATTACCTACAGAACTACAGAGCACCTTTCTCTCTTTTCATCTTTTATTTTTCTGTCCTGTCTACTTTCAGGAAATGAAGTTCTGTTCTCACTGGAAACAGCCTCGGACTACGTTAAAGATGAGAAAGCTTGCTTTTATGGCTTTAAGTGTGTGGCTGTGGGATATGAATTCAACCCTGGTCAAGACGAGGTACAGACACTGTAGTATATTCCTCTGTCCTTTGTGTAGCAGACTGGCTTTCCATCTTTCGTTGTCATGGGCATATGTCTCTCAGAATGGTTAGATCTCATGACTGTACTGCATTCTGTGTGTCATCTGTAAAATGTTACGTTTGTGCATTTGGTCCAGGCAGAAAAAATGTTGAATTTTAAAATATGTTCCTGACATAGCATTATGGACATTTCAGGGTACCATCCAGCTTGAGAAAGAGTTAGCCTACCTGGGCAGCGTGTGTGCTGCAGCTCTGATGAAGAAAGACCTAGCCCTCCCTATAGGTATGGAAAAACCGTCGATGAGGAAATTTGCTGGTGCTGTTGTGAAGAACCTGTTTTTCTATTAATCCTGATACAAGTTGTGTGTGCCTGCTGGGAGCAAATTAATATAGTGTAACATCTTGAGTAAATCATTCATCTGTTATTCTAATCTTCTTTTTTAATTGAGGCAATGAATTGGAGGAGGATCTTGAGATTCTTGAGGAAGCCTCTCTTCAGGTTTGTCATCTCTGAAATTCAGAGATATTTTTTGGACTCGTTGTGGTCTTGTGAAAAGGACTTTATATCTCTTTAACACTCTTCCTTCCTTGATTCTTATTTCCTTTGACCTCACCCAGGTGTGTAAGTCCCACTCAGGGATCCTGGGGAAGGGTCTGGCCTTGTCTCACTCCCCGACCATCCTGGAGGCCCTGGAGGGAAATCTGCCCCTGCACCTCCAAACCAATGAGCACTCTTTCCTTGAGGACTTCATAACCTGTGTACAGACCTCAAGTGGAGGACGTCTTGCCAGGTAAATGTTTGTGGAGGCAGCTGTCTCTTGTCAAATCTAGTTAACTGACATTTTCTATTTTGAAATATGTGTTGGTTGTAAATTTTACTGTAGCTTTGCCCCTGAAATTTATGTTTTGATTGGTGAATCCCTCATTACAAATTCGTAATTTACTACCCTGTCTCTCTCCATTTGTTCTTTTCTTCCATCCAGGTGGCTGCAGCCAGACTCTTACGCAGACCCCCAGAAGACATCACTGATCCTAAACAAAGATGACATACGCTGTGGATGGCCAACTACCGTGGTCGTACAGACCAAAGACCAGTATGGAGATGTGGTGCATGTTCCTAACATGAAGGTCAGGATGATTGTTTTTCTGCTTCCAAGAAATAAATATTTTATAGAGTTGAAACGACAAAATCATTTTGCCTGAAATGACAAATTTCAACAAGTAGTTCATTTAAGTTGTTATTCAGCACCGTTCCAGTGTCACACACCTCTGAGTTGTGTTTCTTATCTCTTACATGTCCAGGTGGAGGTAAAGGCTGTACCTGTTTCACAGAAGAAGTCGATGCAGCCTGAGAATATGAAGAAGCTGCAGCGGCTACCTGGAAGCTCCTCGCCTTCATCTTCTGGCCCTGACCTAACCTTTGGAGGTTTGCCAATGCCCAAGCTGGAGTCCACTTACGAGCCCATGATTGTGAAAGAGGCTCGATACATTGCTATTACCATGATGAAGGTCAGCCTCATGTAACTGGCTCATATCTCACTCACAACTTCGCTTGTTTATATTTACATAAAAGGCTACAGATGCTCCACAAGGGGGAGCTATTTGTTCATTATCTGTCTTATACATGCCAATACCTGTGACAACCTATAGTAAATGCAAGTAATTACAGTTTAAATCTGCAGATATAGACATGTCCAGTGTTGCCACGGTTACTTTGAAAAAGTAATCTAATTCCTGATTACTGATTACGCCTTTAAAAAGTAACTTAGTTACTTTACAGATTACTTTATTTTAAAAGTAACTGAGTTAGATTACAAGTTACTTTATTAGTTACATTCAGCCTCTGCCAACAACTCCCCGCCGCCTCAACATAAAAATGACAGCTGGTTTTGCTTCATTGAAAGTGCATTTTTAACAGTAATGTCAGCAATGTATCTCCAAACATTTTAAGTTGAACTTAAAAACTATTTGCTGAAAAACTACGTTTTTATAAAGAATAAAATAATGCCAGTCTTTCATGAATTCACTTAACATCAATACTTGTTTTTACTGAAGTCCAGCTGTTGTTGTTTGGGTGGTGGGGGGCCTTCTGCTCTCCGCTTCACACCACCTGGTGGGACTCGCTCTGTAGGTTTGACCGTGCAGCGCTGCGACTCCGAATGTTTCTTTACATTTGACGTAGTGTTTTTGTAGCTAGATAACACTTTCTCGCCACAATGAACGTTAATATTGCCATCTTTAGCTGACACACACTCAAAATAGTGTCTGTATTTTCAACTAGAAAACGCGCATCTCTCTCCTCCCTCCATTCTTGTTTCCGTTTGTGTCGCTGCGTGATATGTATTATTACACGTGACGTGAACTGTCCTCAATTTTTAATAGCTACTGTTTTTTGTGCATTTGCAGTTTAACATTAAACATTTGCACCACCTCTTAGGTAAAATAAAATAATGAATATAAAATGAAATTTGATTGGAAAAGACAAAAAGAAGAGTCAATTTACTGCATAAAGACATGGCGATCAAAATGGCTGACTACATTAATACATTAATTACTTTATAAAGTAAGTAATGAAATCTGCCAAAATTATTAATATAGAAGCATAATTCATAAAGTTCCAAAGAACTAAGATAAGTATTATAGACCTGTTAGGGAACATCTAAATGGTTACTTTTTCTGTAATTGTAAAATTGCAGTGTATCTTGTATCTTGCAGTGTTTTTGTTGTTGTTACCTTCATACTTGTGCTCTGTCTTCTTTAGGCATATGAAAACTACTCATTTGAAGAGCTGCGCTTTGCTTCCCCCACCCCAAAGCGGTAAGTGAAGTAATGGAGAAACAAAACACATTTTCCAGTGAGAAACAATCCACTTATTGATGATTTCCCACACAGACCCAGTGAGAACATGCTGATTCGTGCCAACACTGATGGAACCTACAGCGCCAACTGGACCCCAGGAGCAGTGGGCCTCTATACAATCCACGTAACCATTGATGGCATTGAAATAGGTATGTCAATATAAACGTCTGTTGGAACAGCCTGTTGGTCCTCTGGAGTATTTCACACACAGTGAATAGATGGTACACACTGATGACCATCACCAACCCCCTAACGCTAAACAAAGCCATAAAGCCATAAATAACATAATGCAGCTGCTAAGCATATTGATTAGTTAATATTTTTAAAACTTAAGGCCTTTGGAATGGTGAGTGAACCGGCATCTTTTACACTATTGAGCTGTAAATGGTCTTTTCTTTTAGATGCTGGTTTGGAGGTAGAAGTCAAAGACCCTCCCAAAGGCATGATACCACCTGGCACTCAGATGGTCAAACCAAAGGCTGAACCTCAGCCCAGCAAGGTGAGCATGTTCTTTTGATTAACCAACAGGGGCATGAACATGCACATAAACACACCTAAAATACGTGCATGCTGTTCATGACACATCAAATACAACTCAACACAGACCAGAAACAATTTAGCCTGTCTTGTATATCTGTCAACGGCAGTTTGTAACTATCACCGTGAACCAGACTCTTACCATAAAAGTCTCATTTAGCAATATTTTGATATGAACACTGAGAAAAGGAACTCCCTGTAAAGCAAAAGGGTTGTACGTATTGCCATTCGCACTGAGAACTGACCTCTTATTTTGCACCTCTGGGCAGCTTTTAGCCGTTTTCAACTCCTTGTTTTGGTTTGCTGATCTGACAAACAAAACAAATGCCGGTCCATAGAAAGAAAGAAATGGACACAAAAACTGATTGTAAGCTAGATGTCCAGTGCAAGCTGATGGGGATCCAAAATAAACAAGGTAACGAATTCAGACACTTAGCAAGGCAAAGAGAGGCTGATATTTTTTATCAGGACTTGGTGGGTTAAACCAGGGCTACCTGTCTTGGACCTCCTTTACATTCATCAGGTGAAAAAGAAATAGGAGTCCAGTGTGATGTTGCTTTGCTTTGTTGCGCAAATAAGCAACTGCTTGCTAATATGTTGCACATAATATCTTGAGGTCATATACTGTATTAAGGCTGAGCCCTGAGAGTTTATCGAGTGTTTTTGCCCTTTAGAGGCAAGAAATCTGTCAATGTAGATTTTATTATGGTTATTCACGGTACTCAGGCTATAGTGTGCATCTAAACATACTGACTGCTGGTACTATATCTTAGCATTGAGATATGTTCAAGCTACGGTGATTGATGAATACTGGTTGTTTTTAAATAGTAATCAAAAGTGTGATTGGCAATGACTTCAAATGCAGATAATGGATCACACTGATATTAGGCATGTTGGGGTCATCATCAATTAGTGAAACTTGTGATATTTTGATTTTGCAATCCATAATGGTGAAACAAGCAAACATATGCCCCCCATCAGCACTGTGTATATTCCTGTGGAACGTGTTTTCCATGCACCGGTATAAATGTAGATGAAGAAAGCGCGATTAAAACAAACTTCATCCAACTGGTGCTACTGAAAAAAGAGCTCCTAAAGTTCCCTCATCTTTCGCTGTTTCTATATGTGGAAGCAGGCTCTGTGTGGGTTAACGCATGCAATCTCCCACTGTCAACTTGTCCTGCTTCCTCTTCTTTCTCCTCCTGCTGCACTTGTTGTCTTGTTTTTCTTTCTATTCTTTGCTCCTGCCGCTCACAGTCTCCATCTCCCCTCTGCTTCTCTCAGGTCCGCAAATTTGTGTCCAAGGACAGCGCAGGCCTGCGCGTGCGTAGTCACCCCTCCCTGCAGAGCGAACAGATAGGCATAGTGCATGTCAATGGCACCATCACTTTCATTGACGAGGTAATTGACTCTAGACCAGGCAGAATATAAGTTATGTTATAAGCTGGAGCACTGTCCACTTTTATTCTATTTCCTTGTTTCTTCTTCTTTAAATCAATCAAATCAAGTATAGAAACTCAAGTAGCGTAATCCAAATTTGTTGTCTATATTAATAGTTTTAAGTAGTTTTAAGTCCTCTTTGATTGCTTCTGTGTATCATTTGTTATTACCTCTCTAAATAATAACTACTTTCTTTTAAAGCTTATACATTTGTTGCTCTTACTTTATTTTGCTTCAGACCTTGCAAGGCACTCTGAGGCTACATGAAAGGCTTGAATGCCTGAACAAAATTTTGTAAAATTGTAGCACTCAAAGCATTTACTTAAAGGTGGGGTATGCGATTCTAATCCAATACATGTCTTTTTGTCAAATTCAGTGACTATCTCAGCCCCCTAGCTGTCCGTTCAGTGTGTGTGTTGAGAAAAACAAACTGTGTTTGTACACAGCCCTGGCTCTGTAAATGGGAAATTAGTAACACTTTTCCAGCCATTTCAGCCATGATTTGTGTGTCAGGTAACGTTCAATGACTTGCTCACAGACATTCAGCTTACTTTTTAGTTTGCCAAGATGTGCTGTTGCTGTGGTGTTTGCTACAGTAGCAGGAGAGCTGTGAGTGTCGCTGTCTGCAGCTGCTGTGCTGCTCTGGGAAACTGTCTTGTCCTCTCTGGCTGTTAGCTTCACAGCAGCGACTGTGGGGACAGTTTGCTACCCCACACCCTGTCTAACGTTAGTTACATAACCTACTGTGTTCGCTGGTGGTATTTGTCACGGTATTAGATTCCTCCAGAATTGCTTACCCCACCTTTTAATGGTTGTACTGTAATCCAACACATATTTGCCAATCCTGCACAATATCTGCACTCCCACCCTTTGGTAACTAAACATTAGTGACATTTCTTATAGGTCCTACCTGCATCCTGCTGTAACCTCAATTTACTGTCCTCTAATTTGACTTGAGACTTTCTTGCAGCCTCAGAAGTGTTGTGTATGTGAGGGTGCTGCCCATCCTGTTTCCATAGTAACAGGACGGCATGGCTCTGCTCTGCTCTGTTGCTTGTTTTCCTGTAGATCCACAATGATGATGGTGTGTGGCTCAGGCTCAATGATGAAACAGTAAAGAAGTATGTTCCCAGCATGAATGGGTACACTGAAGCCTGGTGCCTCTCTTTTAACCAGCACCTGGGCAGGAGCCTACTGGTCCCAGCCGACGTAAGTAGAAGAAGGCCTGCTGAGCAGTCTCTCAGTTTAATAGTGACAGAGACTCCTGTGCTGTTCATTTGGGGTAAAGCTTAGAGATCATCTTTGTTGTTTAACAATAATGGTTTTTTTAAGGACTCTAGTGTTTGGCGCCCACTCCCCAAATGTACTCAAAGCATGGTAAATGGAGAACTTCATCAGAGTATAACTGTTGGGGTGTTCTCTTGCATGAAACATCTATTTGAGCAACACTGACTATGAAAATTTCACTAACACACCTTGCAAAGGAACAGCAGCTGGGAGCGTGCATGCATTAACTCACGTTTGAAAGCAAGAAGTTTACCATAACGTGACCATCATGTGTTTAGTTGGACTCAACACTTGCAAATCCTCACATGCCTAGGTAGTATAATGTTTTAGCACATTGACGTGAACCCCAATGCAGGAATTGACAGACAAGGAAAAAGGTAGTAAGGGAGCAATTTCATCCTGTGGTGAAGTTGGTTAGTCTGCACTCTTCAGTCTTCTTTTCCTCATTGCCTCTCACTCACAATTCATAAACACTTGCACACCACAGCATGTGACAACAAAGGTTTCCTCTCATATTTTGCTCCATGCCACAAAAACCGCCATAATATGCAACAGAATCAAATAAGGAATGTGTATGGGTATAATTTAAGACATGAATATTGCAGTAACAGGGAAAGTATCTGAAAGATGAAATGTTAGTAACCAGGTGGTTTTCTGTCATGAAGCATTCACTGGTCCACAAAAAGCTTCAATGGGAAATTGTACCTCTACTGCTCTACAATTCCACCTTTGCATTGGGATGCTTAAGGTGCTAGGAGGCTTTCACGTAAGGTCTCTGTCTGAACAGCATGACACACTACATCATCCAAGTGGGGAATTTTTTTGGAAGTTTCTCCTTTTATATGTATTTTATTTGGTCATGGATTTGGAAACAATGACCCTGTGGTGTTTGGCGTGAACTTTCAATTCTTTTTCTGCCCCTGCAAGTGTTTTTAAAAAATTTTTTAAAATGTATTTGATACCACACTTATTGTAAAGTGTTCAAACATTTGACAGGCTTTGCCTGTATTCCTCATGGCCCTTTTTATCAGTGCTCCAAGATTTCACTAACTATCTGACACCAGTCCGATACAGTCCTCTCTTCTTCACCTTCTCAAACAAGCGCTGATGCTGGAAATTCCAGGAGCCAGGCCAAAACTTTTTTTTTTCTTCCAAAAAAATACATGAGCGTCTTCCCCCATCCTGTTTTCTTTCCTCTCTTGAGTCGTCTACTGTTTCTTGACTGTCTCACGATCTGTTGCTCAGAATGTCTTTAACGCTAGCCAAGGAGTCAGGGATATCGGCTTTTTGTCGTGGACTCCCTTAACTATATTCCCACCACAGGTGAGTTGAATGAAAGAGGGATAAATAGCTTGACTCTCCCATAGCTTATCATCTATCTGTTACTTAACTTGTCCTCTTGAACCCCTTGTGACTTTGTAGTCTTCTCAGTGTTACAATCAGGCATAAGAGGTCGAACCACAGTTGCATGGTTGTCTGTTTTGTTTTATTTTGACCACACAGTGACGATACAGTATGTCAGCAGGCTACTGTCCCATAGACTCCTGCAGTGATCACATTTGGGATTTTTTAAAGTAATTACTGTTCAAGCTTGTATGTTGCATGGGGTTGAAGATACTAATGCCCAGTCTGTTGCATGAGGTCTTGTTTGAAAGGCTTGCCATATATAGTCCTGTATCCTTGTGTGCCATAGCATGCTTCCCTTTAGACTGTATGAAAATAAGTGAACATTGTACATAGTTTGGGTAGGTCCATTGACTATTGATCCTTTACCGCACCACTACAATCTTGAATATAATGTATTACTTGGATCCTTAATTATATTAAAACATTTTAAGTCTATGTACAGTACATGCATTTTAATATCTGGGGAGAAATGTAGTTTTGGTATATCACTTAATGCTGTTGTGATTGGAAGTCTATATAGGTTTCCAGCTATCCGTGTCATGTGATACTGTATCTAGTAATTGTAAAACAAGAATATCTCATCTGGGCATGACACAGCCTCTAAAAGTAGTTTCAAGACATAGTTTGACAATTTGGGAAATATACTTATTTGCTTTCTGCCCAGAGTTAGATGAGAAGATTGATACCTCTCTCATGCCTGTCCAGTAAATAGAAATCTACAACCAGCAGCTGGTTAGCTTAGCTTAGCATAAAGGCTGGAAACCGGGAGAAACAGTTAGCCTGGTTCTGTTGCGTAACAAAATCCACCTATGAGCACCTCTAGAGCTTACTAATCAACACGTTGTATCTTGTTTGTTTTATCCATACAAAAACTGATGTGTAAAAACAGCAAGTTGTGGTTTTATGGGGGTTATGTGCTGGACTATTTAGTTAGCAGTAGTATTTAGTTAACATCTGTTAACCGGCTACGGGCCATATTTAATCTACAGATATGATAGTGGAATCAATCTCGGCAAGAAACCAAGTAATTCCCAAACTGTCTATTGCTTTAAGGCTTTGAAGACAACACAGCACATGCCCAGGTGCTCTTGATTTATAACTGTTCGGTATGAGAAATGAACCAGGGTCCAGCTTTGAGAAATCTTGATATGAAGATAAGGCTAATTTCATCAAATTTTATTTATACAGGATAGGTTGGCAAAGCATACATGCTCTGTTCCAACAACTCCCTGTTACTCTGCTAACAGTTGCTCTTCACCATTATTTTTCAGGACTTAGTAGTCTGAACCTTGTTCTGGTCTCTTGCATTGGAGCCTGGTGTTGTCTTACTGCATTTTGGCTCTAATCCATGCTCTTACATCTTGCAGGAGGTCAGGGGCCAATCGGAGGAGAACGTAAAGGAGGTGAGCAGCTGCCCTTCCCACGAGGCCCCCATTCGGGCGCAGAACAGGGCAGGGCAGGGCGCCGGCCCGGGGCTTTATAAGGTAGTGAAGACCGGCCCCTCTGGTCACAACATCAGAAGCTGCCCAAACCTTAGGGGTATCCCCATTGGAATGTTAGTACTTGGCAACAAGGTCAAGGCCATAGGCGAGGTACGCACTCACCCCAAATAATGCAATGTGTTTTTTGTGGCTAAAATTGAATAAATCAGTCTGTTTAGATCACATATAGCTAATGTTAGTAGATTTTGGCCTTAATTCTACGAAAGAGTTCCCTCTTTTTCCTAAACTGAACTGATTTTGAATGTAAAGGATGTAATCTCTCTTTCTAAGGGGAATACATCAGGTGCTTCTGGGTGTGGGTGTGTGTTCTGTATCTTTCCACTCGTTGAGGTCAACTCCTGTGGCTGCAACATTTTCGCGTGCTTCCTAATGACTTACTAATTTCAGTTTGTCTATAAATCCATTGCAGTTTCAGGGTGTCCTATTCAGCTGCCTTGAGATTTCTCAGTGGAAGTCTGACAACAAAAAGCTGGAGCCTTTCTGTGCCTTGACTGTATCTTTCTTGCACTTTTAACAATCCTGTCAATAACTTCGTACTTTGAACTTTCTAAATTGTCTTTGGCCTGGTGATGAGAGGAGCCTCCCCTCTTTTGGATGTGACCTGCCATTGGCTGCTGTGGTGTGTCATGCTGTTCAATAGTTTCCTCTCTGAGTTTGTACTGGAATGCCCTTTCTGGAACTGAGAGGTGCAGCCTGCACATACTAATACTTTCATCTATGTCTGTTTTTCCAAAATGATAATACTTCAGGGAAATGAGAAAAAAACAACCTCATGCATTTACCTTTCAATAAGCTACCCCTTTCTTAGAGTAAGTTTTTTTTTTTTTTTTAGCTATATCAGTTTTGTCCCGCAGTGTCTGCTGATACACAAAATCAAATTCATGTGATCTACTGCTGTGGATTTTGTATGTGTTAATCATGTTTGCATGTTAGTGATCTACTGTAGTAGAGTTTGTGTCATGGTTTGGCTGTGCAGTAATAACATGGATGGATTGGGGTTGATATAGAAAATGGCTATGTTTATTGATAGATGAGGTTTGACAGAGTGCGCGAATGTGCTGTGTGTGCATGTGACAAGTGTTCAGTGTGTGTGAGTATGGATAAAGAGTGTTGTTTGTGTATCAGGTGGTCAACTCAGAGGGGACCTGGGTACAGCTGGATAAGAACAGTGTAGTGGAGTTCTGTGAGAGTGACGAAGGAGAGGCCTGGTCATTGGCCAGAGACCGCGGCGGAAATCAGTACCTTCGCCACGATGATGGTAAGCCACACTCAATGGAGAACATTTTGGAACCTCAAAATTCTAAGATAACATAATTTAATATGCTCTTTTAGAACAAGCACTGCTTGAGCACGGGGCCCAGACCCCACCACCCAGCCCTTTCTCTGTGCAAGCCTTCAACAGAGCCACAGCTTCAAATGGAGCGCAGGGCTTTGACTATGGCATCTCCAACAATAAAGGTGAGGTCTTGGAGCAGTGTTTAAAGAGACAAAATTCAATAATCACTTTGCTTTCAACATCCACTGCTGTTCATTTATGTTTGAAAATTTGGAGTCCTCTGGCTTTTGTCAAAGGTTTTGAGTGATGTTTTACCATTACTGACATATACCTCATCTCTAACTTCACTCGGCACCCATGTCTTAATTATTCCCTGCTTTATTCTAAGATACACTCTGTCTGACTTCTCACCTTGCTTTGGACTGAGACTTTTCTCATAAGTTGTTTGATACATTACCCCTTTTTTAGTTGTAGAAATGGGTCCATGTGGTCAGGCTAGTTAGAACACTTTTTGGGCACAGATGTTAAAGGTTTGAACACATTCTCACCATGTTTGGTATTGCAGTTATATAACAATAGGAAGTCCAGTTTCTTCTTTCATTTAAAACCAGAGGGAATTAAAAATCACTCGACCTCCACAAATTATAGACATCCACAAGGTATATGTGATCCAGTATGGGTCAATCTCTTTAAAATCACAGATGCCATCAGTCACTGATCTATCATCTCTTTTTTTATTTATGCTTGCTTTTTATTGTGTCTACTGTTGATATTTCATGCCTAACATCTCTGCAATGTCAGGCATACGGCTATGTCTGTGTGCATGGGCCAATCAATGTGCTTCCATTCATTTGGAATACTATGGGGGTCTGTTTAGTTGGGTACTGTGGGCTAGCCCAACGCCGATAACTGGCCCTAAACACATCTCTGTGATTTCACCCTTTACCCTTTGTTGCCTTAATCTAGTCTCTTAGAAAACATTTGATCAATTACATAATCACTGTTTTCTTAAAAATGTAGTTGGATACTGACAACATCACCTGAATTAACTACTCATTTCTGCTGCACCATCAAAGGTCGGCTGGCCCCAAATGTGCCTGTGTATCTTTCTGCCTGAATATCATGCTGACGCTGTGTCAATTGTCTTTCAAACGGCTTACCTCATCCCCACTGCTTGAAAATGGAGGCTGACCTGTTGAGACACATTTAGCCATGCTAATCAGAGAACTATGGTTATTCAGATAATACAAAGTTATCTCTTTTTGTAGCACCCAGTTTATGGTTAGGTAGAATAAAGGCTCCAATTTCACTTGTCCTTTCAAGTGTCTAGATAAAAGCCAGATGCAATTTTACACTTGCTTGCTACACTGCGCTAAATGAAAATGTGTGTAGGCCTTACTCCAGTTCAGAGGGTGATGGAAATGCACCTGAATCTGTTTGCTACACAGAACGCTAACATGCTTCTGTATAACTGCAAATGTTTCTGCTGCTCTGATATGTCAAGTAGAAAGATGACTAATTTCAGTGTCACTTTGGCTGGCATTAACACATGCAAGACCCTGTAAGTGGCTACTTGCACAGACCGCTTCTTGATGTAGCTACACTTGGGAGAAGTGAAGACTGTTTGTTTGTAACATGAAGAGATGGATGCATTTATACCCTTTCAGTATTTGTTCTTTTCAACATCAGCTCCTGAGGTGGTTTGAGCAATGTCATAGCAAGCTGTCTCTATTGCTTCTTGGTTGCGTTTACCCTTGGCTTTTGTGATTCCAGAACTGGCAAATTTAAAAGGGGTGAATGGAATAGGCTCCACGTTATTCCATTTCAGAGATGAGCTGTCTTTCGAGTGTAGACCCCGCACTCAGCCAAAAATAGTGCTGTGACACTTATTTTTGAAACCTCATAAATGTTTGTGGGCCTGCACATGTATCCTGAATAGGAACCCCTCTACACAGCAAACTACCACGAGCATGTTGAATGTTTGTGCAAGCCCTTAGGAGGCTGCAGGCCTTTACAACTCTAGGTCAAGGTGATAGCCCCTGCTGAACCATCGAATGGAAGGTTGAATCACTAGCCACCTGTGTGATGGATCCATCATGCTGTGAGGCAGCATTATAAATGGATCACCTTCAGACTGGTCAGCCTGATGTGTCAGCCTGTGGCAACGCTCTTTGAGCAATTTGGAGAGGAACCTCATTGACAGGTCTCTCAGGCTTCAGTATTCCGCCATAGGGATTTTACTTTCTGGGCTTCACCTAGGCAGCCTCCCATTTCTGGCTCCAACGATTGATGAAAAGACAACGGATGTAAGCTCCAGACTTCAAAATGTCTCTTCAGAAGCCTACATTGCAGACTCTGTCAATATTTTCTGTGGTCTGTGGTCCAAAACGACATAGTGACTGAGTTTTGTATCTGGTTGACAACCAGTCCGCTGTGTCAAGAGAGTGGGAGACTTTTGAATGATGACCGATGCAGTGTCAGCTCAGTATAAAGTATACGGAGAAAGGTCCAATTTCTCCCAGCACATGTTTTTAGAACTTCTGACTGGGACACAATGGCTTTTTTTGAAGAGTGACTCTTAGAATTAATATAGACCCCTCTCTGCCTCTCCCTCAATATATCCTTTCCCCAGTTAGAGTTGTGAAATGGGAGGAGCCGCTGCTTCTGGGAGTATTTTTTAACACTGTAGAACCCTCTTTGAACGTTTTCTGGTAATAACATCATCAGTGGTCCGCAACATAGAAACACAAGAGTTTCCTGAATAATTTAACAGTAGTATAAGTTTATGTTAAAGTCTAACTGAATCTGCAGAGCAGACAGTTACATGGATCCAGGCAGCAGCCTGCTACACGATACAAAAGGCACAGAGTTTGAACAACAACCACATAGCTTTCCGGCTAAAGTCTCCTTCTTATCTAACCTACAAACATGAACACACGTCTTGTAGCATAGCTTGTTGAACAAGCAACTAAACAAACATTCACCGGGGAAGAACACATTACTTACAGAAAGGGACTACTAAATGGGATTCCAGTTGGACTTCAAGGCCATCAGTTTAAATGAAGAGTTTGTGTCAACTCTGTAAACTGTTTTCCTGTCAGTTCGGTATGGCGATTGCAAATAGTACATTACCCATGAGCCTCAGCTGACATTGTTCTGGAGAGGAAGCCAGTCAAAGGTGCTAATCAGAGCTGTAGCAAATTCAATATATTTCATTAATTGAAAATGGGAACAAACCACCACTACACCATAGCTGCTGGATTTATCTAACATTGACACAGAATCTAAAAGTAATCTTATTTAAACTGCTTAATATATTGATAGAATTTTACAAACTAGTATTTTGCTTTGACTCGCCATTAGCAGTGCAAGCAACATGATGATTGGATGTTTCTTACCAAACGTTTCTTGGAAGTTGAAGGTCACTTCTCTCCTGTGTTTCTTGAGGGCTTGCACCTTTCGACTTTTTAATCATACAGAAGGACCCGAGGATTCCTGTCCCAGTTGCTCACGTTTTTGATGCCCATCCAAGCCTTGAAAGTGCTCCCACTGCTCCCATCTCCTAGCATTGTCTATACAGAAAACGAATAGGACTTTTACTTCTTGGACCCTGGAAGCGTAAAATAGCTCCTCCCATTTCGCACATCTGTTGCGTTGTGGGAGAATGAGTGATAGAAAATGAACTCTGAATGATCCTCACCCCCTCTGGAAACCTCAAACCATAGCATAAGCTGTAGTTTTTCCCCATCCTCTGTCTCCATGTTTGCAGGTGACCGGTTGAGTGCCATACTGAATTCCATTCAGTCTGGGCCCTTCCTCTCAGCAGCTCCCTCCTCCTCCGTATTTGAGCAAGCCGCCCAACCTCCCTCCTCCTCCTCCCCTGTCCACAGCCCATTTGTGTTTGGACAATCCCCCTCCCAACTGTCTCAGCCACAACCACAGCTTCTGAGTAAGTCTGTCCTGCTTTCTGACAGCGCTTGCTTGCACAGGTGTTGATCCCTTTCCTCCCAGCTATCTGTTTTCCTGATTTGTTCTCTATTCATTCTATTTTATGTATTTCCTGGGAGGGCAGAGTGACACATAACAGTACAGTTATGTTCTACAGTGCAGAAATATCCTTAACAAGCCAACATGTCTATTATTGAATGTTTAAAATCTTGTTTCTAAAAAACAAACCAGGTGAAACTGCCTTCAAAAAGGCATTTTCCCTGGTTTTTGAAGACAAGATTTCAAACTTAAATAGTCGACTATACGTCTTGTTTAAAGGTACATTTTTGCCATGCGCTGAAGTTATAGCCTTAGTTGCTTATTTTTCTGCTTGCTCTCTTGTTAAGTCAGCCTTTTCTTCTTTTCATCTTCCTTTCTGCTTTAACATAAAATTTGCATTTTCCATCCCATATTAACAATTTGTTTCATTTTCTGCCACAACCAGCCCAGGGCTTCGCTGCAGATGTGAACAACAGTAGTCTAAATCGTTGTTTGTTTTCAGTCTACAATAACCACCTAGAAATGTCAGCCTGGTCATTAAGTAACAATATTATATGTAAGAAATACTAATCGTTTGTACTGTCACATCACAATTCAAATACAAAATAGAGATTATCTTAGAACAGGATTTAAAATATCTGTTTACCTGTTTGAAACTTTTTCAGCCTGTAAAGCTCTCTTTCTCCTTGTTGGTCTTTTCTTCTGTATTGCTACTTTCACTCTACTTGTAATTCTTTTCTTTTTTACCTGGTTGTCTATTTCTCACGGAGACCGGGGGGTGTCTTGGAGGGGAAAAAAACAAATTGTGCATAAATAAATAATTTGTGCTCCTAATTTAGCTTCACTTTTTAACTTATTACTCTTCATACCATCATTCTTGTTGTTCAAGTAGCCTTCACACTCACTATGGATCACTTGGATTTATTTTGATCTTGGACTGAGATATGTGGTTATTCTTTGGAATCTGCTATTAACAACAAATTTGTGTTACCCTTCAATCTATTTTACAAGGTAACGGACTGTTTAACCGTAAAAACTTGGATGATACAGAGGATGTTCTGGATCGCTCTTGTGTTCTTTGTCATCTTCTTCAAACTTCCAGTTGACTGAATATGACACGCCAAAGATGTTTTTTGCTCTCTACATAAGGGGAGGAGGCGAAATACTAAATTTAGCAAAAATTACTAAATAGTGTGTCCCAGGACACCTCCAGGGCTCTGTAATTTCTCTTTTCCTCTTATATAAATATTTCTCTCTCTCTGTGTCTATCAGTTTCTTCACCTATCTTCCCATCACTTTAACGTGTTGTCTTTTTGACTCTTTCTATTTCACCTTCTTGACTTGACCCCATTGCCTCTTTGTGCTTTCTTTCTTTCTCTCTGTGGTGGCCCCCTTGCATTCCATGCCTCGTTTGTTTTCCGCTGTAGATGGTTCATCACGCAGCCTTGCTTCTCGCGAGCGTGTGCACAAAAGCAGTGTGTCCGTGGCTGGGCATGGCACTGCTCTCTCATCTCTCGCTCTAAGGCAAAAGGGTGGGTAATCACAGCACGCATGCCTCCCTCAGACTGAACAGAGGGTGGGTAGTAACGCAAGAAAAAACAGTCTGTTCTGTGATGAACAAAGGGTTTTGTGTGTCAGCTTGTGAAAAAAACTTGTTAGTGCCAACCTTAAAAACTGGTCCTAAAGCAGGACGTGGCTAAGAACAATATTATAATAAAGAGGAAGAAGTAAAGTTGCGTAATAAACACACACGAGTTTTGATTTAAAGTATAGTTTAAAAATAGGTGGACCTTTAAATTCTATTGACTCCAAGGATGTTAGTGGTTACTAGACTAATGGCTAATAAAAGTTCCCACTCCTAAGTTAATACTAAGGCTAGATCCAGTATTAGTAGAGAAGTCCCAGGACTGGGCTGGAATCCATCTTTCATCAGCTCTTCCATGGTCCACCAGCTATTTTCATCCATCTCAGTTTTTCTGTTACAGTAATATACAGTCAAAGATGTGGGGAAAAACTCCCAGCTAGTAAAGTAAAAGTCTTCACAGTTTGCTTTTAAGAAAATATATCATTCACTATTGTCATTTGCTTAACATCTTTCACCTTTGGGACTTGCATTGTCTGTCTTTCTGCCCTTCATTTCATTTTACCTTATATTTTCAACTTGTTTTTCACTCAGGTCTTGAGTGTAGAGTTAAATGGTTACACCCTTACCAATGATTTAGTCTTTCTTTGTAGTGTAACCGTGTTTGAATTGTTAACGTTTAGGTGACCGAGGGAACCTGATGTCCGGTGCACGGTCCATGTCTCCAGCCTCCAAACACCGTCAGGAGAATCGCTCACCAAAACAGGAGAGTCGGGGAAGCCGGTCATCCGAACAGAGCAGGAGCAAGACAGGAGAAGGAGGACTCTCAGCCAGTGAAGCCCTCATCCTGCGGTCAGACACGGCCAAACTGAGGTCGGACTCTCACAGCCGCTCTCACTCGCCCAATCACAACACTCTACAGGCCCTAAAAGCAGATGGGAGAACCTCGGGACTGCGGGCTGAGTCCCCAAACCCTGGCTCTCGCGCCTCCTCTCCCAAACAAAAATCCTCTTCAGGCAGGTCTAGTCCCTCCAGCACCTCCTCCCAGCACTCCTCTTCATCCCACCATGACAAGAACCTCCCACCTAAAGTTAGCCCTTCCTCCAAAGCCCGGCTGGACCCTCCAAGAGAAAGGTCCAAATCAGATTCATACACTCTGGACCCAGACACACTTCGAAAGAAGAAGGTTCCACTTACAGAGCCACTTAGGGGCAGGTCTACCTCTCCCAAACCTAAACTGTCTCCTAAAGATCCAAATAAAGGAGTGATCAATAATGCAGAGAACCGTGTTCCTTCCCCACATGTGACCCAGGAGAACCTCCACAGCGAAGTGGTGGAGGTGTGCACCTCTAGTGCGCTCCTCTCCAACGAGGATGCCAACGATGAGAATGTGGAGGTCCTTAATGCTGAAGAGGGATCATGCAAGGTGCACTTTAGCATTGGCAAAGCCCCTGTCAAAGAGGAACTAGAGAGTCGCTCTTCGCCCAAAGTCAGCCGGAAAACCTCCAGTCGACACGCGCGCCCTAAAAAGGACAAATCTGGGCCTCTGTTTAAAGGTGACAGTACATCAAGAGTCACAGAGCCTGCCAAACAGGCCATGTCGCCCTCTGTGGCTGAATGTGCGCGAGCAGTTTTCGCAGCATTCCTGTGGCATGAAGGTATTGTGCACGATGCAATGGCCTGCTCCTCCTTTCTCAAGTTCAATCCAGACTTAACCAAAGAGCACGCCCCCATCCGCAGCTCCCTGGGAGGGGGTGCTGAGGAGAAGGAGAGCAAGTTAAAGAACCGCCACTCCTTAGAGATTTCCTCTGCACTTAACATGTTTAATATTGCTCCACATGGCCCAGACATCTCCAAAATGGGAAGCATCAACAAAAATAAGGTGCTATCTATGCTAAAAGAACCTCCACTGCCAGAGAAATGTGAGGATGGGAAAGGAGATGCTGTTTCCTATGAGATAACTTCTAATCCCTCTATGAGGGCAAAGTCAATCTTACCGTTAACGTTACAGCATTTGGTGGCATTCTGGGAGGACATCTCTATGGCCACCATCAAGGCAGCCACTCAGAACATGATCTTCCCCAGCCCGGGGTCCAGTGCCATCCTAAAAAAGAAGGAGCATGAGAAAGACGGTAAAAAGTCAAAGAAGGAGAAGAAGAAAAGGGAGAAGGCAGATGTGCGTCCAAGAGGGAATCTGTTTGGAGAGATGGCACAGCTCGCCATGGGTGGACCGGAGAAAGACACTATTTGTGAGCTGTGCGGGGAATCTCACCCGTACCCTGTCACCTACCATATGAGACAGGCTCACCCAGGTAAGAATACAGGCAGTTCTGGTTAGAGTTTCGTAATTTTGAATAAGGGCATTAGTCATTCAAATAGTCTCTTTGTACTTCAGTTTCACAAAACTGTTTTGATTAAAGTGTAAAGTCTTTCCTTAGTGCCTTTAACATCCTTCCTTGGTATTTCTGTGTCAGGCTGTGGCCGCTACGCTGGAGGCCAGGGCTACAACAGCATTGGCCACTTCTGTGGTGGTTGGGCTGGGAACTGTGGAGATGGAGGCATAGGAGGCAGCACCTGGTACCTGGTGTGTGATCGCTGTCGGGAAAAATACCTGAGAGAGAAACAGACTGCTGCCAGGGAAAAGGTAGCCTACTGCTGCAAGGCTTTAACGCTTAAATCTGTGTCCCTTTTACTGAAGCGCTGTCAGCGTTTTAACATACGGACTTCTTAGACTTGAATCAAACCCAATCTGCATGTTCTATGCCAGGTGAAGCAATCCAGGAAGAAACCTCTGCAGGTGAAGACTCCAAGGGCGCTGCCCACTATGGAGGCCCACCAGGTGATTCGGGCAAACGCTTTGTTCCTGCTGTCCCTCAGCAGTGCTGCAGAGCCCAGCATGCTTTGCCACCACCCTCCTCGGCCCCTGCACTCCCAGCTGCTGCCCAGCCTAAAGGAGGGCGTGTCGGACGAACTCCCTAATAAAATGGGCTGTCTCTACCTTCAGACTCTAGCTAGGTAGCTAACAGCTCAGTTAATAACAGGTTTTCTTTTATAGAAAAGAAACCCTCACCGTAAAACGTGCTTACATAGTGATTTGAGTCTCTCCCACTCTCCTCTGCTCTCTCAGGCAACACACTGAGAACTTTGGGGCCTACCAAGATGATAACCTCTTCCAAGATGAGATGAGGTATTTGCGCTCAACATCTGTTCCTGCGCCCTACATTTCAGTCACCCCTGACGCCTGTCCCAATGTGTTTGAGGAACCAGAGAGCAACATGAAGTCAATGCCCCCCAGGTAACATATCTTAGTACTATGTTTTTAATTACTTCCACTTATTAGCATGCTTACAAATTAGTTGTTAATTGTAGCTGTTACTTGTTATTACAGATTTTCTCATGTACCACCTTCTGCTGTTTATACATGTCATAGTGATACATACATGCATGAGATTTAAGTCAGATCATGTTGCCTTCACTTTTTTAAGATATATAAGTTATTTTCCAACCCTGATGAATTGTTGTTCACAGCAAACCAGCAGACATACACTGTACGGACAGGTAGTTCTGCGACTCCCACTCTCTTCCCTGCATAACTTTACAGAAAGCATTTTGTTCAGAAAATGTCCCTTAATTGCTTTGCCTTGTTATCATGACCAGCCTCATCTTATACAGTACTAAAGAGCCTGGCTGCTCCATCTTTTGGTTAGGACTCATTTAGGTATTTTTGTCAATTTTGTTCTACAGAAACACTTATTGTAGTGCTATATTTAAACTGAAAGGTTGATGCTTTATGATCTTTGTGTTACAGGCTAAACCATATGTGTCTGTTTCTGCCTTTATATGCTCCCTTTTAGTCTTGAGACCAGTCCAATCACAGACAGCGACACGGCGAAGCGTACAGTGTTTCAGAGGTCATACTCAGTCGTAGCGTCTGAGTATGACAAGCAACACTCACCTTCTCCAGCCCGGGTCAAAGCCGTGCCCAGACGCAGGGTCCATAGTGGTGATGCAGGTAATAATTTGAGAAGTGATGAGTGATACTGAAGGATGAGTGAGTTACAGCGTCATCTGTAAAGTCGAGCTGCTCTGTCCCCCATACAGAGGTGGGATCTTCCCTTTTGAGGCACCCGTCTCCTGAGCTGTCCAGGCTGATCTCAGCCCACGGCTCTCTCAGTAAGGGGGAGAGGAACTTCCAGTGGCCTGTCCTGGCTTTTGTTATCCAGCACCATGACCTTGAGGGCCTGGAGGTGGCCATGAGGCATGCACTGAGAAAGTCTGCCTGCAGGGTGTTTGCCATGGAGGTACGGTTGTTTAGGCTGCAAAATCTCTCTGAATCTCAGAGCTCAGTCTTGTTTTAATTATTGCTATTCATACAGCAATGACTCTTGGTTATAGGCAGTTAATTGGCTGGATATTGTTAGTTAAGCAATTAGATTTGTATACTTAATTAGCTAATAGACTTAAGGTGGACTTTAGTATTGTTTGAGCACAGTAAGAATGCTAATTAGTAAGATTTTTCTCTTTGATGTCTCTGTCAGGCGTTCAACTGGCTGCTGTGCAATGTCATCCAGACCACCTCCCTGCACGACATCCTTTGGCATTTTGTAGCATCTCTCACCCCATCACCCTTTGAACCTGAGGACGAGGAAGACGAGGAGAACAAGGGGAACAAAGAAAATGTGGAACAGGTAATGAGGGGTCAAACATAACAAAATCATGCAGCATTACTTTTGCTTTGTTATTGCATCTTCTAATCATGAACTTCTCCTCTCTGCGCCTGACAGGAAAGAGACCTTGGCGTTTGTGAACACCCTCTGTCTGACATTGTTATTGCTGGCGAGGCAGCTCATCCTCTCCCCCACACCTTCCACCGTCTCCTTCAGACCATCTCTGACCTCATGATGTCACTTCCTAGTGGCAGCTCACTTCAGCAGATGGCGCTTAGGTACAGTTTCGGAATGACTGAAAAATGAAACAAACTAACATTTTAAATGGTTTGATTTCAAATTATACTAATTCAGGGTTAACGTCCTAAATGTCTGCTTCTTTCTAAATATCAGGGAATAGGTTTGACATGTTTACTTAATTAAAATTAAATGCAAATGGAGAGTAGGATACGAGAAGTGCTAACCTGGTCACAGGTTACAGCATACATGCAGTATTGTGCATTGGGATGTTTCAATGTGAACATTAAATGATCAAGCAATAATTTGCATCATATTTGGAATTATCACTACCTCTGTCGCTCTTTGCCAGTTCTGACCTTCATGCGCATATTATGGCAAAGTAACTTAGTGACTTATTCTTCTAGGTGCTGGAGTCTCAAGTTCAAGCAGTCCGACCACCAGTTCCTCCACCAGAGCAACGTTTTCCATCACATCAACAATATCTTGTCCAAGTCAGATGATGGAGACAGCGAGGAGAGCTTCAACATCAGTGTGCAGTCAGGCTACGAAGCAATGAGCCAGGCAAGAAAACAACCACTTACTTACTTACTTACTTACACATCACATCTGTCTTCTGTTGGTCAGCACAGATTGAACCAAAAGTAAGGGCCCTATTGTTTGACAAGCATCTGCGTTTATGACATGCACTAACCTGACGCTGACATATCCGTGTGTGACAATAGGATCTCTGCCTGGTGACCTGTCTGAAGGATCTGACCAGTGTAGTAGACATCAAGACGTCCAGTCGTCCTGCCATGATTGGCAGCCTAACAGACAGCTCCACAGAGACCTTCTGGGAATCTGGAGATGAGGACAAGAACAAAACCAAGAGCATCACCATCAGCTGTGTGAAAGGCATAAATGCCTCCAATGTGTCAGTTCATGTGGACAACTCCAGAGACATCGGGGTAAGGGAACCAGGCAATTACCTGTTTTTAGGATAAAACACTGCTTGTTATAGTATAAATGCAAAATTAAGGCTGTGGTGGAATTGATGTTGATAATGTATGTATAAGGATTGTCTGATGGATTTTAGTGAATTCAATTTTTCCTCTGTCATATCCACAGAACAAAGTCACATCAGTGACATTCCTATGTGGAAAATCAATAGAGGACCTCTGCAGAATCAAACAGGTATGGTCAGTTTCTTTGGTAGTGATGTGGGAATACAGTATAGCCAGTATAATTTGTGCTTTAATGAATGCTGTTTTAAGTCTAAACGCACCAGGTCTTCAGTGTTTGAATGCAGCCAAATGTGAGCCACTTGCATCAAAGCCATTTTAAAAACACATTGCAGGTGGCCTGTGTCCTTTCTCTCGTGTCTCTGTGCTATATAAAGCTGTATATATTGATTGCTTCCTTTGTCTCTTTTCCAAATCATAATGAGTCCTTTTGAAGTTACAGCATTACAGTAACACTACAGATTTAAAATGCACATGTGGCAGAACACTTTGAACATCCCCATGCCTTTTTCATCCAAGGTTGACCTTGACTCGCGTCACATGGGCTGGGTGACAAGTGAGCTCCCTGGAGGGGATCACCATGTCATCAAGGTGGAACTGAAAGGTCCAGAGAACACCCTGAGGGTGCGCCAGGTGAAGGTTCTCGGCTGGAAAGAGGGTGAGAGCATCAAGATTCTAGGACAGATCTCAGCCAGCATGGCCCAGCAAAAGAATTGTGAGGCCGAGACTCTCCGAGTGTTTCGCCTCATCACCTCACAGGTCTGTCTAACTGCTTCATCCATATGCCTTATACTTACCTGACAAGTTCATTTTCTGCTACCATACTGTACTGTCTGTTTGAAACCTTTTATGTTTTGCAAATATTACCTTTTTGGTGGAAATAGCTGGAGTCTCTTGGAAACTTTATTGTTTCCGACTTTGTTGTGTACATTTAGGTCTTTGGAAAACTTATTTGTGGAGATGCAGAGCCCACTCCAGAGCAGGAGGAGAAAAACCTGCTTTCATCACCTGAGGGAGAAGACAAGGTCTGCACTGTTGACAGTTTAACTGTACTGTTTCACTTACTCAACTATTTAGTGACCTTCAACCTAATGTTTTACACTTTTATGAGTAGGCACCATCTGACGCAGACCTTAAGGAGCACATGGTGGGAATCATTTTCAGCAGGAGCAAACTGACCAACCTCCAGAAACAGGTTAAAGTCGCTTCCTTGAACCATTCAACAGGATGAGTTATTATAATCTCAGTTATTATAATCCCTCTAACCTAATGTGTGCATTCATTTCCAGGTGTGTGCGCACATCGTCCAGGCCATCCGTATGGAGGCCACACGTGTGAGGGAGGAGTGGGAGCACGCCATCTCCAGCAAAGAGAACGCTAACTCCCAGCCCAGTGACGATGACGCCTCCTCAGACGCCTACTGCTTTGAGCTCTTATCCATGGTCCTGGCTCTTAGTGGCTCCAACGTCGGCCGCCAGTACCTAGCTCAGCAGCTAACACTCATGCAAGACCTGTTTTCTCTGCTGCACACGGCTTCCCCAAGAGTACAGAGACAGGTGGGCAAGGGTACACACACACCTAGAAGTTAGTCACATGCAGTTTAGTGTTTAAAGGTACCCAATGGAGTTTTCTTATAAACAAACATTAACTGTTTCTCAAAAAATGTCTTATTTGTGTCCCTGAGGTCTAACAAACATGTTGAGTCTTTTTCCTGCATTTTCTGGCCCGTTGCTATGTTTCATGCCACATTAGCGCCCACAACTGTCGGTGGAGTATCATGAATCTGGCAGCAGGAATGTATTTTGTGTCGCCCGTGTACTCGCATGCATGCATGTGTTTCATTTTGTGCTCCACCAAAATAAAAAACAAACGTGGATCCATTCATCAACATATTGCTCCTTAGTGCTTCTAGTGTTCAAAAACTTCACAGGGTACCTTTAACATGCTGTACTACACTGATTTGATCTTTGAATTACACATGGCAAATAATGTTTAGACCTTTTAACAAAGGTTTGTAAATGACCAGGATCCAAGTACTGTCACTCACTGTTGGCCAAAATGTGTTCATGAAGAACTAATATCAGTCATTAATTCTCTTTATCTTTTTCTTGCAAAAAAAACAAACCCAAGTACAGATCAAGTCTGTTCTTTATTGAGCAGTATTTATCTGTTATTAAATAAACATACTGCTGTGTAAGATTGTATTGCTAGGCTCATCTATTAGTTTGTATAAGACCACTAATATGATATATGCCAATATGTTTAATTTTTTTATGGCTGTGACACATGCAAGGGTATTCAAAATCAGCATACAGTAGATGAAAAGACCTGCCATTATAGAGCATGTCAGCCTATTTAGTTACCATTTTTAAACCTTTTTACCTGAAGTAGATCCAACTGGGACCAAGACATGTTTTGGAATTAGTGTGCAGGGGTAGCACATGCTTTCAAATAATGTGTTTTTATAAACATGTCTTCTGTGTGTACATGTTTTGGTATATACCTTGTGACACCATTCAAAGTACGATCTTGTTTGCCATCTGATCTTACCTCATCTCAGGTCACATCATTGCTTAGACGCGTCCTTCCAGAGGTTACACCGGTGAGACTTGCCAGCATCATTGGGGTGAAGGCTCTGCCACCTGCAGACATCAGTGACATCATCCACTCCACAGAAAAAGGTGACTGGAACAAGCTCTGCATCCTCGACATGTTCCTAGGCTGCATTGCAAAAGCCCTCACTGTGCAGCTGAAAGCCAAAGGCACCACCATCTCTGGCACAGCCGGCATGGCTGCAGGCAAAGGGGTCACCACTGTCACGCTGCCCATGATCTTCAACTCCAGGTGAGTTAGTGTCTGCTAGGCCTAATCAAGATTTGGATCATCAAAGAGATGCAATTATATGAGACTTAAAACAGCACTTCGATAACGTTTGTGGCAAATTAGATTTTTATTGCCCCTTTCTGTGATGCACAGCTACATCCGCAGAGGGGAGAGCCACTGGTGGATGAAAGGCTCCACTCCTCCTCAGATAGCAGAGATCATCATAAAGCTGGTTAAAGACATGGCAGCTGTAAGTTCCCGTTGTTTATCTTTCCTTTTAACTCTCTGCAGTTTTTGATATGGAACCACATTTGTCATCTTTGTCATACATTTCATGTGTTGTGTTGCACTGGGAAAAGTACCTCTAAGACAGGCATTTGCTGTTTGTAGGGCCACCTTTCAGACGCTTGGTCCAGAGTCACCAAAAATGCAATAGCTGAGACCATAATAGCCCTGACCAAAATGGAGGAGGAGCATCGGTCTCCTGTACGCTGTATCGCCACCACAAGGGTACGGACTCAAATGTCATCATATGCAAAGCATGTATCTATGTTTACAAATACTGGGTATTCATTTATCATGTATTATATCCCGTTTTGTCTCAAAGCTGTGGCTGGCCTTAGCTTCACTGTGTGTACTGGACCAAGACCATGTCGACAGGCTGTCCTCTGGTCGCTGGATGGGCAAAGATGGACAGCAGAAGCAGATGGTGGGAACGATATAAAAGGCTAAGAGCTACACACTGTGAGAATAATTGACAGATAATCAGAAGAATAACACATTGATTGCCTTCCCTTGTATCCACAGCCCATGTGTGACAACCATGATGATGGTGAGACAGCAGCCATCATCCTGTGTAACATGTGTGGCAACCTCTGCACCGACTGTGACCGCTTCCTCCACCTGCACCGACGCACGCGCTCTCACCAGAGACAGGTCAGCGTTGGTGGGCACACCTCCCGTTTTGTTAGCAAGATGGTTCTTCCAGTAGTGTGAACTGCAGATTAGTAGGATAACATGAGCCAATTTACAAGAGGAATATGGAGTAGAATGAGCTTGTGTTTAATGTGAACTTCATGACTGCTTTCAGGTGTTCAAGGAGGAAGAGGAGGCCATAAAGGTGGATCTCCATGAAGGCTGTGGGAGGACCAAGCTCTTCTGGCTCATGGCTCTGGCGGACTCTAAGACTATGAAGGCTATGGTGGAGTTCAGAGAGCACACAGGTAACCTAGCAACAGTGCACACAACTGTGCTTTTTTTTTTAGATATGACTATATAGTGTATATTGCTGTAATTACATTAATAGTGATATCAGTTTCACCTCCAGAATTTCTCCATGTCTTCTCCTAGCACATGTAGTTCTACTCTGACACATCTATTATTTTTGCAGGTAAACCAGCCTCCAGCAGCTCAGACGCCTGCAGGTTCTGTGGTACGAGGAATGGAACCGAACTGTCTGCAGTGGGTAGTGTCTGCTCAGACCCAGACTGCCAGGTATTTGACATCAACTGTTAACAAGAATACTTAATCGCTTATTATCCGGATGTCTTGTCATGTCTGGTAATCTGTGTAGTTCTTTAAAAACTGTGACCACCTGCTCCTTTTGTTTTGATAGAGAAGTTATCTAAAAATATATCTTTTTTTGGTTTTATTTCACAAAATACATGCTAAATTATTAGGCAGTTATTTTGACCAACATCTCTCTATCCATTCTGTAAAAACAGGTGCCTTTCTCTTTGTTCCTTTGATTGATAAATTGAAAATATATTGTATCAAGATAGAAAAATAGCCTAAACCAGTTTTGCTAAAATATTGCACCTAATTCAAAGTACAGATGGCATCCCAACCTAAGGATTTTGGTGTTAGTCTTTTTCCCGAGGAGAGGAATTTGAGGTTTTGCTGAGTGTAAGCATTGTTCTAGAATAGTTATAATACTAGAAAAGATGAGTGATGGATTCAAGCTCCGTCTGATTGAGCTGAAACATCCCCTCCTTTGAGACCCTAAACTTCCATGATTGCCTCAAAAATAATAGTCTGTGATGGGCCTTACAAATAATGGATGAAGCCACACAAATACCTACGCAAGACACATATTAAGCAATGTAGAGTAGTAATGTGTATATTTTATTTTAAGTACTGTGGTTCCTAAGCCTCATCAGTTTCTCTCATGTTGTCTCCCTCAGGAGTACGCGAAACTGGCCTGCAGTAAAACTCATCCTTGTGGACACCCCTGTGGAGGAGTCAAGAATGAGGAGGCCTGCCTTCCATGCCTGCATGGCTGTGACAAGAACACTGGCTGCCTGAAACAGGATGCAGATGACATGTGTATGATCTGCTTCACAGAGGCACTCTCTGCTGCTCCTGCAGTACAGGTAGCTCTAAATATCTGTGTTTGTCCATTAGGTGGAAGAGTTTCGCTTCAAACTTCTCTCATTTAATGTTTACCTCTTTGTTCTGTTCTCAGCTGGACTGCACCCATGTGTTCCACCTTCAGTGCACTCGTCGTGTTCTTGAAAATCGCTGGCTCGGGCCCCGAATCACGTTTGGCTTCATGTTGTGTCCCATTTGTAAGGTAAGATGTTACCTGAGCCTCTCTGACTGAAGAGATTAAGCCAGCAACAAAGAGGCGGGAAACTGTTTCCATCACGCCAAGAAGTTGATTGAGCTCAGTTGAACTAGCTGTGTGGCCTCCCCTGGCAGACTATAACTGCTTTGTTCACAGTCATCTTTCTCGAATGCTGTTGACACATACAGTAAACTTAACAGAACTTCCTTTATGAGCATGGGCTGGTTTCATTGTTTGCCTCCAGAACAAAATCAATCACTCGGTGATCAAGGACCTGCTTGACCCGATTAAGGAGCTCTATGAGGATGTCAGGAGAAAGGCTCTGATGAGGCTGGAGTATGAGGGTCTACATAAGAGTGAGGCAATAACTACACCGGGAGCACGTTTCCACAACGACCCTGCAGGCTTTGCCATGAACAGATATGCATACTATGTCTGCTACAAGTGCAAGAAGGTACCATATAAACCAAAGTCATTTTCATTTAAATGTTGTTAGGGGTTGTCCTTTAATTAATGGTTGGCCTGCATTTTCAGGCCTATTTTGGGGGGGAGGCTCGCTGCGATGCAGAGGCAGGACAAGGAGATGACTACGACCCCAGTGAGCTGATCTGTGGAGCATGCTCAGATGTCTCCAGGGCTCAGGTGGGTAAATGATGCCTTTGAGGATCCTGGCTTTACTATGGCCAGTTCAAAGGAATGGTTTGACATTTTGTGAAATACAAAATCTCTTTCTTGCCAAGTTTTAGATGAGAACATTGATAGCACTCTTGTTTGTAAGCTAAATATGAAGCTGGATTCAGCAGGTGATTAGCTTAGCTTAGCACAAAGACTGGAAATGAGGGGGGAGGGGGGCAGCTTGCCTGGCTCTGTCTGAAGGTAACAAAATCTGCCTACCAACACCTCTAAAGCTTTTTAATTAACATGTTATATCTCGTGTTTAATCTGTACAAAACCTGAAATGTAAAAAGGTCATGTTTACTAATACCAATCTTCTCATCTATCAAAGTATATTTCCCAAAATGTGTAACTGTCAGTCAGTCATTTTCTACCGGTTGTTTCTGTTCGGGGTCGCTGGTGACTGGAGCCTATCCCAGTGGCTTCGGGCCTTAGGCGGGGTACACCCTGGACAGTGGCCAACTCATCACAGGGCTGACACATAGACAGACAACCATTCACGCACACATTCATCCACTAGGGACAATTTAGAGTCACCAATTAACCTAATGCATGTCTTTGGACGGTGGGAGGAAACCGGAGAAACACGGTAACACAGGGAGGACATGCAGACTCCACCCAGGAAGGTCGTGGTCTGGTCCGGGATTCGAACCCACGATCTCCTTATTGGGAGGCAGGAGCGCTAACCGCTCTGCCACCGTGCACCCCTAAATGTGTAACTGTTTATTTTAAAATGGTGCTTATCTATACTCTTTACACAAATATATAATCCCACCCCTGAGGATTCTTGTTTACTTTTCACCAGATGTGCTCCAAGCATGGCACAGACTTCCTGGAGTATAAATGCCGGTACTGCTGCTCGGTGGCTGTTTTCTTCTGCTTTGGCACCACACACTTCTGCAACGCCTGCCATGATGACTTCCAGAGGATGACCAGTGTCCCCAAGGAGGAACTGCCCCATTGTCCTGCAGGTGCCTAACGATTATGTTGACTACACTGTTTTGGAAAATGTTAAATTATTCAGAGTACACATGACTGACTAATTACCAGATAGAAATAACTATAAGAAACAATCCGTGAGATGTTATCCATGTCCTTTCTGTCACAGGGCCCAAAGGCAAGCAGCTGGAGGGCACTGAGTGCCCTTTGCATGTGGTTCACCCACCAACAGGGGAGGAGTTCGCCCTGGGCTGTGGGGTGTGCAGAAATGCCCACACCTTCTAAACAAGACTTTTACTGAAAACCAGTTTGTCTACTGTGATTTCTGGCTGCTGCTGCTGAAGCTCAGCCGTGAAACTTGGCTCTTGCATTGGCAAGTCCCCTGGACACTGAACCAGGTTTCTGCTCTACGCTAAGAGTCCTCAGGTCTGCTCCTCTACCAACATCAGTATCCAGGCTCCGCTACAAACACAAGCTGTGGCTCCTTTTGGATTCAGAGTAACCTGAATGGGGGGGGGGGGGGGGGGGGATTTTAAAAAAGAAGAAAAAAAGAAAAAATCTTGTTACGTGTTTGCATGCGGCCGTTGTATTCCCCCGCCTTCTATAGACGTTGCCCACCC
>CM022488.1:9449605-9465392 GCA_011952105.1 Coreoperca whiteheadi | reverse complement strand
AGGAGCGGGCTGCAGAGGTCTGGTAAACTCACTTCTTTCTAACTCCACACACCGAGACTTTTTTCATTTTCAAACTTGTAGTCTTCAGCCCCGCGGGGGTAGGTTTAGTGGGTGTGTGAAAGAGAGGGGGGGGGCGGTGGGGTTCTGGGATTTTAAAAAAGAAGAAAAAAAGAAAATATCTTGTGACGTGTTTGCATGCGGCCGTTGTATTCCCTCGGCTTCTATAGACGTTGCACACCTGATCACTGAAGTGTAACAATACAAGATTAAACATTGAATATGAAATAAATTTGCTTAAAGGCAACTGTGGATCAGCGTTGGTTTAAAAAAAAAAATAGGAACAGGCCGTATTTTCAGCTTCCTAACTATAAATTTAAAATATTGTTGTATGTAAACTTTTTTTCGTAATCTTGTACAGTATTCTCCACTGTCCAGTGCATCATGGGTTGACGGACAAAAAAAGATGAGTGGGTGGAAAAGACTGTTAAGAATATTATGTTTGGGAAGAAAATAGTGTACGATTTATCTAATCTTGTATATAATGATACTATTCAAAATAGCTGTATTCCGAAGTTGCTACTCTTCACTTCAGTTTTGTTTGATATTCTGGGTTATGTTTTGAGCCAGAACTTTTAATGAAGTGCAATACTGGGTGTGCCTCCTATTTTGCAGCTGTTTAACCTATGGAATGTATGTCAATAAAGCCACTGTACATTTTTATACAGTAGACATTCGTAATTCCCCCCTTATAAATGTCAGATCTCTTCTGTTGTCTGGAAAAAGGAAGCCTGGCGCCTGCAGTGAATGAAGGTGGATGTAAATCCTATTTGCATCTCTGTCAAAAAAAGTACCAAATCCTACAGTAATACAAAAACAAACAAAAAACCTCACAGTGAGACTGATTACAGCTGAATGATTTGAGGGGCCAGTCTTCACACCAAATAAAATTGTGCACCTGTAATGCTTTTCCCTAGTAGGAGGCAGGGGGATTGGGGGTCAGGGGAACGGAGTGTGGAAAAAAAGCAGCTGCTGTTATATAAAAAAGCTTAATACTTGTGAATCTGCTCTGTAATATCTGTGGTGGATGGAGTTGAATGGTAATAAACCAGGTTCTCTGTTTCGCAAAGTATACACGGTGTCATGGTGGTTTAATGCATGGTGACATTTGTAAATACAAAAATTAAAAGGTTGAAACTTGTCAATCTCAGCAGAGACTTGGAGAATAGAAATGTGTATCACTCAACCATTTATTCCTGGTGCCAAACTGCAAAACTAATTTAGTCAGGTCTCACTGAATGGCAAATGTGCAATACCTGTATATGGGCTACATTGCATGCCAGCCTGTAGTGAGGTATAAACATTAACACAGCTCAGCTATATATTGTCAGAGTTGACATAAATTACATAAGCCTCTGGCTAAGTTGTACTTAGCTGATGTTTGGCAGTTTTACCTGTACTGAGATACACATGCTGTAGGATCAACATTTTATCCGAGTATTCACATTTTGTCATTTACATTGTCACTCTGTTAAAATAGGCCGAAACCAAAATGTTTTGCAAGTGAATTACGACAAACCCCAGGAATCTTCTTCTATTCTATCTGTTCGAGTTCTGTGGTTGTATGCGTAAAGCAAAACTGCAAAAACGTGAATGCATTGACAGTTAATGGCCAGTTTTTAATGCTCCATCACAAAAAGCATGTGCCGTTCAAGTTAGGGAATACAAGAATGACAACCGAACAAATCACCTAATACAGGTGGAGAGTCTATAACCGCTAAAAGATACAAGTGGGGATACATTCATAAACAGCAATACAAAAATACAGTAAAGAACATTATCACACTCTTCAAAATAATAGCAACTGAGATATGGAGCAATGTGCCTTTTTTTTAATTTAGCTTTGGACATTTTGAAAGGGACCAAAATATAATTTAAAGTAACTGATAAAGTGTGACAAGTGTGGTAGAGTCTCGTATGCATAAGTGGATATGATGTTTATGTAATCTTTTTAAATGGACAAATCTTTTAGCTGCAATTTATCCTTGTATGAGAGAATATCAGTGCAGTCAGAAACAGATAACCAAGTCTTCTAACGAAGCTATATGTGTAAACCAAAAAGGAAAACTCTGTACAGAAAAATCAGCAACAGTCTCATTCACTTCAGGAAAAACGAGACAAGATATGTGTGCATATTTCTGGTCTTTCGGGTGAGTCATCTACCGAACAGAGACGATCTTTACCAACAGCCATTTCGCATTGCTTTTCCCATGGTGCACCGCTGCTGTCACAACAACACTTCGCCATTTCAGGTTTCTGGGAGGGGGGGCGAAATACCCGCGAAGGAATTAGGTCAACCGAGCGGAGGTGGCAGGCTGTGGCCGATTCTTCATTGAAAACATCTCTTACCTCTCCTGTATCGTCAAAACGGCTTCGTCTTCGTGTTCCGATGCGTCATATTTGGTTGGTGCGAATGAGCTTTTCCTGCGTGGGCCCGGGGTGAAGTGTCAAGCCAGTGCTCGGATTTTCCTGCTAACAGCTAGTAAGCTAGCTGAGTGTAAACAAAAAGGTAGGATGAGTGGCCAAGCAGGTTTGCTAGCTGGCTAGCAAGTATGTCGTTGTGAAGTGAGCCGTGGGTCAGTCTGTGAATAAAGTCTTCAGTATTACATGAGTTTGCTAAATAGCCAGCGTTTAATACGATTTAGTCTTGCGTTAGTTAACGTTAACTGTAGCTAACGGGTACATTCACTAACGCTGTCGCTGCAATAGTTAGTTAACTTACCGAGTTAGTGTAATGTAACGTTAAGCGATTTTTTTTCATTCATTTTAAACTGAGCATTGGTGCAGCTAGACGAGTTGCTATGTCCGCTTTTAAATACTGATTTAAAAATGTTGTCCTGCGTATTATATCAATATATTGAGGGTTACCTGCTTAAGCATGGCCTCCGGCTAATATAGCTTAACGTCGTGTCAAGTAACTGTCACGTTTCTTCGGGAAATGAGCAATGTCAGATATAACGTTACTGTGTAATTTAATAACTATAATACTTTTTGTCAAAGGTTTGAATACATTTTAATAGTTGACATCTCTTTTTTTCTTTTAAAATGGACATACACTTAGCAAAAAAAAGAGAAACACATAAAAAAACTCAAGGAAAACACCACCAAAAACACAAAACAACTCGGATTCGCTCAGATATTGTCATACGCTTTGCTAGTGCACACATACATCTACATACATTCAAAGTTTCAAGCGAAATTACACCCGCATTTATGTAAAATAGCAAAGACTGGGATTTTATACATAGTAGTTTATGAAGTAGGAACCCTCAACAAAAAGCAAGAGGGAATTCAGCCTCCGTTAAATGTTCAGATCAAGATGAAAAAAATAAAATTTCAATGAAAAAGTAGTCATTGGTGAGTAACAAGAATATTGTTTGGCTGGATATTTGAATCTAAATATAGTCCATATATAGTAATTGTGTGACATGAAGTCTGGTTTAACAGACCCCATGTCACAAAATTACATCGACGTACAAGAAGAAGGTTTAACTGGTGTAGTGCTCGATCTATCAAGGCTGGGGTCAGTTAAGCAAATCAATTCCCTGCCAGGATGAGTTTGTGCAGTGTTATACTCTGTGTACAGAGAGGGCCGGTGTTTGGAACAGGCAACCTGCAACAAAGTGACTGTTGAGGTCTGCTTACACATCAGTTGGGGTTAAAGTGAATGGATTTATTCAACTACGTGGTAAAACATCTCTGTGCTTTGCCATGCTGGACTACAACAAGCTTGTTATCCATTTTGTCAGGATGAAGCGGATGAAAGGAGGAGAGGAGGGCAGCAACAGCTCCTCCAGTGAGAGGCCGCCGGCGGCTTGTAAGAAGGTGCGGAAGCAGATGAAGGACGAGTCAGAGGTGGCCAGTGAGTCACCAGACTGTGACTGGGCACGACTGCCGCAGGAACTCCTGCTACACATCTTCCAGTACCTTCCACTGCTGGATCGGGCTTATGCCTCTCAGGTGTGCCGCGAGTGGAACAAGGCTTTCCACATGCCCGAGCTGTGGAGATGCTTTGAGTTTGAGCTTAACCAGCCAGCCAGCTCTTACCTGAAAGCCACGCACCCAGACCTCATCAAGCAGATCATAAAGAGACACTCCAACCACCTGCAGTACGTCAGCTTCAAGGTAAGGGTGGAAAAGGGTGTGTCCTGATTCTGGGCCTAAGTGTTGGCAGTTTTCTAGCACTATCAGTTTTTATATTCCTGAAACGACATTCAGTCTTTGTTTGTACTTGCCAGGTGGACAGCAGTACAGAGTCTGCAGAGGCAGCATGTGACATTCTCTCACAGTTGGTGAATTGCTCACTGAAGACCTTGGGGCTCATCTCTACAGCCAGACCCAGTTTCATGGAGGTTCCTAAGGTATAACTAACATAAACACGAGGGATCTGGGTCTTTATAGTATCCTGTTCTTCAATTACAATCAAATTAATTCTTGTCATTGTAGTTAATGGTTTCATTCTATTATACATTACAAATCCCTTTCCAGGCTGTTGCTGAGCGTGTTAATAGTTGGTTGACAGGGTAGTTTTTGCATTCTCTTCTTATCTAAGGATGGGGCTGGAAAGCAGTGTCTGTTCTCATGCATGGCCAAGGAAACGGATGTAAATACTTCCAAGGCCTCAGAAGGACACAGGATGTTATTTTTGCAAGTTTTATTTTGTCTCGCTTAGTGCACTCTGAGATTTCAGTACGTTCATAAACATGATAGCTACAGCAGGTGTTTTCATGTCGTCCACCCAGTAGACCAAATATTAGAAAAAGCCTTTCAGTATAATGGAGTACTATTCAACAGCATCACAAACTACTGCCTCCAAAGTTACCATAAAGTTGGATCAGCATCAATGAAAAGCTTGTAAACCCAGAAATCTAGTAGAGGGGAGCCAGACAGAGGTCTGTTGCCGGTTATTTCGCAGGCAGCTAATGCTTGAGGAAGACAAATATTTACGTTCAATTTCTAAGTTTTAATTGAATTTGTTTTTGATAATGGATTCTGTACTTACCATACTTGGGGTATGATGAAGTGCAGTAAAGAGTAATTGTTGTCCATTTAGTTGTTGTCTCTTATCTAATGCCAGGAGTAAATTACAGATCTGGACAGGCTTTCATGAGCCTAAAAAGCTCGCCTATAAACAATAATACATTCACTTGGAAATGTTCTAAACATAGTAATCTAAATGTAATAATGTTAGTCTATTATCGATGATTATACTTGGTATTATTAGTGAATCTGAGCCACTTGGTTTTTACTAAAATCCATTCTACTAATCTCTGTGTTTGTGTGTGACAGATAAAACCAAAAATTAATTGGATAGGCTATACGCAGTACATGTGGGCCACCATCCGTCTGAATATAAATGATTAAAATATGGTCACCAAAAGCTGAGACCTGCCATTTTGGTAGCCACTTCTAAAAGGTGCTGTCGTCCTCTGACCGTATTATAATTCATTGTCCCGTCTTTGTCCTTCCACAGTCTCATTTCATCTCAGCTCTGACTGTGGTGTTTGTCAACTCCAAATCGTTGTCCTCGCTGAAGATTGACGACACGCCAGTGGATGATCCGTCTCTGAAGGTGCTGGTGGCCAACAACAGTGACACCCTGAAACTGCTGAAGATGAGCAGCTGCCCTCACGTCTCCCCAGCAGGTACAGTGCGAACAAAGACTCCTGTAGCTGTGTCAGTGCTTAAGCTAAGAGGAAGCAGCCGTGTCATGTTGTTGTCTGTTTATTTTCTTAGTTTTTAAAAAAAAATTTTTTATTGTGGTTGTTGGATAATATTGAAAGCTAAATATTTTCAAGCCATGCCTATGTTGCACTTTCAGTCACATGTTTTCGGATTTCCTTTTTTGAGTCACAAGGCTGTAAGTGTTTTCCATCCAGTGGCTTATTTAGAGCCTATAATTTTCTTGTCTGCCTTCATGCAGTTTATCATTTCATGACTGGGAGACATCGCATTAGATATTTTGAATGAACTTTTATGTGTTCATCCTGTTTTTCCCTCTTGCATACATTTTCCTGTAACAGTAAGGCTATGATAATGATGATTCAACTGGAACTTATCTGGCAAATATAGTAGACCTTTTTGTTGATTAGGAGCAATATTTTTTCCTTCTGTTGATTTCCATGTTTTCAGGAATTCATTATTTCATGATGATTAGGATTAAAAAAACAAAACAATCTGTCCATATGTGCAGGGATCCTGTGTGTGGCAGACCAGTGTCATGGGCTGAGAGAGCTAGCACTAAACTACCACCTCTTGAGTGATGAACTCCTGCTGGCCCTCTCCTCGGAGAAACACGTCCACCTGGAACACTTGCGGATTGACGTGGTGAGTGAGAACCCCGGCCAGCACTTCCACACCATCAAGAAGAGCAGCTGGGACGCCATGGTGCGGCACTCGCCCAAATTCAACCTGGTCATGTACTTCTTCCTTTATGAGGACGAGTTTGGACCTTTCTTTAACGAGGAGATCCCCGTCACTCACCTCTACTTTGGTCGCTCAGTCAGTAAGGAGGTCTTGGGCCGCGTTGGCCTCCACTGCCCTCGTCTGGTGGAGCTGGTGGTGTGCGCCAACGGCCTGCGTCCTCTGGATGAGGAGCTGATCCGCATCGCGAAGCACTGCACCCAGCTGTCAGCCATCGGCCTGGGCGAGTGCGAGGTTTCCTGTAGTGCGTTTGTGGAGTTTGTCAAGATGTGTGGCCGGAGGCTTTCCCAGCTGTCCATCATGGAGGAGGTGCTGATTCCAGATCACAAATACTCCCTGGATGAGATCCACTGGGAGGTTTCTAAGCACCTGGGCCGGGTCTGGTTCCCAGACATGATGCCGACCTGGTAAAGTGAAGCCAAAGAGTCACAGACAGTTCAGTACGTCCACTTTGTGGGGTGGAAAATTCATGATCCCCATGTTTGCTTGAAAAGCCTTTAAATGCTCAGCTGTAGTGGAATGTTTGGTGCCAACATGGAGAGCATAAACTTGCTGAACTCCTGCGTGGAGAGGAGTTTAGGGCAGGGATGTAATGTGGCACCTGACTGCTTCACAATGTTATCATGTCATGCAAACACCACAAAAATCGCTGCCTGTTAGCTTCAAAATCGACCGTAGAATCCTGCTTTGCCTAATCCGGAGACAGAACTCGCCAGGCTGACTTTTTCATGTAGTAAACAATCAGCACACAGACCATAGCAAGTGGAAACATTTGGCTAAAAAAAGCAATGAGATTTTAACCGCAAATTGAGTTATTTGGACATTGTAGCTCAGTTATGATAATCTATATTATGAGAGGTGTGTGTGTGTGTGGGGTGTACTTATGCATATGTGCGTGTGTTTAAATGTTTTTTTTAACATTGTTGAGTAATTTAGAACAATTACGTGCACAATTGCATGTTGTTACACTACCACTTGGCCTACTTACATCCAGTCTGGGACAGCAGCTCTGCACTAACAAAATATGGCATCGGAGGTTTCCAAATGGCTGCGATGTTAGTTGTATATAGTATGTGACAGAAGGTTTTTTGTCAGGTGTAGTCAATGGGAGGATTCACTTAATTTAGCAGAATAGTGGCCGGGTCCTACACCCTCATTTTAAACTAATTTAAACAGCAGTAGTGTTGACGGCATCTTGCTTTTCCTCCTCGCGTGAGCTTATTCATACATCATTGTTGAAAATGTTAGAAGTTGGCCAGGAGAGAAACAGACGCGTGTATATGTCTCTCTTTGGGAGGTGAAGGTGTACAGTGTTGATTGATGTCATGGATTTTTATTTTCTCAAAGTTGTGCAGATTTCTTCTTTCCTGCATCGTGCATAAATTGGCATGACAAATCCATTTCTTGGTTTTCTTTAAAGGTTTCTGTACAGTCATTTATTTCCGAAGCACCTTAAATGAATACCAAATGATAGTTAGGACAAAGTCCTTCTGCAAGGAAACAATCTTTATAATGCTCCAACGTTTCTTAGTTGGACCCAAATTCTAATGACGATCATTTACACTGTACTGGGACTCTGTTGAATGAGTTACCAAGGACACTATATTGAAGTAACGAAGCTATTAAAAAAGAGAAATAATTCTGTGTAAATATAAGTGCACAGAAATGTCTGATGTCTGAATGTGGAGGTATATATGGGTGAGTCACCAACGTTCATAGTGAGATTGCTTCGTAATAATTCAATAGACTAGTCTCTGCGGCTATTATCTTACAGTGCACACTAGGAATGAAAAGTTATCCCTTTGTGTCTCTCAGGTGCATTAAATGAATATATTTACTATATAGGTTTCATTTGTATGTTCAAGCTCTCACCCTTGGCTCACTATTGTGAATATCTGCCCTCCCCTTAGCCCACGTTTGGTGTGTATCATGGTACCACGTCGTACATACAGGAGAGGAAGCAGTATTCACCTTGTCATCACAAACACAGTCTCTGCAGATATCATTAGTGCTCTTGTTCCAAACATCCATTCATTTCAGTCGAAAGAGATTTGGCAAGTTCGATGAGTGAAACAAACTTTTTTTTCCTTTAAGAAGGAAGTCAAATGCATCTGTATATAAAACGCTGTGTGTTTGATTATTATGAATAGAAATGTACTTATTTCTTTATTTTGCCCTCTGTCAGGGTTTGAAGTTTCCTTAACCAACGGCTCGTGTCTTTTGTAAAACGAGAGTGCGAGTTACTAGCTGGACCTTTTTCATACCGTACTCAGAAGATGAGCTGTGTAATTTATTGATATGGATACTGCTTTTGTAATTCATTTGTGCTTTTCAGTAATACAAAAGAAGCAATCATTATAACCAGCAAGCAGACCAGCAGCAATATTAGTTGGGGGGTTTTATTTGGTTTTGACACTTCCAGCCTCTGTCACTATGATTTTGTTGCATGCAGATTGTCCAAATGTTTTGAGTCCACCGCTACAAACTTTTAATAATTTATCAACAAGACAGATTTTGATAGGTAATTTGAATCCAAAGCAAAACTTAAAGTTACACTCCAGTTATCTAATTTGACAATATGTATATTAATTCCAAGTTAGCGGTAGCGGACAAACTTTTGGACAACACTGCATGTCAATAGGATCTGATAACCCATGTCTTGATTTTGTTTTCCTGTCAGACCTCATCCTTGTTATCTATGTCGCAGGAAGTACAAACGCTTAGTATGATTGGATTGAACGAACAGGCTATTGATAGTATTGGTCTCATCACTGAAGTAAAGCTTATCACGTATGTTGGCATCTCAGTGGTACAGTAACATATCCTGATTGTTTTTCATCATTTGTGCAGTGCATTAAACGGTTGCCGTGACAGCAGCTCTAAAGTTAAGGTGGTGTCTCAATACTGGTTTTAATAATTTTCCTGTTGTCTTTTATTGGAAATTTCAAACATGTTTCACCTAAATACAGCTGAAGAGGGAATGTGATTTATGTTTCATAATGAAGATGCCTCTTGTCAGTAATTGTTATTTTAACCTCATTTGTTCAGAGTCCTCCGGTAAGTTTTATTAGGAGTAAACTAGTGTTGACAATGCTGTCCTTAAGTTTCGATTCTGTATGGAAAATGCTTTGTCTACTTTGCTTTTCTGGTCACCCGTTTTGAAATAAAAATTGGTTTGGACATGTGATCTTATAGCAGTAATAAAAATTTGTGAATGTACTCTTTGATTCTGTTATTTCATTTTTCCCCATGCTGCCGTCATCATCGTGCACATTAAACATGTTACACACTGTTTTTCCACCAAATTAGCTCTGGTTTTTGACAGTTTTGAGTGGAACCATCGTAATCAAGGATGTGTCATCAGGACGCAACGATCTCTACAAAATGCCACGCCCACTTCGGTTTGTAAGGGAAACCTGCTATTTTTTGGTTCCAGGTGGGAACCAACTTTTCAGATTCTGAACCAACTCATATTTATATTATAAATGCTCTGAACAGTTCAAAATTAGGTGTGCGAACCAGAATGGAACGCTCCAGAACAGGTACTAAATGGACCTTGTTGTTTCCAGGGTCGAGCATGAACTTTGAAACTCAAACAATGAAATTTTCAAAAAAAAGTAGTTAAGTCATGTATTAAGCGAACATGCTAAACATTTGCTGCTTTGTATTATTATTAATATCTTTGGCTTTTGAACAATCGATAAATGAAAAAACAAACAGATTAATCATTAAGGGAAACAATTATTTGCACTCGTGGATCAACACACTAATAAAAGTTTTATGTTAAGGCAAAGGCACTTCTTCATATGTAATCTGCATATAGGGGGGCTTCATTGGCAGATGCCAGTACTCAAAGTTGTAGTAGAAGTAGAAGCTCTTGTCCAACACCACCTTTTTATAAGCCTCCAACACACTGATGGCAAAGTCTGTAAACGACTGGTGTGGTCTGAATGTGTGGTAAAATTTACGGATGTCCACTGCCAGATTCTTCAGAGCAGGCTGTCCGAATATGGCGCTGTCGTTGCCGAGGTAGGTGGGCTCTCCGCTGTACAGGTAGATCTTGGTGTAGTTGGTCTGTGATCTGCTGGATAGTTTGGCTCCCAGCTCAGTCAGCTTCCTGTATGTGCGATGGACAAACTGGGAGCAGTCGTAAGACTCAAACCACACTGTGGCGTTCGGGCTGGGGTCAGAGCGAACTGTCCATGTCTCATAGTAGATCCCAGTCTTGTTGTCGTCCTGGACCCACTGGGCCATGTCATTGAACTGGCTCCCTGGAGGAAGAAAAATAACATTTCTATACCATAAATATGTCAAAGTGTCAAGTGGGAAGTCCAACAAAAGGGACGGTGTAAAACTCATTTTTCACAATACTGTTTTCTAGAGAAAGTTAGTCAATAAAGATAGTCATGGTGACACAGCAGCATTTTGAAAGTTGAATTATCCATTCATCCGTCAGTTTCCTACATCTAGTCAGTTTATTTCTGGGTCAAGTGAGGTGTTGTAGCTGTTCCCAGAATGCACTTGGACAACATGGACAGGTCATCAGTCTCACCACCTGAAATCCATTTTCTGGGCTGAGGGAGGAAACCAGAGTCTCCTGGAGCCGATGAAATATAGTCAAATTCTAAACTCCAAAGCCTTCATTAAACGGACTGACTTGAAAAACGATTTTTGTGGCAACACACACTTGTGCCTTTTTTATGCAGATGTTTTCTAATATTTGCAGCCATGGCCAGGTTAAAAAGAAGGAAGACTACGCTCTAGTCTGAAAAAACTGGATTCACCATGGGTAACAGCTGATTTAGGATGAGCAAACATCTTAATCAATGTAATGAATTTGCGCCCAAATCTGAACTTCGAAAGCACAGTCATCATATACCTCCAGTCTACCTGGTCAAGTTTCAGCATCCGAAGCTATGATGGCAGGCTGGACTTCCTTAGTTCTGAGTGGTGAGACGTTTTCAACTCTACAACTACGTACATTTCAGTGAATTGATTCATTTCAATCTGACACTGTACTGCCTGGGTGAATGACATTAATCTACATAGGCAGTTATGATCGCACATACACAGCTATAGCCTTCAAAAGGATAATGCTGTTTTTTTCCCCCCTAATATTTTTATTTTCAACAAACACAACAACCAAATCCAACAATGTATTACTCTGTCTCTCAAACCTCTCTGACCTAAGCCCATTTATTCCTACTAAAGATGTAAATGCTTAAAAAAAAATGGCTAAGAAATATAGTTTCATTTAGAAAACAATTTCCTACAGCAGCTGGCCACTGTAGCTTTTCACAAACGTTACTCAGACACGGGTAAACAGTGCATTTGTTGGGGACTAAGTATTTTCAGCTGCGGATGAATACACATTTGGTGTACTTTGGAGTATTGACAGCTGCAGGAAGGTGTACGTGGGACTGACTCAGAACAAACTGCAAAATAATGAAGCAACATGTCCCCAAGTGCAACTGTGTAGCTCATTTATGTGCTTTTAATTGTTTTTGGACAACAATGGGATGCACGGCACAGAAAAATAAACTATATCAGGTTCAAGATACACAGGAAATACTTTTTAGGATCAATTCATTGTTGGTTTTGGTCAATAAATGCTATTTTTTGACAATAATATGAATGTAAATTATCACTAAACCTTACTTTTTAATGATATTAGATGTCAGAACATACAAATCTACTCATACTGTATTTATATTGTCTCTATGAGCAAAGATACAAGTTTAAACGCTTGAAGTCTTACCTGTGACTTCTCCTATTTTCTCCAAGGTGCCATTTTGTGACCAGTGTAAGTCATCGATGCCTTCAAAGAGGCAGGCAGCTCCCTGGTTGCACCAGAAAGGTGCGTACACCTCGGGCCTGAGGTGAGGGAAGGTGCAGTTGCCCAGCTGAAACAGCTCATACCACTCCATGGTGTAGTTGGCCCCCGTATCTGAACTGCTGAACCCAATGGCATCATGCATGATATGCTGTGAACCAAACAGAAACAATGTGGACATGGGGGGGGGGGGAGGGGTGTTTCTGTGAATAAAGTCACAAGTTGCACTTCCATTTTAACAGCCCTACTATATTTAATGACCCTTCTGTGTCAGATAAATACAGCAACACAGACGTGTCTTCGTCTCGATTTCAGAGAATATAATTACCAACAACACAAACAATATCTGTGCTAATGATGGCTATTTTATTCCTTGGAGACCACATTTAGTTTGAAATATTTTATTGGTTATATTAACTATATTGAACACAGGAGGGATAACTTCATGTAAGGAAAACAAAATTACATTATATAGAACAAATTCTTTATATAGTGACTCTTTTTATTTTAACCACAATTGTTTGGATTTGAGTTTAATCAAAATGACCTAGAAGATGATGACTGATAACAGTAACAGCCAATTTTATCAAAAAAGCCAATAGAAGTGTACAAACAAGACAATCTCTTTGAGACAAAAAAGTAAAAGATCAATTCTTTTTGTACATTTTATCCGATACGCCAACACGGGAAATCGGTTAACAGAAGGATTATGTATCTAAAACGGCATGACCAGGTCGCCCGACGCATTCCTACAGACTCTGGGCACCTTCACCTCAGTGTGGTGATGTGGAAAGGAATATCAGCAACATTGTGTTAATTGATAGCAAGAGGAATAATGTACTTACGAATTTCCCCAGCAAATCCCCATATTTGAATTCCCACACAGGCGTTTGCAGTCGATAAACTGAGACGACATCTCTGTCTCTCATGGAGGGGGTCCGCCCGTCCCGGTCTCCAGTGGGACAGAACGGGTAAAGAGCTTCACAGTAAGAGTCCACAACAGGTCGACGATCAAACCGCCTGTTGATGACATGTGAAACGCAAGGAGAGTTTACACCACTGCAACAGCTTTTATGCAACATGGCTCGCCAGTATTAAGTCAGTGGGGTCTTTACTCAGTTCAGATTTGACCACGTCCAATGAGTTCTTTAGATAAAGGGTTTTATAAATCTGAAAACGTGAAACTCTATATAATCCATTCCGGTTCAAGCATAATGGTCTATATTTAAGACTTAATAAAAATTGATTCCTTTTGTTTTCACAAATAATGAACAATATTCCTAAATACAATAATAATAAAATCCCTAGAGGTCATATACATCACAAGATCACTTTATTGAATTCAAACTCAGACTTTTTATGCACCCACACACTGAAAAAAGACATCAATTAGGTAGTTCAATAAAATTGTCTTTTTTTCTTTATTATGTCGATTGGGAAATGTTTATTACTGTGTCATGTGATTTATGTTGTTCAATAACGACAGCCCTGTATCTATCAATCAATCAATCATCATTACTGTCGTTGCATTAAAAACAACCCAATTTCATGTAGGAACTATCTGTAGAAAGAAAATAGTTCCTACATGAAACTGCTCACAACCAGGTCTGTGGATTATAAAATATACTATATTGCCCACTAGGCAACACACACAGGAAACGTCATTGCAGATCCTTCACGCCCTGCACATGCTCCAGGTCCCTGCGCTGTGCAAACGAACAACGTCTGGTGGTACCATGGCAAAAAGGAATAAAATCACTCTCACGCACCTTCTCTGGATCCGTTCGACATTGGTGGAATGATCTGCCTGCTCCTACAAGATCAGCAGCTTCTGTAGCCACCTTTAAAAAGCACCTGAAAACGCATCTCTTCCGTCAACACCTAACTGACAATCACTAACTTATTTCTTTCTTTCTATCTCTTTTCAAAAAAAAAAACAAAACCTTCCTATCCTTAGCTTTGTATACTGTGCTGGGCTTTAACAGACTAGTTTCTGGTGCACTTATGCTTTTTGTTACCTTGTGTTGTCATAATTGCTTCCATTGTCTCCCTCATATGTAAGTCGCTTCAGATAAAAGTGTCTGCTACATGACTAAAGGTAAAATGTAAATGCACACAACCTGTTCCACCTTCTCCCCTCTGGGTGGCGCTACAGTGCACTGTATGCCAATACAAACACGGGCCATAGGACATATAGAGAGCAACTTAAAACCGGAGTCAAGTTCCTTCTATGTGCACGCATACCGGGCCAATAAACCTGATTCTGAGATTATGTTTGCAATTCAAATAATGTCAGGTAACCAGCTGAGAGAAGGTTTAACGTCTACATTTGGCGCGTTTTAAGACTCAAGTCACTCGGAAGTTAGCGCAGTGTAAACCTGCCTACTTTAGCTTCCAGCCGTCACATGACTTGTGGTTGCGGCCCAGAACCAGCGCGCAGAGAGGCCGCTTGTCTTCATACCTGTAGGGAACGGGCCACTGCTGCTGTCCGTTATTCCTGAGCGGAGCCGCCACAGGGAAAAACAGGAGCAGGTTCAAACACAGGACAGCCTCCGCGTGACTCATGTTAAAGCCTCGGAAACAGACGGAGAAGCAGTCTTTGGTGAAACAGCTTTCCCATGACACGCCCCCCCCCCGAACTGACTTCCACTTCTCTGGTCACGTGGTTTTGACAGAAAATCACATGACGGGACGACGCGAGTTAATCGTGTGAGAGAAATGTGGAAATAAGTTGACAAATAGATAAATACATAAATGCGAAAATGTGGAAATATATTAATACATGAGGAAATAAATGGTTAAATAAATATATATATAAAATATATAAAAATACAATCAGTGCAGCTGCTAGCCATTTTGGTGCGCTATGTATAATTCCTTTATGACATTTATGCTTGTATTTTTCTTTTTTCCTACTTTTATACTTTTTAAAATATTAAGCTTTTTATGAAACTTATTTACAATGGAAGTCTTCAAATCTTCTTCAACCTTCCTCATATTTTGACATGCCACTAATTCAGCATACTTTATGCTAGAGACGCCATTTCAACTTTAAACTGTTAACATGACTTTCAACTATTAAAGTTTTATTCGGCCTTTTGATATCTATCCAATCAGATCGCTCGATACATTCAACCAATGAGATCGCTCGATCCATCCGACCAATCAGATCGCTCGATACATCTATCCAATCAGATCGCTCGATACATCCGAACAATCAGATCGCTCGATACATCCGACCAATCAGATTACTCTATCTATACATAAAACTATAACTGATTACAAAAATTTAGTATATATATATATATATTTTTTTGTCTTTTATTATGAAGTGGTTAACTCTGGTTCACACTCCAATAGAGTAGGTGGCGATAATACACCTTAACGTTGCTGCCACCCGCCATAAAAAGGAGGAAGAAGAAGAAGAAGAAGAAGAAGATGAAGATGATGAGGAGGAGGAACATCAGCTGGCTT
>CM022488.1:9371608-9449580 GCA_011952105.1 Coreoperca whiteheadi | reverse complement strand
GCAGCAGCAGCAGCAGAAGAAGAAGAAGAAGAAGAAGGGGGCGTCACCTCCGCTGACAGTCCGCCATGCTCACCCTGCTGCATCGCTGTGGTCGCAACGTACTGACTATCAGGACAGTTCAGACACTAAACCAAAGTTACTACACAACGCAGATGGGTAAGCGCGTGGCCGTGGTGTTGGCGGGCTGCGGAGTTTATGATGGCAGCGAGATCCACGAGGCCTCCGCTGTGCTGGTCCACCTGAGCAGAGGAGGTGCAAGTGTAAGTTGGATACATAGTATGTTGTGTCGTTTTGTGTGCGCGAGGGTGGGCCTTGGAGAACGTGTGCGAGATTCACCCTGTAACCTCACCTCACCCTGTCAGTCTTCTCCTGTTGTTTCCAGTGTGTGTTTGGAGGTTGTTGGAGGCACACGCTGCAGGCAGGCTTTGGGCTCCTGTCAGATAAGCCTGACCTCCATCTTTCATCCTGTTAATACCGACCTGAAGTGCAACTGAACTGAATCAGAATCAGGTTTATCGCCAAGTATTTTGGTGCCCCCAAAAAAAACAAAGTAAGAGGAAAGAAAAAGAAAAAGCAAGTACTGCAAAAGTCAAATGTAGAATAGAACAATTCACAATAAAGTAAAATAGTTTTTTTAAATGAAAGGAGCTGTACAGTGTTTGAAATGAGGAGAATGAAACATGCAAAATATTGACCAAGGAATGTGCTAACGTATAAATAAATAACCCTGAAGATGTGCATTAATGTAACCCATTCAGTCAGACGGGGAGGCTTTACGTTAATGTAACGTGTAGTGTCCAGAGGGTGGGGTAAGAGTCCGTGTCAGTGGGGGTCCCGGACCTTGTTGATGATCACAAGATTAAACTCGGAAACTGACGCAGTGGTGTTCACAGGTCACAGATCCCTCCTCCTCGGTTTAAAACAGATGGAGGCAAGACACAACTGAACTTATGTGAGGAATGAGGTGTGGACAGTCACAGCTTTACTGTGAAAGTGTTGCCAGTATACCCTCCCTTCTGGGACCCTGAAAACCACCATCCACATTGCGTGATGACCAACCAAGTTACACATATGGTGCATGACTGTAATGCTTTTGTCAAGTCTCGTCTTCAAACGATACTCCCATGTACACACTGTGCATTTTAAGGGTTATTGGTCGCTGTAACAGTCCTGACCATACTGGCTGTAAAGAGTTCCCCTTCTGAACACCATTTCAGTGATGGGGGGACAAAATCTACAGGCCTTGTTACGTAGAACCCCCCCCCCCCCCCCAGCTCAAGGTAATATGAGGCTTCAGGAGTAATTTTAGAATGAAATTCCCTCTCTGTGTTACTAACCCTCTGCCACAATTCCGCAAGGAAACATGCAATTAGTGGATTCAAATAAATAAAGCATATAAAGTGTGTGTGCAGGGATATGTGTGCATTAGGAGCAGAGCTCCTCATGAGTTTAATGCTTTGCCGATTAAGTGATTTATCAATTAATCAACGTTGTCAGGTAACAGACAAAATTATTGCTAATCGAATAATTGTAAGTCATTTATCAAGCAAAACATTCTCTGATTCCAGCTTCCCCAGTGAGAGGATTGGCTGCTTCTCTGTTCAGTTTTATGTGACTGTAAATGGAATATCTTTGGGTTATGAAATGTTGGTCTGCCACAAAGAAGCAATAATTCATGTTGGAGTTCAGGAACTTGTGATGGGTATTTTTTATGATTTATTTAACATTTTATAGACCGAAGAGTGAATTAGTAATTTGAAACATATCAACAGTTGATACTTATTATTAGGTGCTGTCCTAATGGTGTTTTTATTTTTTCATTTTTATTTTTTTGATGTTATGAAATGAGAGTCCTCCCCTTTTGCTTTATCCACTGCAGGTGAACATGTTCGCCCCCAACATTGACCAGATGCACGTGGTGAATCACCTGAAAGGCGAACCTTCTGAGGAGAAGAGAAACGTGTTGGTGGAGAGCGCGAGGCTGGCCCGTGGAAACATCCAGGACCTGTCTAAACTCAGCGTCAAAGACCACGACGCGGTTATATTCCCAGGTTTGGTCACAACAACACGGCAGCCTGCTCCCAGACCAAGAGCATCTCATCCTATGGTGTTGCTACACGCTTTGTTTATCCAGTCAAATACACTGACAAAAAACTATCTCCATGAACTTCCTAAGAGTCCTTAAATAACTTTTCGGTGAACAGTTTCTTCATCTGTAAGAGCACTTTAGGTGTCCTTGATTTACCCCTGTGTGTGAAACTGTTCGAGCACTTGGCCTCTGCATTTCTTTTCAGTCAAATACACGTCTGTCCAGGTGATTTTATTGTATAACTTAATCTCATTTTTGCAATGTCTTTATAGGTGGGTTTGGGGCAGCGAAGAACCTCTGTACGTGGGCAGTACAGGGGAAGGACTGCTCCGTTAATGACGAGGTTAAGGCCACGCTGCAGGCGTTCCACGGCGAGGGTAAACCCATCGGCCTCTGCTGCATCTCACCTGTTCTGGCTGCCAAGGTGTTTCCTGGCTGTGAGGTCACCGTTGGCCTCGAGAAGGATGACAAGTGAGTCTAACTTGCCTGAGCACCCCAGATATGTCTGAAAGGGGAACTCCACCCATTTTATTTTACACATCGAAGTCTGTTTACAGGTCTTGCAGAGTACTACTGCATATGTTTAAAATGTTGGATAAAGGTTTTTGTGGCTCCAGAGGGAGGTGAGCCAAAAACAGGATAAATTGCCTCAAGTGACGTCACTTGGTTGGGGCTGAAGACTACAAGTTTGAAAATGAAAAAAGTCTCGGTGTGTGGAGTTAGAAAGAAGTGAGTTTACCAGACCTCTGCAGCCCGCTCCTCATCTCTGCTTGAGGCTAGCGGCTCGGGGCTACATCAGCCACTATTATTCTAGGATTATTCTGGTTTATTGCAACCTAGTTTTGACTGTTAATTGTTAAGATCTGGCAACATGGCAGTATGACTAAAAAAAAAAAAGTGGCAGAAAAACACAAGTGGTCAGAGCGGCAACACTGTGTGGTGGCTCTTTGTTTTTGTCTCTCAGGTACCCCGACACTACTGACACCGCAACAGCCATCAACCAGTTGGGCTGCAAGCACGTGAGTAAGAGTGTCGGCGAGAGCCACGTGGACGAGAAGAACAAGCTGGTCACCACCTCTGCCTTCATGTGCAATGCTCCAATACACGAGATATTTGATGGAATCGGAGCGATGGTGCAGGATGTGCTGAAACTTGCTTGATTGTACTAATACTCAAAAGATGGTGGAAACGGAAGGAAAATACTGGTGGGGGGGCGTAATAGTAGCTGCCTCCTGAACTGAGATGAATATAAAACTATAATTTCCTGCTGAAAATGCGTGTGAAAGCTGAAATAAATCATTGAAAACATTGCTGAAATCTGAAATGCCTGACAAATTGGGAAAGCTTAAGATGTATTACACTAGAGTGCTCAAACACCTGGAAGCAGCAATATATGTGGCAGAATTGGGAGTTTGAAATGTTAAGTTGAACAGAACCATAAACGCTTTAAAGTGCTTTGATGTGGAATACCACGGTTTGGATAGATACCTTCATCTGCAGTCGTCACGACGGCTTCATTAGTGGCTGTTTCTGAGGACTCATCTGCTGTGCACCTACAGTACATAAAACAAAACACATCTTTCTTAATCTTAATTTACAATCTTAATTTGTCAGCATTTATACGGTCAACAGCATTACTGGCATCTAAATCTCAACAGCCAATTCAAAGTGTAACATGATCAGAATATCAAGCTTATAAATCTGTTTTGGTATCAGGTGTAATTTTCAAACAAGTGAGGCAGTCTTCTCTCTCTGTGTCACATGTCAATGGCAGACTTCTCAGAACAGAAGTTTCACTTTAGCTCGATTTTTAAGCAACACCGAAAACTAAGTTGTAGCGAGTGGCATTCAAAAGGTGTTCCGATTACAAGAAGAAACATTTCCACACGTGACCGCTAATATCTCTTCCACCGACTTCGCCATGATCCCATCACCTGTTTGTCGGGAGGGGGAAAAAAAATTACAAAGTCAAATATCAGTGACATTATTATTGAAAATCAAAAAGAAGTAAACGGACAAATCAGATCTTTTTTTATTGTAATTTGTATAAATCCCTTTTTTCTAAAGAAGATTACTGCCTATTCCTAAATAAGACTCAGGAATACAAAAAGACAATGGATGATAACTTTAAACAATTTATGGAAGATGAGCTAAGAACTGAGGAGCTAGACTTGGCAGTTCGACAGATGTCTAAGGGGACATCACCTGGAATAGATGGGATAACCGTGGAGTTTCTGTCTTTCTTTTGGAGTGATATCAGAGAAATGCTCTATAATGCCTATTTAGATTGTATATCTAAAGGTAATCTTTCGCCCACTATGAAACATGGTATTATCACAGTAATTCCCAAACCTAACAAAGATAATCTTGTATTGGATAATTGGAGACCAATTACCCTGTTGTGTAAAGATTAGAAATAATTGGCACTTGTCTATGCTAATTGTCTGAATGAGGGCTTAGCACATATTATTGATGAATATCGATCAGCTTTCTTGAGAGGTAGAAGTATACATAATCATATTAGACTGCTATTAGACATGCTTAATTATCGAGATAACATTGATACTGACGCCTTTATTTTATTTCTTGAGTTCTATATAGGCATTTGACAATGTTGAACATGCCTTTTTATTTGAAGTCTTAGATTTATTAGGTTTTGGGAACACATTTTGCATATACAGTTCTGTGTGCCTGAATCCTGGCAGTATAGGTTTGAGGGGCTCCGCGGTATTTGACAAGGATGCTCGATTTCTCCTAAACTGTTTATTTTAGCCACACAATCACTTATCATGCTCATTAAACATAACCCAAATTTGCATGGATACTCAATATTTGAAAAGGAATTTAAAATTAGTCAGTTTGCAGATGACGCTGCAATCCTTTTGAGGAATGAACTCGTGGTTGACGTTGGTCTTGCTTCAATCTCCATTTTCTCTAAAGCCTCAGGATTAACCCTTAATATTAAAAAATGTGAACTACTTCCCATTCATTCATCAACGGATTCCATCATCTGAATAACAGATATGAAGAAATCTTTAAGTTGCTGGCTTACCAGAGACCTCACTATTTTTGGCAGAGTTACTTTATCTAAACAGAAGGTATTTCTAAAGTAATATATCCACGTCACCCCCTGTATGTTTCTTCCGGTAATATTAAGAAAGAAAACTCAATTATTTTCCAATTCCTGTGGAAAAATAAAACCCATCATATTAGGAAATCACAGCATGTTAATGAGTATGATATGGGCGGTATCAAAGCCTTGGACTTCGAAGCAATGTTTGGAGTCTATTGACTTTTGGCAGAGTTTTCCAGAAGGGTAAATGCATAGAATAGCATGACCCTAAGTCATACATGTTAATTCATGTGTATGGGAGATTCCAAAATATGACTTAATGTCAAGTGTTATGCTTATTAAGCATTTACACTAATTAAGTATAAAGAAACGGGATAACAATAGTGTGATTCTAGAAGGATGTTACAGTAACTCCTTGATCAAAAGCACTTCCAGATACTCTTAAAATATACATGTTTGTAGTAGTATTGTGTGCTGCCTGGTCTAATTAATTTAGCAAAAATCAGTTTGATTAAATCTTACTAGGTTATATTCTGCTGCAGTGGCTCTGCCGCATGATGGCAATGTTGATCAAGTTTTAGAAAGTCCGCAGCAGGAGTGGTATTGTACAAAAGAAATGCAATAACATGACAGTTAATAAAAGTTCACTTTGTCAGCTCACTTGATTTTAGACCCTTACTATGTGGAAGAAAATACGAGATATTTACATTATATTTCATTCTTGTACATGCTATGTGGAAAAGTTTAAAAAACATAATGACATCACACCGATCTAATACACTGGCTTCATCGAATACCGTATAATCACAATCTCCTCGTGCTGTATAACGGACTACTTGTCATTCTCAGATATGAGCCCAAGACTGAGCATTCTCTCACTCTCTCAATGTTTCCAATCGCATCAATCACGCCCTCCACTCCCTCTGTGCACAACACTGAAGAAGCATTAACGCTGAACTTCTCCACCAGGTCCTCCTGACTCAGTGGCTTCCTCCAGTGGCCATAAAATGTATCACATCTAGCCACATATCTCCGCCCCTGATCGGTTTCAATCTCAACCTCACAGTACATCTTGTCAAAGCTCGGTATGTTGTCTTCAGGGGTCTCCACGTGGACTTTGGATAAGAGCTCCTTCAGAGCGGGCCGCTTAAACTGAGCTTCACTGAAGGAAGACACGGTCACTTTGTTATCCAGCAGGGCAGTGCCGGCGTTGAACTGAAACGAGTGCCTGGCTTGGTGCTCTGTGGCAGGAAAGGGGCAGTCAATGTACTTGGATGGAGGCACGCGAAGTATGACGTGCCTGATCTGGCTGAGGTCAAGGTTCCCGACTGTGTTTTCAAGCTTTGCGCGGGCTGCCAGCGCTGCATCCACAGCCCAGTGCATCCCCAGATGTGCAGGGATCCGCTTGAAGGCCACATCCTGATCCTCCAGAATCCATTTAAAGTCGCTAGAAGCAGAAACTGCCATTGCTGAAGGACTGTAGTCCTTGTAGTAAACCCCAAACCCGTAACCCACATCCAGGATGGCTGGATTCCCCTCCAGACCCATCTGGGCCAGATGAGCGGCCTCCAGGCCTCTCCGGGCAGCATTTCCGATATGGAGAGGTTTGGTTTGTGTGGCGCTGTTGGCCAAGGGAGCCCCGGCAGAGGAGGCTGCAATAGCCAGAGCATGACTACACTGTGCAGGGGACAGACCCAGGAGCTTAGCCGAGGCTGCAGCACTACCCATCACCCCAACAACACTGGGAGGGTGGAATCTGAGAGTGTTGGGAAAGAGGAACAAAGATTATTCAAGTTTTAAGTTCCAATTAGTGCTGAAATTATTCGTCAATTCATCGATTAGTTTATTGACGGAAACTTTCTTGGCAACTGTTTTCAAAATCAGTTACGTTTAAGTAATTTTTCAGCATAAATGTCAAACCTTTACTGCTTAGGGTTACTCAAATGTGAGTGTTTGCTGCTTTTTCCTTGTCTTATGTGATGATAAACTGAACATTATTTGGTTTTGGACTGTAAAACAAAACAAGCAGTCTAGAGAAATTGTGATGAGCCTTTTTCACTCTTTTTTTGTAATTTTTTAGACCAATTAATTAATCAAGCAAATAATCAGCAGATTCATTGATAAAGAAAATAACTGTTAGTTGGAGCCCTAGTTCTGATACTTCTAGTGGACATTAAAGGGTCGGTTTAACTTCACACTTTTTTCTACTTTCTGGCCCAGGTTTTGAGACGCCTGTCTCTGAGATTTCTGCTGGAGCTGTTTGTAGTGCTCACAGCATTAAATAATTATATTAGAAAAACTTAACAGCAGCTTGTGTTTTATGGAATAATCCACAGACCTTGCTGTGACAATTTTTTATTGGAACTACTTTACTCTATGAAAACTGGTGACAGCGAGGTGTTTGGATTATCAACACTGACACTGTTTCTGGAGCGAGATGTTGAATTCTTCCAATGTAATTTTTCAATGTTGCGAGTGCCACAAACTAAAGCCCATTCACCACCTCCACCTCTAAAACTTCAAATTAAAACCAAAACTATCTGCATGGCTAGATACCACTAGAGGTAGATGTTGTACTGTTTGTCATGGGTGAATCAATCCTTTAACATTCAAATACAGCATATTACAGTGTACATTAACTTACAAATATAATATGCACATTAACTTGGTCCGGAACTCAAACAGTCTGATGTTGGTTATTAGAATTAGATAGCTCACCTTTCAGGGATGTTGTAGGCCTCGCTGGAGAACCTCATGAGTCTGCCCTGCACCTCAATGCCAACATTGAAGGCCAGCAGCAGGTCTAGACCAGAGGGCTGGCTGGGCAGCGTCTCTGCCAAGGCCAGCAGGGCTGGTAGCACAGCTCCTGAGGGATGAGTAGCAGGGTGCCAAGTGTCGTCAAAGTCAATGGAGTGAACCTATTACCAAACAAATGGTACAGAACGGATAATCAGAGATCAAACCACCACCATATCATGTTTATGTTTTCTATATATTATGATGCATTCATTTCACCAAGCTTACCGCGATGCCATTGACAAATGCAGCGTAATGAGGAGGAAGCGTTATCTCTGAGTTACCCCAAACACTGCTCCTCTCGTCAGACGTGAACAACTGCATTCAGACAAATTGATATGAGGATAAGCGTGCAATTAAATATGGATGTAATTCTGAGCTCAGTAGTGAGGTTCCCAATTTCCATCAAACTAAATTATGAACAAATAGCTGCATTAAAGGGATTATACCAACTAACTATTGGAGACGTAAAGGAAGCAGACTTTAAATGTAAATATCTTACAGAAAAGGAAATGAATCCCCAAAAGTCCACAATAGTGGATCGCACTAATTCAATTAGTAGTATATGTCAGCTGTAAAAGAAATGTGACAGTCAGTAGCTTTGTATTTCAGTTTCAGATCAACACGGACAACTTCTGATGAGGCCAAAAGAAGAAATTTTTAATGATGACACTAATAAAATAGATAAAGTGAATATGTAGAATATAAAGGGTTGACAAATATTGCTAATTAGTGTTTAGAATTGAATATAAGCCAACTTTGTGTTGTTTTCAGTGCTACATTAGTTACGTCAAAATGAAATCTTTCTCATTAGGTGTTTAAATGTTTTTATATGATGTTGACATATTTTAGAAGGTATAGTATACCTTCACTCCAGTCAAGCAGTTTAATGTACCTGGCTGTACTTGAGAGCCTTGTTGAAGACAGCTGTCCTGGTTCCTAACAGCCCAACACCCAGGGTGTCCAGCATCATCCTTTTGCTCCTGTTAATCACACCATCTGTCAGCTGAGTGTTGTTGAGGGCATGGATAGCAGCTCCAAAGCTCTCTGTAATACCCTGGAAAGGTGAAACAAGTCAGTCCAAAAATCTAACATGCAAACCTCCCCAGAGAGAGCACAGTTGTTAAGGATTTGATCAGGCTACAAAGTTCAAATATGCTGCAATTATTAGTCTTTAAACCCCAAAATTCTCTGCAAAAGGTGCCTAAATTGAATCTCATGCTGAAAAAAATCTAGGAAAATACGTAAGTATGGAAGAAAACAGCAATACCTTGCGTAGCATTGTTGTAGCTCAACAAGTGACAAAACATACAAGTGCAGGCACCTTTTATAGGTCATTTCACTATCTGTAGGCTGGTCTTCCAAATTTCCAGGGTGGCAAAAAAACGCCATGATGAGAAGTAGGAACTTTCACAATGACTGGGCAGCGTCTTTGATTAGTTTGTCCTTATTTTGCCTGTATTGGTAAATCTACTAAATTTCTTGATTTGTCATTGTTTTTATGACAAATGCTTGAGCTTGAAAGCTAAGTGCACCTTCAGATATCAACGAATTGGCATAAAACATCCAATGACGGTTGTCTTTGAGACAGAAAGCTTATTAAAAAGAATAGACCTGTGTGTTATTAGGGGAATCACAGAATAAACCCAACCTAACCCATGCTGCATTTTTGATGGCCGTTTTTAAGCATGTGGGACTGTGAGAATATAAGAAAAAAAGTCGTAAGAGGACTTTATTTTGGGTCAAATAACTGACTTATACAGAGCAATTATATGCTGTCTTTCACAACCCGTTCCTTTTTAGGATGACAGACAATGGAAATTCAGCTCTCTTCAATGGAAAATTTTGAACAGGGAAATTTCCCAAGTCTCAACCAAATCACTTACAGACAATCACATGACAAAAAGATGTCTGATTTCAAACATCTGGGAAACGAGTAACTACGAATCAGCAACTTTGACCTCAGTTGTGATGTTACAAAATGTTTATGATGACAATGCTCAAGACTACTGTAGGTTGGTAAAACACAGATCTAGACCCATTCAAGTTGTAGATAGACACAAGAGGAACAAACCTCTAACTCAGTGGTTACCTACTTTCAGTGGTGGAAGAAGTACTCAGATTGTTTCCTCAAGTAAAAGTAGAAATACCATTAAATTAAACTAATCATTCACACGCCGAAGGCGCAGCTTCGGGAGCAATTCAGGGTTCAGTATCTTGCTCAAGGATGCTTCAACACATGGCTGGGGGAGGCCGGGATCGAGCCGCCAACCTTCCGATTGGTGGACGACCGCTCTGCCACTGATCCACAGTCGCCCCAACTGTAGGAGTAACCCTTGGGGTACAAGTGGCCCTGGTTGGGAAACACTACTCTAATAAAACAAAATACTTAGTATTATTTATTGATTCTTATTCACAATCCATGTCAAATATGGTGGGAAAACAGGACACCCATTAAAACAGATAGATGGGGAAAAAGTCTCACAGTCACTTTGTGAATTTTTTTCTCTTAATTTATGTGGAGCAGTATGATAACATAACATACAGCTTATATTAAAATACAATGATAGCCAAACCAAATAGATGTACATCACTTAATGGCATGTATGGTAATTTACTAGGTGGCAGAGATGGTGTGCCTGTGCTCTGTATATCATTTGTAGTAATCACATTCTGGGGACATAATGACTGATCAATGTATTTCAAATAAATGTAAACATACATAATCAAGTTGTTTTTTCACATCTAAAACCTGTTTTGTCCCAGTTCTCAAGAATTACTGCTCTCTGTTTGCACAATGAAAACGAGTTTGAATGAGTGTCTCTGCTCCTGTGCGTCTAACTCTGTGAGTACCAATTTGAATTTGAAACCTTGAGAGTTATCATTTTTCCCTGTTCTGACCTCTCCAAAGGGCTGTTAAGACTCTCTGTGCGTGCGTGCGCGCGCGCGCGCATGTGATGGCTGCATTTCCATCAGAGTTGCAATGGGTGTCACTCTTTCCATATTTTCCAACCATTTCTTGATTTCAAAGATGGAGTAATTCGGGCCAACTGTTTTCTGGTTTTGTGTGTTCCCATAACAAGTTATTTAATTAACACAGGACTTTCACACGTGATACAGAGGTTCGTTTCCCGTGTGAAAGCAATGGTCAGAGGTATTTGTTTTAAGGAAGTATTTATTCTTACCAAAACCACATAATCGTTTCCTAAACATAACCAAGTAGTTTTGGTGCCTGAACCTAACCAAACTTCGACTGTCGCCTGAAATATTTCACAGCAAGCTTTATTTTGAAGGTCTAACAGGACGTTGGATATTAATTATTGCTAACTTGACCGCAAAAAAATTTAACTTGGTTCAGGCAGGAAAGATAGGCTACTTCCAGTTGAAATACATTAGTTTGAAAGTCGTAAAAAAATTGAAAATTCGTGTTCATTTACACGAATCTATAGATTCAATTTCGTGTCTATTTCGTGCTGAATCACATCATCATCACGGGGTATATTTATGCCAGACAGCGCAGGAAAAAACAAATGACACATAACCAAATGTGGGTGCTTGCTTTACTTTAAGTGATGCTGTAGGAGACTACATGTGGATTTGCTCTCTCTCTGCACGCGCACACACACAACAGGACCCCTTGTCTATTTTTCTGTTGTTGGTGTTATATCCTATTTCATGTTAATTTATCAGTCACCCCCCCCCCCCCCTTGTCCTCATGCACGCGCACTCACGCACATAGTAAGCCCAGGCTTCATATACAAGCCGCTGCCACCTAGTTGCTCAGTGTTTCCACGGATCCCACATCAGCAGGCTACAGCTGCTCAGAGAAGATGGCACTGGCCGACACAGAGTGCGGAGTGTCCAACTGCGGCGACTCGGGCTCCGCGTTTTCAGAAATTATTGAGCTGAATGTCGGCGGACAGGTTTATGTGACCAGACACAAAACTCTCATCGCCGTCCCAGACTCGCTGCTGTGGAACATGTTCAGCAAGAAGTCACCCAAGGAGTTGGCGAGAGACAGCAAAGGGCGCTTCTTCTTGGACAGGGACGGGTTCCTGTTCCGCTACATCCTTGATTATCTCCGAGACCTGAACTTGGTACTCCCGGACTTCTTCCCCGAGAAAAGTCGACTGCAGAGGGAGGCTGACTTTTTCCAGCTGCGGGACCTTGCCAAACGCCTCAGTCCCCGGGTGAGTAAGGACAATTCAATCAGTGAGGAGATCAGCCAGAGTGACACGGAGGAAGGTGCGCAGCAGTGCGGCTCCTCCGGCGCCATGGAGACTTTACGCACCATGTCCGTCAGCGGGGCCATGCGCTCCCCATCACTGGACTCCAGAAAGTCGGGCTATATCACGATAGGATACCGCGGCTCGTACACCATTGGCAGAGACATCCAAACCGATGCCAAATTCAGGAGAGTGGCGCGCATCACGGTTTGCGGGAAGACGTCTCTGGCCAAAGAAGTGTTCGGGGACACGCTGAATGAGAGCAGAGACCCGGACAGGCCCCCGGAGAGATACACATCCCGGTACTATCTGAAGTATAATTTTCTAGAGCAGGCATTTGACAAACTGACAGAGGCGGGCTTCCACATGGTGGCCTGCAGCTCCACAGGCACCTGCGCATACACCAGTAATGATCCAAACGAGGACAAAATTTGGACAAGCTACACTGAATATGTCTTCTGTCGGGAATAACTAACAGTATAAACATGTCGTGATGATGTAAATAGACATTTCATAATCTAGAGGGGAATTTATTTAAAAAGTATTGCAACTGCTGTGTTGGATGGTAACATTTGTCAAGGGCGAGTTGCTGCCAAACATTGCTCCATTATTCTAAGAATAGTCACCTAGCAGTATTACGACTTCTGTGGTTAAACCAGAGACACAAAACTAGTCCCTAAATAGATTCTGCACAAACGATGAAGATTGTGCAACTTGGATGAGCAAAGTGAGCATCTTTGTGTTGACACACCCATCCAAAACCCCATTGGAAAAAAACACCAACATCTCATGGAACTGCATGTCAGTGTTTCAGTCATATCTGACTCAGTGCTGTGCGAACTGAGCGGCATCCAAGAACAGACAAGCAGCAATTAGTAGTCAGTGTCATTGTAACTTCTAGGCTTGCTTGATCACATGTTTGGCCAAGTTTTGTATTATCTAATAGGCTCTTATAGCAGTTCTATCACTGACATGGTTGTAAGTGTATGTGCTTGATTGGTGGAGTTGTATTTGTTAAACCTGTTCAGATGAAATAAAATCTTATACTCTGCTATTCTCAGCCCTTTGCCAGTCATCCTATCTTCTTCTTCACATCTGCACAAAGTGTACAGAATAACAAAATACTGGCATTCATCTCCCTCCAACCTTTTAAACTTTACTCAGTGGGGAATCAAAGAGTCAGCCTCAAAGAGAAATGCCCTACCCAGAAACCTCAGCCCGTCATGGCACTGAGGCTGCCAGCTCAACAAAATCTGTTTTAACCCAGAAGAAGCTACACCAAACTGAGACATACAGCAGTTTCGTGTCTACGTCACATTGTGTTTACAACTGCCTCACAAACTCCTGACCATGAACTTTCCTTGGCTCTGACTTAGTCTATCACTCCTGTAAACTGCCATTTCAAGGCACTGTATCTAGTTTCCATTTAACTTCACCATGTTATTAAATCACACAAGCAGAAAACCTTCACATCTCAATATAGTAATTGTATAGTAATAATTGTAGGAGGATCCGTTTCCACCTATCCATTTTGTCACACAAATTCAGATGCATGCCGTGTGGTTGCAAATAGTGCAGCTGTGCACACATGATGTCATTATCATTTCAAGTGTAAATAATGAAAGGGTCCAGCTGCACACAGATGGGAGGGTCCAGCAAGCCAGGGACTCTAGATGAATGGAGAGTGGTTTGATGCACCTTTGCTGCGAGAGCAGAATGATTTCACTGCCTAGTGTACAGCCAGGCCAGGATTATGTGTTTCATTCAAACAGACATGAAAAAAAGGCCTTACATTCAGAGGCATGGGTGGGATTATAGTACATCAGGATTTTATAGACCAGGATAACTTCTGTAGGGGTCTGGGGACATCCTCCCAGACGGAGGTCTGTTTCAATTTGGATTTAAAAGTTGGAAAATGTGCTGTTTGGACAGGAACAAAAAATATCTTTAGGATAATGACCTGTTTGGGGATCATTGTAGATACATAAATGACTCAAAATAAATTCACTTTAACTGGTAACTATCTAGATAGGGCTTTTATATTGAAGACAATTTTGACACACTAGGAAAAGCACAGGTTTAAAAAAAATAAATATAATGATGGCTGAATTTCATTTAGCTGCGTCAGCTTCAAGGGTCCTGGTATTGTGCATGCTGGTTCATTGTCATGTCTTATTAGTGTTATCAGTAACACCCCAGGAGAGAGAGAGAGAGATAGATAGATATAGAGAGATAGAGAGATTTGAAAAAGGCCTAAATCGTTAGCTTCTACTCCTAACAAATTGACTTAAATTAAGTGTAAAGAACAGTTTGACTCCCTTTACATGCACATTAATAGTAGGTCAACAAGGAAGTTAAAACTGACATGGTCTAGAGGTTTGACTGAGTCTAGAAATGTAGTCCTATTATATCCCAGTAAAACCACTGTACATTTGGGCTGGAGCAAGCCTCTCTGACAATTTCATTTATAAATAATAAATCAATGGATGGAGAAGAAAAACGTCCAGATAACTAAACTAACTAAAGTAAATAACAAAAGTTTTCATACGTTTTTTTATTTTGTATTGATTCTTGCCTAATACTAGTTTGGATTTCCTGGTACTTAGCTTGACTCAAGTGTGAGGATTTAGGGAAGCATGCTTTATTTGAAGGCCTAAATTGGCTCTATAATTTTGTTTCAGTATTCCAACAAAGGCTAAAATTTGCTGGTGGCTTCTTTGAGTTGGTCTCCCAAAAAGAGACCACATATGACACAGACAGACACACACGTGGCAGTATAAATGACTATGCAGGTTTACTGTACATAATCGAGATGGGTCACACACCGCAGAGGCAGCTGCAGTAACTGAGATGATTATTCACAGACATCTGCAGTAATATAAGCCTTGATAGACTCAGATGTATCTGGCACTATAAATCAATTGCCAAGACATTGTCACACGCCTTCATGTATGTTAATTATTCTTTGTAGAATAGGAATGTGCATTTTCAACAAACTGACCTGTTGCTTTAAATTAATGTGTTATATCCTTGAAAACAAAGAATTCTAAGATGAAACAATCAGCACAAACACAAGATGTCTCCTAAAATATGTCCAAACACTCCAATTTTTTATGGATTTTTTTCTTACGGTGTTCAAAGGAGTTAATACATGTAGTGATCTTGAGATTTGAATCTGAATAACCGTCGTGCCAAGCCTGGCATGGTCCAGTTCTCTCCAGACTTTGATAATATTCAAATTTGAAAATAGGCTCAAGAGCTTATATTAAATTTCTTTGATGTTTACACACCAGACAGTAACAATTACTCTGTCGCTGTCTGTACCAGCTTTCAATGAACAAGTCCGTCACAGATATCAGCCTACAAACAATCACTGATTCACACCCACATTTACACACAGTACAGTGTGAGCGATTTAGAGTCTCGACAACACTTGCATGTCTCTGGACTGTGGGAGGCAACCCACTCGAACATGCGAGGCAAAGGCTGTCAGTCCTTGCTGAAAAAATCGGTCAAGCTGTTGCAACACATGCCGAAGCAACCCCACTGTGCAATTGTAGGGATTAATACATTTCAGCCACTTCAGAGCGAGCAGGATTTTATATTTCCCATAGGGATGCTTATTATCTGTAATTTGAATGTAATAATAACAAATCACAAATGTGAGCCCATTTGGATTAAAGACATTTTGTTTTTACTCGTCTCCACTGTAATTTTGTTCATATATATCTTTACATTCAGTCTAGACATCAGTTGTCTTTGTAGTATTTAGATACAGATATTTAATGGATAATAATTTGGATGGATTAGTCACAGTATCTGACTCTAAATGTGTTGTTCTGACTGCACATTTCTTTTTGACTTGCCACTATTTGTTTTGAGAAGTGCTGTTTGAAAAGTACAAGGGAGTAAAAACAGAAATAAAACGACAGAACCAAACAAGAAATATGATTGTAGTTGGTATTGAATTGTGAGAAGAAATAAAGGAGAAATGGGAATGTTATCTCATTACATACTGTACACAGTGTGATGCAGTAAACACAAATGAGTTACTGACAGTTATGTTCCATGACTGTGTTTCCTTTCAGTAAAATTGAAATGCAATAAATGGGTTGTCAGGTTCTTCAGTGTGAGTGATGATGGGATAAGAAAGAACAAAAGAAGGAAGCTGTGAGACAAAGTGAGTCAAGGACTGGAGGAAAATAGCAAGATTGAGAGAAAACTGTTCTTTCCTTTTGCATATGCTTATCTCTATTTGCAATATTTAGTCTTTTCTCTTCTCTCTGTGCGCATGCTCCACGTTGTGCTCCCGGACATGAACCTCTGCAGATCAGGACTGTTTAAATTCCATGCATGGGTCCAGGATGTGTTTCGGCTTCCTGAGTTATTTTAGATCAAAGTCGGTTTCATTAGCACATCACAACAGTAACTTCAGACCAAAGGCTTCATTATTCTAATTAAATTCTGAGTCAGAAATACATTTTGAACTTGACTTCACAACAGGGGATATGCATCAGTCAGTGTTCATAGGAGGATAGTACCCGCTGTTATGGGAAAGCATAACATTATAGTGTTTCAGGGGGTAAAAAGGCTTGTGGTGTTAACAGAGCCCAGAAGCAACAAGAAAATCCTTCAGTGAGTATGGTATTAGTTGATCTATCAAAAATAGTGTCGATCTACTTTTTGTTTCAACCACAGTCTGCTTTTACAGTCAAATGTGCAGCACGTTACTTACAGTAACAAAAAGAAACAGGGCATTTCAAAATGCAGAGATTTAATTTAGTGTATATTCTTTTTAATGTGAGTGCAGAATAGAAACAAAAACAAAACGTGCACAGACATTTTGATGGACAATGGTCAATTTTATAACCTACCCTTAAATCAAACCAGGGGGACAGTGCAGTTACTTTGGATGCAACCCAAACACTCGGCCACATGACACCCTGCAAATGGCATGCTGTGTACAGCCTACCTTGAAATAAAGGTAACTGACTTCTGACAGTATACGACTGAAGATGCAGTACATGCTCAGTTACTGGAATAGAATATATTAGGCCTTAATGTAGGCACAGTGGTATACATATATAGCTTTAGCAATTTGTCAGCATAAATGATTTCATTATTTTGGCTTGATGAAGTTTCACGGGCCCTGATGTTCACCACCAGTTATCGCGGTCTCATGTAAAGATAGCAGCAGCGTTACCTGCACTTACCCAATCATTGCTTTGTTTTGGAACAATGGCAAATTAATGTAATCTAATATATTATAATAATAAGTAATATAATGGGTGAGCAGATGTGTGTGACTGTCAGGGTCGCTGTCAGAGAATCAGGTCAGAGAGGATGCTGAGGTTAATGGACTTTATCATAAGAAGGAAAAAAAGAACCAAGTAAGAACGAAATGGTCATATAACCCCAGCTTCAATTGAACATACTGTAACTGCAGAGTAACTACAGCACGAAGAAAAGCGTACATCCTGTTCATTCACGCCCAAATAAAGGAATAAAGGGAAAAAATTCCTTCTCAATTCTCCTTGTTAAACAAGAGGCTAGAATGAAGCTTTCTCATTATTTTGACAAAAATAGCAGTAGGAACAACAATAACGCCAATGATATTATTAGACATAATATATTAGTTATAGCAATGATTATTTATTTGGTCCAAAGGGACACTTCAACACAAGAGGGCTTAGGGGCAGCAGTTCGAGCCACTGTAGCCACGATGTGTGCATGTGTCTGCATCTAGATGAAAAACTTAATTTACAATGTCCTGCTGAGCCTTAAGTATGATGTCATTGCCAGCGGAGCTACTGCTGATATTGTTACAACACCAGTAACATCAGACTGAGCACATCCCACATATGGCAAATGATGTCGCTGACAGTGCATTGCATAGAAAATCGATTCTCATGAGTTTCTGATGTGCATTGCTCTCTTATTTTAGACTCCTTTTATTTTAGACTTCTGCTAGACGATTGCAAATGTCATGATCAGCAGCATTCAGACTAATGTAATGTGTCCTGATTACCTGAGCGGAGATGCTGCTCTATCCATTCGCGTGGCCATTAAACCTCCCACCTTTCATACCAGCTGAGTTCTTTTGAAAATTACAGTCATCAAATAGAAAATGCTCTTTCCAAAGCTGCTATGCACTTCTATAAAAGCTGCCTTATTTATTGGGGCCACTCATCTCACATGGAGGCCTTTCATTTGAGTGTTCTCCCATTCCTGGGGTTATTGCAAATCAGATGTCCTTTTAAGCAAGCAAGGCATTTGTTATCTGCTTGATGCTCTGAACAGTTTTAATTCCTGTGTGGCTGTACTTGATTGCAGATACCATTTATGCTTTTCTCTATCTGGTCCCTGCACCAAAAAAACTGGTCAACCTTTTGTACACAAAACCATTTTTGAACTTTTACAAAATGATCTTAACTTTTTTTCTGGATTTCACAACCTTCAATGAAGTTGAAAGCTCCATAAATGCTAGTGTCAAACTACTGTTCCCCGGGTCAAGAGAGAACTTTCATGCTCAAAGTCTTGAACTATTTAAAACTAAATTGTCTTTTTGCTTTTTCACGAGGGAGGCATCATACGTAGTTTCTTCTCTGTTTTAAGAGCAATAAACAGTGCTTATATTTTGTACATCATAGTTTCAATAATGTACATAATGTCATATAATGTATAGTGTAGTGTCTGGAGTGTTTCTCTTTTCTAGCTGAATCTGGGAGGTTGTTAGTTGTCTGACTCACCCTGTGGGAGTAGAATTAGTCCACAATGACAGGGTTACGTCTGCACGAATGTGGTTCCCATTCCAGCGGTATTCACATGAATTCAGAGGATTTGGTTTTTTTGTAGCGACTGGCCGAGTTTCAGGTTTTCCACATCTGGCTTGGTTTTGAGAAGAAGCCTTGCTGTGTATCGGAGACAGAATTACAGGGTGCAGTATAACTCTAAAGCGGAAACGTATCAAATTAGATGCTTACGTCTGACTTTAGAAACAGGCTTGATTAACGTAGTGATGTATTCTTCTGGACAGACATTTAACGCAGAATCAGGCAGGAATCAAGTAGAATCAATCCATAACTGCAGCAACAGCTCTATATTTATGGATACAGCACAATACATGGTAATTACTGTGCTACCAGCGAAAAGGCAATCAATCCTTAACAGCTCTTTTTTTTCACCCCAGAAAGTTCAACTTATCCTTCAAAAGCTTCTCTCAAATGTACTTTCAACAACACTCTGGGTCCAATTAAGGAATAGCTCTACTTGTGTAATCTATGGCAGGAATAATTTTAATCATAGGCCTATACATGAACCACAGCATCTCGTGTCTCTTTTATAGTCTCCTCTTTAGCCTTTAAAGCTGACTTGTTAAACAGCATTCACAATGCACCAAGGACTCGCGTAAGTGCACTCCAGTTTAAGTGATGTGACCTTAACATGTGAACCATCACTTTGTTCATGCTATATTTTCATTTCCGAAGGTTTTTTTTTTAATTTTGAAAATAATATATAAAATAATATTTGAAAGGATGTCCACTAGTTTCCCAGTTCTAGTGCAGAATAATGGCTGTACAACCAGCTCTGCATGTAACTGGACTGAACGCTCACTGGGCAATTGCTTGACATTTTGGGAAATATATTTATACTTTTTCTTGCCGAGAGTTACATGGGAAGATCGATACCACTCTCACGTCTCAAAAGTAATGTAGGTGGAGCTAGCAGCTGCTTAGCTTTGCTCAACGACTGGAAACAGGCTATTTCAGCTGTAACTTCCTGGACTATTTCTTTAAAATAAAATCATTCAAATAAATTAGCTCTACAGTAGCTAAGCTAATCATTTGATCCATGTTGAGCTCACACACCTGTACACTACGCTGCAAATTCTTTTTAAATGACTGCGATCAAAGAATATATATAAGGACATTCAGAGAAGGTTTTATGCAGTGGAAGATTTCTGGAAAATACAAAAAAGCATGTATACAAAAAACTAACCACAGATGTAATGTGGGGCATTTAACATAGATACTCAAATTATTCTTTTGGCACTGATTACAAATACCTTTAGTCATGTTATGCAGCCAAAGGCTTCCTGATTCCTCTGAAAGTAGAAAGTAACAGACTTTCAAACGCTGGTTTGGTTTTCTAAAGCATGTGATTATTATGTGATTAAGAACAACCATTTTTACGGTTTTGTTTGAGTTTGCACATTTCCTTTGGGCAGAATGCTGAGGACGGAAATCTCCTCAAAAGCCAACAGATTCAAACTGATGATTTGTGGTCTAAAATAAATGCAGTCCAACAATGATTTAGTCTAAAATACTCTGAGACTATTAATTGCATTTGCACATGTAAGGTCTACACTTTAAAGAAAAGCACAAACACAACCCTGGAGAGTATTTGAGGATAAAGTTGTACTTATTACATTTTTTCTGGGAGTTTCAAATTTGTTCTTTCATGGGAGGACTGCTGTGATCAATGACCTCTCCACAAAAAACACTCTGCACAAACCTTTGTGCGCCTGTCTTCTGTTTTTATTAAATTCCCAATCTCCCTTTTACTTCTAAATGCAAACAAGAAGGGTGCAGGGGTACACCAGTTAGGAACATCCTACCATTTTTTTTTTGTTAACTCCCTTTTATATAATCCATCATTTGCATTAGTCAAGATTCAAAATGAAAAGGTACTGGATAATAGATAAAAAATGAGGAAACATTAAGAAGATATGAGTCTCAAGGCTACAAATCACAACAGCACTTTCAGAAGCTGATACAACCACCGAGACAGCTGTGGTGTTGAGATAAAAAGAAATAAATGTCTGTATCTGTCATATCAGACTCAAAGCAAGAAGCGGTGTAAAAAACATTCTGTACACAGCATTTCACAGGTGATTTCATCCAGCTCGCTTTGAGCTTTGCTGCATTGCTCATCTGCACACTGGCTGTCTGACAATCCTCTATTTGTAGCAGGAGAATAAACACCGGAGGAGTTGATGGAAGCCCCTACAGATATTATGTAACACACGCTAAATCAATATCAGCCAACAGGGACACAATACAGGTGCATTATGCTTCTTTTGGTTGTTTTTATTCCGTTAATTTTGGCCCTCTCTATTAAGAGAGAGAGAACACTTCTCTCTGAGGAGCTACATCAGGCCGACAGTCTGACAGACAGGCAGGAGATATCCATCAGTGCTAGCATTAAAAGAGGGAGATGTTGTCAGCAGCACAGAAATAAAGCATGAGCTGTGCTGGAAGTCCATGGTGCGATATGTGTAATCACAGCAATGACTGTTCCCATGTTCAGGAACGAACATAGTGATGCGATGATGTAGCGTGGAGAGCTATAGAAATACTGGCTTCTACACCAAACATCTAACATCTGCTTGACTCTTTTCTGACAGATGTCCGCCTCCTCTGCAGGACGTGTTTACAGGTTAAAGCTTGATTAGATAACTAGGTCAAATAAGCTTCCTTTAACACAGACAGCTTTTAATTTTCACATGACATACATGCACACAAGGACACATAAGAGTCTTCTTTTCGTCTGGCAATTAACATATATGACACGGCTTATATTGGTTACCAATGGATACGGATGAAGATGTAAAAGCTTGTCATCTGCCTTATAATTTTGACATTGATACGCTTAAGTTAAAATGCAAATATATCATCAGCGTTGTCAGTTTTTGATAGAGATGCAGAGAGACGAGTTTCTGTTTGACGGAAAATCCAAATCAAATGTTCTGCCACTGGAGCTTCAACCTTGAGGCAAAGCTTAGGCTGCATGTTCTGGCAAGCATCAGTGGAGTTACTTTGATGCTAGAAAAGCAACCTACCAGAGAACAACTTATTGTAATATATTTGGATGGCATGTTACATATATCTGCTGCCATAGTCTGGCAAAAAGGCAGGTGAGCATGCATTTCTACCTTTTCAGTTTCTATGTCAACATCTCTCCCTCCTCTCAAAAATAATTCCTCAAACTCGCCACTGGCTGAAGTATAACGCGGTGAATGATGTGCTCTGGCCTGTCAATAGGCCTGTGAATATGATAACTGAAACGGTCCATTGCTGTCCAAAAAATATTAGAAACCCATACATGAGCCACATTGTTGTTCTTCATTACGATGAACATGGACACTGTCCTTTATTTTCTAACATACCAACATACACTGCCCCCCTGCCATAAATACCCACTAGTTCAATAATTAATCCACAACTCAATATAGTGCCCAAAAAATGCACTATTTACTCTGGTTTGTGTAACATTTGCTAAAAACTCAGCTGTTTCAGGAAATTTCTGAGCACTTTAGGAAATTACTGAGCAGTTTTAAAAAATTAAACTACACGAGAAAGTCAGAAAGATTTAAGAGACAGACTAGCACATTGTTGGTTTTGGTCTTTTCAATACTATGCATTGACAATAAGAAAAATATAGAATAACATCACCCTTAAAATATAATATAATATAATACACATAACTTAATAAAATATAAGCGGACAAAAGCTTTTGAATTATTTGAATTAAAGAGAATGAAGGTTTGAGGCTTTCCTTCCCTATTTTGACATGTTTTTTTTTTTTTTTTTTAGAAAGTATTCCAAAATCTAATTACAATGAATGAAAATCACTACATTTGGAACAGAATTAACTTGTCAAGTCCTAGCTATTATACTGTAAGAAAGCAGTGCCACTCAGTCAAGAATTTAGAGGATTTCCTTATTCACAAAGCAGACAACGTGGTGCTTGTTATTCTCAAACAGAGCACTGACCCGACTCTCACAGAGAAACATTTAACTGCGCATCAATCTTGGCCATTAATGCAGAAGGCTCAGCAGACTGCAGTCAAATATCACCGTTGGTGTATTGACTCTGCTCTAGATTTTATCCTGTTTACAAAGGTCTCCCACTTGTGCCACAGTGCTTCAGAAAACCAGCTTGGCTCTGTCGAATAGTCGTATGGCTGGTGGGAAAACAAGTGAACTGCCTGACTATAATAAAGTGCTGTTAAAACATAGATCACTACATCTAAAGACATACTGAAGTCACCACTAATGCATGGTTGTGTTTAGAAGCAGCCGAAACTGTAGTGTCAGAATCTCTGCTCGTTATTTTGCGAAGTGGCAGCAAGTAGGAAATCCTGTATGAGAGTGCGGCAAAGAAAAACACCTTTGCAGAAATGGCAGTAAGTTTAGAGGACTGAGTGTGATGCGGCAGCGTCTCCTTCATCATTTCAACTGGATCAAATTCAAGAGGTGGATTGGATAAGATGGTGGGAAGTGAAAGATCATTCCCAAAGAGCATTGGGAAAACGTTGCCAGTTTGGATTTCACTCTTTATTTGAGGAGCTGCAGTGCCAAGGGCCATGCTAAATTCTCTTATTTATTAGGTGCACCTTTATTATTAAGGTGTTTGTTGACAAGGTCTTGTTTGGTACAATTATTTTGCTCAGTGTATTAATGATCATGAATCCAGGTTTGAGCTTTTCGGGATGGGCTTTTGATGATTCATGAAGACTTTGCCTAGCTGTAAATAACTGTTTCTCACTGATGCACACAGATCACATTGTGGCTGATGACGACAGTGCGACAGGTGGTCTGAAGAGTTACACTTACAGCATTCCTTTCATACCACGAAGCACAGATCAGCACTGAGACAGGTGACATTTAAACAACACTGCAGTCATTCAGGGAGAGTTTTCTGGAAATGTAAAGGTCACATGATGCCGGGGTGGCAGAATATACCAACAATATGCCAGCTGCTTGTTTTTTTCAGGGAGGTAGTGATAACCTGACTGGGGTTTTGAATTTTTTGGGTTGAATCTGAGTTTAAATTATTGCAACTTCACTGTCAAACATCCTGCCAATAAAAAAAAGGACTGAAAATTGTAGTTACTGAGCCTGATTTCTCTTCATGCTGCCATCACACATACAGCGTACAGTATGTACTATAGATCATCTCCTAGTGGTTCACCAGTGGTTCCTATCCAAAAGGTCAGGAGAACTCAAGGGGTTGCAAGATAAATCTGAGTGGTCGCATTATGATCGACAACACAGAAAGTAAGAAAAACAAAATGTATTCCTGCTACATGGGGGGCCAAAAGGCTTACATATAGACTAACACTGACAAATTAAGCTTGCATTAGTGTTAGCTTCCCAGCTAAAATTCTTTAGCTACTGTTACAGGAGTTTATAGTGGAGCTTTAGCTGTACACATTTTGATGATTAACATTACCTGCAATGGCTGGTGAAGTTTGATGAAGAAAGTATCTACCCGAAAAGGAAAAATAAAATGAGCAAGTAAAAGATAAATAGAAGAGTAAAATAAATAAAACTTTGATTTGTTATCCACTGATTGGAGGTAAATTAACAGAACAAAGCCTTGCATTTCTGTATTATGCTGCAATTAACTAACTGTATTATTTACTGATGAATTTTGTTATATTCTGCAACTCATCTGATAACCTTTTATTGCCATTTGTCAGTTTCGGGTCTCCATAATATGCAACCTGTGACAAGGGGCCGTAAGCAGACACATACAGCTTCACTTTAAAAGATCACAAGCCACAAAGATTTGGAAACACTGTCCCAGACCAGCTCTTCTCTCTGTGACGCTTCTTTAACCTCTACCAGGAATCGATTGGTGTCTGTCAGCTGCCACTGTTTTCAGGTCCATTAGGTCAATAGAATAACCCTACTGGACAAGGTTTTTACAGCATGCAATGGATTACCACTGAGACACCATGTTCTTTTCTTCATCACTTACATCTGGACTCTGTTTTTGCCTTTGTAATTCTCCACTCACCCAAGTGGGTGTGACTTCACTCTCCCCTGTGATCAAAAGCACCAGCCGAACTGACGGGCAGAAAGTTCACTGACTGCTGGGAACCATCCTGATGCTCACGGAGAAAACCATCACCATGGTCCTGCGTGAGAGACACAGACAGCGCTCATGTGGATTCAGTTAGCATCATCGGTATGCATGTAATTAGAGGAAACATCCGCTTACTGTACATTTTATACTTCATGATAGACAGACAGCTGTGTTCACATTTGATGTTGCTGCTGTGTGATACATCATTCCTAAAGTGAATTTTTAAGCACTAGCGCCCTGTGGCTGTATCTCTATAGTCAGTTCACTCCAAAATCACAAAGGTATTTTTCAACTTCCTTTTAAGTATAACTAGCTATGCAGATACTTTTGGTTTAATCCATTTCTTTGAGATGCTTCACCAAAACTGGCCAGTACAACCCCCCCAAATATCATGTCATAATAATGAACTGAATGAAAAATATTAAAGGTTATAAAACTCGATAAAGTGGCTGGTTTTCTCGAATCAATGTAATTTAATAATTATCACCGAATAATAGGCATTGAGTACAGTTAAATTGTGGTATAACTATCCAATGGCTGAAGATATGCTGAGGAAGTGATAAATATCAATTTTATTAATACTGGAACAACAAATTGAAACGTTACAAAGTTGGTGCTTTTATACAAAATTAAGGATTTATGGTATTCAACTATAGTTGACATATGTAGAGCATGTTGTTTTGGTATGTCTCTTCCCCTTAAAATGAATGCGAAACAGACATTTAAAAGCCTACATGGGTGGCGATCACAACACCCCAAATGTTCAACCCAAAGTTAAGCCCTTCGTCCCAATGAAAAATGCCCACAATGAGGTCTGTTAATTATTCAGAGCAGAGGTATTCAAACTGGGAGGTGTGTCTCCCCAGGGCATCTTGGGAGAGTTTAAGAGGATGCGTGAGGCAGATACTGCATGATGTGTTCTAAAAAACAACAGGAAGTTAGTTATTGTAGTTTTATCAACACCGTCAGCAGTAACAGCAACAGTAGCTCATGGAGGCAATTAAGGTACTTTAAAACCCTTAGTGCCCGATTGCTGCAACCGCACCATGAATCAGCTTAGAAATCATACAAAAAAATACACCCCTTATAATTCCAGGACATGTTTGAGAATCACCACCTTTTTAAGTTTTCTTCAGTATTGAAGTAATTCTGTGACAGCTGTCCGTACATCCATGGGTACATTGCAAACGAGAACTGCTAATTGCAAATTTGCCATACTTTTAATGGTGCCAATTTGCCAAAATGTAAACAAATATAGACAAAATCACGGGGCTCAAGATGTAGCCCACAGTGTAAATTATATAGCGTTAAATTACTAAATCCATGGCAATATTGCACTTCCTGTTTACATCCCCCAAAGTGTTATGGGAACTGAACTTTTTTTCCCTTTGGGCAGAGCCAGGCCTGCTTCCAGCCTTTATGCTAAGTTAAGCTAACTGTCCTTTCCTGGCTGTAGCACCATCGTTAAAGCACAGACACGAGAGTGGTGTCAGTCTTCTCACATCAAACTCTCAGCAAGAAAGCAGATAAGCATATTTACCAAAATGTAATGATATTAATAATACAACAAAATAGGAACAAATTAAAAAAAGAAAACTTTATAATGCAAACAAACAATTGCTATTCGGCACTTTAAGTGAATGTCTTCATGTGTGACCTTCTGTGTGTTTATGTGGAAATAAACTCAGGAAAGTATTTCTGTCAAAGCTTCATGTCATTCTCTTGTGATGTCCCCTGACTTTCAATAACATACTTGTTGCATTCATGCTATTTAATTTTTGTGCCCGTGTGTGTATATCCAGGAGTGGTGTGTGCCAGCCCGTCCTGCTTTGATGCTGAGCACTCCCATGTCAACTTTTTTGTTGTTGTTTGCTTGGCGCTGCTGTGTGTATGAAGAGCTGTCCTCAGTATGAAATTCTGTCCTGGCACTGTTTAAATGCTGACAGGAGCTCAACTAGAGGAGACAGTTGGTGATTCAACCTTAATTATTATAAAGTTCTAATGGACTAACATATATACTGTACAGTTCAACCCTTACAATTAATGCTTGCTTGAATTGGTGAGGAAGTCAATTGCATTAACAGGGACCTAATTACCGGCCTCTGTTTCCTAGTACAATTCTCTCACAGTGTTGTATGTTGAATTTTTCATTTCCTTTTTTTTCTTCAAATAACCATATCAGGTCATTGCTGCCCTAAGATATTGCTGTTGGCATTATGGCAAAGATTTCCACCAGCCATGTTTTGTTAGTATTGTTGCAGTCAGTTAACAACACATGCCTTTTTTCTTTTAAAAGGAGCAGTGGTGGAGAAAGTCTTCAGATCCTTTATTAAGTATAAGTACAGATACCACACTGTAAAAGTAAAGCTACCTCATTGAAAATGTATCTTAAGTAAAAGTATGTGAGTACAATCAAGAAAAGGTACAAAAAATATAAAAAGTTAAAGTACTCAACTCAGAGAAATGGTCCCTGAGACTGTTTTATTACTCATACCTAAATGCAAAAGCAGCTTTTTTTCTGCTGTAGCTGGTACTATTTTGTATAGGACTATAGGACTAGTGATTCTTTTCATTATGGATTAATCGGCTGATTATTTTCTCAATTGATTGATTGTTTGGTTTGTAAAAAATATGAAAATATTGAGAAATGCTTGTCACAATTACCCAGAGCCCAAAGGGACACCTTCATAATGCTTTTTTTGTCCAAACAATAGGAAAAAATTCAAAAATATTAAAAATAAATTAAAAGAATTAAAAGAAAAAGCAGCAAATTCTCATATTTGTGAATCTGTGACCATGAAATATTTTTGCATGAACAATGACTTATTATGAAAATAATTTAGCCGATAGCCAATTAGTTCTCTGTGAAGCAGCTGATTGATTAATGTACTATGCTACATTTTATAAACTGTAGCTTATTTTATAAACAAAAGCATATTTTATAATTTCTTTGTATGTTTTGTATGCAAAACTCTTAATTTGAAAAATGACTAGTAACTAAAGCTGTAAAATAAATGTAGTGACGTAAGAAGTACAATATTTCCATATAACCGGCAGTGTAGTAGAAAGTGGCATGAAAAGAAAACACTCAAGTGCAAGTACTTCAAATTTGTACTTGAGTACAGTCCTTAATTAAATGTACTTAGTTACAGTCCACCACAGAAAAGGGGTAAATTAATCTGTAAGTCATCTTATGAACCTCAGAAAGTTTCTAATGCAAAAGCCCTTGTATTCCTCTATTTGAACTCGTCTTGCAGGGTATCCTTTGGTAGTTACACGGAATCGTTTCAAATGGAGAAAGTCTTGATCCTTCATACATTCAGCCATGAAATATAGATTAAAAACAAGAGCATGATACGTCACAGATGTGACTTTGAAATGTAGAGGTGGGTTAAGATTCATTACAGTGAGTCCTTAAGGACCAATTCCTGCTGCAGCGACATGATCATCAGCAATGTGCAATCATATCACGAGTGCTGCAGTCAGCCTTTTCATTGGATCATGATGGGACATTTATGCTGATTTAAATTACAGGTATAATGAGAGCTGACAGGTACTTGGCTGTCAGCTTGACTCCCTCTCCTGTAATGCCATTAGGGAACAAGAACAATTATATAATAAAGAAATTATGTAATGGCCTAATGGAAGTGCCAGCAAATGAAAAAAAGCAACTGACACTCATCAGCGCCTAAGAGCAGTTATGTTACAGTTTGCTAATATCTACATACATGCTGAAAATTGTATGTAGATTGATTTACATAGCCTGTTTTGCACATGACTGATCAAGATATTGATGGACTTTATTGAGTGGAAAAACCTTTTTGAAACTGAAGTTGCTGGTGCAACTGAATGAAAGAAATCCCAATTTCGAAAGAGGGTCCTGTCCTCCATTTTATTTCCTCTTTTTCACTCTTACCAGAGAGCAGATGTGTTTGTACACTCAAACCCCAGCTGTGCTCTGATCTCAGGTTTTCCTATCAGCCTCCTACCAGCCCCATACAGGACTGAGGTAGGCAACCCACGTCACCCAGGGTGGATCTTCGGTCTCACCCTGCTCTCTTAGCCAGCAAATCCCCTCCCCTACCTGGGCAGCCATTGACCCAGCGCAAGACATTCTGTGGGTAGGATAAAGCCAGACGGGATAGCATATTAGTGGTATTGATTACTAATTAGATTGGATAGGGTTTGTCAGGAAGACCGAGGGTGGTGTTTTGGAGGAAATACAGCCTACAGCAGCTGTGTTCCAGCTGGTGAATCAGCAGATTGCTGCTTTTTTCGCATGGCCTACAGTTAGAAAAAAAAATTAAAAATCAACCGTCTCAAATCAGAGTTAAATCTTTTTCCATTGCAGAGGTCAACAGCTGCCAGTCAGGAAATCAGGCTAGCTGGGAGAGATTACTAAAGGGCACAGGAGGATTAATGAGCACAAAAAAAAAGATGTGAAATGAAACAACATACAAACACAACAATACATGTTCCCTCATTTGCTTCGAAACATTCACACATTTTAATGAAGAAAATGTACTGTTAAATTACTTGGTTTAGTAGTAGCTGCAAATCTAACACTAAACTGTAAATTACATGCCTTTTAGGACTTTGCTCAACCTTTAGTGTTTTAAAGGAACAATTTAATGTTTTGGAAAAAATGTTTTTTTAGCTGAGAGTTAGATGACATAAGTGATTCCACTCTCATATCTGTACGATCAATGTAAGGCTACGTTTGGCTTAGCTTAGCATAAAGACTCCAAACAGGGGGAACAGCTAGCTGGCGCTGTCTGAAGGTAACAAAATCAGACTACCATCTCCTCTAAAGCTCACCCCTATTTCCTGTCTTAATGCTAAGCTACGTTAACCAGATGCAGGCTGTAGTTAAGTGTACAGATATGTACAAGTCAAGAATCAGTTTTCACATCTAATGCTTGGTAAGAATAAACATATTTCCAAAAATGTTGCACAGTTTCTTTAACAGGAACCAAACGTTACTCAGACTAAAGCAGACAAATTCATGTGATCTTTGAATAAGGTGTTGGTGTTTAGTTATTTCCACCACCAGTGAGCAAGCTTGAAATAGCCAGTACGATTCATCTGAAGCCATAAAGAGCCAAAGCCCTTGGAAATCAATCAGTGGTTTAGAGAAACACGCTCAGCCTAACATCCTCAAGTGTCTTGCATTACAATGAGAAGCGGGTGTTTATCAAAAACTGCCCAGCTTAGTGGTGTTAATTAAGAAAAGGGATTATTCTCCAAAATAATTTTAACAGAGCCACGGGAATGTCGCACTACAGAAACACTGTAGTGTTTTTTGGGGGGGGGATGTAATCTGGCCGAAAACACCTGTAAATATCTTATTAAAGAAGGAAAATCAAAGAGGTTTCCAAGACAGAAACATTGCATCTATGATGACCATGGCAACAATAAGGAGGCTATGAGGACTATAAGGATTTAATTACTTTTGTGGCCCTATAGATATGTATATTGACGAGCAGAAAAGACGAACTTTTAGGTCCCTACGTGTCAGAAAAAAAAAAAATCACACTTTATGATGAAGAATGTGTCACATGAGACAAATCATGCAATATGTGTGAAATATTAAAATCAATGCTGAAGTTGAAAATGGGCTTCCAATACATGCATCAATACATCAATCATCATATTTCTGTATACTTTTAGTAAAATGTATGACATTTATATTATGACTTATGTGTATATTATTAGATATGACAATCTGAAGCTGTTTATAAATTCTTTGGATCCAAAATACAAGCAGGTAGAGCAACGTAAATGTGTGTTAATTATTCTAATTGAGCCTTTATGGAGAGATCAGCTTATTAAATCAAGACATGAAACAGGAGTAAACTCCCAGCTTCAAACTCAACACAAAATGGAGATCAAAGCTGTAAAATGTCACTGAAACAAATTTGTATTGATCTTCACTTTAATTCCCATTAGTATAAGTGGGCAAGCGCAGCACATCAACCACAACTCAGCCATCTTTTCTAGATATAACCATTCACTGATACACTATATTCAGTGGAAGAAGTGAAGATTGTGCCACAGTAGCAGAACTCTTAATGATGTAAAGGCTTTAAAACCCTGACGGTGACATTGCCATTGCTCTAGTTTTTTTCCACATGTACTGTATACTGCGTGGCACAGGGATGATCCACCCTGCTCAAACTGCTAGAAATCGCCTCCTCCTAAGGACATAAGTATCAGCTCAGGAGAGCATGAAATTGAGTTTAGAGACATAGAGACAAATGGGAGTACGGGATGTTTTCATGATAACCTAGTGCAAACACCCAGGCCATTAGCAAGTTAACAAGCCAAACATTTAAAATTAACTCAGCTTTTTTCTTTGCTTTGTGCACGACTCCGGAGCACTTACAGGGTTTAATGATGAACAGAGGTAATGGTTGGATTCCAAACAGACAGGGATACAGCCAGGGGGCAACTGGTGGTATATCACTTTGTTTCCCAACCGTGGAATTTGTGGTCAGGTCTATCAACAGGAAAACATACTGAGGGGACTTGGTAAAGAGGTTTACGTGAATCAATGTCTGCAGCAGTGTTCAATTAAGGCAACATAATCTCAGGGACATGAATTCATCAGAGAGTATAGTTTGCTCAGACATTAATTGAGAGAAAAATGAGGTGGGGCACGCTGGCTAAGAAAATACAGCAGAGCACAGGATTTACCTTTGCCTCTTGAGGTGGAAACTCTTTTATTTAGCGATGCGTGCAATGGAACAATGGCAAAGGTTTTGTACTTATATTAAATTAACAAGGATATGAGAGTAAAAGTCAAAGGAATTTCATTTCCTATCTCCACAGAGAGCCTTCAGAGTGTGAATATGATTGATGAGCATTCATCCAAAACAAACAAGTTGTCGAACAGTGATTTAGGAGCAAGGGCTCTGGAGGAATCCCTAAGGGGCGCCAGCCCCAGCTTCATTGCCCCCGGACCTGCAGTCAAGTATGAAGAAGATAGCAGCTGGCGTACGTCCTGTACGCCTGGGACTTCAGGGCAAAAGCCTTAAAAAGTTGAACTCACTCATTTGCAGCCTTAAAGTCCAAATTAAATTACTGAAAGACTGACAGTTAAAAATCTGAAGAATAAGTTGTTTCAAATAAAGCAAATATTAAGCCTTACACCAACCCCATGGGTGTACAGCAGGCTGCTTATATCGTGCTCTTTTAGGGTCTCTTCAATTCTTCGATATGTCAGAGACTGTCAGAACTATTTCAACCCCAGCGTTCTCATTGATGGCCATTTTCATTCTTTGTGTATACACGGCACAGGCACAAAACCTTCTCCAGTGTTGCCGTCATGAAATTTGTTAATATCAATATATTCACAATAGCTCAGCTCCTCTGTTGTAGCACGAACAAAACAAGAAGCTTACAGTGCAGGAAATGATGGGTTCTGGAAAGCTTTTCACCATACAGTAATTACAGCTCTGCAAGGGAGATAATGAAGTTGAATGGACCACAAACAAAAGACTGGACTCAGAGCTTCACATTCTAGTGGTGCTTTTCAGATGAAATATTGTCGCTTGCTGCAGTGGCAACAATAAAGTCCCATCTCGACTGGCCTGCCGCCTTTCCTTTTCAGGAATCTATTCAGGCAACAGTCTCGTGTTTCTTCATGGAGACACAAAGTCAAGGCAACCAGAGGTAAATTCAACAAGTCAGAAGGCTAAGGATGAGGAAGAATCTTTGCTTTTATCTACGCTGTGACATTTCTACTGAATTTGATAACTGTCAATACAACCTGTTTTCATTATCTAATGGCATAACAGATTATGTTCAAAATCCACACCACTTATAACACCAATTATTTCACCTCCCTTTTGATTTCTTACAATTAACAAGATCAGAAATAACGGATTCCCATGCATTTAAACTTGTGTAGGCCAGTCACTAAGAGGACACTACAGATAAACCAGGAAATCATAACTTCTATTTAAAAGAATGTAGTTTTAAATGTTTCCTGTTTTGGTGGTTGGATCTTCCCACAAGCTTGACAGCCAACATAAAAAATAAACTGTCAGAGCAAAAACACATCAACAGTTTGCTCCAGGAGAACAGCAAGACATATAGCTTCAAAAAGTAAAAATCCCATACATGGGTCAAAACACTTTGAGAGCATCGATATTTGTTACAAACGTCTGATTTGAAAGGGCTGATGCTTGACATCAGTCAAAGTCAAAACCCAACATAGTCTTTATATTTCTGTCTAAAAAACGTACACACATATGCCGAAGACAACTAATCTATGTCAGGCAGCAGAGTCACTGTCAGGCACATAAAGTGCTGCTTTGTGTAAGTGACGTCTGCAGCTCTTAAAAGACGCGCTGGCAAAAATATGCTTCAAACTGATGTGTCATCAGTCTGGTTTTTACACATCATCAAAAGGATCGTTCCACACAAACCAGAAGCTTAAAAAAAAAAAGCAAAAAACCTCCTTCCGATTCTGACATGGAACAACTTGATCTTACTGAGAGAACTGTGTTACTCTGGTTTAAGAGCTTTTCAAGGCAGAGAATGGAAGAAATACTCTCGAATATATCTCCTGCTTCAACAGATATGCCCACCCCCCAAAAAATCCCTCTCTTTTGCTTCATGTCATCCATTGTACTGCATTATCTTTCACAGACCATAGCTGTAGGGATGACCCTAAGAGAAGGACTAACTGAGCTGTTGACTGTCTGACTCATGATTGAGACTTTTCCTTTTAGGTGGAGTGATAATTCTCTGTCGGTTCATCATTATAAGCAACCCCTTTCACATTGTCACATTGCTTCACATTGTCATATGATCCTTTGTTATAAAAAGATCGATTATAGCTGCTTTAAGGTGTGGATATTAAAAAGCAGCCTCTCTATCTTGTTCTCTACGTATCACTGTTAAAATACCAGCCATGTCTGTAGATCCTTATCCTAATTTGTATGTCTGTATGAAGGGAGTTTGTTAATCAGACCTTAAAAACATGACCTGCTGCATTATCTGGGCTGTCAAAAACCTGGTAACCAAATTGTCTGTTACACTGAACTCAACATTTCCCATTACATAATCCGCATAACAGTATGTTCTGCCTAAAGTGGTTAGAGTTCCACAAAAAGATCCTATTTTAGGCCAAATAAAAGGAAGGATTAGAACAAAGCAGATGAATCCACAAATGAACGGTTCATAGACCGTTAGAACAGCCTGCTTTTTTGTAAACCTCACCGTTTGTTATACAAAATCTCGTAACAGGTTGCTAAAGTACATATCCTTAAACATACAGTATAACACATTCTAAATTAGCATGACATATATTCAGTCTCTGTCATGATTCATTTTCATGTGTTACATAATCATTTGAAACAAAGACAGTAAATGGCTTTGCTTTCAGTGTGTTAATCTGGCTGTTTCAGCCTCAGGTTGGCTTTAGGCTATTCAGAGGATTACCAAGTTGCCCATATGGCTACTCAAAGACAGAGAGACAGAGACAGAGAGAGGAACAAAGATGGGTCCTGGCATTACTACATCCAGTGGTGAATGAGCAACACTCATGCACAGTCACAAACACTCTTCACAGCTCTCTAAGGCACGTAGAGAGCGACACAGTCCTGCCAGAGATGAATTTAACAGCTCTATCTTATCTTTAGTCTACTCTGCATATACTCACACACACATACACACTCCTACCTCATTTGCCCTTGCCTTGTGTGTATGACACAGATGTTTAATAAGACCTGGAGCTACACATTTAGATTAATAGCAAACTCACTATCTAACCACAGCTCAGTCAAAAATGTAAAAAAACACATTTTTGCAATCTAACTCATATACCAAGACGTATACCCTCTACAAGATAATATAAACAGCCTTGACCTGCACATTTTCCAAACAGAGAAAAATGTGATTTGTACATCATGTTTCTTCAGGCTGCAACACGGTTGTCATTCTTCAAGGATTTAATTCTCAAAATTTCAGGGCCTGTCTTAAGGTCTCTTTCCCATTCATTCATTACAAAGCCAGCTCCTGCAGCTTTATTAGAGGTTTGGCCTAATGAAAATACAGCATGCGTTTCCATTGCGCGATCAATTGTGATGAAGTGTGAAATAACACCTCAGGATTGGCTCAGTTTAAGATTTACCCACACACATAGTCCACCCATACAGGTTTTTTTCACTTATGTTGCCTGATTAGACCTCTCCTCAGGACTGAGTGGGTGTGTAAACCTGGGTCGACTGACATCTCGCTGACTCTCGTGGACCTGTTAGGGTGGGACGACTCACCCTGGTATCATTGTTATTGGTCAATAGAGTTTTATTATATCACATAATTCAAATCACCCAGCTTCAACCGGAGCAGCGGTCTAATCAGTGCAGAGTAAATGAAAACACCTCTCGTAAAATCATGTGTCATTTTTACATTTTGGTTTTTCTATGCATTCAAGCAAACCAGCTATAAGAATTTTGTTCCCTTTGGACAGAGCCAGGCTAGCTGTCTGTATGCTAAGCTAAGCTAAACAGCTGCTGGCTCCAGCTACATACATATTTATCTTTAGAGTGCTATCAATCTTCTCATAATACGCTCTGCAAGAAAGTATATAAGCGCATTTACCAAAATTACTGTTGGAACACTGAATGAACTGCTTTAACATAGAAGTCACTAAGTGGAAAACACAACATAAAATTAAACTTTGCTGAGCCACAATCCCTTAGTTACTCCTGTCAAGTTTTCCAATGCAGCATTGCAGTTTACAATCATAACAGGGGCAGATTTATCACTTGAAATTCATGAGAATGTTTTTGAAAAAATGGGTACTTTATTTCAGCCAGAAGGTGACAATAGTAGCCTAGACGTCTCATTTTTAGCTACCAACGTTGATTTTGCCATCTGAAACGAAAACTGTCAATGGCAGATTTTATCTGCAGTATAGCCTGCCAGCTAATTAACATTACCTCCACGAGTGAGTTGAAAACTATCTTCCTCCTGATTTTCTTAACATTTGCATTTGATGGCCACACACATGATAATATGCCAATTCTCTGCTGTGTAATAATAATAATGATGATAATACATTTTATTTGTAATGCTCTTTTCTAAAACCCAAAGCGCTACAAAGAACAACAATTTAGAGAAAAAAAATACAAAAATAATGAAGTACAGAATAATTATGAAATAACCATTACAATAAAACACAATGAAATAATGATAAAAGAAATCTATGTGTAGGCAATGTTAAAAAGATGAGTTTCTTGAAACTGGCTAGTGTTGGAGCATCTCTAACACTACGGGGAAGTACGTTCCATAGCCTGGGTGCAGCGACAGAGAAGGCTCTCTCCCCCATAGATTTTAATCTACAGGGAGGCTGCTGAAGAGTAAAAGAATCAGCTGAGCGAAGGGAACAAGATGGTGTGTACAGGGTGACTAGGTCACAGATATAAGAGGGGGCTATTCCATGAATAGCTTTGTAGGTCAGTGCAAGAGTTTTGAAAGCAATACGTGACTGAACAGGAAGCCAATGCAAACTGTAAAGCACACCTGTAATGTGTAGACGAGATGAGGTGTATGTCAGGACGCGCGCTGCTGAATTTTGGATATACTGTAGCCGTTTGATTGATTTAGCAGGCAAGCCAACAAACAGTGCATTACAATAGTCAATCCTGGAAGTGACAAATGCATGAACAAGTCTTTCAGCATCAGACGGAGTCAGGCAAGGCCTAATTCTTGCAATGTTTCTAAGATGGAATGCAGACTTTGTGATGCTCTTAATATGCGGGTCTAGAATCAGATGAGTGTCAAACATCACACCAAGATTACGAACTTGATTAGATGGGAATATGACACTATCATCAACAATCAAGTTAAAATTGTTAACTTTGCGAATCGCTACCGGTGTGCCAATAAGTAAAACCTCAGTTCAGTTTTAAAAAATTATGATGCATCCTCTTCTGAAAGCCAAGACCTCTTTAAATCCTGGATGGTACCTTAAATGCAACAAAATCTCTGATGTCACTATTTATTCTGGAACAGACTTTGTTGTTGTTCATTTGTGCTGTAAGATAATTACTGATATGCTATTAGGTATTGTGATGTACTGTACAGGGTGAGGGGTGTGACAACTAGAGGTAAGGTCAAAGGTGATGTAGGGGCAGTTGGGCTGCAAGGTAGTGATCTGTTTTTTGGTTAGGTCACATTTATTAATATGTTTCAATACATCAAATGTTGTGAACAGCCAAAATGGCAACTATATAATGACATTTAAGTAGTAAAAGCCATTTCTGCATCAGCTAATGTGAGTATGACAGTGGGCTGGATGTTGTGGGTGGCAGGTACAAACAGGACCTCCATCATGCCACCCTGTCTGTCTTTGTAGCGATGTGCAAACGTCAAAATTAATCTCCTGACATCAAATGAAGGGCAGATTTGAGAGTGTGTCAGCCTCTCTTTTAAGTTTTCCTCTGATAAAATTCTAATTAATTTCAATCCTGGGTGACAGGTGAGCACAAAGGGGTTGGCAGTAGAGGCTGGGGTAATGGCGGTGAAAGATGAGGTAGGGTCTGTGATCAGTATGACGTCTCTGTCAGTTTGTGACAGACAAGAGATGCAGTTCCCTGGTCCTCTGGACTCATACAACATTCCAGGTCAACCAGTGTGCCTGCTGCTGCTGCAACAAATTAAGTAAATTCTAATGTAAGTGACATGCAACCAAATATACTGAATCATAATGTTTGAACAGATGCAGCAGACTCTGAGGTAGTGCTAGTTTAATGAATGGGTAGCGCTAGAGCATCCAGACTCCAAATACAAAATGCAAGTGGAGCATAATATTGGGCATGTGGATAAATTTGATAGTATTCAGTCTCAACAAATTATTGCTTCCTTCCTCTGCTTGAAACACACAATAACACCGGATAAAAAGTGGGAAATGCTTAACTGAGAATCAGTATTCCAGCTCAGGCTCAGCTACAGAGCTGAGGCAGGATGAATTAATATGAGGACAGAAAACGTGGTCCCCTGTTACTCCGGGCATAATGTAGTCTCAAGCATATCAGGATACCCCAGCTGTGACCATGCAGTCTTATCATTTCAGAGCCATGTAACACTTTCTACACTCCTTTGCTCTTCCCCGCCAACTGGAAAAGCAACTCCAATGCATCTCGTTGCCAGTGATACTTTTCCCTCCTCAACCTCTAAGTAGAGGAATGGCAAGAAATTGGAGATGTTCTTGCTCCTGATTGTAACATGGCTGCATGGAGTCTTCTTGCACTCAGGGGAAGAAAGATATAAAAGGCTTTCTTTTGTCCCCCCCCTCCCCCCCATGCATTTGGATGAATAATTCTCTTGGACTGTTTCCATGCACAGACACTATTCTTTTGAAAACATAGGAGAAAAATGTCTTCCTTTGTCAAAACGGTAACGTTCCAGTAGAAGAAAGGAGAGCTTTGTTCATGATGAGTCATGTTTAATGATCATCTACAGCGAACTAACCTGCTCAAGCAGAATGGGTCATATTTACAGACTACTTTTAAGCCTTCAGTCATCAAATTAATCTAGTCTTGTTTAAAAAAAAACAACACACCTTTGCGCTAAGGTTGATTCCCCTGAGCACTGACCTTTTGTGAGTCAGGGATTAGAGTCAGCATTCATAATGAGGACAAGTACGGATCTAGGCTGATCGTTTCCTCATTGAACAAAAGGTCACAGATCAATATCTCTATACAAGTTAGAAAAAATGTTTTGATGTCTGCAGATGAGGAGGTGATTATCTGTTGATGATCGACAGCAAATGATAGCCACCTGTGCCACCCGTGAAGGACACTATAACGGCAAGTACTGTATGTAAATTATTCCACAGGATGAACACTTGTATTTTAACATATTCACTACAGGTAGCACCAACAGCAATGCAACTGCTGACTCTGATAATAGTGCATCCAAGTTCAAAAGGAGCACATGCATAAACAGGACACCTGAAAGATGAGACCATTTTTTTAAATAGGAAACCTTTTGGTTTTAAGATTGGCTCTAAAATAAAGAATTAAAATGCCTGAACGTGAGGGTGCATAAGGTGATATGGATTACACTGCTGAGCAACAATCTATACACTTCCAATAGCTGCAGATATGTAGGCTACTGTGATTAAATCAATCCTGCGCAGTCATCATTTAGCCTCCAGAGCAGCCAAAGTAATCACAGTTTACATATTACAACTAACAGCTGTTGTATTTTGTCTTGTGACAGTCGCTGTAGCCTACACATGTGAAACAGTGCCTGTTCACACATTTTAGCGATTTATTGCAGTATCATGGCAGTTCGTGAAATAGTCACAAAATGTAATCCAAATTTACTTTTTGGGGCACGTAGCACGACATTCATATCAAGTAGTTTTGATAACTAAACCTAACCGAACTGTGACCGTCACCTGAAATGCTTTATTTTGAAAGTCTAACAGGACATTGCTACCTTGACCGCAAAACAACAACCACCACCACCAAAAGATAGGCTAATTCCAGTTAGTCTTTAACCTTTTTAGGTTAAAGATTATCCACTGAGAATGAAAAAGGATGCTAGCGTTACCATGGATGGAGAAAAGTCTCACGGATTCATCCTGACGTTCTGGGAATTTACAGGTTTACTAGTCTATTGTCTTTAATCCCTATATTTAATTGAATGTATGACAGCGCTTCGAGCCGTACACATGGTGCCTGCAAGCCATGGCAACAGGTCTGGTGAGACAGTGTCTGCAATTACACGACTAATTATAGTATCAATTCAAGCTGCAGGTGAATTAGTGCCTGATGGCTTCTCTCAAGTGTGAAAAGCATTCCCTCTAAGTGGCAAATGGCAGGAGGTGCTGCTGTCTCATATCTTTAATCAAACAGTGTCTACTTGTTGGTGAAAAGCAAGTCAAATATGTGGTTTGTACTAAAAAAAAATTTACTTCATAAAAAAACCCCAAAACAACAGATTGTGCCAGTCTGACAGCTTCCTTTATGACTAATTTACAAACTTAACCATACAATCTTTTATTGGGCATTGTACTTATAAACCAATGTGGCTGAATTCCAAGGACAGGGCACCTGTACTTCTCATAAAGAATTTAATGTTAAATGACATGCTCAGTAGTGCAAGCAACAGCAGCTATAATCCAGCTGCAGTCCTTCTTGGTATAAATCTTAGATCACAGTGCCCCCTTCTGGTGAGTCCTAGCCACACCTAAACTTCAAAAAAATCTTCTTAACACCGACTGTGATGTGGAAATGGAGCATGGTTATTGGACTCACTCTTGTGTGTTGATTGTAAGGGGAAAAATCATCCACATGGGCTTGACTGGAAATCTCCTGAAAAATGTGAAATCTTTCCCTCCGTTGGGAGAGCAGCTCACAGTGATCTGTTAGGAGTTAGGAATGACTTTTCTTTGGAGGGTAGAGCAGGCATATCTAAGCTCTTCCATCTGTGTTTCATCTCTTTTCAGACCCTATTCTTCAGAGCAGCCAAGCATACTGTTTCTCTGTTATCCCCAGCACATACACACACACACACACACACAAACGCCATTTGATTCTCCACATCAAAATCATCCATAAAGGCTGGTTGTGGCTTTGGAGAAAAAACATGTGATACTTATCCTGAAAGGTTTTATATTTCTCAGCCACTCGACTCTGCTCGGCGCCATTCAGGCCGGACTTGTTTTCTAAGCGCAAGGATTAAAATCGTTCTCTCCCATGAGGGAGCCAAGAAAAATCTAAAAAGGGAATCTAAGAATTTGAGCTGTCTGCCTCCGGGGGCTGTTTGTGCTTCACCTCAAGAATAAAAGAGCCAATTTTTGCTCAGTCCAACTTATTTCCATATATTGCTTCAGTTTAGCTTATTTCCATTTATGGGGAATGAGGCCAATTTCTACCTTCTCAATACCTTGCTGTGTAAATGCATTTGGGAGCTGAAAGCTGAACAATCAGGAGCGTCCTTACTCGTATGAATATTCAATATATATTTATGCAGATATGATTTCAAGAAACAGCTAAAATGACAGAATAGATTAAGGAAATAGCTTATCAAAGTGTAATCAAATGTAATGCATGCACACAGAATGAAATATGCATGACAAATTGGCTTTGGAGAACACAGAGCAGGCAGGTCCTCTGAACCTCTGCACAAAAGCTCATTGAAATTCCTTTCATTATGGCTATGGCACTACAGAGAAACAGAGAATGAGAGGGACAGACAGAGAAAGAGCAGTATAATGATTTGTGATTACAGAGGCAGGAAAATCCTTCCACCATCTACTGGAAAATCATTACAAAGAATTATGCAATTTCAATGTTGAAAACGGTAAACAAAAAACGCATGGGATGAGCATTTTGTCTTTTTATTTACAAATGTTACGGTTTGCCTCAATGCCATTCAGTTTCGGCATGATATATTCTTCAAAACGGAAACCTGCTTGTGTGTACAATCCTCCAGTGAAAACTCCAGACAAGTGCTATCCAACCAGACGAGTTTAAATATATTTTGAAAGAACTCTAATAATCTTAATTCCTTCTCCCGGTTACAAACGAAAAGGCACATAGACATGATAAGAATAGCTTGGTGGACAAACGTGTAAATATCACAAGACTCAGCAGAAAAAGAAGCATGAGCAAGAGGAGATGATCCTGCAGGGTTCTTTGAAAACCCTCTTAATAAATCTAAAATCTGTCTTAGTGATGGTCATTACAAAGATCCGCCTCAATAATCTTATAGACAATTTAATGTTTTGACTAGTTTTCTAGCTAAAACATTTAAAAACTCTGGTGCATGCAGAACCCTTACACTTTGTACAACTGTAATAATTGATATGATAGAAACACATTAAAGTAGATAACTTCTTTGCAAGCTTACCCTCTCAATTACACACTGAATAAACACAAATATAATTCTCGCAACTGAGATTTTCTAGAGTCATAAATGGAAGTATTGTCCAAACCACGTGTCCCAGCTATTTGCAATGGCTTCAATGTTCACTTTAATGTTCATGGGTTGTTGTCACAAGTAGTCTCTTCATCAATCTGCTGGAGCACAGTCACATCACATAGTGGTTGGCTGGCCAGCTAAAAGAAAACATATAGCAAGATTACACTTAAAGAAAGCCGAAAACTACATGTCACCACGCTGATCAGATTGATGATGTACTCACTTTTGAATCGCATGTAGCAGGTGTTACAGTAGAGCTGTTTGTTTCGTATTCTGACTTCAGCCCCGGCTTCTGATCCTCCGAGGTCAGACTTACAGTCGATACACTGAGAAAGGTTAGGAAATGGAAGAGTTAAAGAGCTACTCCACCGAAGTTAAGCTAGAACAAAGTGTCCAAGTCCAAAGGTGGAGGGATGAGGACGGACAGAAGCCCCATGATTGTATGTATGTATAGAAAGAGGAAAACGCAGGAAACGGAATAAATGAGAGTCAAATGTCAAAGATTGGCAGGATGGATCACTTAAGATGCAGGAGACCAAACTCAAGTGAAGACCAAAGTTCCAGGAAGGATCAACAACCAGACTTAAGCGTTGGTAAAAAGAAACAAAGTGATGGGTTGATTAGTTTGGCTTGCAGGTTTTGGCACAGAAAATCAACTTTGCTCAGCTGTGAAGGGCTCAGGACCTTGAGATTCTCCAGGATTTACCAGGTTAGTAATAAAGGAAAAAGAGGATCGGCCGGGGTGTGCTGATGATGTGCTCCGGGGCCGACAGGAGCCCAGCTCTCACCTTAAAACAGCCCAAATGAAAACAGAGCCCAAGGGACTCGATGATCATGGCAGCTCCTTTTCCCAGCGGGTTGTCACAGAACGTACAGATTTTCTTGCCACTCACTGACCTGGATTACAGAATGTACAGCTGTGATTTGAGAGTTGAGCACACACGCATGACGCATACATGTATACATGTATGTATGTACGCAAGCACACAAAACGCATGATCACACAGGTATATAACAGGGTTAAACTGATAAATCATTTGTTTGCTAATAAATCTGGCAAATATTGGCCTTTTGTTAAATATATATTTTGGATGAGAGCCAGTCACATCTCTTAATTGAACATTTGGGTGTCAGGTATAGTGGGGTTTTTTTTCATTCCAGACATGAATAAAATTATGAGGAAACGATTATTTATCATTTTGACATGGAAAATTTGGCAGATATACTGCATAGTGTTAGCTTAACTCTTAAAATATCAGTGCTGGGCTGTTGCTTCACAACACATGTACATAGAAACACACAAACTCAAAACAATACTTGTATGTGCAAGTAAAATTAAACAGGGATAAAGGACTGTGCAGAATAGTGTCAGGTGTGAAATGGAGGGTGAATGTCACATAAAACAATATTATATGCAACAGTATATTATACTACGTTTAAAAGTAGAACAAGTGAAAACAATTTAGGTTCAGTTGCCCTTTGCCACCAATCCCCATCCAAAGTTAGGGTTTAACACCACCACCTGGACTATGATTATGAGACCCGGTATACCAGGGAGGGGTTACAGGCAGCTTGTTGGGGGTGTTAAGCGAAGCAGCATTGTTGATTTTACCTGCTCCGCTGCTGAGGGGCGCCTGCTTCAGATGTGGGCTCTGGAGAAGCAGTGGGTGACGGTGAGGAGGGTGAGGGGGAAGGCGACTGCCGGGACCAAGGGGACGAGGGGGTTCCTGCCCCACCTCGGAGGGAGCTCATAGAGTAGGAGGAAGGCAGAGTGGAGGAGCCCAGGGGCCGCTGGGCCCCTGACCCGCCACCGTAAAAGGAAGTGGTGCCGGAGAGGGCAGAGTGAGGCCGAGTGTAGTTTTGGACATAAGAGTTGCTTCTGGGTGTCCATGACGAGCGCCAGGAGTTGTAGGAGGCGTCCAAGTTGTCAAGAGACTCACCTCTGCAAAGCCAACCCACGCCACACTCATGTTAACTGGTTAGTAGAGGCATTTAAAATGTCTGGTTACCAACTGTACCTGTGGCAGTTCTTTTTACATTAAAATCTTTACTGATGGTCAAAACAAATTTGCCAAAGCAAGTCAGAGCGGTATCCAGACTAATAAATGCTTTAAATTCAGCACACAACATATTTTAACAGGATGTTAGTAAGTGTAAAAAGCCGACCACCACCATCACACAACAGAGAGGGGACTTTTTACTCTCATACATGCTGGGAAGACTGTACCTGCGCATGGGTGGCACGTCGGCCTCCTTGATGGTGGTGGCGGCGGTGTTGGAGGTGCGCTGGCGGATCCAGCTGCTGTCCGTCAGCAGCGAAGTCTTCTTCTTCATATCGTTCAGAATCTGCTGTCGCTCAGCCTCTGCCTGCGATGCGGGCTGCTGGCCCTTCTTCTCACCCACTCCACCATCCGTCACTGCACCCAGAGAGTAAGAGAGAGAGAGAGATAAACTAAAAATGATTCTGGGTGAAATTAACTGTTTCGTTGACCGTTGTTTTAAGTACAATTAAATTATGAAAGCAAAAATGCATCAACCTGAGAGAAATCGTAATTGTTTTTGCTGCACTGACTGTATTGATTTATATTTGGCTGGTCAGCTGTTAATCAAACGGGTGAAAGTTTTGATTTGGTGAAATGTCATAAATGTCTAGCTGATCAAAAGGGGTCATAGTGAGTGCAGATTGAACGGAGAGGCGGAGGTTCAGGGGCCGAGCCCACCTCTCTCTGGCTCTCTGTATCTCATGGCATTGAGGATGTTTCTCCTCTCCATCTCCAGCTCTGATGCAGCCCTCTGACTCCGGGCCCCTTGGTCACGCACACTCAACTGCTCATCCAGCAGCCACTGAGCCATCCCCCCCGGCTGCACAGACACACCTAGTACAGCCCACATATATGTGCAACAACATTCGTGCATGGAATCATTTATAAAACACAGCCATCCAATCCCTCGCCTTTTTCATTTAAGGTAAACTATTTTATATATAATACAGTAAATCATGAAAACTGACCTTTCCACTGAGGTTTTTCCTCTTCATCAAGCTGGGGGGACGATTTAGATTTCATCCTGTCAAACAAAAGAAAATGCCTGTTAGAGCCTGATTAAAAAAGAAAAAAAGGAAGCAATCATACTTAAAGCAATTCATTTTATAGAAGCCACAGATTTAAAAACTTTTTTATTTTACAACTCAAGTGTTAAAATATTTCGAAAACTATATTTTTTGAATGGTTATAATGGGAAACTGCTGATTGCAGACCAATCACAGGTAATTCCCATCTCAGCTGGAAACCAATTTCATGGCCCTGAATTGAAAGAGACATTGTTCGAATGATTCGGTTCAATGGGGGCCAGCAAGAAACAATATAGTGAATACGTGGACACATCAGCTATACAGTCAAGATGTGCCAGTTTTGTTTTGTACTGAGAAATGTGTTGAAAATATAACAAAAGGGTGTCAAAGATACTTTATGCATCTACTGTAATGCTGCCTGCTGTATATGTTTTCAGGTTACAGTAAAACATGAGTGACAAATCGTTTTTTGGTACAATTCAGGCAAGAACAAATTGTATTACAGAGATGACTCATGGTTGAAGAATGAGAATTGTGTAAAGAACTCAGAAAAGGTGAACTTGGAGCTGAAAACTGAACATGAAAGCAACCTTTGTCGATTTAGGAGTCAATTACAAGTACAACACTTTACCTGAAGTCCCCCTATTTAGCATTTATAAGCAGTGTAGAAACATGTATGGTTTATGACACACTATAATGTAGTTGTAAGCAGATATGGACAGTGTTAAAGTCCAGTATTTGTCAGTAATTGTAACTTCTCCTATGAAGACATATTTTACAATATTACAACTGTGTTTTACTATATTGTCATTCATTATTTGTTTATACAGCTGTTGGCAAATACATTAATAAAGACTGTATATTTGCTAACAACTACATTATAGTGTGTTATAAACCATTTATTAATTGTTTACATACTATACTGCTTAAAAATGCTAAATTGTTTCCAATTTTCAAAATAGGGTATGAAGAAAACAGGTATTGCATAAAAAGTATGTGATGCAAGAACAGGTTTTATTAGGGCCAATAGCTGATTAGCTCAATACAGGAAGAAACGTTATTTTTAAAGTATGACTGCAGATGCAGTTTGAAAAAGCATACACAATCCCTCCTGCACTAACCTGTCGGGAAAGGACAGTGGAGGCTGGACATTGTCAAAGCCATGGGAGCCACCAGCCCTTTTGTGAAGGTTAGTGTGTAGACAGAGGTGGGATGAGGGGTTACAACACAAAAGGTGGAGGACAAAGCACATGCAAACACATTAGTTGCACTTATGGTAATGCACAGACAACAAAGCAGGTTATGTTTTACACTTAAATGTGTTATTATCAACATGATGGACAGATGAGGAGGACATGTGAGTAAAGTGTAAGGATAGTACAGGTTGGAAGGACGGGCAGTGTCTCTACTGACCACTGCTGCTCGAAGGCTCTCTCCCGCTCTCTGCGCTGCTGCTCTGCAGCTTCCTGCCGCCTCCTCTCCTCCTCCTCCTTTTCCTCCTCCCTCCTCCTCTGCCATCTCAGCTGTTCCTCCTCCCTCCTCTTCCTCTCCTCCTCCTCTCTCTTCCTCTGACATCTCAGCTCTTCCTCCTCCCTCCTCTTCCTCTCCTCCTTCTCCTGCCTCGCTTTCCTCTCTCTCTCCTCCTGGAGACGCTGGAGCTCCCGCTCCTCCTCTTCCCTCGTCCTCCTCTCCTCCGCCTGCCTCTGGCGCTCCTGCTCCTCCTCCCCCTCTCTCTCTTCCTCTTCCCACGGAGGAGAGGTGGGCTGGTTGACGGGAGAGAGGGGCGAGTGTGGGCTGACGCTGTGGCTGTTCACCTCCAGGCTCTCTGGCTGCCAGGGAGAAGGAAGGACAGAAAAGAGGAAGCATTTGACACATGATGGCGTTAAAAGCCCTGAACCTTTATTAACCTCCAGGAGGAACTGCAACAACAATGGAGAAACTCGTGTCTTTCCCTGAGGTGACAATGTGTTTTGAAACTCCATTCGAAGGGGGGTTTTTGTTACAAAACTATGCGCTGGAAAGAGTAAGAATAGCCACACGTGTGTGCTGTGTCAATATCCACAGGACTAGACACTGTTCTGTTCTCATTCACGGGTTTTTATGCGAAATGGACCTGCTTTTTAAAAGTCAGAAATACCAGTGCCTGGCCACATAACTGCTGCATAATTATAGCTATTTCTATCAACGACACTATCAAAGCTCTTTGGATACATTTAGATAATTTAGTGCAATGGGGCCAGAACTTACTGCCTCCTTTTAATGCTCTCCAGCTGTTTCAAGCATTAGCCCATAATTTATACAAATTAAAATACTTTTGTTACCTCCTGTTGGTCTACGCTCTTGGCAATATCCTGCTGAGCCTTTAGCCATGCCTCCTGCAGTTTCTCCTGGTCGCGTTTATATTTCTCCTGGGCGGAAAAACAGGGAAAGAGGTCAAAGGGCATCCAATTCAATGACATGCATTCACACAGTTGCACTGACAAAAAAAAAAATCTAAAAGGAAAAGAAAACACATACAAAACCCCCCCACATTCATAACTATGTTTGATGGTAATTTATACGCACATACTGTACACTGCAGTGGGTAATAAAGTAAAGAATAAATGGATATTGCAGCTGTAGTATTTTCCGATAATTCACCTACATGTTATCTAACCATCCTGAAAGTTGATAAACCTTGCGCTTGCAAAGGGGTGGAAGTCTCGCTGGCACATCATAAAATCAGGCTGTGTATCCAACAGGGAATAAGACTGGAGGAGTAACAAGCCTTCCCGGCTACATCAGCGCTCTGCTTGGACACCTTTGATCTCCATCCAGAAATAGACCCTCAGAAAAATGTTTTGACAGGATTCTACTACATTTAAGTTGGATACTCGACAGAAGCTTTACTTTCAGCTGCCACAGCGCTCGGTAAAGTTTTTTGTTTTGAGCCTATTAGGAGCAGTGTACACTGAATATGAGGACTTCCTAGCATGTCATTTCAAGCTGTGTGCCTAGTCTCATTGTCAGATGGGGCACACAGCAGACTTCTAGATGGGTATTTTAGATCAAATGGATTGTGAGGTTGCTTCATTTGGTGTTTTCAGCTTTATTAATGGACTATACAGGCAGTTGCCAGTTTGTTAGGTACACCTGGCTAAACCTAATGCAGTCTAATAAACAGCCCTTCAATAAATGCTCCCCTCATGAAAGGTCATATTGTTCAGTTTTTGTTTAAACTGATTTAGAGAGGTGTTAATTAAACTTCATGGTCATCATTCTGTTAGGTGTAGTTTTTGGTGCTATTGAGTTGTAATGCGTTATACTGAGAGGTGTTTCTTATATTTTGTCCCCCTTGTTTCTATCAATGGAGTGCAGACCAAATATTAGAAAATTGTGTATATTCAGTACAAATTAGACTATGGGTCCTCGTCTTTATCAGAATCAGAAAGACTTTCTTGTAAAACGCAAAGGAAATGGAAATTTGTCCTTGATGTGGCTCATACAGATACACACATAATATAAAAGCAAAGAAATACACATTGCATTATAAGTGCATATTTGCACTCTTTCCTACTTTGAACTGCAACTGCTGCACAACAATTTCCCTCGGGATAAATCATTCTGATCTTATATTACCTTAAAAAAGGTTTCTATTCGCAGACTTCTTATTTAATATTTGTATTCTTTTCATTCTATTTTGTATCTGTTTTTATGGCTTTAATAGTATTTTGTTTTCTTATCTACCTCCTTGAAAGTCCTTATTTCATGGTTTTGTGATTTATCTGAATTGCTGCTGTAACAGCAAAACAGGGAACAACTTTCAGCCAGTATAACACAACACGATTTAACAGCACCCCAAACTACAGAATCAACACCAGGCAAACTGGCAACTCAGGGTATATTGTTACATAACATCACTGCTACACAATTTTGCCTTTATGTACCTGTAAGAGGCGCTCCTGTTCCTTCTGCCATTTTTCTTGTCTTCTGCGCTCCTCCTCTGGATCCCAAGACCAACGGCTGGAAGATGGAGTGATTGAAGGAACAGGTATCTGCGGACAGAGAGGACAGACCTCCTGATAGTTTTAAAGTAAAGGTTGAAACTGCAAATAAGCCGCCGTCCATTTCGGGAGTAACTCTACTCTTAAACCGGTAATGCGGCTGGGCGGCTGTGGCTTGGTGGCAGAGCGGTCGTCCACCAATCGGAAGGTCGGCGGTTCGATCCCGGCTTCCCCCAGCCATGTGTCGAAGCATCCTTGAGCAAGATACTGAGCCCCAAAAATTGCTCCCGAAGCTGCGCCTTCAGTATGTGAGTGTGTAAGTCGCTTTGGATAAAGGCGTCTGCTAAATGACAATGTAATACAAGGCAACTGCAGGACATCCTAATTGACTTTGTGATATTGTCAAGTCACGTCATGTCAATTTGGTCTATAAAGCCTGAAATCACATTTTATCTCAGAGGGCTTTACAATTTGTAAACATAGAACACAATTTATCTGCAAACCCTTGAGTATTTCTACTTATCCATTTTCGAGGATATTTGAGCGACTAAAAGGCTCAAGAGGCAGAGTGAACCAGCGTCTCAAGTAAACTAGCAATGCAGTCCTTGTGAGATTCTTGATAATGGATCTGGGCTTTGTACTTTAATAACTGTGGTATCTGCTTCCAAAGATGTCGTTATGCTGTAAGAGCAAACACAACAGAGACAAAAAGTGCCCTTTATGCACTGATAATACTACTCACATCTGGCATTGCAGACTCTGATCCTCCTTGAAAAGAAAGAAAATCATCCAGTCAATACTTCTGGCATGCACAGGCAGAGCAATAGAACAGAGGTTAATCTTGATGACATAAACTGTAGCAGCACAAAGTTGACAGGCATACTAAAGTTTCAACTTGATTTTTAAGTCAAGTACCAATTCATCATTGAAATTGACATTTAAAACCAAAACAGTAATTGATGTTTTCAACAAGCCTTGAACAACAAAGGTCAAATTCCACCCACTAGGACTTATTGATTCTCTCAGTTCTACATCATCCACTTGTTGACATTTACATTGGATGCCTAACCCAATAGTTCTGAAGAGGAAAATCAATAAACTGATTGTGAGGACAAGGAAATCAAACAGAACAAAAACACACATATCAGTAGCATGCATAAGATGCACACAAGTACAGCGCAGCCAGTCTAAAAGGCTGAGATACGGTTCAATACATGCATGCCAAGAGAGAAACAGGAATGCTTTTAACGTCATGCGCAGCAAAATTAAAAGTGTAACCATGTGTTAAACATGGACATCTTTCAAAAAAAAGATAAAAATACCACAAACACAACAGGATTCAAAGATTTGTGTTTGTGGTTGGTACGCTGGCGTAGTGTCTGACATGCTGTCCAGTCTTTGGAGCTGAATAGGTTGCTTTTATACACAGACGGTTTTATATTTTCTTTTCATTTAGTTTTATGGGGTCTCTTCTTCACTACAAAAACAGTAAGTTGTGAAATCTTGTTACAACGAACCGATGATTTTTCACCCTTCATCTGAAAAATAATAAAGCTAAACTAAATTTGTTTGGTTTGTGAAGAGACAGTTCCCTTCATTTGCCACAAAATATCACTAGACTCCCTTGGTTTGAAAAGCATGTCAGTGTCCCAGGGTGTACCAAGCGAAGGTGAGTAGGTCACTGCACACTCAACCCTGTTTACCACAGAGGTAGACCAGCGCACTGACACTGGAGCCTGAGCCACCTGAAGGAGGGAAGGGGCACCAGACAAGACTGTCAAAAAAACGGACAAAAAGGAACAGCCAGAACCAGAGTCAGCTCATAATCAGTTGATAATAGGTTACTTATCAATTGAACATGAAGCTGTGACTGATAAGAAACATGCAAAAATCCTTTGGGAATCTGAGGAATTCAGTGAGACAAAAGCACAGAGAACCCAGCCACCAGGCTACACAGACGTCATTATTATTGTTATTAAGAGCCCCGATTCGGTCAGTGCTTTTATTTATTTTTTACCTTTTTCAAAAAACTCTGACCTCCGTTTTAAGTTTTTCATAGATATGGGTTCTGACTCTACATGAGAGATGGAAAACAGGATACAGTGAGGCACAGCAGAGGAGAGAAACACGTTTCACCAGAGGATATACCACCTTATATTACTAATAAATGAAGAACACATACCGTACATGTTGCCTAAGATGTATCATAATGCTACATTTCAGATTATGCTTTTTTGACATAATTTTGCTATATACAGTTAATGTACATTGTTATTATTTACAATAGTCCAGTATTTGCACAGATGTTTCTCTCAAAACTAAGTCAACAAAATGACACCCCCTACTGGTGTGTTTTTGTATTCAGTACAGAAATAGTCGTCAGGATCAATTTCATAACCTTTCTGACTGTGTGCTGTGCTCTTTACCTTTGTTCCTCATGGTCACCGACTCCTCACGGAAACCTCCATTAACTCCGTTTGAAGCCGCATCCTGCAGGGAGACACGGCAGGGTGCATGCTCATTAAAGAGGCGCTCGGCCAGGAACAAAACAGGAATAAAACTTGATCAACGTGAGAGATTCTGGGTAACTTACGACGCCTGGGTGGGCGGGGGCCTCTTTGGACAGCAGCGTTTCCCTGGAAATGCGTGAGGAGAAATCCAGGCAGGAGTTGACAGTCTTTGTGTCAGGGGAACCTAGAAGTATTGGATGATCCGTACTGGTCAGATTGATGGTCTTATGGCTTTTAAATGGCAGGGAAGGTTGATCTCTGTCCCAGTCTGCATGCAGACAATGCAATGGCAAACAAACGGGATGTGTGTTTGTACATAAAACCACGTTTTCTGTGCCTGTGTGTATGTAGTATTCGTTCTGTACATGTGAAACCCAACATTTGACACAGAATTGCCTATTTAAATAAAGAAAACTATAAAGCAGGGAACAAGGTTGGTGTTATTATAGAGAGCAGCAGGGTGTGACAGAGAAACCACTTTCCCCAGCCATGCAGCCTATTAAAGCTTTCATAAACCCACACAGTGTTTGTTACAGGCTCACAACCACTGGGCTTCATTAAACTATTTCAACAAGTACTGTGTGTTAGTTCAATTGAGTTACTCTGGGTGTTTTATTATTTTTGTAAGGTGACACTGACGTAGTTGGAGTAAGTAAGCCTGTTATACTAACACTGTGAAAACAGCACACTCAAGAGGACCATGGACCCGAGCTGAGTTAGTTCTCCACAAGTAAAAACACGCACGGATACAGTGAGGAATGGTGAGGAAAAAGAGAAGGCAGCAAAAAGAAGAAACAACCAGTAGAAGTAAAAGGAGAAAGAGAAGAATATGGAAAAACAGGACAAGAAAAACGCACACAGGAAGAAATAAAAACCACTGAGGTCAAAACAATAACAGTCTTTCCTCGTCAGCTAAAGAAAATTACAGGTCCTTCACCAACTGTCATGAAATCATTCATGGATGATTTCACAATAGTTTACGGACCAATTTAAAGTGTCAAAACTGTTTAGCAACGCAAGCAGCATAAGCAGCACTGTCAGTCCAGGAATGCAACCCCTGAAGTGGTTCAATTCACTCTCCCGCTCTCACGCAAACAAATACACACACACAGGCAGATGACTCACTGTTCTTGCCATGACGGCGTATATCCATGACCAGTCTGCCATCCTGCAGAGACTCCTCCATGCAGGACTTCCAGTCTGCGTAGCTCATTTCTGCCACCCGGTGCCCATTCACCGTCAGCACCTCGTCTCCGGCCTGAAGCTGGCAGATCTCTGCCGGGCTGCCTGCACGAGACCAACACGTCATTAGCAGCAAAGAAGGTATCCCATTCTACCACTGCACTGAACTGGTGGGTTATCATAAGAGCCATTGTTCTTTCCTAAAACAGTGGGTGTTCACTGAAATTGAATTCACTAGAAATGCTGAGAACATGTAGGACTGACTTCTAATTACAGTTTCTACTCTAACCAGTATAATCCTCCACATGCACAACGTTCACAGTTCACAACAAATATTCGATTCCTTATCAACAAAAAAAACCTTCCCATGCTTTCAGGTCTGTGGCCTGACATGAGAATCTTTTGAGATTCACTGGTGTAAAAGAATCATATTACTACAATACTGCATTTTGATGCAAAGAAAAAACATAAAGCAAAGGGAGTAATTTAAGCTTTTTGACGATGACATTTTTACTTGCACGTTATGCTTTTATAAAAGCAGTCTCTGTTTTTCCTTTGTATTATTTAAGATAGGGATGTAAGTTACTGAGAGTCACATACTGCCTCTTCCAACAGTTTCTATCTTTTCTTTTTACTACCGCCAAGTGAAACAAGACATGACATATATTACATATTTACTATATTTCCTTTATTAACAATGTGGTATAACATCTTTTACAATTATGATTTTGTGCTTCATGGCGTACTTTACATGTTTAATGTATGATATAACCATTTTACCAACTTTTAAACTATTTCTAATAATAACATCCTATTAAGATCATTACTATCAGATAACATTTTAACTGTACGTCTCAGTGCTCTGCATGGCTGATGTGTGCAAAATGCGGTTAATAACATTCATTTATGTTCTGTTGCTCTATACTGCTTTGCATGGATGTGTGTGATGAATGTGGCATCAATGTTCTTCCTGCTGCTTTGCATGATTTGTCTTATGCATGCTGATTTTGTTGCTTTTATTGTAAGTTGGGCATCTAACTCTCTTGTGTTTTTTTTTCTTAACTTGTCACTTCGTTGGTTTTAGAACATCTCACCAAAGGACTGCAGTTGAAAATTAGCCAGCTGGCTAACATTTACAGAAACATTGATTAATGTGTGTTGTCCTGCTCTAATAATGAAAAGATACCTAACACAATGGGTTATTTGACAAGGTTGACACGATACATACGACAACTACAGCGGTTACGCTTAAGTACACTTTAGGGATCTGGTGTGACAAAGCTAGAGTTCATGTGTTGCTGTGTGTGTTAGTATTACTGAAACCTTAGTAAATTACACGAGACACTGTGAAGGTGGGAAAATCTCAGTAGAAAGAGAGGCTCAGGCCCAGAAGATCTGACCCAGATAGATGCTGCCCTACATAGGTCTGGCATCGCCACTGCAATGGACTCGAAACCCTGCTGACAACTAACCAGCAGTGCCAGGCTGTAAAATGTAACAGAGCCCAAGCCCTGGTTTCCAATATTACCACTGTACTGTGTCTGTGAATACGTCAGTCAGCTTTAGTGAAAAACATGACCAACTGCTTTTCCACTGGGTTTAACCACTGGGAATGTTGGGGTTTAAGGTTGCCAGTTTGGCTGACTAGGACACATTATATTGGCAGGTGAATAAAGCTCTACCCATTCAATTAAAATCTCTCTGAAGGTATTGCTCTCAACGGTCTCTGTTGTTACCTGGCTGGATGGATGTGACGCGTGCTCCTGTCGAGTCCCAGGACGCCTGAAAGCCAAAGTCTCTGCTGCTGTTGGGCTTCTGGTTCAGGCTGATCCGCATCTCGCATTGGTTCCCCTAGAAACCAAACAAAAACAACAGGTGAGTAGAGATGAACAACCACCATTCGCATACACACAAAACGAGGGCAGAAATGTGGTCCTGACTTTCCATCGCTCTGGAGATCAGCGTGTCAGGTTGTGTGTCTTTGTGTACGCAGGCCTGCTTTGGCTAGAAAGCCTTTTATTAATCATTTATGGCGGTTGATTAAATTCCAACATGTTGCTATCCTTTAATTCCTGCAGTGCAGCACCTTTTAAGCAACTTTTACATAAGAAAAGAGGTTGAAGCGAAAATTAGATTTAATGACAGATTTGGGTTCACTCAATATTTCCCACAAAGCTACAAATACATTCAGTGACAAAACACATGCATTATTTTCCAACGCCTTCAACATACTAGCTGATCTGTTTAGTCAACAGTAGGTAACTTGAGTACCTGGCTGGTTTCTTTGGGTGGAGTGGGACTGACTGGGGCTTCACTCTTGACCTGAGGCAGGACAGGTGGGACAGGTGAGACACTCTGAGTGTAAGCGATGCTCTTTGCTGTGGCCTCGTCTTCTTCTTCCTCATCGTCTTCACTGCTGCGGGCCGAGCTGGACTGAGAGTGAGTCTCGTCCTCAGCGGTCATGAACTGGTGATAGCGGCTCGGCACCGACGACTTCTTAGAAGCATCGCCGCTGCCGTTGACACGCTTATGAGAGTCGTCCATCTGTACAGGGCGAATGCAGATTGTCAAGGAATGCAGAGTTGGAGTCATAAGAATAAGAACGTCAAATTAACTTGAATAACACGGGGCTGTTGATGACAGAATAATCAATTTAAATCTGTAAAAAGACCTTAGAATGGGGGGATATCAGCTGGGGCACATGTTGCCAACGCTTAAAGTGAGTGTGAAACAGTTTCAAGACTCTTCACCTGACAGTCACTAACTGACCTGATTAAACAAAATGTATTTTCTTACATTTACTATAAGAGTAATGACTGAGAGAGGATGAAAATTGCAGCCCTTGTAGTTGGAGTTAGCATTATAAAAACACTAGCTTCATCCATTATTCACACAGTAATCAAATCGGACTCTTGGGTAACACTGATGTACCCAAAACAAATGACACTGTACCAGACCAACAAGACAAAGATTTCCTACTGCCAAGCAAACACGGTCTCCTCCTGCCCTCTAGATGCCCTCCAGCCCCTTGTGCTGCACTGGTAGTTTGTATTTAGTTGTAGAATGATCTACTACTCACTGTAAAGGCTCGGGGAAGGGAGGTGAGGCGGGACGACTGGGTCCCGAAGGGCCTTGGTGTGACAACTGAGGTTAGACGTGCGCTATCCGATCTCTGGTAGCTCCTGGGGAGGGAGGCAGAAACCTGAGACACCCCGGGAGGCTTGGGTTCCATTGAGCTGAGCTGTGGTTGTTGTTTGTACAGAGAACCAGAGGAGGGGGCCCCCACCTCAGTCTGTATGCCCGACAATGGGCGCCTTGGCTCGGGCACCTTTTGCATGGAGCTAGAAGAGGAGACAATGGTTGTGGTCTTCTCTGTCTTGACTGTGCTAGTGTGTTCTAAGACTGAACTCCTCTGTAAAGGTGCAGGAGTTGGTGACTGGGATCTGTGGAAAGACGTGCGGCTGGTGGGAGTGATGGTGGTCGTGGCGTCGCTGCATGCAGGGTGGTCCACAATGTCAACTTCCTGTGAGGTGGGAGGGGAAGAGGTCCTGCTAGTCGCTGGGGAAGCAGCTGGGGGTTCGTCCTCTTTCAGAGACGGCTGAGGGGCTTCAGAGGAATAGTAAGGGGTGTCAATAGTGTAGCTCCTGGTAGGAAGGATTCGGGTACGTGGGGAAATGACAGGATTCTCAAATACGTCCTCGCTGTCGTCCAGTAAAGAGAGCGATCCAAGACGTGCACCAATGCTGTGCTTTCCTTTATTTTCTCTGTGGACCGGACAGAGGAGGAGAAGGGGGATGAGATAAAGAGGTAAATAGGAAAAAAGTGGTCAGTGATTGGTAAAATTACAGACGAAGATGGAAAAGGTAAGCATTTTAGGGCGATCAAGGTGACAAGTAACAGGCAGGAAAATAGAAAGAAGAGCACAGGTTGAAAAGAGGAGGGTAGAGATAGGTGGGGCAAAACAAGGGGAGGCAGGTTGTAAGCCATGATTAGATTACACTTTCACACTGACTGAAGGCACATTCACTTCTGCGCAAATAGTGCCGCAGTCTCTGTCTTTAATACCACAAAACTTCCCATACACACTTTGGCTTTTGTTACCTTAGCAAAGAATCCCCTTCCGTGGGTTAAAAAAAAAAAGGGTAATAGGGGAACAAATTCAGTGTGTGTTGCTTTTGGTAAAAACCAGGATCAGAAAATAAAAAAATAATTCTATACCATTAAATTTAGCTTACCTCTCCGAGAAGGTCTGGGAGCGTCTGTTGCTGCTGGACGTGATCTGCTCTATCTTCTCCCTTTCCTCTTTCTTCTTCACTATATCAGAGTTGACACTCCTGCGCCGGCTCTTCCATTTGCTCAGGTCCTGCAGCAAAAGTAAGCCCAGATCACCTCATGCACCATTTTGTAACAATTCAGCTTGGATCTAGATAAAACCGACTGGTTATGTTGCATGGCTAACTGTTCAGATGAAAGGAGTGAAGTCGGGAAGGCGAGAGAAAGAAAAAAAACAAAAAAAGAAGAAAGTGCTACATATGAAGGTGTTCTATTTGTGTGCTTTAGGCTCCTCCCGGCTCACCTCCCCTGTGTATTGGGGACTGTGTGACCTAAATGCTGCTTTAAGACTCCATTATTTTGCCATGACACCAATCAGACTGCTGACAGATACCCCACTGTCACAGGCAGTCATATATATGTGGATAACTTTTTATTACTGAATCTTTTTACCTTAGAATGACCACTTTAAAATTTGAACCACCACTGCCCTGTAAAAAGTATTTTCCAGGAATAACTTGCACCCCCGAGTCAATTTTATACGTATTAAGTCCAGTTATTTTCATTCCAGGGTCTCTGTCTTACATCATCTGCCTGTATAACATCATAACATCATAACACCATTTCACATTAATTATATTATTAGTATTTACAATATGTGGTGTTTCCTGCCACAAATACTCTGATTTGCAAATGAGGACAGTCCATAGTCAGAGGGCAGTGCTGCACCAATCAGTGTCTGCCTCTGTCTCCTATCTAAACAGCTCTCTTTTCACCCTGTGGCCACAGACTGCATCACAACACCTGCTCTTCTGATTGCCGCACAGATTCCATAGATCTTGTGCTCACCTTACACTCCTGTGTTGGGAACAAAACTTCTTTCTGCCATGATTCTGCCAGAGTTAGCTTGTCTCAATTCGTATAACGAGAATGGTGGGAAGCACACGGATATCCTTGCTTTACAGTGTGCAGTACACCTATCCGTTATACTCACATCCTGCCACTTATCCTCACTGTCCTTTATCTTCTCACGCATCTTCTGCAGTTCTTCGTAGCGAACCTGCCGGATGATGGAGGGGTCGACCTGGATATCGCTTGTTGATTTACTCCTGTGGAAAGAAAGAGTAGATAAAGTTTTTTTGTTTTGTTTTTTTTTTTTAAACGACCCTGGGCATCAGCAGTTCAAGTGAGAAATGGAGGGGTCCTTTAGTTTGCATATCCGGGCAGGAGCTTTACACAAGGTAAAAAAAGAAAAAAAAGAACAAAGTTAGAAAAATGAAAAATTGTACTCCACTCAAAGTATGCACGCACCATCTCTTACACTTCTTTCAAATAAACTGTAGAAACAAAAACATCATCCAAAATTCAAATTGTCAAAATAACTCATTTGAACTTCACTCTGTAGCCAGGTTACACTTGTAAATGAGATCTCGATCTCAACATGAGATTAAATAAAGTGGCACTGATGCTGAAAATAAGTTGGATTAAACCTTTAACCAAGTGTGAGTTTTCAAACACAGCACACATGTCAAACACAAGAAACTCTGGAGTGACATAAGCTCAGTGGGTTAGTAACATGTATCACAGCACTCTGTCATGCAAAAGAGCAGAGTCACTCAAAGCCTTTAGAAAAGTTCACTCTTCGTTCTCACTTACTTGTTAAGATTTACATGTGTCTCATATTGCTATCGAGGTGCTTAGGCCAGTGCTCAGTCAGGTAAAATGACCCAGCATATTGCTTTTGTATGCATCTTTTCACTCTGTTGCTTTGTCAATAGAGTTTTGTGAAGCAACGAGCCCCCCCCCACCCCAACCCTGAACTTGGCCCTGTGCCATACAATAGACTGCGTTGGGTGTCAGCATTTAGCAGCTAGAGGGTGAGAACAGCAGCACAAAAGCGGGAGGCGGTGAGGTGCGACTGTAAGAGGCCAGAGCAAATGCAAACGTGCCACATTCCTGGGAGCCTGTATCCACTCACCCGTCGATACTCTCTTGCATTTGCGGCTGTCTAGGAAACCAGAGAGAACCACAGACAACAAAGTCACATTTCTGCAGAAAGGCTTTTGAAAGTGAGTCTGACAATGGTCTGGTCAAGAGCTTGAGGCCAATTAGTGACTCTCAGACCAGCTCATCCCCAGGGGGGTGGGCTTCCAGTGTATGTAAACATAGCTAAAACATGGCTTTGCTGGTTTTCACTTCATACACTGAAGAAATTAGAGTTTGTATATAGTAGGCTTACAGTGTAGTATAACCTTTCCTTTTCCTGACATTTGGCTGGGGAGCAGCGTAGACATGTATCTTTTTCTAAACAATGCTGCCTTTCTGGAAACCCCAACATGATGTCACTGGAAACATGGCATTACATATCGAAATAAGGTAAATCCAGATGGCCTTGACTCATGTTAAATGGCTGCTTTGTGCGTGCTTGTGTGTGTCTGCTCATGTGCAAACACTGCAGTACAGATTTGTGTTCAGGTTACTATGGAGTCCACGAGTCACATCTTCTTTCAGAGCTGTGAAGAATTTCTATAGGCTTTCATGTCGACTCAACAGACAAGACTACATTTAATTGCCCTGCTTGGTGCTGTCAGTGTGTTCAGGACATTGTGTTTAAATATTACTCAGGCTTGAACCTTTCCACACTCTCATGCTGCTGCACTTTGAGATTACATGTCAGTGTGAAGTTCTTTCTGCTGAGGAAAACAACCTTGTACTGGTCAGATCCATGTAGGTGTTTGGCGAGGTCAACAAATGGCCACTGCAATGCACTCCATCACACGGTCATGAAGTCTCTTATTTTCTTTATTAAGCGTGAATATTTTTTCCCATTCACAGGCAAACTCGGGCTGATAGGAAAACAAAACCAAAGATAAAATGCAGAATTGGGGTCTGTTTAACAGTCCTCATGAAGTACCAAACAGTTTGTTAAAGATAATAGAGATTTGTGTTGTTTTGTTAAAAAATCACACTTTGAAAAAACAGTAGGTTCAATGTACAGTCGAACCCATCCACTCAGCATTTACATACCATGTGTTGCTAACGTAATATCAACCATCATGCAGAACACCATAATCAGTGGCCCTATGATGACAATGTCATAGGGCCTTTCATTACAGTCTTCTTCTGACTGGAAAAATCAATCTTGAGATCAAAGAAGAAAAATTTCTCAGCCATTGCTGCTCCTTCGTTACAGTTTGTGAAATACTCATGACTGATCCAGTGACTGCTCAAGGCACCTATTCCTTTTCATAAAGAAGAGCTTAATTGAATAGAACTCCCATCTGTGACCACTTCACAATCAGACAGAAAATATTTCAAGACTGAAATGGCACTTGTGAGTTTTCACAGAAACAATAATATCACAAACAAATGGAAGAAAAAGTCTACCCAGAAACTAAGAGGCACTGTTACAGCAATCTGCTTTTACAACTTCAGAGCAGCCAGCCTCTCCACCATAAGCCTCTTTTTATATCTTAGCTGACTGGCTTCCCTGATAGCCTGCCATCTCTGCAGATCACCTTCACTACAGGAAGAAGGTACTGAGATCAGATTGGCTGATGGGCCTCTCAGGGAGCTCTGGCTCTGATCAGAACAAACTCCAAATTTCCGAACAAGCATGTCGTCTGTTTTAGGACGTGTCTCCTTCTCAACCTGATTCTGTTTATTTGCTGCTGCCTCCTGTGTCAAAGGACATGGGGGGCACAGGAGTCTGGCCTTGAGATCAGGAGGCAGAGACCACGGCTCGGGGATGGGCATAGGGGTATAGTTGTCAGGGGCTCCTGAGAGCGGCCGCTGTTGCTGAGCCTGCAGGGTTTTCTCCTTACGATAAACCACATCGTCCTGCTCGATATCAGGGAATTCGTTCTCCTCAGTGCTGCCACGGCTGTGTTGCTGGGTGATGATGTTGAGTTGCGGCTCGGATGTGTAGAGACGGCGATTGGCAGATAGCTGAGTCTTCATCATAGCCAAGTCCGTGTTGGACTGGAAGGCCAGGGTTCGCCTGGCAAACATGTCATCGTTCTCCAAGTCAGGGTTAATACTCTCATAATCAAATGGGTCCGGGGGCTCCCGGGGGTCTTGGCGCCCCAGGAGGGGCCACCTCTCACATTTGACCAGTCTGGGACCCGAGGTGGGGTCCACTGGGGCGAACACCAGAGGGGGGGTCTCTAACAGAGGGGGCAGTATCTTGGGGAGCTGTGGGGGATTGTGTGGTAGGATATGAGGACTGCAGGGTGGGCAAAAGGAGAGAAAAAGGACAGAGAAGTGATGAGTGCATGCATGTGAACGAGATCAAAGAGCAAGAAAAGGAGGAAGAGAAACATCTAGCAGCCACAGTGGTGATAACTGATTCAAACAGATGCTGATCAAATCAGGATTTTACAATCACCCTGCCACGAAAGAAAACTGCAATGCTTGTTGGTATAAAAAAAGTATTCAATAGAATAACCTCTAATAAAAATAGGAAAATGCTGAGACACAACCTATTTCCTACTAAGGTCATTGCAGGCAAACTGCTTCTGCTTTATAAAGCGAAATAGGGCAACCTTGGGTATCTTGACACTGTATTTGATCATTAGTATATTAGAAAGCAGCTCATCAGAAATTCAGCCCCAACAGGAGACAATTATATTTCTCCTATAAAATCCGGATGCTCTAAAACATTCCTTCATTGTCACAATCATGCAGCTGTATCGACCTTTTCCCCACAACAAGGGTGGTGTGATCTGAGGCCTCATGTATGTGGGAGTGAGAGGGAGAGGTGCCGGAGGGAGAGGGGGCAGAGGAGAGCCAAGGACTGATGTCACAGTCTGAATAATCTGACGAAGAGCCCGACTTCTTATGGCTACAGCCAAGGACAGGGGACAGCAGGGTGGACGAAGGACAGGGGACAGAAGCAGAGAGAGGGTAGAAGGGGAAGATAAAAGGAAATGGTAGGGAAAGAGAAAGAAAAGTAAGTGGGAAGAAACTATACGGAAAATGCAGTGAATGACAGAACAACAAATGTTGAATCTTAGGATCTAAAAATGTTAAATTGGCATGCAATTTATTTAAGGATAGCAAAATCCAGTGTGTCTGGTAGAAGAGTAAGAAAAGATTGTGCAAGAAGCAGGGAATACGTTTCATGATACTGCTATTCTGAAAAATATAATACACAGTGATTTAAAGTATGCTGGATTTGAATGCCCTCACACACCTGAAGCCTTGCATCTTCTTGTACCAGGGTCTCCTCTGAGAGCCCAGTTTGATTTTCTGTATGTGAATGTCTTCTTCAGGGGTCCAAAACTTTGGTAAGAACTTGTCATGAGATACGCTGCCAGAAGGCTGGGGTTTGACGCCAATCTTGCGGGTGTAGACATCATCTCGGATGGGGTCCGCATAGCCCACCTCATTGTCTTCATCCTCAGAGTCATCATCTAACTTCCTGAACAGGCTGTCAGTGGACACGACCCGGCGGTGGTCGACCCTCACCGAGTCGTCCTGGGGGGGCTGCATTTCCCCACTGTTGATCCCGCTGCTGCTCAAGAGAGACAGCCAATCACACTTGTCAAAAGAACTTTTCAGCAGCAGTACAGCACGCCAATCACGCAAAGAGGAGCACATTCCTCGAGCACAACAAACGCAAACGAGATGACGGAAGGATTAGCAAACCAATGTAAGCTCAAAACCAAACTCTAAAGGAGGCAAACATTTATTTGAGGAGTTATGGTGCCAACTCAAATCACTCCTCCAAGCTCATAAAATTCAGAAGGAGCAAATATGGACGTGCTGCAGCTAAAATCTCAAAACAATTCAAACCGAAGCCAAAAAACTGAAGACTTGTTAGAGGCAGCTTACTACGACCAAAGATGTTGCTCATGGTTACAATTAACCATGCAAACTCAGGGTAAGAGAAGCATTCTAGGTTTGCTCTCATCAGGCAGGCACATCAAAGTCACACTGTTGCTTCATGTTCTCTGACCTGAGGCAGGTCACATTCTGTTGAGGAGCAACATTGGGAGTCATAGTGACCTTAGGCCAGGAGCCCCCTCTACCCCGAGATGCCCTTCCCGCTGCCAGGGGACTGATAGGCACGGCAAAGTTGGTGGGAAGAGCTGGGGAGGTGCTGTGGAAGCGTCTGCTGGCCAGGTCATCCAGAACAAGGTCCGGGTCTGGTCGATCTGCGTCCGAGTCACTGCCACTTTCATACTCGTAGGCCCACTGTAGATGAGCCGTGGGCGAGGCACTCTTGGACCCTCTACTGTCGCCACAGCAGTCAGAGGAAAGCCTTGTTTCCCTGAGGTCGTCATTCCACAGCAAAGCAAAATGAAAGAACACCAGTACACACCACCATCGACCATTCGCAGACAACACAACAGCACCACAAACGTCAACAGTGATGAGAGAGGAGACAATGTAAACTTCAGGCACTGGAAGCACAAACCAAGGATTTGGTTATGAGGACAACACAAAGTGTTTAGTGTTGAGTGTTGTCTGACAGTACCTAGTGAGTGTGCCTTCATCCTCTGCGTATGTGGGGTTGGCCCAGCTGCGCCGACTGTCCTCATTGCGTTCAGCCCGTTTCTTCCTTAGCGGAGCAGGCACGTAGCCTGAGGGTTTGTCTTTAGTAGGCAGGAACTGGTTAAACTGGGTGGTGGCCCTGGGTGTGATGATAACTGACCGGCGGTAACTGAGAGAGTCCTTGTTCTCAGCCATCCTCAAGACAGAATCTGCCTCAGTGTCACTGCAAAAACCTGGAGCATAGACCGAACAGGAGAGGAGGGAGGACAATCAGGGGTGAGTCAGATTATGGGAAATGAAGAAAGTGGGAGAAGACACGAAAAGGAGGAGAAGACAGAGGTCTGATAAGGATAATGAAATAGCAAAAAGAACAAACGAGGTGAGAATAGACAAAAGAGTGAGTGGAGTGTTTTGTGTGTTCAGGTGTGACTTTGGAGAAGTAACAGAGGGGTGCAGGGTGGGGAGCGGAGGCCTCCTCATTTACGGAATGTCTAACTGCCGTCTCTTACAGCAGGGACAACCACTCTGAGATCACTAACCAGCACTCCCCTCTCTCAAAGCATACCACACTTTTGTCATGAAAAAAGATCAGAGAGAGGCTTTAGAACTGATATTATATATCTCCCTCCTTAGGGACTTGGGTGGTTTTCACTGAAAATATTCACTTTCAAAAGCACACCACTAGATGGCAATAGGTATTTGTTTTCACTAATGGGAGGAAACATTCTGGTTCTGATTCAGCATATCGTCCCTGTCCAGAAATAATTGAAGTTCTAGAGAGATGAGCTTGATTATAAATATTCATGCAGATATATAATTTGAGAAAGTCTCAACGCTTTGATGATTATCTATTGGTAGAGTGTGAGCGGCCATCTCAAATAACACACATAAAAACAATCCCAAAAAATAAAAGAAAACATGCTCTTGCCTCTTACACATAAAGTCAGCTTTAGAAGGGTCTGATGAGTGTGTGTCTGTTTGTGTTTAGATACAAATGACAGGACGTCTCCTACCCTCGCTGCTGCCTTTAAGAGTGGCGTAAGAGGAGGTGCTGTGGGGTCGAGAGCCCAAAGAGTCCAAGCTGTCCAGGGAGTCGTCTCTCCTGTGTCCACCTTCTCCTCCTCCTCTCAGTTGGTAGAGCTCCTCTTGCTCTGGGTACCAGTTATCTCCGAAACCACTGTCTCTGACGTTGCTGCCTTTCTGACCAGATGATTCCTGCAGAGCCTGTCCCACACACAAAAACACACACAGTCAGATAAATAGGGTGCCAATTATAATATTTCGCTCCACCTTGCATGTGGTGTGTGAGAGATCTCCCAGGTAGAGTGTGAAGTCTGTATTGTCTGGCCTCTCATTCTTGTAGACTCAGTTAGTGTAAACATACACTCCTATACTGTCTATAAGGGCAGTGCATGCTGCTATTTAAATGGAATAACCTCATTGTTTTCCATTCATTGCCACAGTTTGTTTCTGTCAAAACAAACCGTGCCATGTCCCATGTGCCCTCGATGAGTGTTTACTGCATGAAGAAAATGTTACTGCACATAAACACATAAGCAAGGCCTGGAGCCACTTTAACCAGCATGGCTACAAACAAGCAAAACAATTGTCTGTAATCCACAGAATCCTACCAGTAAATACAACTGCTATTACTGACAATCCCTGTAGTCAGTTGAACTAAAGAGGCCTTGGACACCACCACCTATAAATCTATGTGAAAGCAATGTGCCAAATTCAACACTAGAATGAGCAGGGGGAGGAAACAGGCTTCTTCGAGTAAAGAAGCAGCTATTTTCACATGCACTCGATGCGAACTGTGTGCTGTGCTGTAAACAAGATTAAAATAGCTGAGTCAGAGGATCAGGTCATTTATGACTTAAGGTAGCTTTGTTTTTTGTGGCCAGCAATATGAGGCCCCTAGGCCTTTAATGGTCATTCTTCCAGGCATAGTCTACATACCAAGGAGGATACAGAAATGTGCTGGACAGAGGCTGTAAAAGAGGATTTCATTCATGCTATTTCTGGTTATCGCAAGAAAATTAAGCTTTTGTTTCATGGCAGCACAGATAAAAACAGCTCAGAGAGCATAATTACCCACTTAGAGAGTTCTACCTTGTATAGTGCTGTGCCCAATAATCCCTCGAATGCCTTAAAATTCAGGTAAGGTCCATCATAGACACGGTCACACTGAGCTCTTCTACCAAGCCAGTAAATGGTGATCAATACCTGGAGAGAAGAAAAAAAATAGCTTAATATGCAAACCATACATGCCTATATGTGGAAATTCAATATCATTACCAGACAGAATACATCAGATTATAGCTAAACCTTTAGCCTAACTCCTGAATGTTCTGTGCCGTGCTAATGCAGGTGATTGTTTTGATAGTTGTTGGAGCCCTACATTGACACACCGTGATATCGCCTGGTGCCGTGCTCTTGTTTCCAGGCTCATCCAGAATACTCTGTTGCTGTTTGTGTCCGCGTCATCAGGCTGGACGACAGGTAAATGTGCTAAAGCAAACAATCATCGCCCCATCAACGATGCTGCTCGCCTATTACACATGATACAGTTCAAATTGACATGTGAGCTCTTTGGTTTTTGTCAAAGAAAATTATTATTGTTGCAGATGGCGTGTACAGTGGCCACGTGCAGGAAAATAATGTAGGATGACTAAACAAGATGTAGCTGTGGTGAGACATAGTATGTTTTCACTTGAAAATGAAAATCTATTACTAGATTACATATAACAAATTTAATCTGGGATTAATGTAAGGATAAACTATTTGATTTTAAGTTACATGTTTAGTGTCTGCCTGTATTTTGTAGATCCATAAACAAAGACAAAAATAATAATAAATGTTGCCTGTCATCATCACCCATCTCTCTCCTCTAATCTCCTGTCACACAAATGCTCAAAAGATACAGCCCCGAAAGTGAGTGTAAGCAATAAAGCACAAGCTTGTGTTACTATCACATATTTAGCTGTTACAGATCACATTAAATGTCATCTTAACAATGGCACATGGAAAGATTTAAGGGACTATTGAGGTATACATTTATAAGAGTACTCAAATGATTTAGCATTGAACCCCTGTAGCATTGCTGGACTCACGATAGACTAAAAAAAAAGAAAAGTATAAAAATCCTTCCTTGTCAGAACCTGGCACCTCTAACTTGATGGCCCCCCCTTGGTCGGAGATTTAAGTGTGTTATGCTAGAAGTGGCTAATGTAGCCTTGAGCCGTTGGTAAATTCACTCTAAACGCCATGCCCTTAGATTTATTTCCATTTTCAAAGCCCCAACCAACTCTGACTCAAGTCACATCACATGAGGACATTTATCAGATTTTGCGCAGCTCCAAGGCTTTATTTGACTTTTTCCACACACGTAGTAGAACTCGCCAGCAAATGTAAACAGACTTTGATGTGTAAAATCAGTGGAGTTCCCCTTTAAGGGAGTCTAGTCTCCAGTGACACCTAAACAGGGCTATAACTGAAGCTAAATTATGTTTTACATTTTATTATCGCTGAATGACAGGCCAACAAATCAAGCTCTCAGAAAAACTAAACAAAACAAAAAACACTGCAACATTGCTTGCATTTTTTCCACTCACATTTTTCAGCCTTCTGTTGGTCTCTTGATGCCTGCAAGAGAAAGAGCAGAAAACAGAGGTGTATGTGTGAGAGAAAATGACAAAAAAAGAACAGAGGGCATGCTTGTCGGGTCTCTGTGTTGGGCAGTGAAAGAGCTGGAAACAGAGTACAATCCAGACTAGTGCCAGCCCTTCACTCACTCTCACACAACAACACAATGGCAGAGAGAAAAACAAACACACATTTCAGAAAAATGTCACTGCAAGCCATAAAGTAAAGTGTGCAAGTCCAATTCCCCCCCCCCCCACTAGTCACAAAATGAAGCAGCTGTATAAATATTTAGTTCAAATTTAGGGACACAAAAGGGGTTTTTGTTTCTGATTTCAAATAATGATAAAACTAATAACTGCTAATTTAACGTCTGAATACCAGACAAAGCCCCAAGCATGCTACGCAGCTAACACAGAATGTCAGTCATATTTCTGGGGTTTCACCGTTGACCTGGCAGTCAGTAAATCACTTTCCCAGGAAAATGTCAGCTCATTCTTGCTCCTGTGAAACCAAACAAAGGTCACAGTGTCAACCTGCAAGCCTGATATTACCCTTTTCTCATGTACATTGTTTACCTGTCACCTAAGTTGACTGCAGTGCCTCTTTAGAGAGGTCACTAAACAGTGATAAACAGCTACAGTACATACAGTAACCATGCCGGGGACAGAGGAAGATCTACAGTCTGCTTCACACCGCTTGTGCATGCTACACATTCCTGCTATCATGTGGTAATGCAACAGGGACACAAGCCTCTCTACCCAGGAGCACTTGGATTTCTTACAGCCCCTTCTGTAGGTTCATCACTCAAGCGACCCCTTTCACATTGTCATTTTATACATTGTTATTATAAAAATATTGATTATAGCTGCTTTAAGTAGAAATTGCTTGTAATACTTGAGTTATTTTATTTTAGTAACATTTTAAATGCACTACCTTTACTGTAATGGAGTACTTTTACTTTGCTGTCATGGTACTTTTACTTAAGTAAAGGATCTGAGTACTTCTTCCACCACTGACAGCACTTAACTGGATGGGAAGCAGATCATCTTTCTCACACTTGGGGCTTCCAACATGCTAATTTGCAAACGGTGAAAAATGAAAATCGACGTTTACCAATTTGGCATATTGCTAATTTATAGGCCCAATAAAAGAGGCAGGTAAAAAAAATGCCCTCTCTTGTGTGGCTTGGAACACAGTCACAAAGTCTAGCAGTGGTAGCCATGTCCAGAAAATAAATAAAAATAAAGGAGCTGTATACCAAAACTACAACCACACCGCTTCTCGTAATGCTCATTTATGGCTGGTGGTAATAGCTGAACAGAAGGGAAAACATATAAGGGCTATTTTCAGGCCTCCAGAGCCTCAGGGCATTGCTGCAGTCTAGAATCAGCTGATTGCTCATATGATTGAGCACAATCCTCGACAGAACATCACTGGAGTCGTGAGTTCTGCACAGAGAGTACAGGCTAGCAAGAGCTTCTGTGAAGTAGTATTATCAGTTCAAATAATCACATTGGGTTTTTGGTATTTAATGTGCCAAAAGGAATAGGAAACCATTTGAGTTTGTGTATCTTGCACACATGCAAGCAATAAGAGACAGCCTGGAAATTCTGAACATTGCATTCCACTTTTCAGTTTCAAGACATACGTCAAACAGATGGCATCAGAATAAAATGTAGTCTTTTTGACTTGTGAAGATGTGAACATCTATTGTAAGATGTCCCTCTTAAGTTTCTTTCTTGTGTTACAGGTAAAAAAAAACAAAACAACAACAACCCAAAAAACAAAAACAGGACAGTTAATGGTCCTTAAATGACTGATCCCTATAAAACAATGTATACATGCAATACAGTAAGTATACAGAGCTCTGACAGGAAACCCCCTAGATTGACAAATTAACAGCCAATCTTCCACCAGCCAGGGACAACCTTCTTCTTTTAAATTCCAGTAGAAATGCGAAGATACAAGACAATATACTTGTGCAAGTTGGCCACTTACTGTATGCTAGACAATCATCAACCACACAATTCAATACAGGTGGACAATATCTGACAACAACTACATGATCAATCAACATTCGTTGCATAAATTAGAGACACAGCAATTATTAGAGACGAATCAAAACCATAATTTATATGATAATGTGAGAAGAAATGTATATTATTTTATTAACCTGACTGAGTTCTATCTTGTCAAATTGGGACAGAATTGCGTGACACTATTGTGCCAAAACATCAAATTAATTTCAGTTGACTTGAAGGAGTCGAAAAACGTGTTCTGCCAATACAATCCAGAGACAAAAAGAAACATGAGCCACTATTCAAATGTTAGACAAATAACTCCTTAACTTGAGCCAAAGTAAATCTTTGCAATTCAGTCAATCACTTCCCTGTGCTGCAACCGAGGCAAAATTATGTTTAGATCTCTAGCAGGACAAAAGATCTATAAGTGAAAGCTGTACATGGACCGAACTGAGAGCACAGGATGCGTCTCCATCCATGTACAGCCACCAGCAAGATCAAGGCAGCCCTGCTTCTTTGAGACAATAATGCCTGAAAAACAAACAAACCCAGTACCAAAGCCTTCATTTAATGGGTGCGCACGTGTGATCAGAAGCATACCTCTGCAATGAAGATCACTCGCCCTGTAGCAGTCAACAACGCCACATGCAAACATCCTACAGTGATGTTCTTTTTATTCATATAAAATACTTCAGATTTAAAGACACACCCAGGCGCTCTCATGCGTCAGGAGTCCTGAAAAGGGTAGACACAAGGCGAGTTTGAATGGAGGAATCAGCTGTGGGTGAGACAGTGTCGGGCATCATTGTGACGAACTTATCAGAGACACTGCAGCCTCTGTGAGTGAGGAAACAGGGTGAGGCTGGCATTTCTCTCTCCAAGTCAACTGCAGAGCACAAATATATCCCTTGTGTTGGCCTTTTACAGCCAGGGCCGTGTCCATGGTGTAGAAACTTTATTGGCCTTTCACCATCATCACTCATTTGGTTTCACAATCTGCCCACAGTTAACACGACACTGCAATAAGAAGTGACGGCAGTGCCATATATTAAACCATGCAACCAGTACGTGTAGTACCAGTTTAGTGAACCACACCCCAAATACTAACACATTGGGCACTTGGTTTGGCTTCTCTGCATTATTCACTTCACTTAGGAACATTTTAAACAGTTTTTAAACATAAATAATGGTACACACATGGCATGAGGTGGCATTTGTTGGTGTTGACGGAATTCTGATACCACACTATGTAGTCAGTCCAAATTTGTCTGGGAAACAACACATTCCTTCAGGTAGTTCAAACATTTGGTTCGATCTACTGCACAGCCACGGATGCCATTGCATAATCCAAATCATGTAATCATACCACACAGCCACTCCTCTTCATCTATTGTTTAGAAAGAGTCATTGGCATTCCTCAGAGGACAATGAATTTTTGATGGACCTGCCAGTCTTGTGCAATTTCTTTTTATTTTTGGTTCTGAGAGCAGTCAACCCTTGTCAATAATTTGCTCAATCAAATGGTGCAATGAGTGAGACTTTGGACCCCTCTCAGCGGGGGATGTGTTCTGTCAGATACTGGAGGTCACAGAGCAAAAGCTGGACTCATAGCCACAGATTCTTTAGTAAGTAAAGTTCTGCATTAAAAATTCACTAATTTAAAAAGTACAGAGTATCAGCAAAATATATTTTTAACCTGCAAAAAATAAAAATAAATAAAAATACGTTGAGAACACAACACTGACCTGTCACCTTTAATGTTGGTACATCGAATCACATTTAATAAGATGATGATATGTTATAAATGTAAAATGCTCTTCACAACTAGTAACTATAGCTGTCAAATAAATGCAGTGTAGTAAAAAGTACAATACTGCCCTCTTAGATGTGGTGGAGTATAAAGTGGCATAAAAAGGAAATACAAAATATAAGTGTAAATACCTCAGACCTGTACTTAAACACAGTACTTGAGTAAATGTATTTAGTAACTTTCCAAAACTGCTTATTACTTGTTCTCTAAGGCATCTGAGTTTTACAACATCTAGAGCATATAAGATCTGATATGCTGTAATTCCTCTTAAACTTACTATGATACATAGTAGGTATGAGAAGGGTAACTCTGAGGTTCATGTAGTTTTGCATGAGCATACCTCAGCAACTACAGTATAAACAGCACAGTGTGTAATGTTACAATATAGTGATTGCGCATCCTTGGTTCCACACACTGCAGTTTCCACCCTCTTAAACAGATATCCTGTTTAAGTAGCTCTGTGACAAATGGAACTTGTTAAAACATTCATAGGAGGTCAAGTGTAAAACAATCCGCGGAGATTTAGTGTCATTAGGGAAAACCCGGCATATTCTAGCCTTTTCCTTTATGTCAACTCAGAGTTGAGGTCCTAGTCTAACCCAGACTTCACGCTGCTGAATTTCCAAGTGGCATCTAAGGGAAGTGGCTGAAGTTAAATAGAGCACTTTCAGATACCATGATTCATCCGCAGCACTCTAATGCCCTAATTTCCTGGGCAGCTGTTAGAAACTGACAAAGTTGGTCTAAAGTAGCCAGTGAATCATAGCCTCCAATGGTGAATCAGATTTGGTCTGGTCAGTATTACACCTCTGGGTGTTCAGAGTGGGGTTGCACTTGGTTATGATTAAACGCCACGGGGATGATGTGAGAAAATCTTCCAGAACACATCGAACAGCAAGCAGCACACAATCTCCTCATATTAGTCTGTACCTCTTTTACAACCGTTTGTCGTGTTATTTGACAATTTTGATATTGAACGGGTTTGTATCTGATAAACGTCTTTATCAGAAAGCACAATAGACTAAAGCAATATGCACTCCAGATGGTGGTAACGCCAATGCTACAACATCTGCAAAGCTCAAAGGTCAAACAGACATCCAATAATCTTTTATGGCTGTCGTGATAACATCGACTGAATTAAACTGTGTTCTCAGCACACGCTGCTTCAGCCAATATCTGACTCCAGCTTCATGTCAAAAGAAAGACACTGGCCTACTAATATCTATATTTCAAGCACAAACTATCAATGCGTGAAATTCAGCATTTGTCAATAAGACAAATCAATCCTAAATCAGTGAGCGGTTTATTTTTCAGTTTAAAAAATAAAATAAAATCATTAATTCCTATTGTTGTGTAGCAGCTTGCATACAAGTTAGTGCTGATTAGTGTAACTAATGATTAGTTTTATTATTGATTAATCTACTGATTGCTTTCTCAATTCATCCATTGATTGTTTGGTCCTTTAAAATGTTAAAAAGAAACAGTAAAAAAAAATCAACCCAACTTCCCAAAGTGCAAGGTGACATCTTCACGTCTTGTTAAGCCCAAGCAACAGTAAACATAGAATAAAATAGAGGAAAGCAACAAACCCTCACATTTGAGAGGCTGAAATCAGAAAATGTTTGCCATCTTTGCTAGATAAATGACTGAAACTATTAATAAATTATCAAAATAGTTGACGATTACATTTCTGTTGATGGATTAATAAACTAATCGTTGTAGCTCTAGTGCAGAAACAAAATGCAAATAACTACAGGGAAACTAAAGCACACACAAAAGTTAAAGCTATAGTCAAATTCAATATTAAAGTGTATAACAGTTAAAGACAATAAGAAAAAAACCAAAAATGAAAGGCAGCTGATTTCATTATGTGTTCGGTTTTGCAAGAAAAAAAATAGTAGGTGAAAAGAAACCAAGGATAACAACCGTATTGCTGCTGAAACAGAGAACAGGGAAGCTGAGCAAAGCACCTGTCAGACTGGGTTTAAGGGAGTGGAGGCTGGACACACACCAGGGGAAAAGACAGCTGAGAAAGACTTTCTCTCTCTTGCTCTCTCTCTCTCTGTGGTTAATTTGCCTAGGCTCTGATAACAGTTGGAAAAAAAAAATAATACATTGGTTGCTTGTCTGTAGCCTTGTTTGGAATTATCTCCTCATGTGACTGTGTGCCATCCCTCTCTGTAGGAGTTAAAAAAAATAAATAACATACCACACTTGGGGAACCCCATAATTGTGCAAAAACAACACTTAACCCAATGGAAATATGCTGCATTTAAGAACAAGGGTGAATGTAAGAAATCACTCTGAAGAAATTCCCTCCGTACAACTCATCAAGACTGACTCGTGTACAAAGCACTTCAGGTCGGAACAGTCGGTGCAGCTGAAGGTTCAGCTAAAAAAAAATTTTTTTTTTTTAAAATGCTCACGCACACTGGTGTACTCTGAAGATAACTTGCAGTGGGGAGAATGTACTGGGAGGAGACATCACACTATTAAAAGCTCTGCTTCTGAGTCCTGATACCATTCCAATCAATCCTGCTCGTCAAAGTGACCCCCAGGTCCTAAAAATAGGACAGCGAGGCCCCCTCTGACCAAGACTCAGCAGCAACAGAACAGTGGGACTAGGATTTGGTGTCACACATTTGAAAGATTTCGTGCAATAAGTATTTGATCTGAATAAACAACCAGACTTTCTAAATGCTGTGAATGAAGCCTTAAATATGCCTCATTTTTCCACATTGTGAAGGTCATTTTGAAATAAACATTTACCGCCAATATCATGAGAAAAGGTTGTGCAAGAGGGGAAATGTCTGATAACACACAGGGTATAATGTCCATAAAAGAATTATCTCTATATTTATGACACTGAATCAGACATTTAGTGAGTGGTATTGCTGTTTCATAGGGCAGCATATCTTCTGCTGTGGGGATAGGGTGTGTCTTGATGAAAGGCAGGAAGATTTGTTTATTTAGAGTTCATATTCCAGTGTACGTACAGTACATCTGCCTCTGTATGTGTCTTAGCCACGACTGTGGTTTCGACAGCATTGTCACTGTTACTTAAGAATGACTGATAGAGTCGTGGGTGGATCCTGGGAAAAAAATGTTCCTTGGAGGTTGTGCCAACATCTTAAAAAAGGACATCCAAACTGAGCTTAATTGCACAACTAAGCGACAGAGTGACCCAGAGTTGCAGAAAGAACAGGAGCACCACTGGTATGCAGCATTTTGCTCACAACTTCATGACATCCCCTTGGATTATTTTGCCGCCTAAAGTGATGCATTTGCTATTGAGTGTCTATCTACTTTTTTAACATCCTGCAGGTATTGCTGCTAAAGCACTTTTCTTTGTGCTTGCACAGCAGTGCTGTATAGCCACAGAGTGTGTCACAGTGGATGGACTGTGCTCAGAGCACATCTGTATAAAAACCAAACAGGTTGTTCAACATAACGCATACACGAAACTGACATAAGAGCAACGGTCTAAAACTGAAAAATGATAAACTGTGGCGGTGGCTTGGAATTTTTGTCCTGCTCGCTAACTCATGCACCAACTAAGCTGAACTTCTTTCTGTTCATACCATCATAAAATATTGTCTTTAAGACATAACCTGTGCCTGACAGTAAACAAGTACTTTCACAACAATTCTTTTTTTTTTGTGGTGACTAAGGTCATGATTTACCAGACATCAGACATGTTGGAGAGTCTCACCTGTGTGGTTCCATCAATAGTTCCCTCACATGAGGAGACATGTGCTCTGAAATACTGTATATTGTGAAAGTTACTTTTAAACCTCCTTTCTGTGCCTATTAATGGCAGCATAAATAGAAGCTGAGAATCGGTTCAATCAAGGAAGAGTTGGTCTCAGCTTACAGGACGACCTGAACTCCGTGAATGGAAAGGACGGGCATCCAAATGTCACAGTGGTACCAATATTTTACAAAGCACACAAGATCGGCACTTACTTGACTGTAACTCTTGTGGATAAGTCCTGAAGATCTCCGGGGTGAAATAGCTGTGCTTCCTTTAGTCCAAGCTTCCCGCAGGCCTTGAGGAAGACGTTTAGGTTGTCCTGGACAAAGAACAAAGCAGGGATGAGGGTTTGTCCACCTTCAGAGGCAAAGAATAATCACTCAAGAATTCCTGGCAGGGACACAGCCTACAAACTCACTGCTTCCAAAGTTCATATCACCAGAGAACAGAGACGGACGGGGAGGGGCATGTGTTCAGCAAATAAGAAGCCACCCAGTGCAGAACACACACAAACCAGCATGCAGGGGGGAGAGGCTGCGTGACAGGCGCTGACTGACAGCAGCAAAGCCACCTGTGGGCTGGGTTAGGGTGGGGACACAGCCAAGACCAGGAATGATGACATCAGAGCTGTGCACAAGTCCCGCGAGTGCAAAACTGACACACAGGAGCACAATGCCTGCCGCAGACTCCTTCGCACACCCTGAAACCGTCCCCTCCCCTCCGTGCCAAGCCCTTTCCTCATGAATACCTGTGAAATCTGTGGGGCGGTGGAGTATTTTGGAGACATTTGGTTGCTAAGAAACATGAGATCGGGTGACAGAAACTGACAAATATTTTTCCTGAGGCAACTCAAGAGGACCTGGGAGTGGAAAGTGGTTTTCCTCCTCCACTATGTCAGTCATTTTATATTGCATATAGTTTATATGTGTGGACATGATTTGCACAGATGTGTGAGTGTAATGCAAGATAGCAAAAGGACATTTTGGTCTATAAATATACACGCATTTCAAACAAATCTTCAACCACAAAAACACCATTCCTTTCTGGGGTTATGACTTTTCCAGTTGTAATCCCAAATGTCTCATTTGTAAGTCTGCACTTCCCATTGGGACAGCACTGCTAAAGAGGGTTTCATGTAATGACACATGGCTTCAACATGGGCTGGAATAATTAAGGGGTAGCTAGTTCTATATTTAAATGGAAAACATGCTTATTAGCAAATGGTAGGAGAGAGCTGACCTCTCTGTGGAGGAATCGCTTACTAACAGCTTTGCTTGTCCTTAACGGCACTTTGCCGGGCCCAACAGGTCACTGTGGGCCCCTACAGGCCAAGGATCAAACCCCTCCCTACTTTGTTTGCGGGCACTGTGGCTACTCTTTGTTTATTATAACACAGATTCAGTTCTCTTCTTTTGATTTGTCTTGGTAATAGACACAATAATGTAATTTTCCAGATTGGTACAGAATAATATCGAGAAAATGAGTTAATTATGTGGGTTTGGAATGGTAAGCTTTAGCTCATACAGTAAGTAAGACCTTTTCTCTTATCATTTGTCCATGTAACACATTTCACATGTACAATTTTCATTGACACTGCATGTATCACCTTGTTATTCTGTGGACACGGCATGTACAGTCAGAAAGTATACATGACATCTTGCCTCACCTTAGCATGTCACAAGACAGCACGAACAGCATTACATGTACTGGTACACTGCATGTTAGATAGGATTATAAAAATGATCAATACTGGATTTTTAGGTGGGGTTTTTTTGGCATAATTATCTTTTTATATTTTTTCTAACATATGCATATAAACGAATTGGGACCATCAATATGTACTGCTCAGAACATTTTATAGTTAAACAATAAGCTTGTCAGTGCTCTCTGGTGGACAAACTATGCAGCTGCGGCACTTACTTTAAACATTAATCGCTGGTATTTCTCTACAGTAATTTCTTGTTACTTATCGACTGAGTATGCAGTGATACTATATACCTGCAATAAGCTAGCAGCGTCCGCGATATCAGACCAGCTCTAGATAGGAGTCCTATATTCTGAAAGGCTGCAGGCCATAAAAGACAATTGAGCTTTATTTATGCAATGTACATGAAAATCTCAGAAAGGATATCCCACTGTAGACAATGGTCTTCCCCTTGTGAAGCAAAAACTCATCTTAAGCGAACGTAATTAAGGCCTATGTATAAGGATAATTAATATCACTTTGTTAGGGGGTCTTTTAGTGTGTTGAGGCTAAATGGCATTCATACCAATCAGTCCCAGAACATGCAGAGATAATGACATTTAAGGAATGTTATGCTGACTCGTGCCTGCACATAATCCTACTAAATATGCTGTACCCATCCAGCAGCCCCTAATCCTCTCATGCAGACTTGAGGACCCTGATTTAAGCACTTCACACCAAGACACGGAAAGATTTGACTCATAAGGTGTCTGATTTGGTATAAAAGGATCTTCGTTCCTACTGGTCACTCTATTTCTTCCACTGTGTTCTTTGTCTAAGATGGGCATACACTACAATTACCCTCAACTGACCCCAGGCAGTGCTTCAAACACCAAGCAAAGCTATGGTTAAAATATCAGGCTACACATTTTTGAGTCTTGTGACAATAAACCGAGAGAAGTTGAAATGTTGCCTCTCCTGAAACCGGCCCAATAAAAGACCTTCCTGTCCCCACAGTCTGATCCAGTCATAACATGCACCCATACAACACAAACACAGTAACAAAACATGGTCATTGCACAGATATTTAGATGAGTAAATACACCCTCAGGGGCATTGAAAGTGTCTGTTTATCTCCCCCCACTGCTACCTCAACTTACTATGGAGTTGGTGTATGCAGGAACATCCAGCACCATGTCCATTACAGTGTATTTACGGTGGGCAGAGGCCGATGGAGTCATCTTTAACTCCGTCCCTGTGGATTCTGCTCAGTGGGCCTCAAAGCTGGGCCCCCGCTCATGTAGCTGGCTGTCCCACCGCACAACTGTCGGCTTCCTTCCCAGCACTGGTAAAAGCAGAACCAGGCCTGAACCAGGGTGCCATGACCCAAACCCACAGCTCACTGAGTGCTCAGCAACAGGCAGAGAAGTGTGCTGACATGGGAAACATTCCCTTGGACACAAGTGAAGCCAAAGAATAGGCCCGGGTCTGGAGCCAATGTTGCTAAATATTCCACAAAACCAGAGATTTCCG